>JAFJYJ010000104.1:17500-1217500 GCA_019022615.1 Acacia melanoxylon
CTTTAATTCTTTTTTGGGGGTGCGTTTTGTTTTGTTTTTTTTTTAAAAGAACTCTTGGCATTTTAAAGAATGATTTGTGCAAAACATATACTTATGTGGTAAGGAATAAATAGACATTTGCCAATCTGTTTTTAAGGGGTCACAATAGCTCCAATTTTATTACTTGAGGGTCAAAATTGCATCGCCAAACATTTGTGAGTGCTAATTATACCCTTAAAATAGTTCAGAGTGCTAGCTGCACTTTTACAAAAAAAAAAAAAAAAAAAAGCATATGATACTCCAAAATATTTTTCCTATAAAATTCAATATTTTAAATTAATTTTTAGTACACTCAACACCCTAAAAAAAAAAAAATTGGATGCCGAGTAACTATTAGAAAGTAATTCAAAGTGTTGGGTGTTAAATACCTGGTGACGTTAATAAATATTTTACGGTAATGAGTGTATTCGAAATTGTAGGATTTAAAAGAAATGGTATTTGATTTTTTAAAAGAAAAAAGAAAGTGTTCTCCTTGCATCATTTAGCCTTAATAAAGTATGGGAAAAAAGGAGACAAACTATATCCTATTAAATATGACATTTAAAAAAAAAATTATCTTATACTTGTTACAAATAACTATTATAACTAACTTCCTTAAGCTACTCAAATTAATCAAGTAACTCTAATAGAAGTCGAAAGTAATATATTGTTGGGAAAATTAATCTTTAGGTTCTTATAATTCGAATTGCTTTTTAATCAAGTCCATATTGCTCATTATCAAGTCATTACCGTTTCTAGGAATGTTCACGAAACAAGAGCGAGATAGGCCTATTCCTGGTCCCGTCTTGCAAAAAGGAACGAAACAGTAAAACTTTCTCGTGTCCCGTCTCGTTCTCGTCGGGACAAGACGACCAAGATCGCGACAAAAACGGGACGTCCCATTTATTTAAAAAAAAATTGAAGATCTGGAGCATCATATTCTTTTCTTCTTTTTTTGGATTTGTAAAAATTAAAATGTATGCGTATGACTTGAACGCTAAACCTAGATGATTAAAAATATATAATACAAATATGTAATCATCCTCTTTTATCATTTTTAGATTGAAAGCATAATAAAAAAAATAAGAAATAAGTTAACCTTAATAAGAGCAATAGATCGTAAATATTTATAGTATTTTATAGAAAATTAGGCAAGCATGTGCAAGAGAGATTCAGATAGAACCAAGTGAACGAAAATGGTGACACCACACTAGTGATTATGATAGTTTTCTTAAATATTTATAAAATTTTATATTAAAGATATAACCAATCATGATATCTTTTTATGTGACTAAAAATTGTCTAAAAAGATTCTATAATATTTTTTTTATAAAACTAACATCTATCTAAAAGAGAGATTCGTTATATCGTTAATAAAAATATTAGATATTCTAGTACAAAGATTTAAAAAAAAAATTTATTAACATTAATATTAATATTAATAGATATATTATATATATCAAACTAATAACATGAGTTTGGGACGAAAAAAAAAAAAAGCAGGGATCGCAACGAGGCAGTTGAGATCAAACAAAAGTGAACATTTCACGTGTTTAATTTTTTCTAGTCTTTATAGTTACTTTTTTAATCAAATCCTTATAATTTCACCTTATTTTTAACCAAGTATTTATCTTTTTTTTCTCTCTTTTTATCAATCACTTGAAACAAGAATTTCACATCATGGTCATATCTAACCACGAGGGAGGAAAACTTCCTCCCCTCCCCTCAAACCAAAAACACCCTAAAGGTCTGTTTGGGAGTTTGGAGGAAAGGAAAGGAAGGGGATGCAAGGAGAAAGGAGGAGAAGGGAAGGAAGGGAAATGGAGGATATTTCCTCCCCTTGTTTGGAAGTTAAAAAAATAGTAAGGGAAGAAGATTGAGGATTAATAAGTTATTTTTACCATTTTGTCCTTTTTCTTTAATAATTAATATAATTATTATACTTAACAAATAAATTTAAATTTAAATTGTCTAAAAAAAATTATTTATCTAATTTTTATATTCAAAAAATATTTTCCCCTAAAAGAATATTCTCTCTCTAAAAAATATTTCTCTCTCTAATAGTTATTTTCTCTCTCTATAATGATTTATATATTTTTTTTTAGTACATAATGATTTAAATATATAAAACTACAACCTAAAATATAAAATTATACATAATTCCTAACTAGTTGAAATTGAATGTGATTTGTTATTTTAAAATCTATTGAGATTAAATGATGTTATTCTAAAATCTTTGTGCTAAAAAGTAACACATCCATAAATCTTTTTTTTTTAAAAAAAAAAAAGAATAGTTGTAAAAGAGTGGTGGTGGCGGTGGTGGCGGCGGGGGTGATAGTGGTGGCGGCGGCGGTGGTGGTGGTGGTGGTGGCGGCGGTGGGGCGGTGGTGGTGGTGCCGATGGTGGTGGCGGCGGCGGTGGTGGCGGTGGTGGTGAACGAGGGTAAAAAAGTAATTAACCTATTTTCCCTCTTAAAACCCCCATATTGGGGGAACTTTATTTTTGTGAAGAATGAGGGTTTTGAGGGATTTGTAAAAATCTCTTATTCTCTTCCCTCTTATTTTTAAAACTTGCAAACAAGGGAAGGGACTATCAAAACCCTTGATTTTCTTTCCTTTCCCTCCAAAATAGAACTCGCAAACAAAGCCTAAGGGTCTGTTTGGTTCGACGGAGGGGAGGGGGAGGGGGCACTTTAATGGAGGGAAGGGGATATGAGGGATTTTAATATTACCTTGTTTGGATTGATCAGAAGGAAGCAAAGGGGAGGGATTTTAATGTTACCTTGTTTGGTTTAGGAGGGGAGGGGAGGAAAAAAAATTCACATTGACATTATATTATACTTCAACACAAATCAAGTCCTTATGAAACTATAAGGACTAAAACCAACAATTAGAATCTTTTTCAAAGTTTTTCAACTAAGCAAACAGGTTTTGCCACAAAATTGTGAGAAAGAAGGTGGATGGAACAGGAAAATAAAAAACGCATATATTAATGGATGCCATTTGACCATTAAAGCCTCTCTCCTTTCTTGTCTATAATAACTCTTCACAATGAACAGATATTTTAATTAGATTCTCCAATGTCAAGTCCATTGTGAACTTCATTTCACCACTGAATTCATTGAGGACCCACTGATTTTGTTATTTATGTCAAAATGTACTGTCGCAGTAGTCTTCTTCATTAGGCATCTTCATCGAGCAATCCCTCCCTCTTTCGCTCTCACACACTCTATTATATAAACACACCACAATCATTCTTCTTACTCCAAACACTTTTTCCTTATATGTCGATGGCTCTGTTTCTCCTTGCTATATTAATGGTGATGGTTCCTTCAGGCCATGCCTCGTGGCCACCTTCACCAGGCTACTAGCCAAGCTATAGATTCAGGTCTATGAGCTTCTTCAGAGGATTTACAAACCTCTAGGGTCCTCAGCATCAAAGTCTAGACCAATAATCATTTTTATTTCCCAATCTTCATATATCTGTCTTCCTGTAACATGAAACACACACACACACTTCTACTGCTTGGTTAATTCATTTCTTCTATCTGGGTAAACAGGAAGTGGGTTCAAGTCGGTTCGTCCCTTTCGGTCTGGGTACTTTGGTGCTTCTATTAAACTCCAACCGGGCTATACTGCTGGAGTTATCACAGCTTTCTACGTAAGATATGGCCAAATGATTATCTAATTATTGGTTGCTGAATAAATTAAGTGATTAATCATAGTAAGGTCTTAATTATTTGATGTTGCAGCTTTCAAACAACGAAGCACATCCAGGCTTCCACGATGAAGTGGACATAGAATTTCTGGGGACAACATTTGGAAAACCTTATACTCTGCAGACAAATGTGTACATAAGAGGGAGTGGTGACGGCAAAATCATAGGCAGGAAATGAAGTTCCATCTCTGATTTGATCCCACCAAAGATTTTCATCACTACGCTATACTCTGGAAATAATGTAAGTAACACAAATATCCACTTGCTACGCCATATATAGAAAAATGAATAAAACGAATAATACTAATTTCAGATTCCTAGTGGATGATGTGCCGATAAGGAGGTACCCGAAGAAGAGTGATGCAACATATCCAGTGAGGCCAATGTGGGTATATGAGGCCAATGTGGGTATATGGTTCGATGTGGGATGCGTCGTCATGGGCAACTTAAAAAGGGGTATAAGGGTATTTTAGGAATAATAAAAAAAATTTAGGGGCATCTTAGCCCACTGACACACTTATTATAATAATCCCTCCAAATCCGTCGATTTGGGGGGTGACGTTTTTTAGGGGAGGGGGAAAATTTTAAAAAATTTATCCTCCCCTCCTAAAAAATATCATCAGCCAAATGAGGGGAGGGGGCTAAAATCCCTCCATCCTCCCCCCTCCCTCTGATCCCCTCAAACCAAACAGACCCTAAGTGAAACTAAAAAGGGTTTATAAAAGGGAAAAACTACGTGAACCTGACTTAGATTATGTAAAACCACAAGGGCCTTGTAAAAAAAAAAAAAAAAAAAAAAAAAAAACCTACAAGGACCACATTAAACATCTGTCAAAACTATGAAGACTTGCACCTATTATAGTTTTACTACATTGCCCATCCGGTACTTGATCAAAATGACACAATAAACACGTTTTATTTATGTTCAACTGAGAAAATATGTATTGAGATTCATTCGAAGCATTCAGATAGTCACAAAAGCCATGAAGCTATAAGGTTTATGCAATTGTTTGATTCACCAGCCACTACAAATTTACAAGCTTGCAGACAATTTAAATTCTTCATGTGACAGCTCCACTTATACCAACGTATGTATACAATTAAAACAAGAATAATGATTCCAAACGTTCCTGCACCATTTTTAAAGGAAGGAGGTAACCTGCCAAGATCTATCAGAAGGTGGAATGAGATGTCACTCCGCATTGACATCTTTCCAACTGCCCAGTTTGACAATGTCTTCTACGAAAATTTTCCCATCTGCATCAACACAAATGAATGCAATGGTTATAACCGAATTATTCAACTAAAGCTATAATACGGCGCACGGCGCAAGGAGGCAGGGAGTCTTTCTTTTGTTTGTTTGGGGGAGGGGGGTTGTTTTACAATCAAGTTCGATGATGACGATTCACTTTTGTTTGGTAAGGTTTCAATGTTTTCTAGTCAAGGTTCAGGTCTGTTACCCAAGGTTTCAGGTTCAGGTTCTGTTATGCTTGGTGGTATTGATGTGACATCAGGTCTGTAGGTTATTGTTTGGTGGTATAGAAAACTGCATTCTTTGTAACATGAATTGTTTTGGTGGTTGGAGAATGACACTTGTTCCCTTTTTGCGTTGGAGAGTACCCCAGGAAAATGCTTTTCTCAGCTCTTATTCAGCTTCCCTCCATCAATATAGCAAATCCTATGCCCCAAAATGCACACAGAAGACTATAAGTTGAGCCATTAGGGATAGTGAGGCAGGTCACTGGTTGGCCATCTGTTAGGGTTCCATGTGTCCTCTTTTGAAGAAAGACACATGTTAGGAGAAGTTAGGAGTAGTTATTATTTCTTATCAGTTGTGAATAGGGAAGTTATTATCTCTTATCTATTGAATGGGAGTTATGATAGGTAGTTATTTAGGAAAACCTCTATAAATATTTGTATTCTGTTTTAAGAATATTGTGGATGAATGAAATTATTATTGAGATGTTTATCTCTTCTCTATCCCTAGAACTCGAATTCTGGTTCCAGTCTCCTCTCTTGATTAGAGTTTCAAATTCTGGCTCTAATTTCCTTTTTTCTCTCTTAATTTCCTTAAGTTCTATCAATTGGTATCAGAGCGGTGAATCTTTGGGCCTGTTGGATACCAAAGTTAATACTCAAAATTCTTCATATGAGAATAACTCTCCATTACCTTCAACCCATAACCCAGAAATACCACCAAATTCCTATCCTCCTAATGACCCAGTAGTGATTTCGCTTCAGCCCCCTCCTCATATCCACCCTGAAGCCAATAATCCGCAATTGATAGCCATTATGGTGCAATTGAGTCAAATGAATGCAGAAATCAATACTTTGAAGAGACATAAAGTATCAATATTCGCTCAAGGAGAGTCAAGTCATGTCAACAGGGACACATACAACGAGCATGATGAGAGACATGATTCTTGGTGGCACAGAAATCAATCAAGACGTCCTTATTTGAAAATTGAATTTCCAAAGTATGAAGGCGGTGATCCATGAGGCTGGATTTTGAAAGCAGAAAAATACTTTAGACATTACCAGACACCCAAAGATTTAAAGGTGGATGTAGCGGCAATAAATTTGGAAGGAGACGCATTAGACACGTTTACCTGGGTTTCCTCGAGAAGAACTATAAGATAGTGGGAAGAATTAGTACAAGTTTTTCAATAACAATTCGGCCCTGTGGAGTTCCAAAATCCAAATGTACATCTTTGCGGCATCAAGCAAGTCGGCACTGTGGGAAACTATAACCAGAAGTTTGTACGCCGTCAAGCTCAAGTACAAGGCCGGAGCATTGTCTTCTCGGCGTATTTATCAATGGGTTAAAAGAAGAATATCAGGCCAACGTCAAAATCCAAAAGCTACATACGGTGTATAAGGCAGTAAGTCTGGCTTTAGAATTTGAAGCAAAAAATCAATCCCAGGGTGTTCAAAGCTCTCAGTCTAGTTTTAATGTCTTTCGGCTGTCGGATATAATTTATCAGGATCAGCAAAAATTTTAAGAGATGTGCAATATTCTAACGCCGAAATTCAAATTCCTCTAAACCATTCACCCCCAATTCGGCCCGTTCCCAACTTTCTCTTAATTTTTCGCAACAGTCACGATTGTCTGACTCTGAACGGAAAAACCAGCATGAAAAGGGGTTATGCTTCCGTTGTGGTGACAGATTTACCCCTGGCCATCGTTGTTCATCGTCGACATTGAAAATAATGGAAGTCTCTGATCAAGTAGATGGTCTGGTTGAAAGTGCAGAAGAAGAACACCTTGCAAACGTAAAATTGGCCGAAATTTCCTTCTTCCCGCCTTGAGGACAAGGCTGATTTTTAAGGGGAGGGTATTGTTAGAGTTCCATGTGCCCTCTTTTGAAGAAAGACACATGTTAGGAGTAGTTATTATTTCTTATCAGTTGTGATTAGGGAAGTTATTATCTCTTATCTATTGTATGGGAGTTATGATAGGTAGTTATTTAGGAAAACCTCTATAAATATTTGTATTCTGTTTTAAGAATTTGTGGATGAATGAAATTATTATTGAGATGTTTATCTCTTCTCTTTCCCTAGAATTCAGATTCTGGTTCTAGTCTCCTCTCTTGATTAGAGTTTCAGATTCTAGCTCTAATTTCCCTTTTTCTCTCTTAATTTCCTTAAGTTCTATCAACGTCTCTCTCGTACAGGGGAAATTTTATGATAAATCCACAACAGTTCATTCCAAGTAAAAGCAAAAGGAGCGGCTTTTTTTTTCCCCTTTTCTTGCTGTCATCTTTTCCTGAAAATATATGTGTGTGTGTGTGTGTGTGTGTGTGTGTGTGTGTGTGAAGGAGCGGCTTTTTTTTTCCCCTTGTGTGTGTGTGAAGGAGCGGCTTTTTTTTTTCCCTTTTCTTGCTTTCATCTTTTCCTGAAAAAATATGTGTGTGTGTGTGTGTGTGTGTGTGAGGACAGACAATGGATGTAATCAGTAAACAATACAAGAGCAAGATGACAGACCTCGATCTTTAGAAAGGTTGCTTATGAGTTCTTGAATTCCCTCCTTGCCCAAAGTATCCTTCAAATAAATTGCAGCTGCTGCTACCTCATCAGGAGTCACTTTCCCATCATAATCTCTGCAAGAGTCAATAATAATACTGACAATAATCACTACATTGAAGCCACGTAACTCTCATTAAAAGATTGGAGACCAAAAAGATGTGGTCAGTTCAACAAGTCCATTTTCCAGCCAATTTTGGGCTTATTTGTCTTCAACGATAGGCCTTATCATAATGAGAACAGCAATTTTATTGTTGCAAAAGAGGAATAACATCCTGTCATGAAGTGACAGAAATCATTGGATAAATTAGGTAAGAGGATATAAACAACTCTTGTAAAGTATGATTAAGATACCTTGTCAAAAAATGTAAATCACCTTATCAAAAGGTTCTAATTTTTCATAAATAGAAGTTAAAAAAATTTGTCAAGCAAATGATCATTTTGAATATTAGACTCCTCTTGTTCTATCATAAACATGTTTCTAAAGTTTTTACTGATAATAGTTTAACTTTCTAAAGTAACAGGAACTGTTTTGATAGAAAAAAGTACAGATAAACATTAAGTTTAGCCAAAGGCTTTGAATCCTAGTGGCATGAAAGCTCCCTAATTAGCGGGAGGTTGTGGATTTGTTCTCGCTAGTAATCTCAGGCCATCAGTACTTATCCCTTTAATTTTAAAAAGAAAATATATATGATGACCACCAGAAATAGTTGAATGGGATAAGCTGGGGGAAAAAACGGATAAAGAAATCATGCAATAGTCTCAAAAAAGGACTTCACAATTTGAGATATAAACAATGACACAGAAAACAAAGACAATTTTTGACTACGAGGAATACGTATGCAAGAACCATTAAGTATTCCTATAAGCAGTAAAGTAGTGCCAGCTGTGATTACGGCCTTCAAGAAGGCAACATTACTAGATTGATTATGTCAATAAAAAGAGGGGGAAAAATACACACAGTATCAAAGCCTTTATGACCATAAGATCAAAAGTTACTTACTTGATACTTCCATTATTTTAAACAAATTAATTTCCATGCAACAAATCTTCCTTAATTTTAAACAGATTATGTTTCATACTTGCAAGATTGTTAAGCTTAACATCCAATTTTTTCAAGCTCAGTCGGTTTGACCATGAGAGCTCTCACATGTTGATCAAGCTTATTCATTTACAAATAAGTGAGCCATATTGAAACTCTTAACAACCTAAGCTTAAATAAAAATCAATCCATTTACACTTCTAAGCCTGTGGGTTACCCACACTTCAATCAAAGGAATATAACAAATATTAACACAGACATTCAAGAATGATTAAGCCTTCAACAATTCAAGTTTTTGGGTTAGACAAAGGGCAAGTACAAACCTATCAAGCAGTCTCCATCGATCACCTATTTTTGCATCAACATCATCTATTTCCTTCTCAAGATTTTGGAGCATAGCATCAACCTGAAGGAATTTTGTCATTTACAAAAGCACAAATGACCAGTTGGTTTAAACAGTTTATCTGGACAAAAAATGATATGCGGACATTACTTTCTCTATAAGTGCCGAGGACACCTCATTCTGTTCATCCAACTCAGTAGTGTGCTCATTATCCTCTCGTGCAGCTTTATAGGCCTTCACAGCATCTCTTCCCTCAGTTGTACCATCTTCTCCTACCATGCTGTTATAAAGTTCTATCTGGAATCATACAAATCAAATGTACAATCCAAGTTCAGGAGGGTCCCATATCAATTAAGATTCAAATTTCCAAATGGACCACATTTAATTATAAATTTTCAAATAGATAGGTGGCCATCCAACTTAACCAAAGAATTTCTAAAGACACCATGAGAATATAATTGTTACACATAATCTATTAAAGTCAATTCTTAGGCTTGACAAGTGTCTTATGAAGGTAAAGGATATGGGGGAATTTTGATCGAAGGGACAAATGATGGCGGCGTTTGCAAGATTCAGAATCAGTCACATGCAACTCCAGTGGCTTCAGTGGTGAGTAAAACTTCCTCCACAAGTTCAGTCAAGAAACTATAAATGATGATAAGGGTATTCTTCAACACAACCAGCATTTGTTCCATACTTTTCAAGCTACCAAAATGGGAAAACTGAAATATTTTCTGGGAATTAAAGTTGCTCAATCCTGAATAAAGGTTGCTATATCACAGAAAATATGCCTGAGACATACTGGTTGAAACAGAATTGTTATTTTGTAAACTAGTCCCTGCTGCCATGGATCTGAATACCAAATAGGGGGGTGCCTCATGCAAATCCAGGAAGATATCAAGGATTCATTTGAAAACTCAACTACCTTATCATTACTCATCCAGATATCTCCTTCACTATAAATGTAGTGGGTCAATTCTGTTAGATAATTGTAGAAGAATGTAGAAATGAGAGGGAAACCAAGAGAGAAGAGGGGGAAAAAGGAGATGTAGGAGAAACCGATCAGAGAGAGAGAAACCAAGAGAGGGAAGAGGAAAGAAGAGAAACGGAGTAATTCATATCATTCATAATCTGATTATACAACTGTGTCACAACTAGCTCTCATCATAACCAACTCTAACAACTAACTAATCCTAACTCTAACGGCTGATTAACAACTAACTAACCCTCTTTTTACATTTACATATCAAATTCTTACAATCTCCATATGATGCTTGCTCATTGAGATGCCATGGTTCACATCCACAGACACGTCAAATGAACTCTAAGGCAAGGTTTGCTATATAAAGATAAGGGTATCCGTTACAGAATTAATATTCTGTATTGAATAGAAAGAAAGGGAAAGAGAGTAGAGAGGGAATAGAGAAGGAGAAACAGAGGATTCAAGAGAGAAGAAGTGAGAGAATCTAGAGAGAAACAATTATGGGCTATTTCATTATCAATCACAGACCAAGAGATACAATAGGTATGGACATCCATTTATAGGCTTATACACAGCCCTTCTAACTAAACCAACGGTCATCCTTCTAATTCCCTAACTAACAACTATCATTAGCCTAATGGCTATATCTCTTAACCAATTCTACCCAACTTTTAAATCTTATGTTTACATCACAATAACAGTCACTTTTTTTGGTTATAGTGATACAGACTAGGTTGACTCTCCTAACTCCAATTGATAAACATACAGTGTCTTCATCAGGGATAACCTAATCTCTTGGAAAAGTAAGAAACAAGAAGTTACCGAATCCTTAGCATGATATCATGCCATGGCTCTCACAATATGATATGTGAACTTCAAGATTTGAGATTTGGAAGTATCAAACAGACAAGATTGTTTTGTGAAAATCTAAGTAGCCATGCATATCCTTTCTAATCCAATATTCAACGGAAGAACCAAAATTGTTGAGATTGATTGCCATTTGTGAGAGAGAAGATTCAATTTGGGTCCATTGCTGCCAAGTTTGTCAATTCAAATGATCAGCTAATAGACAAACTCAATAAGTCTCCCCAGGGTCCCCAAATCAACAACATATATAACAAACTGGAAGCATGTGACTCAAGCTCTAGCTTGAAGGCAGATTTTCCTTGGTGAAAGAGAACATTTATTATAAAGTTGACATTGGATCCTTTGTATCCTATATATATAACAATTAAATAGAAAGAACCATTTTACAACTCAAGCTTTTCCTAGGACTCTGAACTCACAAGTCACAAGTTTTTTCTCTCAAACTTGCTACTCAAAATCATGTGGAAACTTCAGCATACAAAAAACACAAAAGAAAAGAAAAGGAAGATAGAATGTTGACAGCAGGGTGTAAAAGATGTAAAAATGGTCCACCATACCTCTTTATTAACAAGCCTCAGAAACTCTTCGCGCTCTCTGCTAACTGACTGCCATCAGAATGAAAGAAAAACATATACAAATATAAGTATGTATCATAGACGAGAAAATGCAGTTAGCCATATTGAGACAGTCAAAAGCTTTTGAACACAAATTCTCACAGATGCTGAAGCTAAAACAGCCAATGCACGACTGATTTCACACAGTTGCTCTTGCTTTTCCAATGTCCTAGCTCTAGCAAGTTGTTGTGCTTCTGAAGCTGTGGAAATATTTCTCTCTTTCAAGGCCATATTGTCTTGATCAGAATTGGACTCCATTTTTGCTTGCTCCACCTCTTCTCTTTCTTCCTCCACCTACATTGTTGGAAACTCAAATTTGTTCAAAGCCGTGTCACTTAAAGGCTCCTAAACCCTAAACCTTGAGAGGAACTCTTTTCATCTCAAATAGTCGAACTGAGGCTTTAACCTAATTAATCAGTGTAGTGCTTCTGTACCTTAAATGCTCGGTATTTCTAGACAGATTAATTTGAGCAATGTTGGAAACTAATTGTTTTAACTAATTATTGATTGTTAATTATTAAGTAACAATACATTGGAATCAAACAATAATTCGGTATCTTGAAAGAATTCTATATTTTTTTGTATATCGGCACATGCTAGCTATATTGACTACTGAAAGATAAATTAATGCAATATCAGTAACTGAGCAAACAGAAAAATGCTGATATTTTAATGCAACAATCAAAGCTTCAAATCAAAAAAGTGAAGGGAACCAAAAAAGTCTTACACACCTTAATAAGTTCTTCCTGCATTTCAAGGAACTCCAATTTCCTCCTCCTTTCGGAGACTGAATCCCCAGAGGGTAAAGAAGTAACACCAACAGTATCTACCACTTCATCAGGAAGAGAAGAAAGCGTAGCCTGAACAGCCTCTTCTGGCTTCAACCTCCCAGACACAGTAAATGCCCTGTAAAGTGTATTATGCAAGACTTCAGGATGCATATACTCGGTAGGGTTTTACTAATTATCGTTTCTTTTTGGTGGGCACTATGATGCACTGATACTGACACAGCGTTCTCGATATGTTACTGATACATGACGTCAATACGTTACTTCAAAAATACTAGTATTTCGATACATTCTGATACATCTTACTATTAAATAATATTTTTAATATAAAGAGTGTATTTCACATTAACAAAATATAATAAAAGAAAAATCATTTGAATAATTAAACTGCATCTCCAGTAATAACATTTGCCTCCAACTCTAGCTCATCTAGGGAAAGGGTAGCAACATCTAAATTAGGGCATTTGAGAAAGACGATTTCAGAGTCAATTGAGTCGATTTGGGGAGAGACGTTGATTAGGGCATTTTTGTTGCCAAAAAACTCAGTTACAAAAAGCCCTCCAGTTTTTCAAAATTACAGAAATACCATTATGCCTATGTGACCATTCCGATTCGTGAATTTAACGTATCCGTGCGTGTCAAGCCAATTCATGTATCCGACACATTCACATCTGGAAAATGGAAATATAACGTATCTGTGCTACGTAGGGTGGGGAAGCCTTAAAATTACCTAGAAAGTATCAGAAGAGATGATGGTACAGAGTGATTCAATGATAAATCCAACCAATCCCGAAGCTACATGAGAAAAACAACAATTTGATAGTAAGGTTTATATTCATCAGAAAGGAAGCACAAAATTTTCATGACAAAAAACCTGCTGGCGCATTTCTTCAACAGAAAGCAATCCAAGCATGCCTCGCTCTCTACAATCTTCACGAAGTTCGGCTTCTGAAAGGAATCCACACCTTCTGCTTGAATCAACATATCATCCTCCTTAATCCTGATCCCAAAAAAAAAAAAAAAAAAAAAACACACATTGCATGTAACACATACTATCATGGAGTCTTGTGGATTTTTGCTATGACAGAACATCTACAATAAAGAAGGTAAAATTTTGAAATATTCTGAAGCATTCTTGTCACTTAAAATTCTAGCATTGATTTAACTACTAGAAAATAAATATTGTGAAATAGACATTTTGCGAGCAATATGTTCCTTGTGGACTTTGAGAGACAAAATATAATTCATAATTAATCTCTAAATCAGAAAGAGTACATAAAGGCCTTTATATAGGCAAACCTAGACCTAACCCTAGAATCTCATAAAATCAAATCAAATCAAAATCAATCAAACTGATTGAGATATAATAGGAAATATCCTAAGATATAATATACCTATATCTAATCATAAGATATGATATAATATATCTATATCTAATATAATAATAAGACAATAATAAATGCATAATATTCTCACACTCCCCCTCAAGTTGGATCATGGATGTGAATCATGTCCAACTTGCTTATACAACTCTCAACTCCCTTATCACCAGTAATCGCCGTCTACGTCAGCAGATTCTCTTTTGACAACCGTGGCCGCTACAGCCGAGCTGGCAGTTGGTTGGTTCGTAGTTTGAAGTGCGGCTAGCATTTCCATGATTTTGTTTAGCTGGTCATTTTGGGATGATTCTTTGGAGGCTTCAACTACATCATCTCTTTCTTTTTCTTTCCTTGGCTTCCAGTCTGCAGGTTTACCATGAAGGTCCCAACAGTTATTCTTTGTGTGGCCCAGTTTCTTACAATGATCACATACTGATCGACCTTTAGAACCTTTGAATTGGACAGCAAGTGCTGAGGCCTCAGCAGGTACATAGGTAGCAGCGGAATTGTTTTGATCCTGAGACATTGATTTGCGCCTATCCTCTTCATTGCGCAAAGTGGTGTAGACTTCACGCACAAAAGGCAACGGCTCTTGACTGAGAATCCATGCCCGAACATCATCATAAATGACATTAAGACCAGCCAGCAACTCATAGACTCTTTCCTCTTCTTTCTCTTTGCAGTCCTCTTTAGCATCAGCCCCACAATGATGAGTTTTATTTGTTAAGGCATCAAACTCTTGCCACATAGCTGATTTTTCTAGATAATAATCATCGAGTGACATGTGGTCCTGTTTCAGCTGCCATAATTTTTTCTTAACATCAACGATGCGGGAGCGACTCCCTATAGTACTATATGTCTCACGAAGAGCCTCCCAAATCTCGCGGGCTGATGGAAGATACATGAAACTCTTCTTAAGTGAAGAAGACATCGCGTTAATCAACCAAGAGGATACCAATGCATTTTCGGACTTCCACTTTCGGAATGCTTGGGTTTCTGACTTTGAGGGCGTTTCTGCTTCACCACTAACATACTCAAGTTTGTCCCTTCCATCAAGAGCAAGAATCATGGATTGAGACCATTCCCGATAATTGTTGCTGGTAAGTTTCTCAGAAACAATAAGAACGGTGGAGATGTCACTAGACCCAAGTAGTGGCACAGAGGACGAGGCATCTGACTGTGTAGACATAATGATCGTTGTAGAGACAAATGAAGGTCAAAGATAAACTGAATAATACCTGATAGGACGACGGGACCAATTGTCTGATGGGTTGAGAGGCACGATGACAAAGGAACTACCACCAACAATGATGTTGATGAAGAACTGTGCCGGAAACACGACGGGACCAGTCGTTGGACGAGTTTAGGACGACGGGACCAGCCGTCAGATGAGATGACAGGCACGATGACAGAGGAACTACCACCAACAATGATGATGAAGAACTGTGCCGGAAACACGACGGGACCAGTCGTTGGACGAGTTTAGGACGACGGGACCAGTCGTCGGATGAGATGACAGGCACGATGACAGAGGAACTACCACCAACAATGATGTTGATGAAGAACTGTGCCAGAAAAATACTAGGTTTTTTTTTTTAACCTAGCTATGCTTCATAATAAGAAAACGATGAATCCAGACCACAAAACCTGTTGGGCATCGTCGGAATTGAGGAGAGAAGGCTGAAACAGGAAGTCGACGGTGAAAACTCCTCCCCACGCACCTTCACGCGTCGTCGCCATAAGTCTGCCAGCCAAGCACGTGAACACCACGCGCCGTCGTAGAAGCGTCGGACGGCCACCAAATTTTGGGCGTCCGCCAATCGGAAGATGGGGAAGATGATGGGCTAGCGCGTGTTCCAAGATGAGGTCGGGGACAAAGCGCGAATATGATCCTCTCTCTCACCGTTTGTAGAGCGCTGGAACTTACTATTGCAACGTCGAGCAGACGCACAGAAACTAAAGGAAGACGCACAAAAACCGAAGGAAAAAAATAACCTCACAGCTCTGATACCATGTGGACTTTGAGAGACAAAATATAATTCATAATTAATCTCTAAATCAGAAAGAGTACATAAAGGCCTCTATATAGGCAAACCTAGACCTAACCCTAGAATCTCATAAAATCTAATCAAATCAAAATCAATCAAACTGATTGAGATATAATAGGAAATATCCTAAAATATAATATACCTATATCTAATCATAAGATATGATATAATATATCTATATCTAATATAATAATAAGACAATAATAAATGCATAATATTCTCACATTCCTAATCAAACATTACCAAGATGCATGAGCATGAGCCAGCCCAGCATGACAAACTCTAGATTTATTTGTTATACCTTAGGGCTAAAGTTAGTAAAAATTAAGTTTAATGCTAAGTTGTTTCCTCCCAGTCATCAATTAGAACTTAGAAGGACAAAACTTAGGCCAAAATGCCTGTATCCATTAGATCAAGTTCATGGGTGAATTTACAAGAGCACATACACATTTCAACAACAAACAACAGAAAAATACCAAATGTGATTGGAGAACTTGACCTAAGGGCTATTATAAGCATCTTGACCTAAGTATTGTCCCAGTTAAAAATAGATGGCTTATAAAAAATGCAAAATAAAATGACAACAAAAGGAAGAAAAAAGGCATCTCTGCTCAAATACTCATTATAAAGAAAATGTCATGAACCTAGCATTTTCGGTAAAGCTAGATATATAAAAATTCCAATTTGGAAAAAGGTTAATTTTCTAAATTTTACTTTCCAACTGAAAAGTGTGAGGGCACAAACTAGGTCTTGCATTAGTTAAAAGTCAAAGGCATGAGCCAGTTCTATGGTATATAAACTCCCATTTGATCTACTTAGTTTGAAGAGGTCACATAAGCTATCGCGGAAGAGACCACACTCATGCATGAACAGGATTGCTCCTAATATGAGCAAATGCTTATTACCTTGTAGCCGTTTACGTAGCATGTAACGCAAGTATGCGTCAGTCCCAAAAGGGCTGATTCCCATGTACTTGCACATATTGACCAATCGTGGCCTAAAAACAGTAGAAAGCAAGTAGAATTCATCATTCTACCTCATAACTTAAAAATACAGCATGTTAAAATCAAACCAGAGTTATGAAATCCACCTGCTAATATTATCTAGAGTAAGCTCATCATTAAACAACTTAGCAAAGCCTAGAATTTCATCATTCGAGACACAGGAACCTCTTCTAACCTGCGCAAAAATATAAAGTTGACAAGGGTTATAGAGAAAAGGGAAATATGTGGACAGGATAAGTATGAACTATTCTTTGAACTGAGATTTTGACCTTATTCAAAAACTCATCAAGATCTTCTGCTGTTTGTTTTATTTCTCCACTTCGTGAGTTTTGAACTTCTTTTGCCATTTCTTTGACTGTATCTTGAAGGAACTTTGCATACTCTATTCTAGCATGGAGTCTTCTCTTTAATGCTTCCTACACATTGAGCACATGAATTGACCACACACTGTAAAACTGATCGTGCAAAACCCAATCATAAAGCTACAAAATACTAATATAAACTCCAACAACAGGCTCAAAATGTATGTATTGCTACAACCTAGTAAAAGTCAATATAAATGTTGTTAACATTATTGCACTTGGGGGGAAAATTCAAACAGGGTTATCATCATCAGTGGCTACCATTTTTACAGACAATGTGGAGCATATATTGGCAATCATCATGCAAATTGATATACGGAAATGCAGATTAGTGCAATATAGGCACCAGTTTGAAATATGTCCTTCTAACTATCTTCTACATAGGCACTTCAAAACTGTGCCCAGTACAGGCCTCTGTTAAAGTGGCATGGTTATAAAATTCACACTTCCATTAGTAATGTATTTATGAAAAGGTCAAGATGACAAAAACAAATTCAACACCTAAATAGGGATGGGAAAACAATTGACAACTAAGCACAAACTCACATTTTGCAAGGAGAACGTTGATACAGGAAATAACAAATCAAGAACCCCCCAAAAGGTTGCAAAAATCAGACAAATGCCATACAGAATTTGTTATAACCAGCACTATCAGCACCTGTTCTTTCATTTTGTCTTGAAATGTTGATGGCAACATGTTGGGGAATAACTTCAGAAATACTGGAAGCAAAAATTCCATAAAGGGAACTATGATGAAAACTGCAAAAGGAACTAGCCTAAAAATGTCAGCTGTAGTCCGCGTCAGTTGTTGCCTCTCCCTTCTAGAGAGGCTCTTCCCACCAGCAAGTTTCAACAACAATCTTGAGCTGATTCTCACATCTGCCCACAACAGCTTGAAACCCAACCAGTAGTGTTGCAACGTTGCTACAAACTCCCCTTTCCAATGAACAAGTTTCTTGGCCCAGTCCTCCCTGCAGTAAGGATTGGCAGACCATACATATACGTTATCACATATTAACGGATGATAATTATGCTAGAGATGCCAAACAAAAGAAGGATTCCAACCTGCTCATAGATGCTACAGCTCTAAAAGCGGGACCAATCCCCAAAATCACAGCCCACAATCGTTTTAAAAATTTTTGAACTACTTTTTGAGGCTCTTGCAACCTTTTTGCCTTTGCTTTAGCTTTTGCAGTGCTTAAACCTTCAACAGCTTGATCACACTCCTCTGGAGATGCTTCTTTCCTTTTCTTAGCAACCATTTCTTCACTTTTCTCATCATCATTACCCAGTTCAGGTTGTTTAGCAGCCGCAGTGGAAAAACTATGCAAGGATTGTGACAAGCATATACTACGTATCAGAGTATTCGATACCAATCTACGATCAGCGGGAACAGATCTTGTTATTTCATAGCATCTTTGTCTATATTGTTCCAGAGCAGAGAGGTTGAAGGATTCCTCTTTGGGCAATGATATTCTTTCATAATCTTTTATGCTCTTGAAATTTGTAGGCGCATTCAAATAAGAGGTTTGAAGAAGACTTGAATTCAAATTTTTTACAGAAATAAAATGCCACTGAGAACTTATGTTTGAACGTGCGCAGATATTGACATAATGATCAATCAGTCTTCTCCTCTTCAAAATAGTTCTCGAGGCCATTATCTAGGTGAGCTTTCTTCAGAGGTATAAACACATCTAAATCTGTTAAAAAGCCATTCAGTTAAGCTTCTTCAAACAATATTGACACAAGGAGCAATTAGAACATGTTAATTGAACCAAAAGCTAATGTGCCATGTTGATTCATACATATTAAGGTTCTCATACAAAATATCACAGCTATGAGTGTTAGACCTTCAAACTAACGTAACTAGAGAGCATTTTGTTTCAGGATATTTGTCATCTAGTTAGTAGACTTCAAAAACAATATGATATAAGCACACACAGGTAAAACAATAACCTAAGACCCCGCAGTGGTTTTAGGGGTTAGGGTTAGGGTTGAGCAAGCCATCACCGACCCTGGCATACGCTTCAAAAACAATATGATATAAGCAAATACACCAGGTTCACTGTTGGCTTGCTCAAACCTAACTCCTAAAACCCAACCACAATCTAAACCCTAACCCTAACCACTAAAACCCAATCACAATCTAAGGGTGTATTTGGATTAGCTTTTGGAAAATAGCTTCTAAAAAAAAGTGAAAAGTGATTTTAGAGAATAGATTTTAGAAAATAGCTTTTGAAAAGGTAGAAAAAAATAGCATATGGAAAACCATGGGTTTCAACCTCCAAACCATAATTGTGGAAAGTGTGTTTGGGTACCTTAACCCAAACCATGGTTTTGAGAGTTAAAAGCTATTTTAGATTTTAAAGGGATGTTTAGCTACTTCACTTTTAAAACCATGGTTTCAAAAGTGAAACCAAACACACTAAACCAACGTGGGGGAATGTTAAGAGATTATAGCAGTCCAGCGCAAAGGGGCCAAAAATTATTCCTAAGCTTCTACTCAACAACTAAACAAACATTTTAAATTAAATGAGCTATTACGTACCTAGAATTTGTACTTATAGAATATGAAACCAGCTATGCAAGATCCAACAACGACTGCCACAAATATAAAGGTGAGAAACCGGCCAGATTTGGATCCACTTCTGTCAGTAAATGTAATACAAAAGTCCAATACATCAGTTTGCGTATCAAAGAATGCTGTGTTTGTAAGATAAGAATTGTAAATAACAAAATCAAGTAGGCATCAAGATGCTTTGTGTACAAGTAGGCATCAAGCAGAATAAAGATGTGTTGGAACTGATCAACTAGAACAGTAACAAACAAAGTCAAAAAGATTCTAGAAAAAGGAATGCGACACACAGAGCTTCATTCTGACAGATGATTTCTTTAAATAAACATCAAACCAAATGGGAAGATTATCAAAGACTTCCAAATTTAAAAAATGAAACTGCAATTGCATGCCCAAAAAAAAAAAAAAAAAAAAACTAACCAACAGAAAAGAGCATAATGTTTCATAGGACAGCAAGCATTATTGACATGTTAGCACTGACAGATTACTCTTCAAATTTCAAGTGGACATCAGTAGCCAAGGTTTCTGACAGATTACTACTTAAAAGGCCTTTCAATTCTTTCTTCTCGCATATACTCTATTTACTTGCTTCTTTAGTGCGCCCTTGGACCTGCTTCCCACTCTTAGACTATATTTTATCCTACAACCCATACCAAGAATGTCCAACAAGCTTCAAGCCTCACACATAATTCTTACATACTCATATAACATAAAGCTCAATTATTCATTAAAGAACTTAACACACAAAGAGATCTCATTCCAGCCACTATATTAAATAAAGCATCACAAGCTTCCAAGTATATCAAATACAATATTCATAAAAACTAACTTGTAAATCTTCTTTCTTTCAAGCATTTTGGCAGACACTTTATGGACACTCAATCTAGCATGCTTGAAAACTATTACAGCCACCAAATCTTCACAAATTCCAAAAATAAAACAATTTTTATCTAGCCACTATACCATAGTTTCACAATTTGTCGAGTCACAACATGAATACACACACTAATTCAGTTTGGACGCTTCAAGTGAAAGACTCAGACCACGTTTTAGAAACATGAAAATATCCTCAATAGCTCACTAAATTAGAAATTTAGATTATGAATAGTCAAATCACTCAATAATTCTAACAGAAAGCACAATACCAGCAAGTGAAATGCAGCAGAATTGTGAAGCCAGAGGAAACAATGAATTTATCTCTACAACAGCCTTGGCCACTTCAAGAAGATATGAATTAACAGTCTGAACATGCACCAACAGTCACAGATATTTACTTCAAGCTCAGATTTCAACAACCAGCTCAACAGAACAAATCTTACGGCAATGAGAGATGAAGAGAGACTCGCCACAGGTAAGGAAAAGAGAAGAAAAAAAGTCAAATTATAAATGTGATTTGTATTTAGATTGACGGTAGCAAAAGTTGATTTTTTCCCAACAGAGACGTGTTTGGATTATTATTTTAAAAGTCAGTTGAAATGGAAAATGACCGAAAAGAGCATGAATCTTGTTGAATACTACATATATTAATATTAGTTGTCTATGTATTGTGATAATTGAAGATAAAAATTTATATTTATATTTAAAATTGCAAAAAAAGTTAAACAATTATTTAAAAAATTAATAAACAATAAAGTTCTGAATTAAATATATTTAATGGATAAAATTGCATATAAATTATAATATATACAGGTTGATACTAAATAATAGTACATTTCTAATTAGAATGTCTATACCTAACAAGTCGGTCTCTGATTCTATCACGAACACGAATCATTTGTGTTGAAAATAATGTATGGATATTTGATGAGGATGCTACATGATTATTATCTTCATCACCCATATTTTATTTTCTTGTTCAGCTTGAAAAAATGCAATTTACCATTTCAACAAGAGATAAACTGCAATTTACCATTATAACAATAAAAATTAAAGTGAACTGGCTATGCCTAATTTCAGCAAGGTTTGTTATATAACTCAAATACTTCCCTGAAGGAAACTCAAATAAGGCTTTGATTGTCGATCCCATTCAAGTTTCAACGTCAAACTGAATTACATTTTTTGGGAACCAACAATTAAAAGCCCAATGAAATTGTGCTAGCACATAAAGATTTATATCAGGCGAGGACAAGGAGAAATCAGATCTAAACATCAGCAACTAAATCTGAAGGATCCAAGTAAGGTGGAATGAGATGCATACAGAGAGGGCAAGGTAAAAAACAAGTTTGAAGGAAAACTTGCGGAGCTCCTTGAATAGGATGTAGCAGAGCACAATGAAGACCAAGAAATGAAAGGCTCAACCCTCCTGTGTTCAGGGCCGACAAACATCAGCAATTTTAATGGCTTTTTATATGGTTTCTTCCCCACCAAAAAAGTAAAATAAAATTACTTCAGCAATCACATTTCATGGCATATCAAAAAACCATCGATACCGATGTAGTAATACATTTTAGTCATGTTATTGGCCACCAATGTCAACTAATACCCGTATCAACTTATACCCCTTCCTCAACACCAGTCCTTCCTACATTCAACTCCCATGCTAGACAGCTCCAATGAACAAAGAGTTCCAATTTCTGAGCCTTTATAGAGCTTGAAATCTTTGTAGTTTGTCCTCTTTTAAGGTTTTTGCGCTACCATTAATTCCATTGGGACTGAATTTAGTTCAAGCTCCCAAGTACATACCATGCGACTTCCTTTGGGTTCTAATCAAGTCACTGATGTTTTTTTAATCATTTTAACTGATTCAGCTTCTGCAGATTGCCAGGCAATATAGTTTATACATCACGACCGAAGCATTAAGGATATTTCAATAATCAAATTTCGGATAGAAGTTTTTTGTAATCAAAATATCAAAAATGAGTCACAGGACTTACTGATTTCTTGAAATTTTGAGGATGCAAATAGTCAAGAACGAACAAAGTAGGAGACAAACATATGTGACAGGAAGATCAACAGAACGAGAGAGGTTAACACTGGAGTTCCGGGATCAGGGAGGAGATTCGAAACAGAGTATTCCTAACCAATTCTTTGTTTTCCTCATTTAGATGTTCTTAATTCGTCGATGTTCGTACTAGTATTAAGAAAATAAAAAGAACAAAGAGGTAACAGAACTACGAATAAAAAAGAACTCACCTGCGTAGGCCGACGACGAAGAAGGAGAAGAAAAACTCAAACAAGAAACTTCCCCACTCAGCCTCTCACGATCGAGCACAACAGGGTCTGAGTGTCTATCCCGGTGAAGCTACGAATCCGCCGCCTGAACGCTCCACGCTTGGGACTCTGAGAAAGACGAGCTTTTAGGTTAGAGGCAACTAGCTGACTACAATGATCGGCGATCGTTCGCTGTGAGCGCACCGGCAACAGACACTAAGGTCGCCATTAGCCCAAGCACTAATCCGAGTTTACCCTCTACGCTCTAGTCCTGCTTCTAATGCTCTGCTCTCAGCTCTGCTTCGGTAGGGACAACACCATACGATACGATCAGCTTTTGCAGCCAGGCCAACGCTCCTCACATGAGCGTCCAGTGAAATGGGGCTTTTTCCATAAGCCCAGTGGATGAAAAACTATCTCAAATTTCTCTTGGGCTTTTTTCTAGCTGGATTTTTTTTCAAACGTCACTGGAATGTTTTTGTTTTGAGGGAAGGTGACCCTTCAGAGTAATTTTTGTTGAAGGACACTGGGTCAATCAGGGCCGGAGGCCCATTTCAACTAAGCCTTTTTTGGAGCCCACTAATCTTTCAGAAGTATTTTGTGTTATAGAAGTTTTTTGAAATACAAATTATTGTCTGTATCAAAAAAAAAATACAAATTATTGCTCATTCTTATTTTTAAAAAATTAAATTACTCATTTCACTATATTCATTAATTTTTAAAAAAAATTAGGGACATTTTTTTAATAAAAAGAATATATTAAAAATAAAAAGATACAACATAATATGCCCCATTTTATAAGAGGCGTCGAAGTTCAGAAATAAAGATATGCCATAACTACTATAATTGCGTCAGAGTCTGAAATATATACATGAAAACCAGAAAAGAAGTAAGTCAAGAAAATAATATATGCTGCAATGAAATTTGAGTGAATAAGAGACAGCAATTTGTCTTGACTAGAAATATTCTTGAAGCTTATATCACTTTGACCAAATCCCTTGGCAAGTTCCATGAAAAAATAGTTCATTATCTAAGTCAATATTTTCCGAAGGGATAAGAGGTACAAATTTGGAAATATGGAGGCTAGATTATTTAATTAGACAATATTATGAATCAAACTCCTATAATGTCTATCATTAATGATGAAGAAAGAAGTTTTAATTCGATTAACCTTTTTGGCCCAAATAGTCCATCCTTGAACCTTGCAAGAACGATTAGAAGGGTAACTAATATTAATCAAAATATTAGTTCGATTCCTGCTGGTCGATGTAAGGGTCTCATTGATAGACGATTTGTAAGTACCTCTGTAAGTGATTTTTGAGTCTAGAGGCATGCCCTGACCTTGGTGGGATACCGATGTCTACCCCCACCTAAACTTTCTTTAAAAAAAATGATCAAAATAGGAGAGAAGCTACAAAAAAAACTGGATTTGACCACTTGTAGGTAGAGCTTAGATAATGAGAAACACCCATAAATTCCTTCATCATAGAATGAGGATCTTTTTTAACTTTTGAGTGTACAACTTGATTACTTTTCCTCCAACTCAGATTTAAAAAATAATGATTTGTTTCAAAGTGTTATTGTCCTTGATTTTTATAAGAGAAGATATCATAACTTTTACCCATGTTACAACACCTTGTTGATGTATTAGATTGGCATGAATACCAAAAGGCCAAACCATGCAACTTTACTGAGTTGACAGAAAAAATAAGTAATCCGGAGATTATTCATCTTGGCATCCAAATAGGTATAAAGATGACACATTAAGATTATGAGCTTTGCAATCCAATTGACTGAGAAGCTTTCAAGAATTTCCATGTGAAGAGCAAATACTTATATTGAAGCTGGATTTTCCATAGATTTTCCCAGAAGAAGACCTACCTTGGTTGAGAAGAAGTGATCTACTTGAATAGGATATTGAAGCATTTCTTAGCAATGTATGTCCCTCTTGCATTGCCACCCCATATTGTTTTATCTTCTGCACCTTGAGTAAATAAATAGGTATTAATTATTTTCCTAGACACATGAGGATTGTATATCCCTCTAACGAGTTAAAAATTCCATTTAACGATCTGCCATGGATTACTTACTCTTTCAGTAAGATCAGCAAAAAGAAAATTAGCTCTAATAGGCCACCATAATTTATCGCTCAAGAAGATATTAGAACCAATACCCACTCTCTATTTGAGATTAGGAACAAGCGTTGCCACTGAACAGATTCCCTTCCAAAACCAAGAAGCGTGATAGGAAACTTTGATGATAGAACTGGAGTTCATGTCAATTTACTTAATCTTCATATTAGCATCAATATATATGAAAGTTTTTCGAGCACTCAATATTCTCCAAATCTTCTTAGCTAGAAGAGACATATTGATTTGGTGAGGAGGCCTCAATCCAAGTCCCCCATCCTTTACAGGAGTAAATAAGATATTCTTGTTTGAAAGATGAATTTTCTTCCTATTACCATAGAACCGGCCCCCAAAAGAAATCCATGCATGAATAATCAATAAGGTTACAGTACTTTTGAGGGAGTTTTTTTTTTTTTTTTCCCAAAAAACAGTCAATTTTATTAATACCAAAAAAGAATTACACACACTAATAGCCGAAGCCAACAGAAACACTCGTAAAAACCTATCATTACAACCTAACTCACATCTCACAAACATAAAAAACAGTAATGACAGTAAAATAAAACCAGCAAACACAGTAACTAAAGCTATCAGGCGCTAATCAAAAGCCTAAAAACACATTCAACCAATACCTTCCCTATCCTGCATACCAGACCGATGGAACAGATCATCACAGGACCTTACTAAGTCAAATACCAACAGATTGCTTAAGAAAGATGGAGCATTAACCAACCAAAAAGGATGGTGCATCTTCCTTGCTGCCTCAGTTGCTAATTTATCAGCAACTCTTTTACCTTGTCTAGAAACAAGAGAAATGGACTCTCCAGACATTAACTTCAGTAGACCCATGATTTCCTCCAAAGTATCTCTACACCTCCATTCGCCACCTGAAATATCAGACCTATTCATCAACTTAAATAGTACCTCATAGTCAGTTTCAATAATAACCCTATCATTAACAAATTTATTCCTGCACAACAAGGCTTCTTTCATAGCACAGCATTCTGACATAAGAGGCAAGATGGCGTCTATGGATTTAGCCAAACCACCAACGAAGCTACCATTGCTATCTCTGCATACCAGACCAATCCCCGCCTCCCCTGTTGCTTCCCTATAGGAACCATCAATATTGATTTTAGTAGTTGCAGCAGGAGGGGCCATCCACTTTGACAGCCTCACAACATCGTCCTTGTAAACCCTCGCAGATCTGGAATCCTGTTTGGCCTTAGAGCTCCAAAATTCCTCAACTTGGCCATTTACAAGACTCACAACATCTTGCGCCACAGGAACTTCCCCCCAAAAAACCCAATTACACCGCTTTTTCCAAATCCACCAGCATGTGGTGGCAAACAATGACTTACCATATTCATCCAAGACCTCATTTACATAGAGCATGTCACACAGCCATTCCTCACACCTTTTCATAGACCACTTACTAAATTTAAGCCCCAAAGGACTTCCAAACCAGCAATATCTAGTCCATGGGCACAAAAACAATAAATGTTCGACCGTTGCTTTTTCAGATCTACAAATAGGACAGCCAGGGTGTGGAGCACATTTGCGCCTAAACATGATGTCATTAGTTGCTACTGCACCAGCACCCAATCTCCATAGGAAATGCTGGATCTTGGGAGGAACTAATACCTTCCAAATGCTTTTCCAAATTGCCTTAGGAACAATAAACAACGTACCAGGGTCCTTTGCTTTAACAACCTCGGTAGAGCTTTTGGCCACAGCATACCCAGACTTAACAGTATAACGCCCATCTTTGCTGGCTAGCCAAATCACCCGATCAGCCCCCCATGAACAGGAATGGGTGTCTGCAAAATCAAGTCTCTGGCCTCAGGGGTGATCTTTGAGTTGATAAGGTTGAGGTTCCAGCGACCATCCACTATCAGCTCCTTCACTTTGCTACAGTCTTCATCCATTGAACCCACCACACTCTGTAATTTAAAGCCAGCCAAACCATAAATCCATGGGTCCCTCCAAATATTGATGGTTTTGCCATCCCCAACCTTCCAAAATATTTCTTTGAGTAACAGATCCCTTCCCTCCAGCAAGCTAGACCACCCCCAAGAAGCATGCCTCCCCTTCCTTGCTCTAAGAAAACATTCATTAGGGAAATAGATGCCTTTTAGTGTCTTGCACCACGGTTCATTTGGTTGAGACAAAATCCTCCAAGCCATTTTAGCAAGGAGCGTTTTGTTAAAACAAAGAAGATCCCTAAACCCCTTCCCACCATCACCTTTACTCAACGTCATGTGCTTCCAATTTTTCCAGTGAATTGCCCCATGTTCTTCCTTATGCCCCTACCAGAAATTTGATATCAGCCTATCAATTTCCATACATGATTTTTTAGGAAATAAAAAGCATCCTGAAGGATAATGTTATCCTGAATCAAACGCCCCACAATGAAAGCCCTTTGATTGGGAGAAATAATTATGTTCATCAAACCCCTCATTCTATTTGTTAAAATTTTTGCAATAATCTTGTAGGAGACATTGCACAACCCAATAGGCCTAAATTGGTGTATCCCTTCAAGTTTATCAACCTTTGGGATCAGTACTATATCCGTGGAGTTAATGTCTTTCAGACCAGATTTTCCATCAAAGAAGGCCTTCACCATATTGCACACTTCATTACTCACCTCCCCCCAGGGGGACTGATAAAATAATGTTGAGAAACCATCTGACCCAGGTGCTTTGCAAGCACCAAGCTGGAAAACAACCTCCTCAATCTCAAGATCAGTTAACGATCTCATTAGCTGGTTGTTGTCTTCATCAGTCACTACCTTTTTAACATAAGCCAGCGCTTGATCCATAGGCCTAGGTCCATTAGAATTGAACAGCTTTTGATAAAACTCATTGAAAGCTTTATTAATCGCCTCCTTATCCTCCAGCCATGCTCCATTTTCACCCTTCAACCTCAGTATTTTATTCCTTTGTCTTCTTTGAATAACACTATTATGAAAAAACTTGGTATTTCTGTCTCCACATTTTAGCCAAGAAATCCTTGACCTTTGCCACCAATAGATTTCCTCGTGATCCCAAGCCTCTTCAACCTTCCTAACCAAACTTTCAACTTCCATTAACTTCACAGCCGACATTGGGCCCTCATAACACAAGCACAATTTTTGGCGCAACTGAACAATTACTTTTTGGAAGTTAGGGAACTCACACCTGCTCCATTCCAACAGCATTTTCTTGCACATATCCAGGCGTCTAATTAAATCCAAAACCCGGTCGTCTATTATCCTAGTGACTTCCACCCAACTCCTTCATACTATCTGCAGAAAATCCACATGTTGTACCCAATTAGCTTCAAATTTAGAGGACCTTGGGGCTTTTTCATCGCAATAACAGCAGTCAATCACCAAGGAATGGTGATCCGAACCCACAGGATCTACATGAAAAACTATAGTGTGAGCAAATTCATCTCTAAATTCAACATGCCCAAGTGCTCGGTCAATTCGTTCTCTTACCGGCACCCCACCTCTCTTATTACACCACGTAAACTTGGAACCTTTAAACTCCAAGTCCATTAGGTTGCAATCCGATAAGAGGCTTTGGAAGTTAATAATTTTCCTCATGGCTCTAGGGTTACCCCCCTCTTTTTCATTCTGGGAGAGCAAGTCATTGAAATCACCAACAGCCAGCCAAGGAACCGTAATACCAGCCGCCAACCTCCTCAGAAAATCCCACACAATGCAGCGTTCACCCTCCTTTGGTGGACCATAAATGAATGATATTAAATTCGGCACATTCTGGCAATCTGATTCAATAAATGTATGTATAATGTTTCTTGACTTATATAAAACAGTCGATGAGATGGAATCCAGCCACCACACAGCCAAACCACTCGAGAGGCCTCTCGGTTCCACATAAAGCTCCTGATCATAGCCACATTTCAGCCTTAACTTTTTACACTTCACAGAGTTTATTTTTGTTTCCATTAGGAAGATTATAGAGGGGCGAAATTTTTTCACCATGTCCCTTAGATTTTTGGCTGTCAAGGCTTTTCCTAGGCCTTAACAGTTCTAAGATAAGATTTTCATGGTTGCTTGGTGGCTGTCACAGGCCAGCCACCTACACCTTCAGCAGTGATTTTCTTCTTTCTACCTCTCTTCGCTTTAAACACAAAGTTCGATTCCACGGCATTTAGAGCTTCAAATTCTTCCATCACTTCATCCCATTCCAGCTCTTCTACAGATAAATTCTCCTTCCCTCCTCTAACTCTGCGTTTAGAATAGCTCTTCAATCTTGCCTTAACTTTCTTTAAATTCCCTGCATAAACAGAGATTACAGATACAGGAGCAGTTGAATCCTCAATACTTGCTTTCCTCCTTTTATTGGGAGGTATCTCTAACTCCACTTTTGCACTTCTCTTCAAACCAAGCCCCTATAGGCTACAAATAACCTCAGACAGGACTTTCCCACTATAAGGCATCATGGCCAAGGGATTCTTAATCCTCACATCTATGGGTAGAACCTTGTTGTTGGCCAGAGCATTAGCTACAGGCGTGCATACACCATCAGGTTTCCCAGCAGAGGTTATATCAGGTTCAACCTCAGATTTTCGTACAAAGTCAGCTTCTCCACCTATATGTGATTTTGCAACTACCTGTTCCCTGGTGCTGTTACGCCATCTACCATTCACCTCCTGAAGCAGATAACCATCAACCTCATCACCCTCAACCGCCTGCGAATACCTATTCGTTGCCGCAGCAGAATCCCAAGCATAGCCTGGCGCTGAGGATTTGTGCACTTGAATGGAGAATAATTCCTCATCCTCCTTAGTAGGATCGTGCTCAGCCTTCTGATTTTGCTCACGCATCCTTCGTCTAATTGCCTCCTCCTTCTTCTTCCTAAAAAAATCCGCCTCCTCCCAATCCTCCCTTACCACAGACAGCAATTCCTCCCAAATCCTACACTGAGTGGTAGTAATCCAGGAACCGAAGCGCGGCTCGTAACTACTAACCTCCGACATCAGCTTCTCAGACTTGCAAGAACGATTATTGTGGCCAACTCTACCACAATTATAACAGAAGCACTGTAATTTTTCATATCGAATATCTATCCAGATCGAATACCATCAGGTTTATTCATCCAGAAGCCAGAGGCTAAAGGCCTCCGTAGGTCGAGTACCACTCTAGCGCACAAAAAATTATGAAAATACCTGTTATTAAATTTCAGATCCTCGGCAATCACCACTTCACCAGCAAAACCTCCAATCCTGATTGCATTTTCCAAACACAGAGCCTCCATCAGAATGTTATGCATTTGGATCCAGACATGGCAACGACTAAAATCAAATTCCTCATTCGTCTTGTATTTCGGTCGCACCATTAGATTTAACAGACTACCATTAATTAACCACGGCCTGCCACGGAGGATCCTGTTATATTCATCCTCTTTCGCGAATTTGAACAAAAGCGCATTCCCAGTGATCTCGATTACCTTGACCTCCTCCTGGAGATTCCAGGCCTTTTGCATAATTCTCTCGATCGCGGCTCGGGTGTACGTCTTAGGCGATATGATCTTACCGATAAGGATCCTCTCGGCCTCGACCTCTTTCCAGATCAGCAGAACAGAGACTAAAGGATTCTCCATGATTCAAGGAACGATAAGCACCTAGCGATCAACACGAATCAGCCTCTTCCACCGAGATACAACCACCGAATAACTCTCCTAACCCTTAATCACCGTCGTCCGGGAACCAACGTACCACTGGACCACCGCCCACCGTCGGTCACGCCACCACCAAAGTCCCCTTACCACTCTCACGCTTGGCAGAGAGAACGAGTCTCCCACACGAGTGCGTGGGGAGAACAATTCAAGATCAAAGTAGTTAATCCCACTTTTGAGGGAGTTTGAAATAGGAAAATTTGTAGGTATAGGCCGAGGTTTAAGATAGATTTGATAACAGTCCCGAGGCTTGAGATAAGAATTTTCCTTTCCATGATGAAATTATAAAATTGATAAAGGATTGATACATAATTGATTTATTTTTTCCAACAACAACAAACATTCCTATATATTTTTCCATTTGCTCAATAATTTGAACCCCAAGAGTTTGAGCATGAGAAGACCTCCTAAATGTACAAACATTAGGACTGGAGAGCATACTAGATTTAGCTATATTCACTCGCTGATTCAAACTAGGAACAATATTTATCTAAAACATATTGCACAGCTTAAAATCCATCCACATAAGTCTCAAAGAAAAGGGATTGCATCATTTGCATATAATAAATGTGAAATTGGTTTATTGTATCTGCATATCTTATACCCTTCCACTTTTCTTATTGCTCACTATTGGTCAGATTTTCTTATGGCAAGTGTACCAATCAAACAAGTAATAAAGTGACTTGTAGAGTATCGTCCCACAGAGATTATAATACTATCTTATGCATGCAAGAGAGTGAAAGATGTTAGTTCTTAGTTTATGTTTTGATGATAATAAACTTAGAAAAGAAAGATGACTTGATGATTCAAATCACTCAAGTGTATGTTCATCCATTATTTGAACTAAAATCATGAACCAGAAAGTTGTTATGAAGTGTTCTGATATGAACACTTGAGTGTTTAAGATAACACTCGAGTGTTGGCCTCACACTTGCAGAGTTTTTGGCTAGCACTCACATTACTTGTGAAAGTGTTATGTTGACCACTCGGGTGCTTAAGTGAACACTCGTGTAATACCCTAAATTAATAATAATAGTAATAGTAATAGTAATAAAATTTAGAACTTTAATAATATTGTTATTGTTATATAACCTATTAATGAGTTGGCAATAGTAAAAGAGCCCAACCCATAGCGAAACCCTAATTTTAAGTTATAAATAGAGGCCTAGCCTAACCCTGAATACTCCTATTCTCTTCTACTACATCCTCTATTCTTACTCTACATCAAATTATTTTTCAAGGAGATTAGCAAAATTGGAGACCAGGTAATCCTAATATTACTAATGTATTTTAATGAGTAGATCGTGGGAATTTCCCATGAACATCTGAATGATACATAATCAACGATTTCGGGGTTGTCTTAATCTCTTATTTTGAGCTTTTGAATTATCTATAGCGATTATGATAATGTCAAAACCGCTTCTCACTCCTTATATTGGCGGTTCTATTTCCCGCCATGATCACATCTTTCATATTTATGTCAAGCCTAGTAAAGTCAAAAAGGGATAATGAGTAGAGCCAGGGGTTTAAATTATGGTCATGAGAATTTATCATGACAACCTTATAGGAACCCATGAGTAAAAGGGATAATAAGTAGAGCCAGAGGTTTAAATGATGGTCATGAGAATTTCTCATGACAACCTTATAAGAAACCATGAGTATATACTTAATAGTTTAATTTGGGAAATCTCATGATAAAATATAAACAAAATTTCAAAGACTGCATTTGAGAAGTTTATTATGTGTGTATTTGAAATAATTTAATAGTGGGAGGATAGCTTTGGAATTGTACCTCTTAAAGTGATGAACACAACCCTTAGGCTTTATGCCTCCGATATATTATATGATGTGAACAGATATTATCTGTTCTTCTTAAGGTGGTGTCTTTTTGGGTTTCCCGGGACACTAGTAGCAACTTTGGGAAGAGATGTTTTATGGTCAATTTGATTATTTGTGACTGGCAGAGTTTCCCGGGTCACATGGTAAACTGGCAGGGTTTCCCAGGTCTACCATGATTCTCTTCCCACTAATTAAACTTAATAAAGAATAAGAAAATTAACATTTTTCTTTTGGTTATATATGAATGTTATTTTTAAGTAAATATTTTATTTTCACTATATATCTTTGTCTTGATTAGGATTATCAGCTTTGCTGATTTTTGTGTTTATGTGGTTGTGATAATCCTTTCGGGGAGCAGATTTTTAGTTGTACAAGTTCTAAAGGTTGGGGCTAACAGTGAGAAGTGAGGAAGAACATTCAGTTAATTCTAGCTAGTTTTTTTTTTATGTTCCGAATAAAACATATTTATTTAAGTTTTGGATTTATGTTAATGTAATAAGTTAGTCTTGCACTTGTCCCAGTACAAGTGCAGCGGTAACACTTTGTTATTTTGAATTTCAGTAATTATTTATAAAAATCATTGCAAATTTTATATTATTATAATTGTTAGAAATTTGGGGGTGTTACAACTCGAGTGCTGGTTCAACACTTGCTAAAAATTTGCCTGACACTCGCTTCATTTCTAAAAGTGTTGTGTTGGACACTTGAGTGTATTAATGAACACTCAAGTGTAGGTTCAACACTCTTCATTTCTGGAAGTGTTGTGCTAAAAATTTGCCTGACACTCGCTTAGTTTCCGCAATGCTACAACAATGCTATAGTAAAAATTTCACTTAACCCACCTCTTTTGTATACAGAAGTTTTCCAACAATCCTATCCTTTTATTCCTAAGTCTATTTTTCTTATATCCCTATGCAAGTTTCAAGTTTAGAACAACATGCAAAACAACGTGTATGATTATATGAGATAAACCCATTCCTGTAGCTTATGAACTAAGATAGAATTTTAACAATTCTTCTGACACACACTATTTAATGGAGGTTTAATCTAAACTCATTTCCAATAAGTTAAAATCACAGCTCTTGCCTATTGTTGGACATCTAACAAATAAGACCGACGTTTACATACATGACATTAAACAAAATGAATTATATTAATTAAAACTTAGCAATCTAGTTGCAGCTACAAATCAAGGTTTTATCGTCCCTCAGCCAAAGAGAATTAGTTCATGGCTTGCGAAAAGATCACAACTGAAATTGTCACAATATAATCCATGAAAGTACAGAGAAAGAAACTAAGAAGAAGAAGAGAAGTCAAAGAAATTTGACAGCACAAAAGAGCGTCTGTCATGTGACTTAGCTGCGTCTTCTTCGTCTCAGCAACCTTCTGCCTTATGTTCTGTTTGTCACGTGCACTCTCTCAGCCGCCAAACTTTCTATCAGTCCGAGGTACAGGGCATGAAAGATTGTGTCCGTATGTTTTGTTCTCGATGTGAGTGCACTAAGCCTCTCTTCTAGGGTTGACCACTTTTCCTTTTATGGTTAGGATCTTGAACTGCACGTCCTTTAGCGAGCTGGACTTTCCTTTTCTGTCAAGCCTAGCAGGAAGATTCTGTTTGATTGATTTTGTTTTTAATCCAGTTAGATTCTATTCTAATTTTATTTTAGTTCCAGTTGTCCTTGATTTTCTTCTTCCTCAAGCATGTGGCCTTGTTTCGTCTATCTCGAATCTCAAAGCCCACTCAGCGTCTAGCCCAAGTTCTTGCAAACTATTCTTTATTTTTCTCAAGAAAAGGTCAGTGTATAACATAAACACGATACTGTTGATTTTCATTGTTCAGTTAATTACAATATGAGAGGTTGTAGCATCGCTACAACATTGATCTAGCAATGATCGTTAGTTCAGAAATACAGCAGTTTTAAGTCCTTTTTCTGCCTACATGCGGCTTCTAAAATGTATCAATTAAGCTCTTTTAATTCTATTTCCACCTATTCATGAACTCTATCACAATTAATCATGTCAAAGGCACTTTAAACATTAAAATCTCAACAAAATCAATCATAAAAATGTGGAAATATATAGCAAAATTTGGACCTAGCACTCACTAATTTAGAGTAGCAACTAGAAAGTCCCAAGAAGAAAGGGGGCTAAAAGCTTCAATAAAATAATAATAGAATACAACTAATTATTTTCTCCCAGTCCTTGAGGTGTGGACTTGATGCAATATATTAGCAGTTAAAAGGATACTATTTATGATCAGCCTTCCTTTCAAAAAAGCACTTTAACAAGGTGCAATCAAATGAAGGAGGAAAAATGAAGGAGGATAACTTCAAGCCATTTAAATAATAAATATAATAGTAAAAGTAATAGATTTATATAATAATAATAATAATGATAATGATATAATAATATCTTGGAGATAATTTTGTATGATACATTATATTACACAAGTTAATAGGCCTCAAGTCCTTTAATGTAAAAACTTTATCCCCTTTAAGGATAAAAGTATATAAATCTTGTTCAAAGATTTAATAAGGACCACTTTCCATATCAATAAAAATAAGATTGGACAACATATCGAACGTGTTCTATTTTTGTTTTCTTTCTTTTGCCTTGGATGCCTCGGCTTTCGTGTTGGGAATTATATATATATACACCTTCTCGTCTTGCTTTTGTGATTGAACCTCCGGGTTTCTAGATTTTATCAATTATAATATATTATGATCATGAGTTTAAAGAGTGATAATGACTAGAGCCATGGGTTTAAAAGGGAATAATGAGTAGAGTCATGGGTTTAAAAATGGACAATGGGTAGAGCCATGAGTTTAAAAAGGGATAATGAGTAAAACCATGATAGTCATGAGAATTTCTCATGACAACCTTTTAGAAACTTGTGAGAATTTACTTTATACTTTAATTTGAAAATCCATTTTGTGTTTTATATATATATATATATATATATATATATATATATATATATATATATATATATATATATATATATACATGTTGTTGGTTGTTGGTTGTATCAACACAACAATTGTATGTTGTGTTGATTACAATACAAGTGTTTCAAACACATATTAGAAATAATTTGGGATTAATTATATGTGTACTTAAAATAACTTAACAAAAGTGGGAGGATAGCTTTGGGATGGTACCTCCAAGGTGATGAACACAATTAGGCTTTATGCCTACGATATAAATTTTGATGTGAACGGATAGTATCCGTTCTTCCCAAGGTGGTGTCGCGGTTTTCCGGGACACTAGTAGCAACCTTGGGAAGAGGTGTGCACACTAGGAAGATATTTTATATGGCCAACTTGATGATTGTGGAGCGGGTTTCCGGGTCACGGGGTAGACGCGGGTTTCCGGGTCTACCACCATGGTTCTCTTCCACTTAACTAAATAGAGGCGCGGGGTTTCCTAGGGTCTAAAGTAAATTTAAGAAGAAAAAGAGAGAAGATAATGATTAATGTTTGATGAGATTACCACATGATGATATATTTACTTTGGTTAATATATATATATTTGTGCTATTTAAATTGTGTTTTATTAGGATTACCAGCAATTGCTGATGTTTGTGTTCATGGGCTGCGATGATCCTTCGGGGGAGCAGAGTTTCAATGAAGCAGGTACCAAGAGTTGGGGCTAGCAGTGAGTAGTGAGGAAGAACGTTCAAGGCCTTTAGCTAGTTGTATTTTGTCTTTATTTTTATTTTCTTAAATAAGTCACATTTAATTGAGTTTGAATTTTCATTATTGTAATAAGTAGCCTTGCACTTGTCCAAAGACAAGTGCTAAGAATAATTCCCGAGGTTGTTTAATTCGAATTTTTAGTATTCCTTTATAAAATCATTTAAATTTTGAATTAAGATAATTATTAGAAATCGGGGTGTTACAAAATGGTATCAGAGCCTAAGGTTCTCCTTAGCTTCGCTTTTGATACTAACTCAGAGATCAAAGATCCCAGAGTTTTTTTAATAAAATAATAATAATAATAATAATTTTAAGTGTGAGAGATGGGTAGTGAAGGGTTATTCTCTTGTCTTTTAAATGATTTGTTTTCTTTGAATTTTGATAATTGTATACTTGAAATTACTTTGACTCATTATGTGATTCAGAATTTTATTGACTTGTAAATTTTATTTTATTTTATTGGAGCAAATGAGTAGAATTTCTTTTAGGCTAAAGGTTCCTTTTAGATGTAGTTTTCTTTTGAATAACTTGATTCTTATTTTGCTTATTTAATTTTGAAGATGTTAGATTATCCTTTGGATTTATATTAAAATTATTATTTGAATGTGTGATTGGTTATCTTTGAATTGGTTTATGATTTGAATTTATATTGCATTATCAAATGATTGATTTTTGATACATGATATAAATATACTTGATAAGAAAAGTGGTACTTAGAATTGATTTTAAGAATGAAACCCAAACACATAGGATTTTATTTGTACTCAATTAAGTTTCGAGGACGAAACTTATTTTAAGGAGGGTATATTGTAATGACCCGGAAAAAAAAAACCATTTTAAGTTTCGAGGAATTAAACTTATTTTAAGGAGGGTAGAATGTAATACCCCAAGCATTATTATGAATAATAATGCATTTAAATAATAAATATAATAGTAAAAGTAATAGATTTATATAATAATAATAATAATGATAATGATATAATAATACCTCAGATTATAATTAATAATAATAATAGATTTAAATAATGAAAATAATAGTAATAGATTTAAATAATAATAATAATAATGATAATGATATAATAATATATAGCAAAATCTAAAAATTTATAATGGTTGTATTGTTAATTTATTAATTAGGAATAATTAAAGGCCCTGAGCCCGGCAGCTAAAACCCTAAAATTTAAATTATAAATATAAGTTAGCCGCTCAAACCTAACCTAGAAAAACACTCGTTACTTTTCTCTCCGCGTCTTTCATCAATTACTCTCCTAGGAATACCGTCGGGTTCTTTTCCTACCCGTATCGAATAGAACATGCTGAGCCAAATCTTCTTCATGTAAAACCCGCTTTATTTATATCGGTAAAATCATACGGTTTTATGAAACCATGTGCTATTGCTCGAATCCGTAGTCAATCCTATTTCCGATAGGAGTTGACAATGGTTAGCAAAACGGAGACCAGGTAATTCTAATCCCCATATCAATAAAAATCATTTGTTCATAGGATTGTATTTCCTTTAATGCTAAACCACTAATATGTTTTTATGAGTAGATCGTGGGAATTTCCCTGAACATGACAATCTTAAACCACTAATATGTTTTTATGAGTAGATGTGGGAATTTCGCATTTAACATGACAATCCTAATCCCATGAGTCTTAGGTAAATTTTATATGAATCTTGATAGGTAATTCTAATTCCCATGAGTTTAGGTTAATTTTTGATCTTGATAGGTAATTCTAATCCCTATGAGTCTTAGGTTAGTTTTATATAAATTTTGATAGGGTTCTTATACATGAAATATATTATATGTAATCTATTCTCGTGAGTAACTTTGCAATCAGTTTCTCGAATGAAGTATGAATTGAATACACTTGACAATTGTTTTATTGTTTCGCCTCGATCTTTGTGCTTGAATCATATAATCCTTTCATTCATTTGAGTACCCAATTTCGAGATGACTTGAACATATCTGAACGTGTTCTATTTTTGTTTTCTTTCTTTTGCCTTGGATGCCTCGGCTTTCGTGTTGGGAATTATATATATATACACCTTCTACGTCTCATGCTTTTTGTGATTGAACCTCTGGGTTTCTAGATTTTATCAATTATAATATATTATGATCATGAGTTTAAAGAGTGATAATGACTAGAGCCATGGGTTTAAAAGGGAATAATGAGTAGAGTCATGGGTTTAAAAATGGACAATGGGTAGAGCCATGAGTTTAAAAAGGGATAATGAGTAAAATCATGATAGTCATGAGAATTTCTCATGACAACCTTTTAGAAACTTGTGAGAATTTACTTTATACTTTAATTTGAAAATCCATTTTGTGTTATATATATATATATATATATATATATATATATACATGTTGTTGGTTGTTGGTTGTATCAACACAACAATTGTATGTTGTGTTGATTACAATACAAGTGTTTCAAACACATATTAGAAATAATTTGGGATTAATTATATGTGTACTTAAAATAACTTAATGAGTGGGAGGATAGCTTTGGGATGGTACCTCCCAAGGTGATGAACACAATTAGGCTTTATGCCTCTGATATAAATTTTGATGTGAACAGATAGTATCCGTTCTTCCCGAAGGTGGTGTCGCGGGTTTTAGGGACACTAGTAGCAACCTTGGGAAGAGGTGTGCACACTAGGAAGATATTTTATATGGCCAACTTGATGATTGTGGTAGCGGGTTTCGGGTCACGGGTAGTAGGTTTCGGGTTTACTGCCATGGTTCTCTTCCCACTTAACTAAATAGACTGGCAGGGTTTCCCGGGTCTAAAGTAAATTTAAGAAGAAAAAGAGAGAAGATAATGATTAATGTTTGATGAGATTACCACATGATGATATATTTACTTTGGTTAATATATATATATTTGTGCTATTTAAATTGTGTTTTATTAGGATTACCAGCAATTGCTGATGTTTGTGTTCATGGGCTGCGATGATCCTTCGGGGAGCGAAGAGTTTCAATGAAGCAGTACCAAGAGTTGGGCTAAGCGGTGAGTAGTGGGAAAGAACGTTCAAGGCCTTTAGCTAGTTGTATTTTGTCTTTATTTTTATTTTCTTAAATAAGTCACATTTAATTGAGTTTGAATTTTCATTATTGTAATAAGTAGCCTTGCACTTGTCCCAGTACAAGTGCGGCGGTAACACTCCCCGAGGTTGTTTAATTCGAATTTTTAGTATTCCTTTATAAAATCATTTAAATTTTGAATTAAGATAATTATTAGAAATTTTGTATGAATCTTGGAGATAATTATATTATATTACACAAGTTAATAGGCCTCAAGTCCTTTAATGTAAAAACTTTATCCCCTTTAAGGATAAAAGTATATAAATCTTGTTCAAAGATTTAATAAGGACCACTTTCCCAATAAGATTGGACCATTTGGAGAAAAAAAATCATCAGCAACATAAGTTATCATTAACCGCATGCCTTCCTCAATTCTTGATGGTAACTTTCCTTATACTACCCTTTTTCCCTTCCAAGTCGCTATTTCCCATTGATTTTAGGTTTTTCGGATTAGTTTGTTTTGTCCAAGATATTTAGCCACAACTTACTGAATTATATCCAAAGTCTCTAAAATGCATCTTTCTAAAGCATTATCGACTTAAGCAGTGTTGTTAAAACGTAGAGTTTACGTTGAAACGGTAAGGGAGAGCAAAAACGTAAAAACGGAAAACGTAAACGAAACGTAAGAGTTTACTACGTACTACAAAAAAAAAATCCAACATATATAAAACTAAAACACACAAATACATTAAAGTCATCACAAATTTAAGTCCAAAGTCCAAACACTCAGTCATCAATCATCATAATACATATTAAAATCAAAACACCAAGGCAATAAAATTATAAAAGAGATCAACATCTCTAATTTAAGTCATCAGAGTCAAAAGTATTACTCTATATAGTTGTCCTAAATCTGAGCAAAAAAAAAAAATAGTTGTCCTAAAAGTTTCATTTAGGTCCCTATGTAAAGCTGTGTGTTTTGGCAAAGTAGGTTTGATTTCTTCTTGATTCAACTTATGCATCAGGCCGACACATTGAATAAAAGGAACCAAGGGCGCCGCGAATCAGAACTTTGGACCTTCATACCTTCAGACCTTCTTCGTCTTTCATCCTTGATCATCGCCTTCATCAACCTCGATTCCATCCACCTTTAACCTCGCCGGCGACCTTGGCTTCTTTCACCATTCTTTCCATCGCCGGCGAGTACCAGCCCCAGTGATGAGCGATCAGAGAAGAAAAGGAAAGCAAAGTCGAGGCAGAGCAATGAAGCACCAGCGACCAGCTACGGTGGATGAAGAAGAACTGAAGAATGGTTTCCGATCGGGATAGGGTTTTTAATTTGGGGCAGGAAAAGGGGGTTTTACGAATCTACCCTTTTTTCAAAAAATTTCAAAATGCTTAACTCGGTCGTTTCTACCGTTTCGACCGAGTCAGAACGGCGTCTCCACCGTTTCAGTGCAAAAGCCGTCTCAACCTCCATTCTGACTCGTTTGTAGCAGGAAAAACGTAAAAACGGACGTTTCAACGTTTTGAAACGTCGTTTTAACAACATTGGACTTAAGAAATGATATCAATATTTTTCACTACTCTTAATCGATATTATCTACATATGTTACTTTTCACAAGTCTATTTAGGAGGATGATGGTCCCTTAATTTATTCTATCGTTCTACTGATACCTGCTCAAACACATGCTTGACCAGCTATCACCTAGGTTTACACCAGACACCTCACATGCCCAAACAAGAAGTTTGGGAGTGTTTAAGCAGTCACTTATGGGGGATAATAACTTCTTAAGCTATAACACATATTCCACTAGGTGTATTCATGTTGTTGCAGGTAACTTGAGCTTGTCAGCAACCTTGCCCTTTCATTGGATTATTACATAATGTTAAAATCTTAAAGCTAGCTTTACTGCCTCTTTGCTAAGTTCTCAAGTTTGTAGGGATGTATGCGCACATATACTTAGTCTCACACATACAATTTCACATCCCTTCACTTTAGACATCCCTATAATAAAATCCATACTCACATCTTCCCACACATGATGAGGAATGGATCGAGTTGTAGTAGTCTGAGTACGTTAACCACTTCATAAGTGTTGTGTTGAGGTGTCTCACATTTTAGCTACGTGATCCTGCACATCATTTTTTATTCCCTCCCAATGGACTGCCGTAAATAAATAAAATGACACGTCTCTTGGCTATATGTTTTTCTTGATCAAATTGAGGCTACTCTTAGTGATTTGGTTAAATCTCAAACAATTAAGTCAAGTTAAATGTGAGTAAAGATGAGGTCATGAAGTATGATAGAGGAGGTGGTCCTACCATCCAATATCGTTAATGACGAAGTTATTAGTATGGAGTTGTAGAGGGGCGGCATGTAAATGTTTTGTAATCTTTGAAAAATTTGTTACTATTAAATAAACCAGAAGTGGCAATGCTGTTAGAAACGTGAATAAGCGACATGAATGCAAATATGGAATAAAGAAGGAACTTCAAGTTTCTTGAAGGAACATTGGGTTAGCGGTGGTAAAAGAAATAAGCCATTTCGTTTCAAGGCAGCGTGGTTGACTCACAGAAACTTCAAGTTTCTTGAAGCAACATTAGGTTAGCGGTGGTGAAGTACACGTGAGTTTGTGGGAATTGCAGAACCACCTCCAAATATGGAATAAACAAGTATTTGGAAATATACAATACAAGATCAAAGGCTCAACAGGAGGATTGATCGAGGACATACAGAGGTCTGTGGACTGGTTTATGAATCCTTTCTTATGCAAGTTAAAGAAAGAACTTGAGGAGGAATTGCTAAATGTCCTAAAGCAAGAAGAGTTGCTATGGTTCTAGAAGTCAAGGGGGATGTTGATGAGTTAAGGAGATAGAGATACAAAGTACACTACTACAAAAAGTAGATTTAACGACTCTTGTCTAACAACCGATTACATGAAAACAGACATAGAAAAGGAGGCGGTGACATTTTTGAAACTTTAGCGAGAATATTCAATGACTATTTCACATAAAATGAACGTTAAAAAGTAGGCGGTAACACTGTTGTAATTTTCTGCAATTTCGTTCCAATATTCACCGACTGTTTTATACAAAAAGTCGTATAAGGAGTGTGTGTGGACGATGAAGAAGTTATATGTAGTATGTTTTAAAACTTCTACAAAGAGCTGTTCACAAAAGAGAATGGTAACATGAGGTGGCACTTGACAAATCAAAAATGGGGGGAGATATCACATGAGTGCCTTGATAGAATTGGAAGAGGATTAAAGGATGATGAAGTTAAGCATGGAGTTGGCTCTTTCGTCCGATACATTTAATATCCGCTGCCCTCCTTTGCAATCAGAACGACGTCGTTTTGTGTGGGGAAAAATCTAGACCGTTGGTTTGTTATAAGCATGGACGATGATGAGGAGCAATTAATTGCCAGTCCGCATCCCTTTCTTCTTCCTCCAGCTGCGCGGGAAAATCTGACGAGGTGTGAAAACGTTCGTCTTCCATCTTCGCGCCAGTCCGATTCCAGTAATCTATCGGTAATATGTCTCTTTTTGCAATTAGTAGTAGTCTCTTAGCTAAAGATATAATAGAACAAAAGGTGTTCGTGAATGGTGAAGATAGCATTAAAAAAAGCTGTACTTTTTTTTTGGGATCCACTAAAGCAGAGAATCAGATTGAAATAAACTGAAAGTATTTAATATTGAATAGTTATTGGGAAAATGTTCATGACATGGAAAAAACACTAATTATAAAAATCGATAGTGCGTGTGTCTATATATTGGTTTAGTTGTGTGCGTGTATGTGTAAATGTCTTTATATATTTGTGTATTTTGCTAGCTAGTTGCCTTCTTACATCTGTCTTTATGGACCGCACTTACAAATTGGCAGTGGCACCTTCCAGTAATAATCTATAGTTGCAGGCAAAGCTTTCCTTGTGGGAAATATTAACCACATACTGATATAATTAGTTTTCAACTTCTTCATTGGTTTTGAGATCATAATTTTTATATTTTTCGCTGAGTTTATATTTATATTGGGTACATATTTTTCAATTTTACAGATGGATAAAAATTTAACTCCTAGACTTGATCTTGAATTTAATGTTGGTAAGCATAAAGAATAATGATAATGAAAGAAAACAATTTTGCCTCTTATATTGAAATATGAAATTCTTTACATAGCATTGTCTCATCTTACAATAGTGGACAAATTCAAGACTGTTAATATATATTCACTAACACTACAAAGTTGCATTGTGTTACAAATACAGATTCAATGATTGACTTTGATCTTCCTACATGAAGCTTCCAATTCACCTTATTTTATCCAGCTCTTTAGTACAACTTATGACTTCCTTTAGTGCGCGTATATATATATACACACACACACACACTCCTGCACAGGAGTATTTTTAAAGATATATATGTTAAAACTTATGTACTGTAAATAATTGCTATTTCTAAATTTTAACTAATATTAAATCTTTCGTAAAAAAGTTGATATGTTGTAACTAATAAATAGGTATCTATATAATATTAATTTTAAATGGTAGCTTAAGGTTTTAGAATAGTTCAAGTAATATGTTAATAGAAATGGATAAGGGTCTTATTTGTCCGGGAAGTTTTGGCTGAGGAGCACTAGGTGGATGGAAGTTTTTATTGGAGCAAAATTGCCACAAAAGTTTACAAAATGTAGCAATTTTGCCCATCCGTTAATTTTGACCGATAAGTTTAACTGAGTGCATACGTGGCATGCCACCTCATCACACATGGCATGTCACCTCATCAATCAAATAAGAATTAAGTATCATTTTTGCCCCGCAAGTCTTCACTGAAAAGTAATTTTGCCCTGAAAGTTTACATAACGTAGCAATTTTTCCCTTATGTCCCCCAATATGAAATTGGACTATTAAATCAGTCAAAGAACACACATGTCATGCCTTGAAAAGGTCAAACTTGAAGTCAAAGAGGGAGATCCTTGAGACATTGAGCTCAAGGCGACTGGAATTTGTGAAGCTGAACTGGTCAAAAGGATTGAAAGGTCTGTCGCAAAATCCAGAGGAAGCATCACTTATGATTTAAGCCAATGAAACGCAAAATAAAAAATGAATTGTTCCAAAAATTGGTTTAGTAAGACATATTGGGCTTCCTAAACGTTAGCATCCTGAAAGGGGTAGACGAGGCGCTTCGGTAAAGAGTTTGGATCCTGATGAATTGTCACAAGTCCACTTATACATCTTGAATAATGTTGATGAAGTTCAAGACAACATAGGTGCACATAAAGAAGCTGTAAGTAAAGAAAATAATTGAATGACTGAACAAAGATTAATTAGGGAGCATAACAAAACTTTTGCAAACTGGTTCAAACAAAAGGTCGAGGGGGAGGAATGTATTTCTGATACAATAAAATGGTTAGCACATATCCTGAGGTTGATTTCATAACTTGGATTTCGTATGTGATCAATGATTATACATTTTACACGAAGTCCCTAGATGATAGGAGCACCATCCAGAACAATGGTGTAATGGTTAGCACTTCTCGAAGTCCCTACATTTTACAATTTTGAGTCGAGCCGTGCACGGGCTCGCCCAACAAACACTTTCTAATAAAGGTATAATCCTAACTCCCTTCCAGGCTATTAAGGACCACTTGGATAACCCTTAACATCCGCTAACCGGCTATGAATTAAAACACTGTTAAAACAAACTAGATTTATTAATATGAAGACTAGCAAATTGGGTTCATTCTACAACTTATGAATTCATCCTTGCTCATCCACAGCGAATTTAGTTCATGACTAATGAGGGACACATAACACAGAGTACTGTGGAACAGCCCATAACAGAATTATGATAAATAAAATAGAAAGGAAAACAAGAAGCTCGTCGAAAGGTTGACGGCATAAGAAGCGTCCTATCACATGACGTCTCTACATCTTCTACGATTCTTGCTCCCAGGAAGAACTCGATTCGATCTACTGTCCTCTCGGTCTGCCGTCTCTCTTGTTCCTTCGGCGTGAGTTTCAATTTGATAAGATTGGTTGGCTGCTTCCTCCTGCGGCTTCCAACCCTCTTTAGGTTTTGTCGCGCTTTCCTCTTATAGTCAGGCCTCCTCGGTCGCACATCCAGTCAGTTGGGCCTTCCAAATCCGTCGGGTCTAAGATCCTAAATTCAGTTGATTGATCCTCCTTTAATATCACAGGATTCTCTCAATCTTTCTCTCGATTCTCCGCATCTTCTAGATTCTAATTCAATCAATTACCGTCTCCATGTACGTCTGGGTGACCTGTCTTACTTTCCTAAAAACTCGCAAGGAAAGGTTAGCATAACTTAATGCATAATTTTGCACCATTTACACTGCTATAGCATAGTGGTTGCATTGTATTGCTGGCGCAGATGTAAGCATACAATGTGCTATAGCATCGTATCCGCTTCCTTATGCACTTTCACAGTAAAACCAAAATGTGGTCATTTTTTTATGCACTTGAGCAGGATAATGGTATGAATGCAACAGTTTGTAAGATCTATCCTCTATTTCTCTATGTGCATGAATTTCCACACATTCTATTAGGAAGCACACATTAAAGCTCAGATTTGTCATTCAAAACAGTTAAAACACACAGGGAAAATATGGCATAAACACCACTCATCAGGTTCTAAGGAGAGAAGACGGAAGTTGGGTGTGTGGTTTCATGCAGAAGGTAGGGATATGCAACACATTGGTGGCTGAGTTGTGGGGTGCAGTACATGGTCTCAAAATTGGCCAGGAACAAGAATTATAAAGCTTATTGTGGAGGGCGATTCCTCTCGTGCGATCCAAATGATGTTGGAAGCTTGCAATGGAAGTAAGGTAAGAAGATAATACTCTGTGGCTTAGAGAAGCTAATAGAAACATCTAAATACATTTCTCCCATGCCTATAGGGAAGGTAAGTTTGTGGCTGGTTGGCTTGCAAAGTTCAGTTTGGGTTGTGGAGATGATCTGTCTAGTTTTGATGTGCCTTTTGAAGTGCTTTCTGGTGTACTTCTCTGGCATTTGGTGAGTGTTTCATATCCACGCTCATGTTTAGATGATGAATAAAATTGTTTGGATGGATTGCCCCATTTTCTACCAAAAAAATTTAGTCATAATTCATCACCTAAATTTAAAGGAAACTTATAAATATAGCAATAAAACTCTCTCCAAAAAGAATAAAAGCATTTACCATAAGGCATTGTTTTGTTTTAAAATGTGAATTGAGCATTTTGTAATCCACATATTCTCTTTCCGTTTGTTACAAGATACTTAAAAAAAATTATATAATTCTTATTACAAGTCATTAAGTAATGTACAAATTACATTTTTTTCCCAAGATGATTCCTATTCAAAATGTCAATAATTACAACTTCTAACTGCTTAGATATAATTTATGGTATCAGCTATGACTAAATTTAAAGCCTTTATGTTTCCATTCTCATAGTTGGTTCTTGACTTAAACACTTCTCATTGGTTGTGTTGAGATCGTTAGAAATGCCTTATAATAAATATTAGAAAGAGCCACTATTTTATAATCATGACATGTTGTTGGAATGGGTTTAAGATTAGATTTAAGATGAATTGATTTAATTAAATGATATCACCTTCTCATCCTGTCCTGGTCAGTCCATGAACATGCCTACATAATTGGTTCTTGACTTAAACACTTCTCATTGGTCGTGTTGAGATCGTAGAAATGCCTTATAATAAATATTAGAAAGAGTAATCAACAAACCGGTAGTAATCGTTAAATCCTGTTAGTTGAAATAGTTTAAACTCTCATAAAAGAAGAAAACACGTGTAGACTCGTTTAAAGAGGCAAAAACTATTTGCACTTTAAACCACAAACAGGAAAAAAAAAAATCTTATACTTTACCCACCCTCCCAAAAAAAAAAAAAAACAGAGAGTAGAAATAAGGAATTGATGCCCAAAGGAAGCATTTAGCATAAACTAAGACAAATAAGGAATTGATGCCCAAAGGAAGCATTTAGCATTAACTAAGACAAATTTTATCGTTAAAATATGCGCGCACAAGATTACCATTTACCAACAATTAATTGTCCAGGCGTAGGAAAGGCTGATGTCAGACATAACTTCCCTTTAAAAAGTAAATGTCGAAGAGATACTCTTTCTTTCTGTAGTTAGCTAATAGTTATAGTGAGTGGCCCTACCTCTTAATCCTTTTATTTTTAGCTTATCTTCCTCTTATTTTTAGTTTATCTTTTCCTTATAAGCAGAAGCTAGGTCAAACAAGTTTTTATAAAACCTCTTATAATAAAAAAAAAAGTTTTTTTATAAAGAACAAAAAAAAACCAAAAGCTGCTACAGAGAAGCTTTTTTTTTTAAGCTCTTATTAGCCAAAAGCTCTTATCCGCCTCTTATACCGTAATCTCAACAATCAAGTCCAAATTCAAAACATCGATTATACAAGCAAATCTGACACGCCCAAGGATTTTTTTCAAAAAAAAACAAAAAACAAAAACAACAATAGAGAAGTTCTAGAGTTGCTTGCAATCAAAACATAAAAGAAATTAACTTGCAATCAAACATAAAACCAAGGACCTTCAAACCAGTAAAATCACAAAAGAAAAACTAAGAACCATCAAGAACTGAGAAACACAGAGAGAGAGAGAGACGAGAATCGTTGCCGACACCACTAGGGTAGGGATCAATCGGCAAGAGCGCTAAGGAAGTAGCAATGGAGAGGAAGATCGGGAAAGGGAGGCACACTCTTTACTGTTGGAAAACCCCAAAAAAAGTGGTCACAAATTTTTTTTACCAAAGAACTTATTTTTAATTTGAGCTTTTAAGTTAAAAAAAAAATATATAATCATCAAACAGCTTTTATTATTATTATTTTTTTAAAAAAAGAGCTCTTTTTTTTTAGCTTTAAAAAAAATAAAATCCAAACAGAGTACAACAGATTCCCCCCCCCCCCTCCTCAAATACTTCAATGGGGTTTGTATATATGAAATGTTTCCTTGCAACATCTTTCACCTACCTTGAATCAGGAAGTAAATTTCTACGTACATACTTCCTATATATTTACAATTTAAGATGTCGGCGATGAGCCCAGTCCAGACTGCAGGCTAATGTTTCAATAGCATGGCTTCCATCTCTCTCCTACTCGCTGCATGCTTTAGCTTCTCCAATGCAACCAGTCCTACTTGCCTTACTCTTTCTCTAGACAACCCTATCCTGCAAAATGAATGTGAACCATGAAGAAAACTCAAGATATTCAACAGATCTTTTTACTCTACAACATAAAATACTTCAACGTGAGACCTCGTAGGCTCATTTCGATTCAGCATTCAAGTGGTATGAAACTAAGTAGAAATCAAGAAAGCTCAGGGATACTGGAATCCAAATATGAGAACAATGAATTAAAAAAACAACACACTTTCCTCTGGTCCTAAATATAAGACAAAGTTGACTTTTTTTGTAGAGATTAAAGAAACTAATTAAATTATTTTAGAGTATTTATATTTTTTTCTCTAAACTAATTAATTTGACTAATAAATTGATATATAATCAAAGGATACACAACATATGATATGATGAAGTAACTTATTTAGTTTCCTTAATTTCTCTAAAAAAAGTCAACTCTATCTTATATTTATGATGAGAGGGAGTATTACATATGTACAAAATAAGGCATAATAAAATTTCAAGAAATCGAGGAAACGCTCAATTGACAATGACGACATTATACGAGTATGATATAACCAGAAACTATATTGTTGGACTCACCGTTTGCTTATGTCCTCCCATGTAAGACACTCTCTATCCAGTCCATAATAAAGACGTATAATTTCTTTCTCTCGTTCCCCAAGGGTCACATTAATGAGTTTATTCACCTCGTCCTGCGCATATTTACAAGTGGAGTTAATTTCAGGGTCTCCTTTTCTTCTTCTTGTTCTTCTTCAGGGTAGTTTAAGACAATAAAACAACAAATAAAATTGTAAATAAAAATTGAACACAAAACTGTTCCCGTTGTACACCCTTAACGATAAATATAAGTTGAAGTTCAGCAGCCCTCCCCTTCTCTTTCCCAGCAAACCTCCCCTGGGGGAAATTCAGAATTTGTGATAACTAAGATTGCAGCTTGATTGTTTGATAAGAGTAAGTTGTGTGAAAACAAAATTAATCTCTAATTGAATATGAACTAATTTGTCTAGGAGGTAATTAGAATAAAGCTAAATTAAATATAACCTTCTTAAACTTCGAGTTATGTACAGATTATCTTTCTGAACATTAAAAATTTACAATAAATGCTCTCCAAACTTGTTATATTTATGCAATAACTTCCCTGCTGTTAATTTTTTGTCATTTCACCAAAAGAAAATGATATGACAGATGGTTTATCTTCATATGATTTAAAGTTTAGGAAGGTTATCTACATGTAAATAAAAGTTTGAGAAGGCTATCTATACTTAAAAAAAAAAAAAAAAAAAGTTTAAAAAGTCATATGATTAATAACAGATTATGCTTAGATAATGAAATAACAGAAAAATTAGCAGCAGATAGGTCATTTGCACAACCTAGAAATAGTAGCTGGTTCCTTATCAAGTTTTAAAGGTTAAGGCCTAAGGTGATTCTGATTCATAGAGATGGTGACTATGGAAAGCAGGCGAGTTTACTTTGTTTTTGGATGTCCTAGGAGGATTTTACGGGGATAATATATGATTATAAGCATTAACTATCAAAATGGTTTCTCCTTCAAGCTGGATTTAAACAATCACAATTGCTTGGATTGAAATTAATTGGGTTGGTGAAACCAAGTCTCCCTTAGATTTACTTGGGATTCTCCAAGTAATTTAATTACAGTAATCAACCATATATATTTGTAAGACTACGTATGGTTGTACTTAAAACAAACACTAAAGGAAAAGAGAACCTTATGGCAACTATGTGGTACTTAAATGAAATGATTATTAAATCTCAATAGCTAGCTGTTGAGGGAGAGTTCTTCACCCCACTTGAGGCCCATTAATTGGTATACAGATCAGTTTTTATTTGTCAAAAAACTGTCATAGACTCTATAAGGGGGGCTAATTAAGATCAGTTATCCCATCTTAATGACTAGTTTTTGGGAGATGATTCCTCATCTCATTTAGATGCTGTCAAAATATTACTCAGGAGACAAACTACACATGCTTCTGTATGATGGATGCCCTATGAGAATCCCAAAGTCTTCCATAAGAAGGAAAATCATCTAAGATTTCTACCAGCATCCATCTTCCTGATGAAATTTCTATCAGCAAACGATTTTATTAATCTATTTGAAAATATACTTTCTCCAACATTCGGCTAATACGTAATAGAACCGTCAAAATGAGTTGAGCCCAATGAGCTGACTCGTTGAACCTGCTAATTTGGTGAGTTAAGTTGAGCCTTAATCCGTTTTGATGCCTCTAATACATCAACACAACAAATGAGTTAATTTGCTACATTAGTTTATTATCCTGATGTCTTCATGTTGTGACTAGAATGCAAATCGACTTGGGACTACAGAAAAAGTAGATACTAGGCAGATAAAATGCAAAGGAATCATAACATAACAGGCATTTAAGTTATATGCTCTACTTCGATATATCCAAAAAAAAAAAAAAAGCCTAAAGTCTCCTAAGTCCTACCATAGGTAGATCTTGTAAGAAGTTCGATAAAAATCAAAATACCTTTAGTGCCCACTCATTTACTCCATTCCATGGAATATTCTCAATGCGATTATCAGCAATATACTGGAAAAGAAGTAGAAGAAAATTATTGTGAGAAAGATGATTACTGGGAGTTAAAAAGAAAAGATAACCTGGTCTGACAATCTTTGTTGAATGGACAAGTAGAATGAGTTTTTAAGTAAACTAACACTATGATGAGTTTCTCCTGGAGACCATTCAAAGAGGGGAATGCTTCCCGATCAAGCGAGATAACATTATTGATTGCCTGCAATTTGTAAATACATGTTGAAAAAACGAACAACAGGATTTCAAATATATGCCCATATAGTACTCATCGTTATATTACCTCAACAGCATTTCTAACTTTCTTTTGAGACATATTTAGGTATTCTGCAATACTCTGAAAACAAGGGGAATCATTCAGGCAGGTATATCAATGATTCGGAGTTTTAAAATATCTGATGGGGAACTGCTTTCTTTTGTGAATCAAGTTAACTTACATCAACTGTTGGAGCAATGCCTCTTTCTTCCAGTCTAAATTTTGCATTGCGAATTGAAGCTAATCTCTCATGCAAGTGAGTGGGCAATCTCAATGTTCTTGAATTCTCAACTAAAGCTCTTGAAACACCCTATGACCCAACCAAAAAAAAAAGATATATATTATATATACTCACAGAATAGAAAATATAGTTTGAGCTGGTTGGACAAGTTTGAGGTATATGATTCCATGTTGATTTGTTAGTCCATATTAAGTGGAATCCAGAAACTAATGAAAATAGGATGGAGAAGTTGGTGCAGATGTTTTCTCTAGTCTGTATCATGGATTTTATATACAGAAACAGAGTGAGCAATTCATCAATCATATTTTATCTAGCAGAATTCATGGCGAAAATATTGACAGGAAAAATATTATACTGAATACCTGAATCAAAGTTATATAAAGATATTATATTTACATTTAGCATAAATTTATTAATGTCTGGTGAATATATATTTCAATATCTTGTCTTATTTCTTGATTTCTATATAAATTGGAGTTCAATAATGTAAAATTTGAACTACGGATGTCTGGTAAATATAATATATAAAAATAAGCATTTTGAAAACCAAGATGATAAGGATGTCTGCCATTATGTCCTATAAAATACAAACGGAAAATATCAAAATAACATGTAAGCCTAACCTGACGTATCCACCAATAAACATAAGTCGAAATCTTAAAACCTTTTGATGAATCAAACTTCTCAATCCCACGAAGTAGTCCAATCAAACCACCCTAAACATGTAAACATAATAAGTCTTTCATAAAAGAGGAAATAAAGCAGCTGACTGAAGGAAAAGATATCTAGCCTGTTCTAATTGAAGTGAAATATTATAAATCACCTGAACAAGGTCAGCCATTTCAGCACCCATGTTATCATATCTTTGAGCAATTGACATGACTAAACGAACATTGCTCATCGTCAACTTCTCTCTGGCTATAGAACACTCTATCAATTTTTCTTGAAGTTCAGCATGAGATATCCTCAATGACGTTGCAAGCTGATCATCAGAGGGTTTGCATCCTAATTTTTCCTTCAATCTGGAATTGACTCACAAAGCTTAGAATTTGTCTATAAACTATTAACTTTCAGATAAAGCAAATACGAAGGAAGTCAAGTTACATAATTTTTTTTTGGAAAAATTCCTTCAAATGATATGAAATACTTATGTACCAAGAAATATGCCAGTGTGCTTTCCCCATCAATTCATTCAAAACGGATGTCATTCAGTCAAGAGAACAGAATATATACAATATCTATATAAACTTTCCTGCATTCTTCTAATGTACCAAATTATTTTCATCAAAAGCAGCAACTTCTCTTTCTCTATGACTTGGAGTCTATGTTGAAAGTTAACTAATAATATTAAGAATTGAATTTGAATTTGAATTTGAATTTGTTGAGATCTGGTTTGCGTTGTTTCCAGATAAAGGCAAACCAAAGGCTACAGAATCACTCTACATTTGGTTTTCATGCTCCAACTCCAGAAAAGTATATTATGTTTTATATTCTGCATAAGCTTATTAATAAAATTAAAAAGAACCTATACATTTATATTATTCAGTAACAGAAACTAACTAGCTTGCTAAATAAGAAATTATTCCTTGTCACTTCAGTAAACTATAGGTTCAAGAAAATGTGTAGTTACCGGGTTTTATGCTCCTCTACCAGAAGCCCAACTTTTATCTTCTCTGATAAGTTGACAACTTCTGCATGAGAGAGCAATTCTTCACTCACTACCCCTTTCACATAGCCTTTCAAACGGTTCTGAAGCAATTGGGGATTGATCACTGACTTAGGTTGCAAAGCAGGACAGGACTGCATCACTGCATAACCAGTGTTACTAATAGATTTCCTCTTGGTATTTATTCTTCTCTGCCTTGCAGACACCCCAGAGCAAGTGACTGCCACTTTCTTGAGAGTTTTTTGTGTTCTTGAATGCTCGTTCAGCACTTCCCTTTCAAAAGAAAGGTTCCATTGCTTTTCCAGCATTGACTTCTGCAGCAAAAGAAGAGCCTCTAAAGAATAACCCAGATAAGAGCTTTCCACCTCCAATTCATTGTAATTGTATCTCTGAAACCATGGCTCCGGAATGGCTGGATCACTATCAATATGCTCTTTAAGAGACTTGATGGATTGACTCTGCCGGTTGGATGTAGGAAGACTCGGTGCACAATTGGCCGACTTCTTAGCGACTATAACCAATTTGGTAGCAGTCATCTGATAGTGCGAAGATCCATAATCATTGCCGAAAGAGAACTTTTCCGTTATATCAGAGAAATGGTAAGTAGAACTCAACAGCCTCTTTCCTGCACTGACCCCAATACCTGCAGCTATGGCCATCATATGCCTTCCTGTTCACTATGTACGATTACCATCAAACTCTTCTATTATATCGATGAACCTTGTCTACTGCTCGTATAGCTTTCAGAAACTTTCCAGTTTGTTGTTAACCTTCGCATAAATCAAAGGATTACAACCACAAATAAAATTATAAACCAGGAATTATTTAGAAATTTCAAACTTTTAAATGGATTCTAATTTCTTATACGCCGGAGTATAAAACACATCAAGAAAAGTATACAAGCCTGCTGCAAACAGATGACATTCGGGAAACCAACACAGACTCCAAATGGGTCTAAGCTAAATTTCCCACTTCCAGTGGAAGAAGGAGGTTGCAAAAGGGGGGGAAATGCTCCTGGGGTCTGTAAATGGCATACCTGAATAACTTGCGATCCCCGATGACGATGACGAGAATGACAAGAAGGCGAACAAAAGGACAGCGCCAGTAAAGCTGAATCGAACAGAAAGACTATATTTTAATTCCAGAAAGTATCGGTTAGCATTAGCATTCAGAATAATTCACTGCTGATGCAGTTCCTAACGTAGATGCAATGCAGGGGGAAAGGCTTAACAAACAGTTGTACCAACCTGTGCCTGGGAATTAACGTCGATAAATTCTCTCTCCTAATTTATTTCTAGGAGTATTATTATGTTACTGATATAAGGGGTACGAGTGTACGACAGTGTAATATTTGAGAGAGTAGGGAAAAACAAAATAGAACTTCAGAGAAATAGTGGGAAAAAAGGGAGGAAAAAAAAATTGAAGAGATCAAGATATGGGAGAGAAAGACGCTATTGGCTGGAGGAGATATTGGGTCCATCTTCGAGTGGTCTAGACTGCATGAGCTTCACCGCTCATTTTATTCCACGTTTTAGATATTTGGGAAAATTCTAAATTATCATTTGAACTTCTGTTAAAATATGAAAATGATAAATAAGTCTCATTGGACTAAAATGAGATTTTGAAATATTGTGTTTTTACCAAAATATCTCTTAAGTCCTTTTTTATTGTGCATCCAAACCTTGAGTACATGTCTCTTGACACAAGTTTCTACACAGAATTGTTCCACCGCAACTTCATCATGCTTTTGGATCCTCCACCCGACCCACTCCTCGAATTCCAGCATCTTCTCCTTCTACTCTTACTCGAACTTGGCAAGTGAAAAGAGAAGTACATCAACGCAGAAGCTCCTCAACTAGCCGCTGATATCATCCAAAATTTGACACTTGGTTTGCTGAAAAAAAAAAACTAAGTAATGACTTGGTTGTGTAATTCAATGACTCTTGATATTAGTGAAGGCTACCTTCTTGCAAATATGGCTAAATAAATCTGGGATGCGGCAAGGAGAACCTACTCTTCTCTTGATGATAGTGCTACCTTGATCCATCTGAAGCGACAACTCAGTAATTTCCGACAAGGTAACATGATAGTGACTGAATATTATAATGCTTTGTTGAAATTATGGCAACAACAAGACTTGTTTGAAGTTCATCCATAAAAAAAATCGAGGATGCCCAATTGTACAAGAATATAGTAGGAGAAGGAAGGACACACGACTTTCTCTTAGGCCTCAACGACCCTTTCGAGGAGATAAGGGGCATAATTACGGGAATGAAACCCTTACCATATTTGTTTGATGTTATCTACTATATACAATTCAAATAAAGCACAAAACTTCTGAACCAAAGTAACCTAAGTCATTCGGGCAAAAAAAAAAGTAACCTAAGTCGAATTGAGGGCTCAACGCTTGAGGTGAAAGGACCATAATATGAACGAAGGAATAACAAATGGTGCAATTATTGCAAGAAGAAGGGTCATACCAAGGAGGAGTGTTGGAAACTACAAGAAAAGCTATCAAGTGGAAGATAGAACTTCCAAAGTCACCTCACCACAGCTAAACAAAATGTTAAGGTTGTTGACTACCTAAGCTAGGAAGAACTACAAGTGCTTGAATGATACTTGACAAATAGAATAAGTTGAACTATATGCCTAGTGTCAATCTGGTGTAGTCGAGTAAGTCTATTATAGCTCTTAATGCTGTAATGAATAGTGAAGATACATGGATTGTTGACTTTGGAGCTATAGAACACATGACTGGTAATAGAACCTTGTTTACAAATCTTAAGTTGTGTCATGAAACCCTTAAAGTCAAAGTAACTAATGGTGTATTCACAAAGGTTGAAGGAATTGGCACAGTGACACTATCTAATCATTTAAGAGCGCACAATGTTTTGTTTGTACCAGTACTTTATTGTAACCTAATATATGTGAGCAATTTGACAAAAGGGCGAATCTGCCAAGTAATTTATGATGATGATTTATGTATCTTTCAGGATTTAAATTTGGGAAGGACGATTGGAACTTCTAGAGAATGGGTTAGACTTTTCTACCTTGAAGGTTCAAACTTGAAGAATAAAGATGCTTGGAATGCAAGGAAGGCACTGTTTTGCTCAAATTCTCAAAATAAAGATGTATTTGTTTGACATTGTCATTCAGGCCACCATAGTTTTGATTATATGGAACATGTGGTCCAAGTTTATTCAATAAAAATTCCATTCATTTTAATTGTGAAACTTGTCAACTCACTAAGCAAACACGATCCTTATATCCTAAACAACCCTACAAACTCTTTACACCATTCACATTAATCCATAGTGACATCTAGAGCCCTGTAAGAATAAGCAAATGCCAAATGGTTTGTCACTATCATAGATGATCACACCAAAAACCACATGGGTTTACTTGATGAAAGGAAAGTCTGAGGTAGTCAAGATGTTCCAATACTTCTATACCTTTATGAAAAATCAATTTCAAACTTTCATTAAGAAGCTACAAAGTGATAACGCCAAGGAGTGGATAAGTGGAACCTTTAAGGAGTTTCTTAATCAGCAAGGAATCCATCACCAGACCTCTTATTCTTACACCCCTCTACAGAATGGCATTGCTGAGTGGAAAAACCGCATCTATTGGAATAACTAGAACCTTATTGATGGAACGAAATGGGCCCACAATCTTCTAGGGTGATGCAGTCCTAACTGCTGCCTATCTAATCAACCGAATGCCTTCCAAGGTTAGGAATTATGGACGAATGATCAGTTGGGCGATAGAATTATCCGAGTTCGACATTATATACGAGGCCCGACATACGATCAAATCACAAGCGCTGGCGGATTTTATGAGGGAGCTCACCCCAGCTTACACTGAAGAAGCAACCGACCTCCAAGAATAGAAGGTGTACGTTGACGGCTCGTCAAATGCTAAGGGAAGTGGAGCCAGAATAATAATTGAGAACCCAGAAGGGGGTCGTCGTTGAACACTCACTCCATCTCAACTTCCCAACCTCCAACAACCAGGCAGAATACGAAGCTGTGTTGGCCGGCCTCCAACAGGCGAAAGAGCATGGAGCACAGAGAGTCAAGGTCCTAACCGACTCTCAGCTTATAGCGGCGCAGATTGAGGGTACTTACCAAGCAAAGGGTCGTTTGTTGGCAAAGTACCTGAACAAAGCAAGGGATATGATTACTGAGTTCGAAGAAGTAACAGTCACTCACATCCCTCGAGAGGAGAATACAAGAGCGGATATCCTATCAAAGCTGGCCAGCATAAAAGGTTCAGGAAACCACCGGACCGTGGTCCAATAGAATTTGGCCGAGCCGAGCTGTATCATGACCATATCATCTGCCATGGATTGGAGGAAACCAATCGAGGATTGCCTTGAAAGAGGGATTATACCCGTCGATGTGACAGAGTCCAAGAAATTAATTTGTCAGGCCGCTATGTACACTATGGTGGATGATCAGTTATATCGAAAAGGACTACATTCTCCCATGATGCGATGCTTTGGGCCGGCTGAGGCACGATACATCTTGGCCGAAATACATGAAGGTATTAATGGGCAGCACATGGGAGGGAAATCTCTAGCAAGAAAAGCTCTACGCGCTGGTTACTACTGGCCGACCATGGTGGCCGACTCTAAAGAAGCAGTAAAAAGATGTGATAGCTGGCAGAAACACGCCAAGATCATTTGGCGCTCACCATCAGAATTACAAAGCATCTCGACTCCCTGGCCCTTCTACAAATGGGGGATGGACCTCCTCGGACCATTCAAAGCAGCTCCTGGACAGTTAAAGTGGCTCGTGGTTGCGGTTGATTACTTCACGAAGTGGATTGAAGCCAAGCCTTTGACAACGATTACCTCGGCACGCATACAACGATTTTTTCGCCACATCATCGTCTCGATTTGGGATCCCGGCCGAAATAGTCACGGATAACGAGACCCATTCATCGATAAGGAATTCGGGGTATGATGTCGGACCTCGATATCATACATCACTTCGCCTCGGTCAAACACCCCCAGTCAAACGGCCAGGCTGAAGCGGCCAACAAAGTCATTATTGATGGTTTAAAGAAACGCATAGAGGACGCGGAATCTTCCTGGGTCGAACAGCTCTATAATGCGCTATGAGGTTACAGAACCAGCGTACAAACTTCAACCCAGGAAACCCCTTTTCGGCTGACGTACGGGTGCGAGGCAATGATCCCAGTCGAAATAGGCCAACCTTCGTGGAGGAGGTTGAAAACTCTTGAAGAAAACGAAGACTCGAACAACGATGCATTGATGACAGAATTGGACCTGATCGACGAGGCCAGAATCGCGGCACATTGCCAAGACCTAGCCACCAAGCAACTTATTGCAGCAAAGTACAATCGAAAGGTCAGGCCCCGCTCCTTCAAAAGGGGTAACCTAGTATCGGAAACAAGAATGCCAGAAATGGCAAGCTAGCTGCGAATTGGGAAGGTCCTTACCGGGTTAAGGAAAAGCTCGACAAGGGAGCGTATGTACTGGAAACCCTGGGAAGGAAGCCGGTCAAAAGGACTTGGAACGCCGACAAGCTAAAAATATACTACAGTTAGACTTCGGTTTAGCTGTCACAATGTGCCCAACCGGCGCATCCGAGTTCGTTTATTTCTTAATTTCAGTATTTTGATTTCAATTTTATGTTTTGGTTCATGCTTGAAGTAGTAGTTCTTTCGAACGGATTATTTATTTAATAAAGAACTCCCCAGCGGAGACGCCAATTATGCATTATTGATAGTTCAAAATCATTACACCGAGGTTATCAAACCCGATCAAAAATGAAACCCAATATAAGGGATTACACCGGGGCTACCACGCCCAAGTTGCAAAATGGTAAAGTCACTATTTCTTCAAATTTGATGCATCGAAAACATGCTCCTAGATAAGGAGGTGAATTGTCATCCAGGCCCTGATCAGGTCGAAATGTGTAAACGTGCGTTTTTACACCACGGTTGGACATCTGACAGTTTGCCCATATTCTGGCAAAGAACCCGGACAACGGATCTGGAACTCGATAGCTCGGGTATTATAGAACACCCCTACCCCCATACCCAATGTTAACCCATCGGAAGAGTACAATTAACAGATACTGCGCATATAAGACCCTAGCCCGGTCATGAAACTACTCACCCAAAGTAGAATCGGTAAAATAAAAGATTATATTGATAAAGTAAACGAAATCAATATCATCAAATAGTCATAAATTACAAAGTTAACCCGGTATAATACACCGGCACAACAAAAGCAATAACTTCGACATTCAGCTCGGAGGAACAACATCTTCAGAGGGGACAACCTTGGCAGACGGAGTAGACTTCAAAGTTCCTTCACCACCCTCGCCGCCCCGCGCCACATTAGAAGCCTTCTCTCCGCCTTGTTCATCTCCACCCTGCTCCTCGTCCACGAACGACAGGGATTCGTCTTCAGGGGTCGGAGGAGGAGGATACAAGACGCCATCTTTGACATAGGCTCGATGGTCGTACCCATCGGTCTTGATATCTACCTCAAGATTGAGATGACAGATCTGGGCAAGTGCCATCTTGAAGCAGTCGGTGGCGGCCTCTTTCAGAATCTCCTCGCAATCAAGATGGGCTCTCTTCTCCTTGGCAAGAGCGGTGTTGGCCTGGCTAAGCTCAGAGCACAAATCAGCACGTTGGGTCTGAAGGGCCTTAACGGCATCTAAACCCTTCGTGTAGGCCTCTTTAAGAGAAGAAAGCTCCGATGAGGTCTTCTCCATCGCCTCTTTTGTCAGAAGGAGCTCCTCGGTGGCCTTCCTGGCACTCGCCTTGGCAATTTCAAGCTCCTCCTCAGCCCGCTTCTTCACTTGCTCGGCCTCTTCCTTCTCCAGCTTCAGCTGGCGTAACTCAGCAGATTGCCTAACATATTGTCCTTTTAGGTGAAGCAACGCTTGGGCCAACCCAACACCCTTGCAGAGATGATCCTGCACGTCGTGAACTAACCACTCATCGATATCTGCAAGGGGTAAGGCATTCATAAATTGGCGAGGAGGCAAAAATGCGAGTTCCAGCTCCTCAGCCACTCCTTTTTCCCACGCAAGACCACGATCGATCTTCAAGGTGGGGGGACGAGCAGAAGGACCCTTGGATAGAGATGGAGGCGCTGGCGAATCCGAGAGAGAAACCTCTTTATCTTTGGCAATCGGCTTGGCGAATTGAGAAACCGAGCCAACTCGAGGAGGTAGAGATGTTCTGGCTTGGGCCGAGGTCTTCGCCTTCTTGGCCGTGGCAGCTGGGGAGGCGCCAGAGGATTGCCCTTTTCCAACTTCCGAGGAAGGCCGTTTCCGGGTACCCTTCTTACTAGGAGCACCGGGGGCGGGGGCCACAACAGACAGGTACCTCGGTAATTCTGCCATATCCGCCATATCCTGAGCTGCAAAAGGAAGATAATATATGTCAGTAATCAACTACAACGGAAATATAAACACACTCAAGAGAAAACAACCAAAAGGATCATACTGAACACATATCCCAACTTGGAACCAGCACCGGTAATGAAGAAAGTTGCGCTTTTGGTGCCATATGTGTTAACATATGATACCAGGCGGTCTATTGACAAAACCTCCTTGGCTGGAAGATCGTCAGATTCGACTTGGTACGAGGTGGAGGCTAGTTTGTGATGGTCATACGTCCAATACAGGGGGAACCTCCACTCTACATCTTTGGCCTCGGCCCCTTGTAAAAACCAAGGCTTCTTACCGGGTTTAGCCACTACTTTGAAGTAACTATTTTTAAAATGTTTAAAGGAATCTGAAAAAGCGGTTAAGAGTTTTCTGTCGGGATCACCCCGGAGGGAAGTCAGCCCCTTCAATTTCTTTGATTCTTTCCCAGAGCGGGGGGTAAAAGGACAAAAGAAAAATAAGGTAGCGGTACAGGGAATAGGGGCCGAGAAGGAGCGACATAAACATTCGAAGGCCACTAGATAGGCCCACCCGTTTGGATGAAGCTGAGAGGGGGCCAGATGGAGATTGTTCAAGCAAGAAATGTGGAACTCGGTAAACGGGAAGCGAATACCGAGCCGGGACATATAAGCCTTGTACAAGAAGAAAAAGTTAGTAAGTCCTTCCACCCTTGACGAGCAAATAGGCTCATCGTCATTGGGGGGACTCAGGTAGCAGCCTTCCAGTGCCCCCAGCTTCGTTTGTCGGATGTCGGCCATGAACATAAGGGAGTGAGCCGTTAATACATCGCGCGTCACCCAGGGGTATCGTTCAAGCAGATCCTTGGGGGGAGTGGAGGAATCCGACCCCCCAGCGTCAGATCGGGCACTAGTGGGCGAAGATGATGACTCCATTTACCTATAACACAAAACAAAAATACTAAGATCTAAAGTGTAGGAATACCTGGTACAGGCATGCTATCACGAGGAGAAGGAAGAATGAGCGGACTCGGACGAGGCAGACTCTCAGAGTTCGAGGTCGGATCAGAGGACGACCTATGACGACAAGAGCCTAGAATGGTGTTGGCCCGGGAGTCCTCGCCATTCGCGATATAGTAAGAGCTCGAAGCATACATTCCTAACATGGGCCGAGGTATCCTTCCGGAACGGGTTCTGACCTAGGACGACGGGGGGCTTCATAAAAATTGATAGGTTGTACCGATACGGCCTCGGTCTCATTCCGACTCTCAGGGTAAGACCTGATATTGGGACCCGTACTTCGAGACCGAGCAAGAGGGGGCGAGACGCTCCAACAGTCCTCCTACCGGATCCACCACGAAGAAAGGAGGCTAGTTTTTGCTCCTCGGAGAGGGGAGTGCCGAACAGCCAATGACTAATTCGAGGATAACGCGCACGTAGTGCTTCCTCCTCTTCCAAGGTTAAATCCTGACTCGATGAAGGAGGGTGATTAACTTTAACCATGGACACCGAGGGGTGCAACCTAAAGAGAGGCATAAAATGACCAATAAGGAACATGGCGGAAATCCCCCCCCATGAGCAAAGACATGGCCATGGACAAAAAGCCAAAATGTAAGACCTACCCAGAAACCTCAACCAAAACTCAGAAACGCAAAATAAATCATATCGAGGAATTGAGAAGCAGTAAAGAAGAAGAGAGACAGAATAGACAAACAATGGATACGATAAAGGAAACGAAAAGAGAAGTAACGTCATACCTGATAGGATGAAGAGACGGTGAAGCAGGAAGTAGAGGAGTACAAAGAGAGAAGTTGAGAGATCGTCGAAAGCAAGGAGACCAGAGAAAATCAGAAGCTTTTCAGAATGAAGGCGAAGGAGAGTGGAAATGTTAAAATGAAAGAAATGGAGGGAAATGTGAAGGGGCGCTGGAGAAACAAGGGCATAAGAGACAATTTTCCCTTAAAAAGTAAGAGTGACGTACGATGGGAAATGGGCGCATTAAATGCGCACAAAATTCGGAGGCGGCTAGAAACGACGGTTGCAAGCCTACAACAATCCACGAAGGTCAGGTGTCAAGAGGCCATGATGGCGAATGCGGAAGGGTTCTGACCTCGAAGTCAAGCGATCCACCTGGCATCACCTCGGATCCCCGAGTGCACAGGCGGAGGCTCGGACCTTTGAGATATGACCTCGGGTCCGGAAGCCAAGTAGGGTTCCCGGCAGTACACCCCGACCTGGGGGCAAGGGACAAACTGGCTTGAGGAGCAAGGTATATCCCGACAGCTCAAAAACTTGAACTACCGGGCTGGGGGGCAACTGTTACGGACCTACCCGAGGCCCAACTCTGGGACAGCCCAATAGAGATATATAATATATCTAGATTCACCTACAATCATGGAACATTCTATCATATCTATAATCAAGGGATTGATAGATCCTGCAGTTACGATACCAAGGTATACCCTATATAAACAAAGGTCGAACCCTAAGGTGCATATGTTCTAACTCAGACCTATTTACTTTCAGTATCACTGTGCACTCTCCCACTAAACACTACCCCCATCCCCCTTGGTGTAGAGCCTTTATATTAGTGTACAGTGATCCTCCGCTCTTCTGGATATCTGTCTCATAGATATTCCGACAGAGTCATTCGATCCAAGATCAAAGCACCAGCCTACTGGGCTGGACATTCGTGTTCTACACAGGAACAATGGGTAATGTTTTTTTATGTTTTAATTTTCCGTCATGTATTTTTTTTAAAAAAAAAGTTGCATTTTGTAATGTATGTAATGCCTTTAGCCAATTTTAATCACATAATTTGGTTATTTGTATCTATATAAAATAAAATTGAAAAAAAATAATCTAAAGGGAATACTTTATAACCCAAAAACCTGCAAATGCTTCTTTTTGGCCAAATAACAAATATTCTCTAGAATAACTTGTGCTAAAAATAAACAACTACGAACTTTTAAAAATAGGTCCTAACATTGTACATCCAAACATTAGCTTATCACATTCATATATTTATTGGAAACAATCCTAACGAGCATTACATGTTTAGAATACATTATTTATTAATAATACAACGTATTATAAATATGAGCTTTTTACTTTATATTTGTGATTCGTAGTGTGCTTAATATCATTGGAGGAGTAAAATATGGTAACAAAATAATCAAATCTTATTCAATATCAATAATCTGTCAAATCCTATGGTTAAATTGTGCCAAAGGATCAGATTATTACATACAAACCTTTACTTTTGAAAAATAAAAATAACTTACAGTTTTCACAGAAAAGGTGAAAATTTTGATTACGAAAGTTATAAAATAATTTGACAAAAAATGACCCTAAAATCACTATTCTGTCAAGCTTGCGAACTACTGTGTATTAAGTAAATTGCATCAATATAATGGATTGGCTAGAATCTGAATTACCATCACTGGAATAAATGATCAATGGCATCACACTGTAACCATAAATTACATTTGTGCAAGCACAGCAAATGATCAACATTTAGACGGGGTCTCTCTCTCCTCCCTGCGACATCCCCTCATCTTAATGAAAGTACAATATTTCCCCCTTCCCTTCTCTCCCTTTTTATCCCCTTACGATAACCCTCGTCATGAACCAGTATAAAACGACAAGCTGATCCCCTGCTAGTCTATTCTTGCATAGTCTTTCCTTGCACAGGAAGCAGGCGGAATGTTTGAGACAGGAGGATTAACTCTACGCCCTACAACAGAGTATGCCAATCACCACCATAGTATGTTAACATACATTTTGGGAAATATGCAATTTGGAGAGGAAGCGGGTGATGTGGATGAAATAATGTGTGTGTGTGTGTGTGTGTGTGTGACTCCTGAAAATAAGACAAATTAAGCAGACGGATGAAACTGATTGTGGAAAGTGATATACCCCATGTCATACTATTGGCAAACGAGCTATTTCTTGGAGAACGCGGGCCTCCACTGCCGAAACCGGAAGGAGGAGCCTGGGCCTTAATTTGATTCCAGTCACTAAACTGAGTGGGTCTACCATGGGCAAATCTTTGGACAGATTGCAGACCAAAACGGTTAGGAGAATTTTGCAAAATACGAGGTATGAGATGAAAAGGCTTAGACATCGAGCGCATGTATCCAGCTTGCACATCATGAGCTGGAGAGCTATCCATCTCTACATTAGAATACGCTTGAACCGGTCCATTTTGTCTGAAGTGCACAACAAAAATCAGTGAAAGGAATCGATGAGAGTTAAAAAACGATTTACAATATTAACAAATTTTCACTACTATTTCCCAGATTTCATTTCACTACATAAGCGAAACAAAAAAAAAGATCATAATAGAAATTTGGTATTCACAGAATTTTACTCATTTAATTTTAATATCAAAAGGAAAAACACAATTTTCAATATGTTATAAGGAGTTCAATTCACTGCAAATCTTCATAATGCCACAGAAAACAACAAATCAATCGTGTAAAGGAAACACCAAGATGTATCGATAAAGACAAAGGCAAAATGATAAAATAACTCCTAGGCAGCCTACCTCTGAATGGATATAGGAGGGCTTGCGCTGGAGGCATGGTTGAACCTTCCAAATCCAACCAATGGTTCTGTGGAACCGATATTCATACTTTTGCCAAACTCAGTTGCCAAGCAGCTTCCATCTGAACTATCCTCTTGCAGAAGTAGTTCATCACTGGATTTGAATTGAACTATTGATAAGAATATAAATATCACCTTGATATATAAAAAATTAAGGAAATATCAGAAGATATAACAGTACAACTAAAAGATCCAATCCATTAATAGTTAACAACATGAATATGTAGGAGCTATTTATAGAACAGCCTGAAGAATGGAGAGGTTGAAGAGTTCACCAGTGTTCAGAAGGCACTGTCAATGGTTTACTATTCAAAGGAAATACTAGTATCACCATATTCTATAGTTGGTTACCAGACAGAAATGTGCTGGGCCCCAGGTTCATTGTCTTGGAGGTTGAGCCCTGTGATTTGGTCCCTAGGCACTCGTGGAGTCAAAATTGATCATTGTGTGATCAATTTACTGAATGACACTTTTACTTGGCAAAAAAAAAAAAAATGCCATTTCTATTTCATTTGAATAAACTTGTTTACAAAGCTATCTACAAAGGCAAGGGAGACAGTCAAGGAAAAGGGAAATAACATGACAACTCTTAGAAAATAAGTATGAAATATTGATATTTTTAATAGTAATATGTTTATACTTATTGCCCCCACAGTCTAAAATTTCTCGATCCGCCACCGCGTTTATCAACCTATTCTCCAGTTGTAGATGCAAAAGGAAGTTTAAGACTACCAACAAAATCAAGAGGTGTTGATTTACATACCAAGAAAGAAATCAAATACTCCCTTCAGTCTTTAATGTAAGATCTATTTACTTTATTTGATTAGATTAAGTTAATTAATATAACATGTTTTTTCTAAAACACCCTAATCATCTTCCTTAATTACCTTCATCTCTCTCTTACTTAATTATTATTGAGGGAGCATCAATAAGAGTGAATTAGGAAAAGATTCACAAATATGGCAAATAGGTCTTACATTTAAGACCAAGATCAACTCTCCAATCAGGTCTTACATTAAGAAACAAAGGAGTAATAGTGAGCAAATTGTACCTGAAGCAATAAAGGTGTCAAAACCAATGGGAGTCTCTAAATCCCTTGAGAAAGGTAATTTCAATAGTCCGAAGAAGGTAAGGAACCCATGACCTTGATCTCCCTATGGCTCTTAGAAAGAAACTCCATTCTTGTACCCTTCATCTTATAGAAAATTTGTTGCATATAATGCCCTATCACCTAAGAACCTAGCTTTTACCACCAAACTTGATAGGATAAAGGTTCCAAAGGACATCCTGGACGCTCTCAACATACCTCAGTGTAAAAAACAGTAATGGAGGGAATGAATGTGCTTGAAAAGAATGGGCACACAGGAAGTGGTTGACTTGCCATAGGGAAAGAAACATATTAGATTCTGGTGCTTTTTGCGGGCAGGGATTGGCAGGCCTGAGCCCTTGCTTGCTGCCTTGTCCCAACCTGTTTTAGCCCATTGACCAAACATATCGGGCTGAACTAAAATGGCTAGGGCTAGCCCAAGGTTATAGCACTCCTTTTTTAGGTAAAAAAAAGAGAAGAAAGTAGAGAGAAGAAAGATAGCACAAGGGAAAGCGAAAGAGCGAATAATGAGGGAGTTTGAATCCAGTGAAAAAGAGAAAATCCCTATAGAAATATATATAGGGAAAATGATACCAAGATCCAAAAGAAGGAAAATAATGTCAAAAAAGTCTCATAGCTTGTCAATCAAGTGAAAGAGCAGCCATTAGCAAGTGGAAGAGATACCATTAACAAGTTATGGGACTTTTCTAACATTATTTTCCTTCATTGGGACCTTAGTGTCACTTTCCTAAATATATAAAACCTATCGAGCATACAGAAAGTAGTAGTAAATAAATGAGTTTTAGGAGGGCTTACAAAATGAATTAGTATAGGAAATAATTTATTTATCTAGGAGCCTGAAAGGACCCTGTTAGCTGGTCAGACCTACGTTAGAAGACCAAGGCAGATTCCCAAGACACAGACAAAAGGGGAAGTTACCTTTTAAGGTTACAGGGTTGACCCTTTTGATTTCCTTCTATTTTTGAGTAACACTAGGATCTGTAGCTGCTGCATAGGGTGGCTTAGTCTTTAGCACTGTAGCACTCATTTTGAATACTGTGCACAGATGCTTTTCTCCTATATTAGACATAGGATGAATTAGGAGTGTTATGCTTATTGTTTTGGAGAGTGAAGATTGTAGGAGAGGGGAGCAATCTGTTATTACAGTGTTGCTTCGGTTCTTGGCTGTGGAGAGTGTCACATTCTCAGAGTTATTGTATTAGGAGAAGGGGATCAGGTTCAGATCTGAGACTCATCTTGGCTGAAAGGGGTGGTTTACTCCATTCAGATTATTGTAACCAATTTATATTAGTAAAGCCTTCTGATTTCAACATTGTTTCGGTGTTTATTTGCTGGTCCCTAACAGAGCCCCTGCTTATTTATTTACAAGGAAGTACTTTTCGTTTTTCATCTTGTATATTTTATTTATTTACAAGGAAATATATATATCAATATACAGATTTTTTTCTTCACATGAACTCTGTGTTTGGATGGAGAGAAAATTAAGGAGGAAAAAATACTAAGAGGGAAAACTCTCCAAAATAGTCAATTTGTTTTACCATTTTTGGAAGTTTTCCTATCTAGTATTCTCTCTCCCCTATTTTCCTCTCACTTTTCTCTCCATCCAAACATAGCCGAACTGACTGTTGAAAGAAGCCATGACCATATTCTGGGAGACTATAATGTTCAGAAGACAGCCCAACGACTGAAGTTACGTCATAAAAGCCTCTAAATTCTAAGGACTTCGCATGATGTAATTGATATAAATATAAACAATAATTATCTTGTGGCTAAAACAACTTTAGAGAAATTTTCAATCAAAAGACTGATGCTAGATTAAGCACTATACCACTTGGTCAACTAAGCAAGCGATGCCAAAAAAACTACCTACTTTGAAATCTTTAACTGCTGCATATACATTTCACAAAAGGGGGTAACTATTTTTGTTCATAAATTTTAGAAAATATGTCTAATAACTCTCCTGCTTCGTAGCAGGAAGAATAAGAAGATTTCAATAATCAAATATATTAGAGATGGGAAAACTAAACCTCTCACATTTAGCAAATTGGTCAGACCTGTTTTGTGGGCCTTGGGTCTCATTCTTCAGAACAACCGTCAGAACTGGTTCCCCACATGATTTGACAAAAACATTTATAGTCCTCACTAATACAATCTGCTATCTATTTCTATAACAATGCAAAAGGGAAGCAAAAACAGACATGCAAGATAATAATCCCAAGAGCAAATTGACAGAAAATAGATGTTTAAAATCCAACTGTTTACCTATAATTGGGATCCCAATCACCAGGATCAGGCAATGATAAGCAAGACTCTGGGTTGTCATGTCCCAATTCTGTTGATTGCAAGTTTGAATTAGAACTTGGCATAAACAAGCATGTCATTTTTTGATTAGCTCCAACTCCTCGCTGCTTCCAGCTTGCAGCATCAGTATTTGATTGCAGATACGAGGGCGAGCTGCTAAGAACTTGAGCTGTTCCTTCACCATGGATGGAGCTGTCAGGACACTGACCTTGCCAATGTGGAGAAAATGTTATATCTTGAGTTTGAGGGCTTCCAGAACATCCCCAATTTTTCCTTCTATTAAACTGGCTAACTGTAGATGTCTTCCCCAGTGGTGATCCATGAGAAGTGCCTCTTGCAGGAGAAGTAGGTCCATAGTGTCCTGGAGAGCTTGCTGAAACTTGTGTGTAGGAACTTGGAGGAGTAAATTGCGAGGGACTGGCACCAAGGGGCAGATGGGTGAAAGTTCCAGCAGATGGGCTTATACCTCGGCCATTCCCTGGCTGGTATTGAATAACTCTTCTCCTTGCATCAGGACTATTTCCAAGCATCGACGTACTCCCATGACCAAGCAAATGAATACCAGATGGACCAACAGGCGAATAGTATGCAAACATGTTATTGCTTTCTCCATAACTTCCGTAGCTACTTCCAAGCCCAACACTATCATTATAGCTACCATGGCTTCCTACACTGCCATAGCTATTAGCTGGAGGATATTGAACCATCTGGAAATGCAAGCTGCTATATAGTGATGGCCTACTTTTGTTAGGTACCTGCAAGAACATAATATAATTTACTAAGAAAATATTTTGCAATACCTTGTTCAGGTAAGTAACAATCATAGATGCGCAGTTGCATGATGCAAATTCCAAAGAAGCTAGACTAAAGAAATTTCAGAGGGAAACCCAAGATTATTGATACTCAATATGGGAATTCAGCCTAAAGGGATTGGGCACCATAAATTATATATATATATATAGAGAGAGAGAGAGAGAGAATGTATGTGCGCCCGCGCTACTGTACTTATGCCTAATTCATTGCATAAAATAAGACAAACATCTCAAATAGCGAAAAAAATCTTACAGGCGACCACAACCAGAGCAACCACTATGTCAAAATCTCATTGGAGTGACTACAAATAAACTAAATATTAGAGTCAAACTGATTTACATTGACGGTCCTATTATGCCTTGAACTGCTGCTGTTATGCCTGAATCAATGTCATTAAAATCAAATCGGTCAACAATGTGAAGTTAGATTAATGGACCAGGGTGTGGATACAAACTTTCATCTGTTAAAGTCTAATTTAGTATGATAATGCTATGAAACTAAGGTGTGGGATCAAGACCTAAGCAAGCATGGAGAACCCACCCTTGAAAGTTGGTTCGTAAAGCAAAAAATCTGTGGCAATATTATGCAGTTATTATGGATTATTTAGATTAATTATTGTCTTATTATTAAGTTTGATATTTGTTATATCTTAGGATTAGATATGGATATATCATATCTTAGGATATCATATCTTATTTATTTTGATTTGATTAGATTAAATTAGATTCTAGGGTTAGCTCTTGGTTTGCCTATATAAAGGACCATATGTACTCTCTTTTGTTCATGGATTCAGAATAATATTTTTCTCTGAAATTGTCCACATGGTATTAGAGCAAATGAAGAAGAAGAAGAGAAAGAACAAGAATAATAGAGTTCTCAAAATCCGTGGAGACTCCCAGTCCGTCGAGTTTCACCACACCTTCACGAAGCCTGTGTTGCTCAACCTTTCGTCGGAGACGCAACAGCCCCATCATCCAACGACCACAATCCTCTGTCATCTTTGACTGGTCCTTCTCGTCTTCGACTATTCCTTCTCATCTTCGACTATTCCTTCACTCGTCCGTCAAGAGAAGTCAAGCTCTTCCACAACCAATCCCATCATCCTCAACTCGTTCGACGACCTATGTCCCATTGTCCAACGATCTCCATCTTGTCGTCTTCGCCTCGTCTGACGACTGTCATCCTCTATCTGGTCCTTCTCGGCAGCCTCAACCAATCATGTCGTCTCCAGATCTAGGACAACGGTCTCAATCCAGCTGCCATCTTCCACCAACTTAACTCGTTTGGCATCCAACTCGTCTTTGTCCAGCATCTTCACTCGTCGAAAGAGCCAAGTCTCGAGCTCGTCATTCTTGATCACACCGACCTTATCATCAGCAGCCTTTGTCTCTGTCTGACGCTTCAAATCTCGGCGTCCTCAAGTTGACAAATGAAACTTCATCATCCTCGACCACACCGACCTCGTCATCTGTTTGGAAATTTGTAGAACCAAGCAGTCATTTTGGAAATTCATAGGACTGAACTTCATTTCTTAAACTTAAAGGACTAAACTGTCATTTTGAAACAGCCCACTGCCATAGTTGTCAGAAGAGGATCTGCTGATGGGGACGACGATTGGAAGTGCAAAGGAGGTTGATGGCCTCTATTATCTTGATCAAAATAACGCTCATAGTATGTCTCATATCTACCGACAAATCTTCAAGTTGCGGATGTATTGACAAACGGATTGCTCAAACCTAGCAAGTTGGATATGATTAACATCTATAATCCAACTTGAGGGGGAGTGTTGGAATATTATGCAGTTATTATGGATTATATAGATTAATTATTATCTTATTATTAAGTTTGATATTTATTATATCTTAGGATATTATGTCATAATTATTTTCATTTGATTAGATTAAATTAGATTCTAGGGTTATCTCTAGGTTTGCCTATATAAAGACCCATATGTACTCTCTTTTATTCATGGATTCAGAATAATATTTTTCTCTCAAATTGTCCACAAAATCATTTTAATTAAATACTAGAACTACTTGTGGCTCCCAATATGGGAATCCATCAAAGCACTACCTCTAATTGTTCGGACCTAATCAAGCTTGGAGAAACCACCCTTAAATATCAGCTACTAAAGGGAAAGAATCATACCATTCAAGTACCCCAATAATTACTTGTGGCTACTCAATGCGGGGCTCCATCAGTATAACAATCTAGCAAATATTCACATTCTGGCTAATATCATATTCTATCAAATAGAAAACAATATTGATGCCAACTACCATTTTGTTCATGAGAAAACCCTAAAGGAGTAACTTTCCACCGCAAACATAATAATAGGACAGCAACTAGCAAACAACCTCACTAAAGCTCCCCATTGTAATAAAGTTAACTACATTAGCAGCAAGCTAAGAATTATTAACATCTATGCTTCAGGGTGAAGGGGGTCAGTTTAAATGTAAGAATATAGCGCGCGCATTAGAATTAGAATAGCTACTAGATTAAATGTCTAGTGTCAACTAGTTGCTTGGGTCACTAAGTGCTTGGTTGGGAACAAAGAAAAGCACTTTACAGAACCCAAGACAAAACTCCTCTAATACACTTACCTCAAAAGCCATAAAAGCACTTCTAAAAAGATAAAATAAACCAGCACTAAATAAGTGCTAGGAGTAGAACACTTGTCATAGAAAGATTTCATCAGTATTAATATACACCTGAGGAGCTAGACTAAGATATATAACTGATTACTCTCTCAAAACCACAAAAAGGGAAAAATCACGCATGCATTTAAACACACCCCCCCCCCCCCCCAACAATGATATGTAAACAATAAATAACTAATTAGGTTAGTTAGTTAGTTGTTAGTAACTAATAGTAGTTAGTTGGGATTATTAGGTCTAATATTGCCTATATAAGGCATATGCCTATCCATTGTATCCCTATGCTTTGACTTTGATGATGAATGAGTAAAGCATCACATTTCTGCTTCTTCTACCCTCTGTTTCTGTTCTCCTCTTCTCTATTTCTGAATTCTATGTTAAAACCATAACACACAACAACAACAACAAACAAAAAAAACAAGAAAAACAAAAAAGGGTCAATAGAAAGGCATTTCCTGTTTAAGAGGGTAACAAGCATACATTAGGAGATAGACCGGCAGCAAACCAGTGCCCTCCACCGGGGTGATGATCCACTTTGACAGCTTGAACAACCGGCTAAAGTTCAAAAACAAAATCAGGTCAGTATTAGACCATAAAGAGATAGAAATCCATGTATCTAATCTATTAAGTAACTCACTGCAATGAGAGAAGCAACAGCCAAAAAACTTTAGACAGAATAAATAATAGGAATACAGTTATACCAAGAGAATGACAAGATGGCACTAGTCACATTTTACAACTTTACAATAAATTAGAAGGCACTACTAAAAGCACATTAAAATCAAAATAGTGAGCAAACTTTCAGTCAGGACTAAAAGCACATTATAACATTTACCTGAGTTAATCCTCGTGATCATCAAATCCTGATATTTTTGTCACTTTGCAACATAAAGTATTCATTACCATAGTGGAAGTGAACAGTAACTCCAAGATCCAGTTGGCTTTTTAAAAGAAAAAAGGGGAGGAAAAAAAAAAAGATCCAGGGCCCAATTGATATCATGTGGATAGAGATCCAAGCAAAATTAAGGAAATAGATATGAATGAATCCTAACAAGAAACAGTTTCAAGTTTGCCCCTGCCACAATCAAAGGAACCTTAAATACACCCTTGCATCCATCCAATACCATTTCATATTTATCCATACAATATTCATTAAATCTAGGAGGTCCTCCAACTGATATCTTTTCAGTTCACTACAAATTAATAGAGTACCCTAAACGGGATAGTGAGTGAAGTGGTCGATCAGTTTGTTTTACTAGTTGATGTATTTTCTATTACAAAAAAGAATGAGATATTATTTATAAATATCTCAATTAGGATTTGTTCATTATTGATTTAGTTATGATTCAGTCGATTATTTTCTAATTTATTTATTAATTATTTAATATCTATTTTTATATTAAAAATATGACAGTAGCTAGTAGCAAAGTAGATTTTAAGATTCATTGTAATTTTGGGAGATTCTCTTTAGGTTTTATTATTGTATGAGTTTAAGATCCTTGTTCATATTATGATAGAGATTTCCATCATCTTTATTAATCTGTGAAGTTAGATTCAGATTTTATATTTTAATACAGACTTCCCTCTGATCTTCTCTATCTATTTTGGATCCTATTACAAATCCTTTCAGTTAGCTGCATACTCACGTTTGGCAATCACTATTACACTCCCTGCCCCCAATGTGTTCCTGGTTAATGAGCATAAATGTTTCAAACTATTAATTTTGACATAAATCATTTATCAAACACTCAAAATTGGGTTACCCAAATAATATTACACAAGCAGTGATTCATTCATAAAAACAACTTAATAGACCATTTAAAATTTTGAATTAAAAGTATGGAGCGCATGAAATCAAGTCAGGTGATAAGAGTAGGGTGAAACTACAATGTGAGGGAAATGTCTCGAGTTCAGTCCTTTTTAATATAACCAACCAAAAATAGTTTATAAGCCAAATGCATGAATATAAGTACTTTAGAACTAAGATTTTTCTCACCACACGAGGGGTCTCTGGCGGAGGCTCATACGGATGGGTAAAAGGTTCCCCTGTCACAAAAGGGTGCCTTGAAGCCTACAGGAATTTTTTTTTTTCAAAAAAAAAAAAAAAAAAAATTACCAGTGGTAGGAGTGAAGACATAAAAATTAAACAATATAACTACCGAGGGCATAAAGTTTACATCAACACAAGCAGAACTTTAGTTTATAACATAATGCTGAAAATAGTACAAAGCAAATTACCTGGAAGGGTGACCAGCGTTTTGCAGGATCAAATTCAACAAGCCCTCTCAAAAAATCAATTAATGCTAATCGTATTTGGTTCTCTGTAATGAGTTAAGTAAGTAAATGCAATATTCATTAGCGGCCTCAATCTAGTAACAGAACGCACAAAGAAGCATTCAACATTATAGGAATATCATGTTCAACAGAATCTTCAGCTGTTCCTAGCTTTGAGGAAGAAATATGAAACCTAACCTTTAAGAATATCTTCCTTCGGCAAGTTTTTCTTATAGGGATAGTTAATAACAATTGCTTCAAGGTTCATATGATTGAAATACTCTTTCCCAATTGATGGCTTCTTCAACTCTCTCTGAACAGAAACAAAAAATATGACAATAAAGATGTAACATTGGAAAAGGATTCCAAAATCTCAGAAGGTTTTTTACGCCCTACCGGCTACCAGCAGGAGAGGCACCATAACATCCAATCTGGAAAAAAAATAACATATATAACTTACAGCTTCATATTCATCCTCAGACAATGCTTGATAAGAACTTCTTCCGTTTGTTGAAATCTCACTGTTCTCTCCATTCTGGATACTCCCGATACACTTGAAAAATTTATTAGTGTTTTTGGCATCCCTCAGTACATAATCAGGTGGTTGTCCTCTGAAATAGGTTTACAACAAAAAGGGTATTATTAAATACAGCGAAGGAAGAAAAACAAATGATTTTAAAAAGATAACCCAGATATTAAAAAGGAAAATGTTACTTTCACATTAAAACTCTTAACAACTACCCTTTATTTCCATTTGAAAAGGATGACAAGAAGGTTATGAGAAGTGTGAGGTATCAAAAATGGGACCATTCCGCTTCCCACTGCCAAACCCTTGCTGGTAGAACTTTCTTAGTCACATGCAACGGATGCATGAGTTATAGCAACTTTTACAAATAAATTACCCGCTTCTTTTTGCCTATTTAAGCTAACATATGAAGTAAATTTAAAGTAAAGGATTTGGTTTACTAAAGTACCCGTTGGCAGTGAAACTTGAAAAATCCATACAATCTGGCAAGATAACTGTTTCAACTTGACTTTATATCCATAAAATACATATATTTGGATAAATAAAATAGAGCAAATATATGAATCAGCTGCTTTTGACCTTTCTAACCTTTTTTGACCCACTTTGGAGACAAAGGTAATGTTTGGCTTTCCTCACAAGGCCGACTAACCGATCCCTGTGTTGTTCATAATATTTGCTCTATTTTTGTTTATTTGCATATATGAAGAAGTTGTAGTTGGGGGGTGGTAGTAGCATTTACTGAGCTTTGCATTTATTTTTTGGTATCTAAAATTAAACCTCTTGAAATATTCTTCAATCAATATACAAAAGCTACTCATTCTATTTCTTAGGGTTCTAGAGCCTCTGACAACTCCAAAGGTCCCAAGTTCAGATTGTATCTCACTCCAACTCATCTCTCCACTAAAACCTAAAATCCTCCCATTGTTGCTTCCTCCATGAACACTACTCACTGATATTTTGCACTCACCATGCATCAAACGATCAAATTCAAGGGATGCCAATCAATGGAAGCCCAAAGTCCACTCACCAGACTCCCCCACATGTGCCATTGCAGGTTTTCTGCATATTCTCACTATCTTAACTATATTCTTTTACGAAAAAGGGCAACTCGGTAAACAAGGCTCCAATCAGGTGAGGTCTAGGCAGGATAGATGTATGTAGCCTTACCTCATTGGCAGAGAAGTTGTTTCCAGGATTTGAACACATGATCTCCAAATTACATGGCAGCAACCTTACCATTGCGCCAAGGCCCACTCTCTATATTCTTTTACAAAGATACTTATAAATTTTGTCCCCATATAATTTTTATACTCCTTGTTAATATATTTGAATAAATTACATAAACCCTTTTAAAAATTCTTATGTGTTTACTTATAATTTATCATATACATAGATGTGCATGTGTGACAGGTGCTAAAAAATGTGAGCTTATTCTTTAATTTTAGTAAACTAAAGGGCAATCTAATGCACAAAGCTCCCACCAGATGGGGTCTAAGGAAGAATCAATGTATGCAACCTTACCCCTACAAGCAAAAAGACTGTTTCCAGATTATTCTTTAATTTCAATAAATAATATAATTATGTTTATTCAATAAATATTTTAAATAAATTTATTGATAATTATTTGTAATTATAATTCAAATTCTTTACTACTCGCCACCCATAAATTTTTTCTGCCTCAACCCTGCATACAACATCCTTTCTTGTCATTGGTTGCTTTTGCCAACATCAAATACTACCCTAGTGATTCCTAGGGGTAGATCATCCAATATCATTCCATTTTCCCTTTTCCTTAGGAAAACCAACCATGTATTCTTAAGAAATGTCAAAAGTCAAGTATCATCTCACCTTTTATTAGTGGGAGTTTTACGATTACCACTCAATAACTTAAGGAAGCATCTAACTATAAATCTTGTCTACCATTGTACGCTTATAGTTCAAGGGACAAGATCACATACATCACCTGCGTAAAAGAGAGCTATTCCTACTGCAGATATATCAACTTGGGTCAAAGTTGATGCCCAATTATATGCATTTTTACGGCATCATGTTGATTGTAAATTGCTTCCTTCATATCAATCAATCTTATGAAACTTGCAATGAAATCTGGAATAAAGCTACTTCAATGTTGATAGAATTGGACCGGATTGGCTAGTTCGACTAGTTCTTCTTATAAGTCCAATCCAGATATATGCCTCAACCATTCAAAAAGCAAACTAGGAAAAAGCTAGAAAACCAATATCAACCCAATGAAACTAACCGATGGGTTGGATGGTCTGGGTCATGGAATATTAACAAGACTATGAATAGTTGTTCATTAGTTGCTGTTAGTAATTGGGTAGTTAGTCCATTAAGGCAATAACCGTTAGAAAGTATGTCAGGCATGAGGATTATAAATACCTCACTGCCTATTGTAAATCAAACTATTGGATATGTGATGGAATGGCATTATTCTCTTCCTCTCTCTCCTCTATCTGTTTCTCCTCTCTCTTGAATCGCTTCTCTATTTCACTCTCTCTTTTCCTTTTTCTCTCTCATTCTGGTTCTAACAACACAACAATGGTATCAAAGTGGATGATTCTAAGCCCTCCCACTATGTTTGCTTAACCTTATAGTTTCTACATCAATGTCAAGAGCCATGTAAGAACGCCTTCAGTATCTCCAAGAAACAGTCTCCTACAGGCCTACCCAATTGTAGAAGATCGCTCGCACTTTAGAAGAAATTAACACCACCCTCAACATTGTGGATGCCAATCACAATTCCCAAGAATGATATTCAAGAAGCTGTGATCATCACACATCCATGTTAAATAGGGCCGTTTCCTGATTTCAACGCACAACTTGATCTCTATTCGAAAAGGCTTGCGCTAACCGAAAAGCTTCGGGTCGATACCTACCTTTCTTTAGTCAAGGAAGAGATCTTGGGGACAAGAACTATGTGTGAAGCAAAGAGTTTGGCCCGAATGCAAGAACTCACAAACGGAAGGCTTAACACGAAAGGCTTAGCGAGAAGACGAGTTACAGGCACATGTTCTCTATTTCAAGTGCCACTACAACAACCCTTGTGGCTTCAGCCTCCCAAGCCACATTGACACCTCCCAAGAATGTTTCATTTATCCCCAAGATTCCTCTTACACCCATCAAGATATCAGTAGAAGAAGAAATTCTTGAACCTTCTATTTCTAAACAAGAAACCAACAATGAAAACGAACACTCGAAGATGGATTTTGGTATGATTGGGATGTCAACGCAATGTCTTTCAAGTGCAACAAAAGGAAGCACTGATGCAAGGATGACTTTGAATGGACTTGGGGTCACGATGCATGGGCTTTCATCTTACTTTCATAAGTCAAGGACGTGGGAAAACACGAGCTTGGCTTCTAGAGGAAGGGGGTCCCTGTCCTTGAGGACTAGAAACTTGGCTTCTTCACTTTCATCAAGCATAGGCTCTACATTAACCAGAAAAAATGCGAGAATTACATCCAGTGTTAATGGGTTTTTGTGTTTCGACTTTGTTGAAGCTTTTATCACTAACCAGCAGAAGTTTCATCAGGATTCAAAAGCCTGTGTTTTAAGATTTGTTTCAGTCTTCAGACTTCGTATTTTTGAGGTCCAATTTCATATTTAGTTGTTGTTTTAGATCCTTGAGGGCAAGGATGTTTTTGGGAGACGTATTACTATGGAATATTGATAAGACTATGAATAATTGTTAGTTAGTTGCTGTTAGTAATTGGGTAGTTAGTCCGTTGAGGAAATAAGACCGTCAAAAAGTGTCAAAAAGTATGCGAGGGATGAGGATTATAAATACCTCACTGCCTATTGTAAATCAAACTATTGAATATGTGATGAAATGGCATTTGTTCTCTTCCTCTTTCTCGTTCTCTCTCTTGAATCTCTTCTCTGTACCTCTCACTTTTTTCCTCTCTCTCTCATTCTGGTTCTAATACCATAACAATCTGAGTTTTTTCTTTCAAGCTAAAACGTGTTAAATGGAATGCAGTTACATGAATTAAGAGGCATCCAAGAAAGCTCCTTGCCAAGTTCATTATGCATGCATGCATGCATGCATCCATCCATCCATCCATCCATCCATACATACACACATATACATACACACATATACATACATACATATATATATGTATCTTCAATTTGAAGTTGTGCGAGAGTTCAGAGCACATCATGAAAGTAATAAGAAATGCATCAGGAATACTAATTAGAAATTATAGCAGGATTGTATCAAAACATACATAAAATAATAGTAATAAGTTTATAAGGATATATTAACAGAGCTCCCTTCAAAGTATGAATTTTCAAAATTACAATACTCAAATTTACTTACTATTATTGAATGTTCAAATTATAAACATTATATCAAGCTTTTGAATTTTTATTTTGGCGACACATAAATTTCACAACATCTCAATAGCTACTTTTTTTCAATACAAGTGAATAATTTTGTCATGTTTTTCTAGGCACAAAGTTTTCTAAGAAACCGATGCATAAAATTATGGCAAAAAATTATAAACATTATATAAGGCACAAAGCTTTCACAAATTCAATTCGCCCTTGTGTGTATGTCCACTTATTTTTTCTTTCTATTATTTTGTCAACACGCAAGATGACTAACAGCAACCACCATTTTTAAACAACAGCCTGACCTCAATTTACTCTCCAAGCAACCAGATAATTGTTTGTGGCTAACCAAGTGCATTTAAGAGACCTTTAAATTGGACTGGTACAAACTGGAAATACATTACTTGAGAGAAAAAGGCATACCCGAGTATTTCAATCATCCGCCTCAAAAGATCAAATTCAGAAGCACCAGGAAATAATGGTAATCCAAGAAACAATTCAGCCACTATGCACCCAAAGGACCACATATCAATAGCTGTTGTGTATCTTATAATGATCAAGGACCAAACAGAAGCCAATGAAAAATATCCGAATAAAAACAAAACACTAAAGTCGCAACTAGCTTTCTATCCCACAATATAAAATAAGCGCAAGCATTAAACTTAATTCAAGGAGAGAACATATCATCCAAATGATCATTGGAACATGAAATTACTCCAATTTCCCTTATATCACTCAAATGATCATCCAACAAAATTTCTCCAATTTTTCAAATCTCAACTAGTGATTAGGCTAATAACAGGACAAACCCATAGTACACAGACATGAGCTAAATCACAAACCTTACAATTGGCTAAAAGAAGCTGAGATCACTTAGGCCCCGTTTGGATCGGAGAAAATCGGGGAAAGGAAAAGGAAAATTGGCATTTTCCAATGGCGGCGGCCGTTTGGTTCAAATTTTCCCTGGAAAACATTTTCCTGCAGCGCGTCATTCTCCCACATTTGAATGAAAATTGGTTCCCACCAAAAATGGTGAGAAGCCATTTTCCAGGGCGTATGAAAATGGCCTAAAGTCCATTTTGCCCTGATCACATGGCAGAGAGAGAAGAGAGTGACGGGGGAGAGGAAGAGAGAGAAGAGAGTGACGCCCGGAAAAAATTGTGGAAGGAGGAAGAAGAAGCCGCGACGGCGACGGTTGCCTCTTTGTCATTGTAGATCCGTCAAACCGGAGGTGACGGAAACGGAAGAGAGTCGACGACCATTAGAGCTTTAACGAAGGAAGGAAGGAGGAAGAGAGAAGAGAGATTTTTCGAGAATTGGAGAATAAGACACTGCACACTCAATTTTTTAGTGTGCACACATACTCAAGAAAGGAAGACAGTTTCAAGCATGAGTGAACTGATATTATAATCCTTTCAAAGATCAACACTGGAAATTAAGAGTTACTTCTACCTAAGCATCTACAAACAAGTTACAGAATGAAAACAAATCAACATTTTACCTTTAGTCTCATAACTGCATCCACAGCGAGATTTGCAAAGTGTTCTTTATGGGTGTGTTTTGAGGGCCTTGCATATTTCAACCTTCAATTTCATAACTGTTATTTCCTATAAATAATTTAATGTGCACTAATATTCTCAACACTGGCAGATGCATCCATATAATTACCGAAATGAGAACCAATTTTTACATTTCAACTTCCATCAAGACCCATATGCCGAGTATGATTACTAGATCAACACAATAGGAGTGGATGGTGTTTTCCCGAAGTAGTGTCGAATGTGTCTATCCTGTTTTAAAATCGCCTGTGCAAATTTACTCAAGTAAATAGGAAGCATGGATTCGGTCATTGCTAGAGACATAGATTTCTGTGGGTTATCTTGAAGTTTTTGAGAAAGTCTGTCGGATCTTATTTTGAATTTTTGGGAAGTTCCTGGGTTTTTTTTTGTGCGCACGTATATTTATAATTTTGTCAAACGCAAAGGCAACTGGAAGCGTGCAATTGACAACAAATGACAGACAAATATATTGTATGGAACTACATTTAATATATATAAAGTTCTAAAGTTATGTACCTAAGTTGTGTTTCCTCCCTCATATGTTGAGCAGGATGCTCTGTTCTGTGTTAGAATTACAGAGTGTAACAGAGGATGATAATTCTCGAGAATGGTGTATCATTTTCCCTCAATTCTTTGCAATTTCTAAACACATTCTCGAGAATTGACAATGAGTTCTCGAGAAATATCGGGATTTGATGAGTTTACTGAAGTATGTCAGGAAGGATTCTTCTTGACCCATTCGCTTTTCCAACCCTTCTGGATTCTTCTTGCCGCAGTACCGTATCCAGTGCCGAATCTTGCATCGTCGCTCCCTCGCCCAAGTTCGTCTCCATCGCCCCAATCTCGCCATCACAGAACCCCCTAGGTCTCGTCACAGATTTTCTCGAAGAAGCTGGTTTTTGCAGAGATCAAAATAGTTTCAAGCTTTTTGGGTAGAATGGGTCACCAGGTAAATTCAATTTTGATTCCTTTATCTTCTTGCTTGGTATGGGAGTGCAAGAGTTGATTTGCGAGAGAATGTCCAGGCATTCTCTTAAATGCCCTGGGCATTCTGGAGAATGCCTGGGCATTCTCGAGAATGCCAAAAATGCATTCTTAGAATGCCTTTTAGGCATTCTCGAGAATGCCAAAAAGGCATTCTTAGAGAATGCCCAGGGCATTCAAGAGAATGCCAAAAAGGCATTCTCGAGAATGCCTAAAAGGCATTCTATTCTAAGAATGCCTTCTAGGCATTCTCGAGAATTCCTTTTAGGCACATCTTTTCTTTTTTTTTACTGGTGTGCAGCGTCGACGGCGGAGGTCAAGAATCACAGCATATGGAGGAGCTGAGATCGGATCAGAGCCTGATCTGGTTCACCTCTGAAGAAGGAAGGAAGGATCGAAAAGGCGTTGGTTGGTGTTGTGTGGTTTAAAATAATATTTTATATTCAAGGGTGAAATGGTATTTTGCGTCATTTTCCTATCTTATTTTCTTCCAACCAAACAAAAATTTTCCTACCAACCCATTTTCTTTTCCATTGCGAAACAAACACATCAAGGGAAAATATTTTCCTTTCCATTCCATTCTTTTCATTTCCATTCCCACCTTTTCTTTGATCCAAACGGGGCCTTAGAAAAACCCAGAACTTACCGTGCAATAAAATGGTCAAAGAAAAGGAAAAAACCAAAAAAACACACAAGATGAAGTAAAATAATGACCCCCCCCCCCCCCAAACAAAAAAAAAACAGAGAGAGAAATGTAAAGGGAAAAAACAAACAGTTCTAAAATCACAGTATAAAAAGGAACAGCTCAGTGCATAAGGCTCCCACAATGTGAGGTTTGAGGAGGGATAGGTGTATGCAGCTTTACCTCCGCTAACGGAAAGGCTATTTCTAAAATTTGAACCCGTAACCACCAAGTCACATAGCAGCAACCTTACTACTGCCAAACAGTTCTAAAATGAAAGTATAAATCAGCAATTTCATTTTATAGGATACTGATATCCAAGAAGAACCTCAGGAGACCTATAGTATCGACTCTGCAGTAGAAAGGAAGAATGTAATTAGTACAATTAAAAAAAGCTCATAGAAACCAACACTGACCGTAAAAGTAAACCTGAATATAGGAGTAAACAGTACGGTCTTCCATGCATGCTGATCCAAAGTCAATAATCTTAACTTCTGCTGGCTTCACACTATGACACAAACATATATCCATGAAATTAAAATTCAACACGAAAAGGTTGCAGCATAGAGTTGTCTATAGGACTATATAATAAGAAACCAACCTTGTACATAGAAGAATGTTTTCTGGCTTCAGATCACAATGAATGATGCCAGCCTCTTTTAATAGAGCCAGTCCATGTAATATCTAAAACCATAAAATAAAGAAAATAGTCCTACTAGAATATCAAAACAAATTAGGGGACACGAGGAAAATTTCAAGATAAAACTAGAATACCTGCTTAGAGAACAACTGCACAATACTCAGAGATAATCCCCTAAAATGGTTCAACTTGATAAGCTCGTACCTGTGTGGGAACAGAATGTCAACACTGACATATGCAAAAGAATGCAAATAAACAAATCTAACACAATAGTCTTGCACTATTACTTTATCAGGTAAGATTATCAAATTTAATTGCATCACTAAGAAAATGGAAGAACAAAAGAAGCCACATAATCTGTAACTTACAAGTTTGTGGCCAAAAGTTCAAAGCATATGCACAAATGCCGTTGATATACAAAGTAATCATATATACGAACAATGTGATGCTTGTCCTCAGGATCATACTTCTTGTTTAACTGCATGAAGGAAAGAGCATAGTAATATACCAGACATACTCCTCTCAGTTGTCCGAACAATAAAATGATTAGCTTCACAGGAGTAAGAATCAAAAGACTACCGTATTCAAAATAGATACTTCAACCAATGCCTGTTGATAGTATGCAGGTTGATTTTTGATGATCTTCACAGCAACATAGCTGTTAGCATCTGAAACCCAACATTTAGCCACTTGTCCAAATGTCCCATGGCCAAGGACATCTTTGACAAGATATCTGCAAAATATTGGAAAGAAAAATTTTAAACACATCCCAACATCTGTCTGTCAGGTGGAGACAAGGGGAAATATTTGCTATAACTTCAAAATCCTTAAATATTCCTTTTAATATTTGACGGAATTTATAGAGAAAAAGTAGTGTCTAATATTGAAAATAAATATGAGAAAGCAATACAGCATGTTAAATAATATGCTCTCCTGAAAAGACGATACAAAAGAATAATCAAAAGTGTAAAGTCCTAAAAAAATTTATCATTAACCAAAGAAAGTTCCCACATATAACCAGCAGCAAGCTTTTTCATAGTATATGCCAACAATCTGACAGCGTTAACTGATATGAAGAATTTAGAAAATTCATAATTGAATGATCCTTTCAAGAAAAGTTCTGAGTTCAATGAAGTCTTGTAGGGGGAGAAAATAATTACATGAAATGCCCCTGAAAATAATGGTACAAACGTCTTTGCAGGGATACAGTATTATAACACATAGAGATTGAGGTTCAACTCTTGAGACCAACAATTACTTAAGTTGGGGGGCCGATTGCAACATGGAATGTGGTAATTACTAAACCGCAAGATTTAAGAAATCTGCTAGTGGTAGCTAGTACCTCACTACCTAATGTAATTCCACAATTGCCCATATATGCATATAAATGGGAATAATAAGAAAGAACCATCGTACAAATAAATGAGGTCTGGTAATTGAATTGCAAGAATTTTTTATATCACTGTGTATCATAACAGTAAAAAATGGCAAACACAAAGCATAAGCTTCCACAGGCAGATTTGTCAATTACTTGGAAATTATTATGTGCACAAAAGAGAAAAAACAAAGACAGATTATGGTCTGAAATGTATATTAGACAATTCTGCCAAAAAGAAAAGCAAGAAAACGGACATGTAGATTATAGAGCTGATGATATTCAAAATCAATTTTAAATAGGAATTTAGTTTGACACTTGCAGTAGCAAGTTAACCACAAAATTTAAATTTGGAGATTTAAATATAGATGCTCATGGTGAGACTTTTATTTTGTTCACTCTGTCCTTAACAGAGTTGCCATACAGGATCCGTATAACCATTGTTCATTGTCAGAATAAGGTCTGAGTGAATGACAAACCTTCTATTTCTCTCTAAATTGACCAAGACATAATTCACTGTCAGAATAAGATCTGAGTTAACATTATCATAGCCATCATTAAGCACTCCAACAGATGGGCTAGTCAAATATCGTTTTGGATTTAGCTCTTCAGAATACTTGAACTGTGGATTGCATATTTGGTATGTTTCAACTATTTCCTTGGTCAATCTTGCCAGCAGCTGCAAATTGGAAGTTGAACATAAGTCCAAAGTCCCGGCTGAGTACTCTAATCTTCAACAGTCAAGTACAAATAATAAAGATATAAAACTACAAATCAATACCAAAATGATGCAACATTTAAATACTCCGATTAAGAAATGGACTTTAACTTTCAACAAAGTTTTCCAGTTCAGCAACAACACTTGGAGAAGGAGTTAGAATACAAGTGAGGAATTTTCAAAACACAATGTGATGCCAAATGAAATGCCACACTGAATGAAAAAGAGATTAGCTAGCAAAATTTCATATGATGAATCTAATTCCAACTGTTAGTTTTCTCTTAATGAGGAAGCAGCATTGTCTAACAGGTATAAGTCTAGGGAAGAGCATTCAGGAAAACAGAAATGGCTCGATAAATCTCCTTCTTACAGGAATAACTTACAAAATCCTTAATCTAACAGAACTGGAAATTGGTAGCTGATTTAGGTCTTCAATAAGGACTATCAATTCTATGGTTTTAAGTGACATAATTATTTTGATCAAGTTCTGAATAGTTAAGCCACTATACAAGGGAATTTCATAATTGGGCACCTGTAAAAAATAACCCTGATAATTTCACACACATATACATTCGCTGGGAAAAAATATAAAGGATAGAATTTCACAAAAGAGTAAGATGAAATACCCTCCAAAGAACAGAAAAGAAAAGAAACTATAAACCCATTCATTCAACATAGTTGCCCAAACACCCCCATATCAAATGAAGAGAAGGATTAAGCATCCTCCCAAGAATAAGACAGGAACAGAAAAGAAAAGATACTCCCTCTGGTCCTTAATATAGGACAAATTTGGGGAGTTGATCTTAGTCCTAAATATAAGATATATTTTTAATATTTGTTAATCTTTTTATAATTTACCCCTATTGATTGATGCTCCCTCAACAATAATCAAGGAGGAGAGAGAATGAAGGAATTAAGGAAGATGGCTAGGGTGGTTTAGAAAATACATATCATATTAACTAACTTAACTAATTTCCTTAATCTAATTAAATAAGGTAAACATGTCTTACATTAAAGACCAAAGGGAGTAGCGGATAAAGTTGCAAACTACCTCTAAGTATCTACTGAATAGACACACTTAAAGAAACCATGAGCTATTCCAGAGCAGCAAATATGCTGCTACCGCCACCTCTGCGTATCTAATGAATAGACACACTTCAAGAAACCATGAGCTTTTCCTGAGCAGCAAACATGCTGCTACCCTTTCAATATAAAGGTTAAACAGCTTTGTTTGAAAATCAGTACACCTTCGCTAGGGCATAAGAATATATAAAGCCAAGTTTATTGCCAAAGGGTTCACTCAAACCCATGACATCGACTATCAAAAACACTTACACTTGCTGCTAAACTCTATTATAAAAATTATTTCCTCAATGGAAGAAAACCTAGATTGGCCTCTACCTTGGATATTTTAAGTACATTTTTTAATGGTGACCTGAAGGAGGAAGTGTACAAGTAAATTCAACTAGGCCTTCAACATAACTGGATGAAGAATTAAGTATCAAGCTAGGAATCTTGGAAACAGACCTGTCAAAAAACAACTCAGAGAAACTAATTTGACCTGGGGTAACCCTGTCTGGTCTTGGCTTGAAAAAAACCAACCGGACACAAAATAGACCAAACCGGACCAGGTTGGTCACCCGGGTTCAAGGCTAACTCTTCAAACCAAATGGTCCATAAACCAGGGAGACAGAGCCTGATATGGTCCACTACCGGGTACGTGTCAAGTTAGACCAACTCTTGGACAACAGAATCTAGCCCAAAGTATTTTCAGACCAGGTCTAGCTCAATCTTTTTGCAAACCTAGCTAGAAATATACTCTTTAGTGAGATCTAGTGCCATAAGTTATATGATTGGTAAAACATTTTATCTCATAAATATTCTGTTCCATGCTCTAAGGAATCATATCAAGAGTTGATGACTGTGGAAAGTTATCTTTAATCATTGACTCTTTAAAATGACTTATTGGTAACTAAATTGGCATGTAATCTATAATCTATCCACACATTGTCTAATAATCTATACTTTTCCACTAATTACACTTGTGCATTTCGGAAAAGACAACGATTAGCAGTGCAAAGGACTGTGGGGGTTTACATCTCATCTTTGGTTAGGATATTTCAAGCAATTAGCCTTTTCTTTTTCTTTCTTTTCCTTCTCCGTTTTTTATTTGTTTAATTTTTGGCCAACAAACTATGTAGCGATTCCCTGAGAACTCATGTTATGGTACAACACCATAGGTTTGGTCATCCTAGTCTAGATTAATTAAAAAAATGTATCCAACATCATTAAGTAAAAGTTCTCAATATTTTAGTCAAGTGAGCTAGTGTCAAAACATGTCTCTATGTTTAGTCCACTGGACCCACGAAACATTCAGTACAAATGGATAAACTCCACTATCCGCGACTCAAAATATGTCACAGGAAGTACCAAGTTTCAAGCTTAAACTAAATCAATATAATAGTTTCACATAAACAATCTAGCTCTGGCATCCCAAAATCCATGCCCATAGTTCATCACCCTAAACAATGAACTTTGACTGGCAAATCAAAGACAGATATTCTCAGCAAATATGATGTAACAATGATGGAAGAATTATTATCAATCATCAAAATGAGCAGAAAATTCAGGAAGTAACTCACAGATTTCCTCACAACAACACGCAGAGTTTGGGAATTATCCGAAGTTTCACCCGACCATATATATGGAGTAAACCCAAGCTGGCTGGGCCTCCATCCTAACCCCGTCGATGCTGAAGATGAGGATGCAACGCCCAAGTCTCTGCACTGAGACTGCTCGGCCTCATTATCAGGGCTGACCCCATCCATGACCCAGAGTCAGACCTCAAATATAGCTCCAACTCACAAATGGACTTTGCCCAATTCCTTTTCCATTTATGCATAACACAAGCAAAGAAACAAATAAACAGGGTGAATCAGTAAATCAACGATTGAACCCACGAGCTAATTTAATTGGGTTTATGCGAGTAATCCGCCAACGGATTTTAATCCCATCATGGATGAAAGTCCCCAAATCATAGCATTACAGCACGCCTCAGATCCATTCAGAACAAAAGGAGATAATTTTACATGCAGCAGACGATGATGATTCTCGAAAATCAATCGCACAGAAACACAAACAGACCGATGATTCCTGGAGATCTTAGGGAAAGGAAAACAGGCGGACGATATTAGAAAAAGCACGAGAATTGGTGTTCATCCACGATCATTCTTTCGTGAAGAAGATAGAGAGAGCACGGTAAAACAATGGTTGTTTGTGGTTCCTGGAGACAGTCGCCGTCTTGCTTTGTCCTAGTGGGAATTGTAAAACAAAATCGTCTGTTGGTACTCAAACTCAAAACATCTGCATATGTAGTTGCTATTTTGTTTCGCTTGGCGTCCACCTCGACTCATCGGTATGATGGAGGAAACGGAGAGGAAAAAATGGTAAAACGGATGGAACAAGACGTATAAATACCGTATAAATACCGTATTTACAAACAAATACCGTATAAACTTCTAAAATTCAGAAAAATCCATTAATATTTACAAAGGAGAGAGAGATTATATGATAGAAATCTTGAATATCAAAGTTTAAGTGAGAAGACTTAAATGCTCTCGTTTTTATTCTTTTTATTTCTCACTTTCTTCTCTTTCCTCTTTCTCTTCACTTCCTTTCCCACTGACATCCACCTCCGCGGCACTTTCTTCTCCCTTCTCTTTCTCTCCATTTCCTTCCTTGCAACATCCACCTCCATTCCTCTGCCTCTAGTATCCGACGATCGGATTGATGACCCGAAAGAAGGAGCCTTTGCCTTCAATGCTTTTCGCAACAAAAGCAAAAGACAAAGTATATAGACACAAAGCCGTAGGATTGACTTGGTTTAGGAGGCATCAAAATTGCACACACTTTTTGGTGGGAGTGGAAGAATCCAAGCCTCCGCCGCCTCCACTAACTTTCCCGAGCGACTCTCCTACCTTTCAAACTGTAGAGGTCACTGACTTAACTGAATCTTTAAAAATCTGGTCGTAATCTTATTGCCACCATATATGCCTTATAAACCAAGTTATGAAGAGGAATTTCAAAATCCTATGTGATGCAATAAGTTCAACCCATCTTATTGAAAAGTCATAGCCTTATCTTATTGCCGCCATATAAGAAGGAGGAGGAGGAATAAGTGTTTGTTCGATTTTGTTGCTTACTAGTGTGGGTTTGGAGTCTGATCTCATCCGATCTAGTGTGGGTTTGGAGTCCGATCTTGACTTGTATTAGTTGATCTTTGCTTGCAAGGTTGGATTTTTTTTTTGTTCGATTTCTTGTTTATAGATCTAAAACAATGGTTCGGTTTTTGGTTTGAATGAAATACCCATTTCCGGTGCCCTGCTGATGAACTCCATCAAGGTGCCCTTTTCTTTTTTTATTCAAAAAATTGAAGGATAGTATGATAAAATTATCAACACTTCAAAAACCCAATTTGATCCCCTATCACCTCTCTGTTTTTCACAAGTGTTAATAGACTTTTTTCGGCTTTAAAAATTCACATGGTATTTATATATCTTTTTCCCTAAAGTGTTTACTTACTTTTTTTTGGGGTACAATTTTAAAGGCTGATTTCTTTTCTCTCTCTCAGAGTCTCGGTCCAATTTGGATCCCTAATAAGGGGAAGCTTGTTGAATTTGGGTTTTCTCTTATATACAACTAGAGCTGAGAATCAGGGTTGGCCCTTTTAGGTACGAGATAAGTCAAAGCCCGGCTCGAGAGCGTACGGGCCAAGGCCGGCCCTACAAGACCAAAAGTTATTTTTATAAATTTTAACTATTTTTCCTATAGTTTTTTTCAAGAAATATAATTAGTAAATTACAACGATTAAAGTTCTAATTTATTAAATAAATGTTGTCAACATTAAGGTATAAACAACACGCATCATGTAACAAACAAACATAGTCACTAATTTATAATCAAAAGTAAATTATTGTCCATTAATAACTCACACAAAGCATAAGAAGCTTACCACTAAACAACATGAATATGATAACTATCATTTTCATCTTCTTCGCCACTATCGAGTAGTAGACTCTGCTTCATAGATAAAAATATCAAGAATTGTGTCTCCTGCATCATGAATACATTCATAATCTTTATTTGCAACAAACACTAGTGGAAAAAAAGGTTTTAAGACCGGCCAAAATAGGCATCGTAAGACCGGACCCGCGACCGGTCTTGTTCCAAGCGGTATTAAAAGTCTAACTTTCAAGACCGGACTATAACCGGTCTTAAAGAATCTCTTTTAGACCGGACATTTAAAACATTAGGTCTTAAAAGTCGTACTACATACACCTAAAATATTTTTTGTTCGGTTCTAAAACTCAACTTTTAAGACCGGATATAAAATAGGCCGCTCTTAAAAGATCAGAATTTTAAAACCGGACAAAAATTAATTCGGTCTAAAAAATAGCAGCTTCTAAGACCAGACGACTTATTATACCGGTCTTAAAAGACTGACTTTCAAGACCGGATTCTTAGGCTTTGTTTGGGAGTTTGGAGGGAAAGGAGAGGAAAGGGATGCAAGGAGAAATGAGGGGAAGGGAAGGAAGGGAAATGGAGGATATTTCCTCCCCTTGTTTGGGAGTTATAAAAATAGTAAGGGAGGAAGATGGAGGATTAATGAGTTATTTTTACCATTTTGTCCTTTTCTTTAATAATTAATATAATTATTATACTTTACAAATAAATTTAAATTTTCTAAAAAACTTATTTATCTAATTTTTATATTCAAAAAATATTTTCCCCTAAAAAAAATTCTCTCTCTAAAAAATATTTCTCTCTCTAATAGTTATTTTTCTCTCTTTATAATGATTTATATATATTTGTTTAGATATATATATAAATCATTATTTTTGTGGTGGTGGGGGGCGGCGGTGGTGGTGGTTGGGCGTAGCGGCGGCGGGCGGCGGCGATGGCGGCGGTGGGGTGGTGGCGGTGGCGGTGGTGGTGGTGGTGGCGGTGGTAAGGTGGTGGCGGTGGTGATGAACGAGGGTAAAAAAGTAATTAACCTATTTTTCCTCTTAAAACCCCCCATATTGGGGGAACTTCATTTTTGTGAAGAAGGAGGGTTTTGGGGGATTTGTAAAAATCTCTTATTCCCTCCCCTCCTATTTTTAAATCTTGCAAACAAGGGAAGGGACTACCAAAACTCTCCCTTCCATTTCCTTTCCTTTCCCTCCAAAATAGAACTCGCAAACAAAGCCTTAATGAATCCGATCTTAAATATTGAATTTTTAGACCGGACGGATAAATACGACAGTCTTAAAAGACCGGCCAAATATCAAATATGATCACCTGACCTTTAAGACCGGACATGTAAATACATTCGGTTTTAAAATTTGAACTTTTAAGACCGGCCTATTTATTTCCGGTCTAAATTTTTTGAATTTTTTCCTTGTTCTGTTCTTCCCGATCATATATATTACACAATCAACCACCCAATCCAGCACATAAAAGTCGATATTTTAAGCTACAAGCTATGAACATCTATGAATAAATTGAATTAGGAAAAGAATACAAATATCATTCACCATGAGTTATGTGGCTTCTTAATTAATGATTATACTATGACTACAACACCTAAATTAATTTATACAATAAGATAACTTACTTACAAATACAATGAGTTACAAATACAGCATGTAAATCAACATATATGCCCAATATATATTCACCATGCCTTCATCTGATTCCCACCCAACAACATAATCCCTCTTTTATAACATGCCCCTTTGGATCGGATCCTGCCACAAAAATAAAACAAGAACAAACTTCATAGTCAGTGAGATTGTTCAAGAACATAGAAGGAATATAATATAGTTAAAACCTTAAAGTTTTCAAAGAATTTTGCATATGAATATTACCTTATGAATTGACTCTTTTATAAAGGGATATCCTCCCATATCCCTTCTTGATGATCATTTCTTATGCCGAGTTCATTATCCGCTTCATCTTCTTTGTTCATGTCCGGTAGACCCCTTGAAAAAGGAGTACTCTCACGAAGACCATAATTTGAATGACTTTCCTCATCAATATCAATGACCTTTTTTCCTTGGAGAGCTACAACCCACATTTTATTTTCTTGATCGGTGATATAGAACACTTGTTTCGCCCGGTTTGCCATAATAAAAGGTTCATCTCCAAAACTTCTACTATTGACATCGACTGATGTAAATCCTAGCCGATCGATCTGAACACCATTATTGATATTAACCCACTTGCATTTGAAAATGAAAAATCTAATTTTAACATAGTCCACCTCCCAAATCTCTTCAATAACCTCATAATATGGCATGACTGCCAATTTAGGCCTCTTGTTTTTGGAACTGGAGAAGTGCATAGATTCAACCTCTAACATAACACCACTGTTCTAGACGGTGCTCCTATCATCTAGGGACTTCGTGTAAAATGTATAATCATTGATCACATACGAATTCCAACTTATGACATCAACCTCAGGACCACGTGCTGACCATTTCATTGTATCAGAAACACATTCCTCTCCCTCGACTTCTTGTTTGAACCAGTTTGCAAAAGTTCTGTTATGCTCCCTAATCAACATTTGTTCAGTCATTCGATGATTTTCTTTCCTTACAGCTTCTTTATGTGCAGCTATGCTGGCTTGATCTTCATCAACATTATTCAAGATGTATAAGTGGACTTGTGAGTATGTGGGCCGGATAGAAGCTTAAGAGTATTGGGCTTTGCTTTGATGTCTAAATGCATGGGGTGTGAGTGTTCAAATTTAACAAACTGATATAGTGTTTTTGTATGAGAATCAATAAGACAATTGAATGGTTGTGCATCAAAGGTAAGGTGACGTGTAATTTATTAAGCCAAATGATAAGTGCAAATTGAGAGGATACTTTGTGGGTTTCACACCATATTAATCCCAATTAATTCTCTACCAGGCTCTTATTTGCAAATGTTGGATAAATATTTAAATTTAATCCTTAATTCCATTTAAGGATTTTCTTTCTCAATTAAATTTCTTTTGGCCTTAAAATATTATCTCTAAAATATTTATACCAAAAATTATTTCCTAATTATTTGTCCTTAATTTATAGGAAAATATGCATTAAATTCCAATAATTAATTTCATAATTATTTTAGGGCAAATTTCACAATTAAATTTCCCATATAATATTCAAATTTCAAATCCCAAAATTCGGGATGTTACAGTTTCACCAACTTAGAATGCTATATTTTGGGCATGTTTAATTTTCTCTTCTTGAAAAACTCTCATAAATTCATTTTTACTATCTAGAAGATTGTGAAGCATGTCATTCATGGTAGGCTTCTCCTAGTGAATGAGGCTAATTTCATCTACATGAGTATTGGGCAGTGTATGAGGATGTGACACATATAAAGGAAGAGAATAATTAGGATCCAATGACAATGGTTGTTCATGATTCCATTCATGGCTAAAATTATTATCATGAAAATCAATTTGAGCCCTATCAAGATCATTCTCCATTCTAATCCAAAGTTGAGACATAGGGACATTGCTCACTGAAGTCATAATCTCCATAATAATAACTACAAATGTACTCATATGGAGCTCCACGAGAATAAGAGTAATAATAAGAGTTTGAATAATCATTTTCATACTCAAATCCACCACTTTTCCTATTAGTCTACTAAGCATAATCCATACACTATTTAAAACTCAATCATAATTGATCATGCAACAATTAGCCACACAAACTATTGTTGTCACACTAGTGAAAAAATTACATTTTAGATCGGTTCTGGATCTAGTCTCAATGCAGCCGGTTTAAAAAATCTGTGATTGAAACTGGTTTTAAAAATAACTTTTTAGACTGATTTTTGAATATATAAGGTCTAAAAGGTAAGACTTTTAAGACCGATTGTGTAAAATAATTGGTCTTAAAAGTCTTTGTGCTCTCCATCTTCACATCATTAGAGAAGGAGAGCGGCATTTGAACCCAGACCAAGTCATCTCAGTCATGTCCAAGGCTAAGGGTCTTTGATTCTTTTTCTTTACAGGTTCTTTCTTGCCTTGCTAGGGTTATGGGAGTTTATTGCTTCGCGATACAAATTAAGCCAGGGTCCGGCAAGGCTCTTCGATCGTGAAGCTTTTTGCGCATAATCTCCGATGATTTTTGATTTCGTCAACTGGAGACGTTGTGCGTCGATAAGCTAAAGTGCAGCACACCAGTGGAGACAAGAGCCGATGTAAAGTTAGCACCAACAACCATGAAAGATTCCAGCACGGATCTTTGAGATTAGATTCAAAGAATTCTTTTTTTTTTTCATTGATTTCTTCTACTCTCTCTTCTTTTCTTGATCAACTTTAGCAAGGAATGAAGGAGAATGAGTTTGCTGCTTGGCTTTTGAATTCTCAGATCTACACGCTTCTGCTTTTGAATTCTTATATCTGCACGCTTCGTGAACTTTGGACCCTTAGATCTTTTTGGTGAGGAGATTCTTGATTTGGTCCTATAAAGACGGGTTGAGGATGTGAGGGAAGGGGACGATGTCTAGAAGAGAGGATGAGAATGGCTGTGGGACTTGATGAGGAAGAGAAAAGGAGAGGGGTAGGCTTAAAAACGTTAAGGGATGAAGAGAGTGTCACAGAATTCAATTTTTGGGGTAACGAAGAAGGTCCTGATGAAAATCTTTTAGACCGGTTATTATCAAAATGAGGTCTAGTTAAATTTTTAGACTAGTTATTTTACAAAACCAATTTTAAAAGTAATAAATATATAATTTTTTTATTCGACAACTTTTAGACTGGTTATAAGTAAAATTAGGTCTAAAAAGTTTAATTTTTTAGACCGGTTGTTTGTAAAGATCAGTCTTACAAGTAATTGACTTTTTTTCCTATCTTTTTAGACCGGTTGTTCGAAAAACCGGTGTAAATAATATATTTTAGACTTATATTGTAGGAATCGGTCTAAAAAATTCTTTATATTTACAAAAATGCTAACGTTCATACTTTTTAGACCTGATCATCTATAACCAATCTAAATATGGAGATCTAAAAACTCTTTTTTGCAATAGTGTTAGTCCCTGACAACAACGCAAAAAATTCATTAGCTGTCTAGCTTAACCACAAGTGTACGAGTTGTCACTAGTAGTAAAACAATGGCGGAACTATGTATTGGCCAGCTGGGTATTTTATGCATTTATATATATGTATTATATAATATTTATTTTGACTAATGATTTAGCCCCAGCTAATCTCTTATCTTCTTTATAATTACACTCCTTTTTTATTAGGACAATGTTTGGTTAATTACTCATTGGGCTGTGAGAGAAATTTAAAATTCTTGTTTGAAATACCGATTGAAAAAGTTAGTATAATCTTATATCTTGTTTTGCTTTTTTTTTTTTAAAAAAAAAAAATAACTATGGCCTATAAGAATGATAATAATAATTGAAGGGGCCCATGGCCCTTTAGCTTGCACGTGGAAGGGGGTATTAAATCAAATACACCCCACCTTCCTTTGTCATTTTCTTCATGCGCGTGGGACGATCTAGAGGCATCAAACTTCTTCCACTTCCGCGCTCCCGCACTGTTCATCTTCATTTTAAGGACTAAATAAATACTCAAAATCACTTCTTTTTGCCTCACTCCTTTTATGAAAGTTATTCTACGTATTTTTCTTTTTATAACGAGGGTAATATTGTGCTGATTAGTAAAAATTTTAGGGTTATGATTTCGGGATAATCTTGAGTTTTGACAACATATGACTATATATATATATAGAGGATGATTAATGACTACTTTTAATCGGTTTAGATTTATTATTTGGTTGTCTTATGATTTTATAATGAATTTCTCTTTAAAAAATATATGATAATAGGTTATTTGCTTAGCTGAACTTGAGTTAGATCTATATTTTTTAAAAAAATATTTTTTGGGTTCATATTATATTACTTTTATTTTCTCCAATTATTTTGTTTTGAGGTAGGTGGAATGCACATTTAAGTGTTAGTTTTGTGGATTGAGTAGTACTATAAGAATTCATGTTTAATGACAAAAGATTCTAGTTAACACTTGTATTTTCAATGCTATGCAATATTATTTAGAAAATAGTTCAATATGTTTATTTTTTGGCCTGAGCTAAAAATATTTTTTGGTTCCGCCACAGAGTATAAAATTAATATGGTTCCCATGAAGGACTACAACATCATAATTACATTCTCAATTAGGTTGAGTGAGAATATTTTGAAAGAAAGTTTGTATTTAAAATTTATTTGTTTAAAAGAGAATTTATTTGAGGAATTTACATCAAGAATTTTTATTTCAAGACAGGAGGGTTAGAATTATCTGTTCCCTTTTTATTTCATGAATTAAGTTAATTCACCCCCAATAAGCAAACAAACGAAGATGTGTGTTTTTCCCAAATTCAAAGACATTCAATTACACTTTCTTGAGTCAAAACCAAATATTTGTCCAAATAATTGAACATTTAGTCGCCTCAGGTAAAATCAAGTTAAACCAAATTATGCAGTGAAAGGCACGACTCGGATCATATTCTCTTGAGGAGCCTTTTATTTAATTCCTAAGCTAAGCTAAATGACAAAAATATTGAGATGTGTTTGAAATTGATTTTCTTTTTTAATAATGGAAAAGAACCTAAACTATTATTTTCTTAGGGTTTTTGAGAAATTGTTGAGATAAGTAATGAAATTTGATTTAAACAAATTGGTAAGGAATGCTTCTTGAAAAATGGAGTATAGGTTATTCTTGCTCAAAATGATTTGGGAGTTAAATTATTCACTAAGTCAAAAATCAAACCTTAGTAACTAATGTGATGTATATAAATATATATACAGATACATATATAAATATACAGATAAGCCAGGTATGGTTAATGTGATGTATATAAATATATATACAAATACATATTGTAACATTCTCTATTTTTAAAGAACAATTATTAATTAATAAGTTGATTAAACCATTCATCAATATATTTTATGCAAACAGATGAGCTTTGGATTTTACCAAGCCCATATTTTTTTAATTGAATCTTACTTCAAGATTTATCGGAATAACCAAAATATACTATAGCATAACAAGTGAGCCCTAATGTGGCAATACACAATAATTTAACATGTACCAAAAAGGTGGAAGCACTACCTTTAGCAAAAGTAACTTAAGTTTTTGAAGTCTTCCTTGATAGACCTACATGAGAACTATCACCTAAAAAAATATTTGTAACTATCAATCCAGCTCATTATAAATATTAATATATATATATATATATATGCTCGTGAGGTGCCAAGTGGAATATTTTATATAACAAAGTACTAGATATATAATTTACAAATTTATCAAATCACAAATTCTGTAATAAAATATTTATATCAAATTTTATTCCATAAATTACATATATAACATACCAAGTAAAATATTGATGCCCCGACCATCCTTATTACCCCATACTACCCTTAAAACCGCTGACAGAACCCATGGGCTGTAACATAATAGGTTAGTCTCTTTGAAAAGATTGTACCAAGCTCTCCAATGATGAGGTGTAGCCCGGCCAAAGACTACATAACTCATATTGGACCATGGGTTCCCTTTCTTTCAAATAGAGAAAGGTTTCACTGTTCCAAGGGCTGACCTTTAACCTGACCATAGGAAAAGGTGAAGCCAAGAGCCTTGAAAATGTCGAAGTCATTCACTATGCACCGAGTGGCGGCATACCACGTGGTATTTCATACACAATAACTCCCTTCACCATTCCTTATCTATCACCGCTCCACATCCAACCATATGCAACAATAATAGACAATCATACTCTCGGCATGTATATACGAGTTCCAAACAGGATTTGTAAAAACTAATACATTGTCTCAATAATTATTAGGATAACAATATTATTTCAACTCATGAAATCATAACAATAGTGCATTTTCCAAAACATATAATATCATAATTTTCTGTCTCAATAACCATTTCAAAAATACTCACAAACAACATATTAACACATATAATAAGTGGAAAGTGGTTACTTCAAGTTCTTGATACAAGAACTAAACTTAAGAGACATCAAGTCCACTCTAAAAAAATTATATAATTATACGTTAATAGAATTAACAAAAATACCAACTAATACTATCACAAATAAATAATTAATCAAACTATAATTGTCTCATTTTAGTTTTCTTAGAAGAAATGACAATTTTATTTATTCTTCAAATCATCGTTACAATCTCATTTCTTTCCTTCATAAATTATTTTTCACTAATTTCTTTTACTATCATAAATGATATTTTATATAAAAACATTTATTTTGACAACTACATAATAAATTCATATATCATGATTAATTAATTTCTTTTCTTACTTGTAATTAAATCCTAATATAAAAATTAGGATGTTACACATATGACCTCATAGTACTAGAAACTCAAAAATATATTATGCTTAGTTATTGTTGCAAGGTTGGGCATGTAAGATACAAGCCCATACATGATGAATGACTAGGCGGAGAGTAGAGCATTATGTTAAATTTAATAATAATGAAGTATTCTAATAATACCAAACAATGATTAAGGTTTGATGGATTTTTAATGAAGAATTTGGACTACTAATAAAATGTTTTCTAAAGTTTTAAGTTTTTCAGAAAAATCCATTCAAATCACAGGATTAGATCCTTTGTTTGGGTTAAGTTTTTGAACTTTTCATAATAGGTTTTTACTTCCTATGATCAAATTTAGCTTAGTGGTTTAAATTCATTGTTAAATAATGCATCTAACTAGTGTTAAAGTAAGGCATCACTCTGTTCTAGGCTTGAAGCAAGGCGGTGTTACACATTACATAGCCAAAATCAAAGGATTAAAACAAAAAAACTCCACTGAATGTATCTATGAAGCTCAAACCAATCTTCCATCCTCAAGAAGCAAGAAAGAATTTAGTATATCATGGAGTTTAACATGGCCACAGCTCCTTCAGAAGTACAAAGAATCCATGGGATGAGATAATGAGAGGAGAAGAAGATGGAGGCAATTGTGGTTGATGATCAAACGATGGTGGTAGAATGAGACGTTGGTCAAGCTTGATGGTGAAAGTCGTCTCCGTTCTCTCCCTTGGTTCAAAGTCGCTCATCACTCCATGAATCTTGTATGGGTTGGACTACTGGTTCATGACTCACGTCCACCTTCTCCCTTTTTTAATTGTCAGTCAATATCCTTTAAAATTTTGCCCCCTCTCTAGGCTTATGCCAAGAGATGTGGGCTTCAAGAAAATCCTGAAAATCTAAGTATAGGAAGACACTGATTTTCAGAAATTTGGACCAAGTTGACATTTTGGAAATTTGGGGTACTAAAACTGACTATATCTCTAGGTATTAAAATGTCATCTACAAAATTTGGGGTCATTTTATGTAACTTTATCTCATATTTCCCTATTCCAAAAGTGGCACTGATATTACAGAAAATGCCCTTCATCTGTTAATATTCCCATCTAGCCACATGCAAAATCTCGTTTTCTGTTTTAGTCTTTGTGCATCTTTAATTTTTGGTCCTTCAGCCCCCCCAACATATCTAAAGTGACCTACACTTCAAATCAATATGTTTTATATCTTCATTCAAAATTTAAAGAGCAATCACAAGATTATTACAAATATATTCTTTTAAACTCTATTTTCACACAATCATCTTTAATTCAATTTAATCATAATAAATGCTATTTAGCCCAAAATTAATGATAAAATCCCTAAATAAGACATTAAATATTATGATAAAATTGGGATATATCATTTTTATTTCATGAATTAAGTTAATTCACCCTAAATATGGGATCAAACAAAGATGTGTGTTTTTCTAAAATTCAAGGACATTCAATTACGCTTTCTCGAGTCAAAACCAATATTTGTCAAAAAAAACTAATCAATCTCTTGTATCAATTAAGAAGGACTAACTTTAGATGTAATGCTAGCTTAATAATTATATCTCCATGATACCAACAATCCATCCATTCAATACGTAAATTTCAAGTCTAACATGATTTTACTCGATTCCTACACTTAAATTATCTTTTCAACCATAATTTTAATGAACAAAGCAATTAAATGGTGATTAAGCACTTAGAGGCATTAAGAGCAATATAAAAACAACACAAAAACTTCATTCGAGGCAAAGAGAGAGTAAACACAGAGTTCAATCCATAAATAAGTTCAATATAATCATAGAATGAGAAATTTAACTATTGTTCTTCATCAAACCAAAATCATAGACAATAATCTGATCCATATCAGAAACTAAGTCAAGGAGAAAAGAAAATTATTGAAAAACCAAGTTTGAATCACCAAATCTCTTTGAATCTTCAAACCGAAGCTCCCCAATCTTTAGTCATACTTGTCGAAGAAGGAGAATGGTGTCTCAGTCTCTCCTCGAGTCTGTACATTCGCTCTCGCTTCCACACCAAAAAGATGATTGCTCAGGCCCTGTTTGTTACGCAGAAGATTTGAGGAAGGAAAGGAAAGAAAAGGAAAGGAAATGAAGATTAGGAGGAAACTTTAAAAATGTGAGCTGTTTGGTATACTAGGGAAAGGAAGTTAGTTGAGGGAAAATAAAATGTTTGGTATGAAGAATTGGGTATAGGTTAAGTGGGAAGATTATGTGAAATTCCCACATTGCCCCTAAATTAAAAAGAGGAAAAAAAAAGTTGATACCGATTTGTTTTCACGCGACAGAAACGAACCCTAAAACCAAATTGCATGAAGGTTGAGATGTAAAATTGAAGTAGATGGCGATGGGATATGAAATTGCAACGAACACTGGCTTTCGGTGGTGACAAGGACGACGGAGATGGAAGGAATTAGGCGGGGAAAGCATGAAAGTATATGAAACGAAATGTGAAAATGAGTATGACAAGAGGAATAGGGAGATTAGCATTGAACATTGAACCTAGGTGATGCTATAGAGAAGTGAAGAAGAAACATCATTAATCAGTTTTCTCATGACAGAAAAACACAAAAGTTGAAGTTCGAACCAAACAACAAAGTTCGAACTCCCATCACAGCATGTAAACCATATCAGCAATAGTGAAGCATCTGTCATACCATGTGAACTGTAGGGTGAAAGGAAATAAAATGGAGGAAATTGACTTTTCAAATGCTATATAACAATTAATTGTAAAATTTATCACAAGGTGCATTAGGCACCCAATTTGTTTTAACATGACGAGAAAAACACAAAGTTGAAGTTCGAACCAAACAAGAGAGTTCGAACCCAACATGACAAAGATGTAAACCATATCGCAACAATGTGAAGCAAAAGAGCCATAACAACAAAAACCATAGACAATATTGCACAAGCTCATTACATTTAACTCAAAACATACACGATAAACAACTTTATCCCAAGTTCTTCTTCTTCTTCGATGGGGACCTCTTTGGAGTGGCGCTCCTAGGCAATGATGTCTGTGAACCAGGGAGGTTAACTGGGATGAACAGTGAGACAGCAGGCCCTGGGTTCGACTTCTCCTTCACCGAAAAACGCCCACTGTAGTTCCAAGTGTCTTCACCGACAAAGAATCTCTCGCATCCTCGTCCTTTTGAAAAGGTTCCTTTTTTCAAGGGGCTCTTTTGTCCCAAATTTTCACTTTCCCGGGAAGATTTCAACCTTCCCGCCTCTTTTGGAGGGAAAGTAACTTCCCATGGTTGAAGGAAGATTAAGCCTCACGAGAAGGTTGGTCGACGGAAGACGCGCATTCCAAACAAGTTTTTTTAGAGGGAACCTTCTAATCTTCCCTTTCCGCTGCGCACTTTCGCGGTAACAAACGGGTCCTCAGAGTCTCCGCTTCTCCTCTCGTACCTTTCTAATTGTCTCTGAAGAAAAGATCCTCTTTTTTTGGGCTGCCTACTCTTTTTATCATGGAACTCCTCTTTCTTCCCCCCTCCTGCTCCTTAGGTTAATTAATCCCCCCTCCAAATGAGTCATGCGTGCTTGGTTTCTGAAAAGGATAAAATTAAATGAAAAATAGAAATATAGATGATGATGATAGAAATCGTAAAGTTGTTCTCTTCCTTTTTTTAGAATATTAAATTATTATTTTTATTGCTAATATCAATATTTTTTATCCTAAGTTTTGACATTTATAATGAAATATTCTAAATCATGCTCTAAATTGATATCTTATCAAAATCTCACTCAAATCTCTTTAATTTAACATTAACGACTTTTTAAATATATTAAAATACATCTTAAATTTATCTGAAAATAGGAAGTCATCATGCAGTCTCAGATTATTGCTTAGGGATAATAAAAGGCCAATCACAATATACTATATGGTGGCGTATCGCGTGGCACAAAACATATCTCAACCTTTCCATCTACTCCACTTTTTATTCATCTTTCAATGGAACAAATATCTCAAAATATTTATATACATGCACAATTATTAAGTCACAGTTATGTAAATTTCATGTTCTTGCTTTCACAAATCATGAACAATATCTCAACCTTGGGTTCACTCATTTCTCCCCTCCTATGATAAATACCACAAGGACACTAGGCTAGCTAAACAAATAACCAAACAAATTTCAAAACTAAATAAAGGAAGTGAACATGTTATGATATTTATTGTACCATGACCTAATTTATTTTTTTTAAAAAAGAAAACAGTTAGAAAATCAATGAAATAGTCACTGAATGTTTGAGCTCTGATACAAAAAATTTAACTCCTTAAATCCAACAACCAAATATTTAACCAAAGTATTTGAAATATCGCCATTAAGGATGCTCATAATCCAAATCATCAAAATACAAAATTTTTTATGTGAAAACTCATATTTACAGTGTCAAAATAAATTTCCAAAATTATTTGGGAGTTAATAAAATGTGGAAGTCTTATGGTTATAACAAATAGAAATGACATAATATGAACTCTAAGAGTACAAAAGAGCCTCCAAGACTCACTCCAAATGTGCCTTCCCTTGCTCCGTAATAATCTCCTCAAAAAATTAATATTACAACCATAAGATCCAAAGATTTTTGTAACCAATGGTTATTTAAAAATATACATGCAAACCAAGGTTGACAACATACTGTTTTAAAATCAAGTTCAACTTGCAATAATTTATTAATATTATCAACATAAAAACTTTCACAAACTAGTTCTTGATTTGGTTACCAAAACCGCCGCCCAAAAACAGGGTTTTAAAACAATTGAACATCAATTTATTTTTCAAATATATCAGTCACAAGAGATTTCACAAAACATGTCTCAAACTTGTTACAAAACTAATGATACAAAAGCTTTATCATTCAAATCATAAATCACATATATATAACATGCCAAACAAATGATTGATGCATCGACCTTCTTATTACCCTTGACCAGCCTTATAACCGCTGACTGGAGCCATAAGCTACACAATCTAACAGAAACTCATTTATTTAACTAGATTGTCCCAAGCTCACCAGATCTTAAGATACACCCGACTGAAGGTATAAAGGTTAAGTCTGGACTATGGCTTCCATCCTTGAACACAACTAAGGAGGTGTGACATGTCCCCAGCTCCAATTCCAACCAAAGGAAAACATAGAAGAAAGGGCCTACCACGTACCATCATGGTTTTGGAACCTGGACTAAATCGGCCGGTTTAGACCAAAAACGGCCGGAAGACCGGTCCGAGTTAGGGGCAAAACGTTTTGACCCAGTGACTCCAAGTCAACCCATTCAACTCAACCTGAATTGGCCGAATTGAACGAGTTCACTGAGTCAACTTTTTTTTATGTCGTCTAAGTTGATTTGCGAAATAGGAAGAAGTTTCGAAGCCTAAGACTTTAGGAATAAGTGGAAAACAAAAATAGATGGAGAAGAAGAAGCAAATAGAGATCAAGAAGTAGAAGAAGATCTGGGTTCGATTTTTAGCCCGATTTGTGCAACGACGGCGTGGGAAGATGAGATCTAGATTTGTGTGACGGCAGTGAGGGAGGGTTTCGTTGATGAGTGAGAAAGATGAGATCTGAGTGCCAACGATCTCCAGCAACGGGAAGCCACCTTACCGACAAAGAAGAGATGCACGACCACCATGAGAAAAAGTAGTTTTTGTGCGACTGAGGAGAGGGATGGTTTCTCACCTACAGAGAAACTAGAGAAGTATGCGAAGCTAGAAGACATAGGAGTTGTTGCAGAAGATAAATCCAAAGTAGCAATGAGGAGCTGAGTAAAGACGAAAATTATGACCCAAACAAGAATAAGTTGAAGTCTTCGGTGAAAAGAGTACACTAGAAGTAAACCAAGCCCTTGAACGCCTAGAAGTGAAGTAAAGCTGCTTAGCAGCTAAACCTGTCATGCCACCATTTATTGCTCTGCTCTCTACTTACTATCTAGTCACATGCTCACATAAACCAAGGCAGTGAGTGATTTTTTTTTCAAAAAAGAAAATCAATATAATATTACATATTTTAATTATATTATATTTTTTAATTAATACCGGTCTGACCCCGGTTTGACCTACTAACCCTTTAACCTAGTACTTCCACCGGTCCAATAGCCGGTAGGGTTTGTAACCTTGCGTACCATACACTGTGTACCGAGTGATGACATAAAGAGATTTCATTATAAAAATTCCTCGTTACTCCAACCTATCACAACTCCACAATCATGCATATGCTTCTAGGATAAACAATCACAATATTGGCAGGTATATACAAGTTCCAAATCATCACGAGTATAGTTCCAAACAAAATTTATCAAATAATCCATCCTCAATCACCTTTAAGATAACAAATAACATCATTTAAAATCATTTATAATAAATAATATTTTCATCATAACACATAAGCATGTTTAAAAAGTTTTCAAAATACATAACCATGAGTTATAATACACACAAGCATGCTTGAATAGTTTCCAATCTCATCAATATGATTTTAGTCAAATATAAAATTCCAAATTAAGCCCTCCATAGGCGCAACAAATCCTAAAATAGTTTAACACACACACACACACAATTGACAATTATATAAAAGAATAATGAGAGTTGCCTCTACTCCAAACTTATTTTTATCAATATCTGCTTCATTTTGACACTACATAATTCCCACCACAACTTCTTACTGCTCTCCTTCTCTCCCTCTCTTGCGACCTATGTATGTGTGTTCACTATGTGTGTTTGTGGATATGTGTGGGTGTAATTTTCACCTGGGTCTTTAGATGTAATTCCGCCCACATTGCTACCATACTTCCACGCCGTTGCCTACATAATTGATATTAGAGCTGGGAAATCGGGTCAACCAGTTTAAGCCCTTGCCATTCAATGGCAGGGCTTGAAAATTAGAGGAGCTAAATGAAATTGGTCGTACAAAGCCTCGGGTTTAAAAGGGCCGGCTCGTTAGGCCCTTTTACTTTTAAAAAAAATTACCTAGGCTGCCTAGACTTGAGAATTGAGAAATGAGAACCCTAAAAATTTCAATCTCGGTCTCTCTTTCCTTTTTTTCTTCGAGAATCTCACTCACACTCATAGACTCACTCAATCTCAATCTCAGTTTCATAGCTCAATCTCGCTCCTCGCTCTATCGCTACTCGCACAGTCGCACTGTCAGCTGTCGCTACTCGCACTGTCGGCAGTCGCTACTCGCTCCGTCGTTATTTGTGGACAATAGTTTGCTTTTGATTACGAAATAGTGAATATGTTTATTTGTTGGATGATTTGTGTTGTTTGGATATTATGTTGACAACATTTATTTGATAAATTACAACTTTAATTATTGTAATTTACTAATTATATTTCTTTAAAAAAAACGGAGGAAAAATAGTTAAAATTTGGAATAATAAGGGCCGGCCCTAGCCCTGGTGCTCTCGGGTTAGGCTTTGTAAAACAAATAATTTTCTTATCTGGGCCCTGTAGGGCTGACCCTAACCTTTCAAGGGCCGGCCTTGATCCCCAGCTCTAATTAATATAATATTATAATATATTATATTATATTAAATCATTATAATATAATAATGATATAATAATTTTTTTTAAATCTAAGGCAGCGAAAGAAGCCATGGGAAGTTATAAAAACATGTGGGCCCCATAATTATATTTTAAATTCCTTTATCTTTTATAATATATACAAAACTCTTAATGTTATACTTCTAAGTCTTCTCTAAACCTCAGATTAGTTAATAAATCACATCTTAAGAGAACTTTATTATTAATAATATAAATTGAGATGTTACATTACACATATGTTTGTTATCGCTTGAACCGATCTAAATTGTTAAAATAGTCTTAGTTATTTAAAATAGGTTACTAGAATAATTTATTGTTGACCCTAACATCTCTTTAAAGTTTCTAAGACGTTCCCAGAGTAACTTGTGTAATATCCCCAAATTTGCGCTGACAAATTCCATGTATGATGTATTTACATTTAGAGAAAATAAATGGTGAATTTTGACTAAAAAGTCAATTTTACCTAAAATACCCGATTTCGCCGAAACCGAAAATTTTGAGACATATATTGGCACCAATGCATATAAGGAATCAATACTTCTTTGTTCCATTATGGAGTATTAAATTGGACTAAAAAGGAATGAAAAGAAGTTGCTTGAGTTCTATTGGAAATTTTGAGAAAATTGAAGGTAGGTTAAAATTGCACCCTTTATGAATATGTGCTGTATGTTCCATAATTATTTAAAATTTATGAATATTTGAGTATAGGTTATTGACCAATAAGATGGGTCAATATTTTCCTAAAACTTACCCAAGAATTTTGGGACAATTGGATTACAAAATAAAAAGTTGAAATTCAACTAAATTTATAACTAATGGCACAATCGTAATATCGTGGAAGATAAAGGGAAATTTGGTATCTCCACTTATAAACCGACTTTGGGACGAGATCAGCGCATCTTATATCCATTAATTCTCCATTCAATTCATATTATACCTTCAGAAACCTCCAAGCTAGCGAAAATACAAGGTAGAAGACGATAAGTGAAATTTTTATGAAATCAAGGTAATTCTTCATGCTATGGACTTGTAATCTCTAATCATTTCCTCCTTCTACTCTTTAATCATGGAATTTCCTTCTATTCAAAGGTGATTAGAATTCTGATCTGAATTTTAAGGAACCAAGAAAAGAAGGAAATCTTGCGAAAAACACCGAACAACGATCAAGGTAAGCGATTATAAGCTGGTACTATACTGGAGTTTACTGGTGATTTCTCTTATTTTTGTGAATTTTGGACGGTTTATTTGGTATGAGGAGGTTCAGCCTGATTTGCTAGAATAGGATAACATGTGTATATGATCCAAAAATCAATATAATATGTGGTTAGGAACCAAAATCAGTATGTTTACGAAGTGAAAACCGTGAAATCTTGGACGGCTATATTGAACCTTGATTTCAGCCAATAAAGGGCAGACCTAAGGAGTTGGAATTTTGAAAATTTGATGGTTCCATTGTGTTTAAAATGAAAAATTGTGCATTCGGTAGGAATTTTGAAAGCTCCGGGATTGGATTATATCAAAACTTGCAATCTATTTGAAAAATCCTGTACGGACAGCGAAATTGTGGCACGTTTTTGGGGTAGTAAATGATGTCCAATTGTCATGAAATTTTACAGGATTGAAGTAGACATAACAAGCTTTAATTTGATAGGTAATTAGTCGAATTTTGATTTGTGAACATCGAGTTATGAATTTTTGAAAAATGGCCTACAATTTTGGAATAAATTTGGACAACAGTAATATTTTATTAAACTGAGATTGATATACATATGAACATATGCTGGAACTATTTTTCCTTGAAACTAGACTTAATAAGGAGTCCATAGGCTTTGGAATCACCTCATTTTGATATTTGTGCTATGAGATATGATTTTCCAAACATACAACACAAATTCTAAAAAATAAGGGCAAATGTGCGAAAATGAAGGAAACAATGAAATCATAGACATAACTTAAGTTTAGTAATTCCATGTTTAGTTATAATATATTAGATGACATTTGAAATGTCAAGATTTAGGAGTAGTATTGGCCATTGTCCATAACTTGTTCTTATAGGAACTTGTAATTCCCGGAACACGTGAGATTCACGAATTTATTTGGATAAAGCAAAAAGGTAGTAACTCTAATCTCACATACTCTGTATAGCTGTGTATGACTGTTTAAACCATTTATGTGATTGTTCCGTCCCGTATGGGACCAGCACCACTTGCGGCTTGATTGAGCGGAAGGGCTAACCATGGAGTACCTTCCCGGTGGTTAGAACTAGGCGTGGGGCCTAATGGACCGAGGTTCTTAGGTGGCTATCCTAGTTGCATTCGGGCGACTTGGGCACTTCCGATTGAGAATGCTGGTGGATTCCGGATAGGACTCTCAGTAGTTCCAGTCAAATATTCCTAGTTGGGTGTCTCAATTGAGAACTCCAATGTATGGGAGGACTCTCGGTAGATGCCAATTCGTTATACCTAGCGTTAGGGGTTGTGTGGTTTGTATTTATGAACTGCATTATCTGCATGTTTTATGCTATGTGGACTATTTATTTTGATTAACCTTCATATGCTATTTATACTTTGTCTGTGAAATTAACATGTTATTCTGGGGTTCAAATTGAATCCCAGATGCCCCTAAGGGGATAGGTTTTGGACATGGTCAAAGCAGTAGGAATATCTCCAAAGGAAAGGCTGCAATTACGGGGTAATAATAGTTACTGCTTAGATACTAGATATAGCTGTAGAGCTTATAGTAGTTTTATTTCAATTTGTTTTGGGTTGTATTGTATATAATGACACTGATGATACTTTGGATCACTGTATTAGGAACACTGTAAATTATTCCTGAACAATTTCAAGATTGTATACTATTATCAATTTACTATTCTGTACCTCTGTTGCTCACTATATATCACTGTATCGCTCTGATAAATGTCGTAATTACAAGGGGTATGACAACTTGGAGCAACTAAAATTTGGCTCAAACTAGGTTAGATCAATTAATCATCTTGTTTAGATATCATAGATTATCTCAATACTTCAATTTATGAAGAAAGATTGAGGAAAAGAGGATTAGAAAGAGATTTTCTAGAAAATCCCAACCTTCTCTAATCGAGATCCCAAAACCCACCTAAGTGTAAGATCTAATGTTTCTAAGATGACTGAAGATGCCTCACAAGGTTAGATGAATTATCAGGATGAATAGATATGATTTGTTTGGTACAAGGAACTGACGGTAGTTCCTGGAAATATAACAGAGTTCCCACAGGCAAAACACATTTGGCGTGCAGGCTTCTCATCAAATTGAGTTCCCGCCTAGCGTTATCTTCCCACAAATGTGGGAAATTGATGGGATCCTCAAATCTTCCTGGGATAGTGAATAATTGGGACAAAAAAGGCCCTATAAAAAGTACATGTCTTATAAACCAGATGCGAGCCAGGATCTGGAAGGAGGAGGAGCTGAAGAAGCTTGAGACGACAGTGGAAGCTTGAATTGAAGGACTGGGCAAGGAAGGTTGAATCGAGGTCCGATCTGCTCGACGGTGATGGTGGTGTGATGCAAGAGGGCACCGGCGATAGTGGATGAAGGAGAGGGCACCGATGATGGTGGATGAAGGAGTGGGTCAAATCAAGATATATAAGAGATAATGGGTTTTTATTGTTTGAACACTTTGCGTGTTAAAATCATCTATGCATGTTTCTTTCACTTGGGGACACAGGCACAGATAGCTTAAAACACTGTTAGTTTTTGCATTCGAACGCAAGCGGTTAATTGCATGTTAAATTCGAACTTACGTTTTTTGTCCGAACCAAGCAAGGTGCATTATGGGAATTTTACTTCACCTTCCCATTTAACCAATGCCCAATTCTTCTTACCAAACATTTTATTTTCCCTCAATTTAAGTTCTCTTCCCATGTCTACCAAACAGTTCAACTTTTTAAGTTTCCTCTCAATCTTCCCTTCCATTTATTTCATTTCTTAAATCTTCCCCGTACCAAACAGTCCTTTAGAATTTGCTCAAAAGAAATGTTGAGTTTGTGCCTTAATTAGGAGAGAATAGATCCCTCTCCCATACTTACTTTCTAAAATAATGACCCAGATCACGCCCGTCGATCTAGTTATAAGAGGCGAACACCCTCTCACATTTCGACAAGTGCATCTCTTGCCAAGGTGAACTCAACACCTTTCGCCTCAGTGAGCTGGTGCTTCACCAAGGCCAGAAACACACAAGTAAGGCTCTGTGCCTCGCCTTCAATTTCAAATTTTCCTTTTTAAAAACTATCCTACCCTTATCAATTGCTCGTAGGGTCTTAGGATGTTAAGTTTTGAGTCCCTGGAATCTAGAATGTTACATCTAGTAGAGCCAAGACCCCCCGGGCACCATGAACCCCTCTTCAAAACCTATGTTTTTAACTGAAAATCGTGATTGATATAGTAGTTTTGTGTCGTTTGCAGTAGCCAACGATACAAAGAGAGTTATTCAACTTTAAAAATACATAACTAATTTTACACTTTTCAAAAATTATAAATTAGAACTTTTTAGAAAGTTTAAGATGTCCACTTTTAAATAAAAAATAATAATTTAAAAATCTTATGATTTGATTTTCAAAAATTCCAAAATCCTTGCAACACTCCAAAAAGTCTAAATAAAAGGCTGACCTAACTTTAAAAATTCATAAATAATTGCATACATCTCTAAAAAAAATAAAATTACCACTCTTATTTATAAATCTCTTTTAACTAAATCACATATACCAATGAGATGTAGTTAACTCCATGATTATGAGGTAAATTTTCAATTTTGCCCTCAGTTATGAATGTGTATTTTTTAACTCTTTATTCTCTCTCTATTTTCATTGATACAATTAATATGAGCAAAATTGTCATAATCTCATTTATTACCTAAAAAAAGACTTATAAATAGGACTATGACTTTATGGAAAGCTTGAGATGCGTGTTTTCCAATGCAAAAAGAATCATGCAAAAATAAAAATGATTTGACCCATGAAAACTCTTGACTTCCATGACCGCTCAAATAGATTAGATATATGACCTCCAATAATTAATTTTAGTATTTCTAAGCCTCAAACATGCAAATTTAACTATTTATTTCCTCAATTTCCTCACTAATCAAAACTTTGTTAACCTTAAAACCCAACAACATACGGGATATCCAACTCTCATGGATGCTAATGAAAATGGGAAAGCTTTCAATATCTCCAAGCGTAGATAATTGGTTGGGTGTCTACCATATCTAATAGCAAGCAGCCTTGCTATTCAGTCTTGGTTGGGGATGTATGCTCACTATCAATCTTCTCTTGAAGAATCTCATGTCGAGGATTTAATTTTCTTATATGGGACATATTTGTAATTTGTTGAGTTTTTAATTTCAATTTTCCTTCCCATTCATGTTTAAGTTTCATGGAAGAGTAAATTGCTTTCATTTTAGGACTTCAATGGTGACGTTTCACTATTTTTGACTCTAAAATCATGTGTTTGAAAAAATATTTTGGGAGTAAATTTGTACCTCATCAGAGGCGGAACCTCTTTATGGCCAGCTGGGGCCTTGGCCCCAGCTGGTCCCGACTGATCTTATAAAATTTGCTAGAAAATATATGTATTTATTATATGATTTTTATTTGGCCACAAATTTGGCCCCATCTAATTTTTTATCTTCTAGGATAATGTTTGTTTCATTACTCATTAGGCTGTAAGATGAAAGTAAAATTCTTGTTTGAGATACCGAAAAATTAATATCATCTTATATATTATTTTAATTTATAATTATCTATTATTATTTGTTTGTATTTTCCAGGTTATTTGATACTATTTAGTAAATATTCCTTTGGGTCCTTATTTAAGGAATCAACTAACAATTCTCACAAGTCAATAAAAACAGTTAAAGTAATTAAATTTGTCCTAAAATTTAAGTAATTTTCAATATTATCCCTATTAATTACACTAAACTCTAATATCGTATTAATTATTATTCTTTTTTTTCTTAAAAAAAAGAGTAATAATTAATATCTCACTCACTACCTTTTTAATTATGGGTATACATGGAAAAGAATATTTAATGCTATTTGAAAACAAACAAGTGTTTTATAAAAAAAAAAAACCAAATATACTTATTAATTGGTACCTTATAATAAGAATTAAAGAGAGTAGTTCAATATATTTATTTTTTGGCCCGGGCTAAAAAAAAATTTCTGGTTCCGCCACTGTACCTCATCATGTTTTGTGGACTTTAAAATGAGTCTAGTTTATGTGATTTGTGTTGAACAGGGTTATCATTTATTGCCAATGAATATTTATGTTTATCAAGTCTTGTGTGGGTTGAATAGTCATGGACTAACTTTTTATGAGTTTATTTGAATCAATGTTGGTAAACGAGGTTTTTATTTCAACTAACTTCTACAAACTGAAATTGTGGTAAACGTCACAGTGTGATTGATGTTTAAATAAATTTTATAAAAAACAATCAGTTGGATCTTTTAGGGTAATTTTAGTAATTGCAACTTCTATAGAAGATCCCTCTTCTTTTTTACTTATGAATAAACTTCCCATGGAAAAAAATAAAAAAACTTTCCCTTCTCTCTCCTGAGCCCAAGGAGCAAAGGATCAAATATTTAGGGTATTTGAATTAATTTATTTTAAATATGTATTAAATAAATATATGTTAGGTTTTTACTCAAGTAAAAGTAGTTTAAAATAAAGGGAGAATTTCATTAAAGGACCACAAAATAGAATTAATTTCATCTAAGAACAAAAACATTATGAAATTTCATTGCAAGACTAAGGACCAAAATAAAAATAAGTTTTCCAGGTAAAAACATAATAATGCCCATTGTTTTTTTTTAAAAAAAGGTGACATTGTTGACGAAGCTTTGGCAATCAGTTACCAGCTGTTGCCTGGCCAGAGCGACCACCGTCGGCCAGTCATCAGAGCTCCGACCATTGGATTATTTATGAACAAGTTTGTAACTCTTCATAAATAAATGGAATCCTCTTATGAACAACACATCAATGGGGGGCGCTCTGGTTGGTTGTTGTAGCTTCAACCACCTGAAATTAATGTGTTGCTTATAGGAAGATTCTACTTATTCAAGAAGAGTTGCATAATGAACAAGTTTGCAACTCTTCATGAACAAGTGAAATCCTCATATGAACAAGACATTAATTTTCTGGTGGTCAGAGCTTCGGTCGTTTGACGTTGGAGTTGCTTTGGCTGACTGGAGGCCAGTGACCGGTGGCCGGAGCTCCAGCGACAATCAAACCTTTTTTAAAAAAATAAAGCAAAGGGTACTATTGTCTTTTTACATTCAAAACTTATTTTCATTTTAGTTCTTGGTCCTGTAGTGAAATCAGGATATTTTGGTCCTTGATTGAAATTAACTTTGTCATGTGGTCCTATAATGAAATTTTCTCTAAAGTTAATTAAATGATTCTAGTAGTTTCAAAGCCGGAGAATGCCTGACGATTTCAAGCCTTATGAACCTTCTAAACCGCCAATTCATATTAAGGGTTTGTTTGGTTGGAGGGGAGGGGAGGGGATGGAATGGGAGGACAAATGTATTAGTTCTCTATGTTTGTTTTGATGAAAACAGACAATTGTAAATAAAATGAAGTTAATGATTCAAGTTATAATGTTTTATCTTGATCAAACTTGAATCAGCAACTAACTTTAAGTATCTATCAAATAGACTCGAGTTAAAGGTCACTAGACTCGAGTCAAATGTTTTGAAACTTCAGTCAAAATATGTTTTAACTTTGACTGACTCAAGTTACTCTCTATCAACTCGAGTTAAAGACTTTTGTAAAATGCCTTTATGAAAAGCATTAACTCGAGTGAACTTTATATGCTTCGAGTTAACTCTTGTGGACTTAAACTTTTTTTTTTTTTTTAGAATACTAAGTCCCTTATTCAAAATTTTTTTAATGGTCAAAATATTGACTCAAGTTAGACTTGTGTGACTCGAGTGTAACTTTGAAACATATTCACAAAATATATTTTGACAACTCGAGTCATCACTTAATGACTCGAGTATGCCCTATGTTCAAATCATTTTCAAAACTTAACTCGAAGATCATTTGTGAAAATGATAATTGACATGAGTGTGAATTGTGTGACTCGAGTCATCAACTTAAAGTGTACATTTTAGACTCGAGTTAAATTCATACAGAGACATCTTTCCCATTGCTTTCAAACATATTTTCAAAGAAGATGTAACCGTGACTCGAGTGTGGAATGGTCAGCTCGAGTCAGCAACTCGAGTGAGCTTGAAATCAACTCAAGTTAACCTTTCTGGTTTTGCAAATCACCGTGTCCATAAATCTTAAATCTTTGCTTGGAATTTGTTTACTTCTTATCATCACTCATTATTGTTTCTAACTATGTTTAGTCAGTTTATTAATGAGATTCAGATGATTAGATGAAGGATTAACTGCAGATTAATCAAAAAGCATTTGATTACATCAGATGCAATTAATGTAATCCCAGAAAACCAAGCATGTTTTTGGCAACCATTCTCTGAGTCATCCAGAAGGCATTGCTATCCACTTTCCTTAAATTAATTGTTCAACACTCAACGACAAGAACAGAAAGAATATCAAACGGCAAAATGTCGGGGAACATTGGTCGATTCGAAGATTGTGAGTAACAGACAAGCTTCTTCACCTAACGACTATATTTATTAATCACAACGGTGCATTGAAACTTCTCAATGGTCATTAATTACCTTCACCAAATATAAGCAGAAGCATTCAATACGATTCAACCATCGGAAACACTTACGCTCAATCGAACAAAACACATTTATTGTTTCATTCACTCTACTATGTAATATCTTCAAATATTTAATCTTCAGTATTTAGCAATCTACTCTGTAAGAGAGTTAAATTATATTTTTTCTGTAAAGAAACTCAAGGTAGTGAGACCTGAGAGTGGATGTATTGATTACAACTTGTAAGGGAAGTAAATCTTAGAGAGAGGATTACTCAAGATTTACAGAGTGTGCAATCAGTTGAAAGAGACAGTGAAATATCCAAAGAGTCTGGGGATTGGACACAGGTCAAGAGTTTAGACCGAACGAGTATAAATATATTGTGTCAATCCTTCTCCTACTCTGCTCTATTTCTATGTGTGAGTTTTTGGGGTAATTCGAAAAAGTTTCAAAATGAGTCACTCCCTTATTTGGTTTGAAATTTTGGAGGGGAGGGGACTTGAAAGTTTCATCCCTCCCCTATTTTGGCTCCTTTTCAAATCAAGGGTTTTGGAGGGGAGCCAAAATTTCGTACCGCCTTATTCTTATAACTTTGTGATATTTTAATAATATCTATGGTGAAATGAAAAATAAAAATAATAAAATATTATATTATAAAATAAAAATATATTATTATATATTGTTATACTAATTAAAAATATAATATTTAAAAATAATTTAATATAAAACGTTTATATTTATGAATATAAATTTATTATAATCATAGCATATATTCATACAAATTTAAATAAAAATAATATTATAAATAAAAATATTATTATTGAATTAATTCGAATACACATATTTTTTATTTTAAAAAATATTATTATGAGATAAAAATTTTAAAAAGTAATTTTTAGAAATAAAAAAAATATGATTATAACATTAATTTAAAATAAAATGAATTTTCATAAATAAAAAATGGGTAAAGGATTTCTCCAATCACTAGAGATAACTTATCTCCAGTCACCCCCAAAACTACGTCGTTTTGAATTAATGAAGGGTGTTTTTGTAATTTTGTTTACTTTTTTATCATATAATTTTTACCGAAATATATTTCATTAATTCACTTAAAATTACAAACACACCATTCATTAATTCAAAATGACGTAATTTTAGGGGTAATTTGGAGAAATACTTTTCCCATAAAAAATATTATAATTATAAAATATGTTAATGTAAATTTAAATAAAAATATTATTATAATGAAATTATTTAAAATATTTTATTATATTTTAAAAAATATATTATTTTAAAAATAATTTAAAACTAAATAAATAATATTATATTAATTATAAAAAATGTTGTTAAAATCAGATGTAAATTAATTTATATAACATATAAATAAAAGATATAATTAAATATGTTTTGGTAGAATGATAAATTATTATAGGGAAAAGTATCTCTCCAGTCACTGGAGATAAGTTATCTCCAATGACCCCTAAAACTACGTTGTTTTGAATTAATGAAGGGTGTATTTGTAATTTTAGGTGAATTAATGAAGGGTGTAAAATTACGGAAACACCCTTCATTAGTCCAAAACGACATAGTTTTGAGTGTCACTAGAGATAACTTATCTTCCAGTCTGGAGAAATTCTTTACCCATTATTATAATTTCTTCCCTCTCATCTTAAACCAAACATGAGATTATTCCAAACTTCTTACCTCCTTCCCCACCAACCAAATCAAACAAGGGTTAAGGTGCAGATTTGTCAACCAACTATTACCCGAGGAGCGTCTGGCACAAATAATAATTGAGTGGACCAAAATTGCCAATTAACAATTTAAAAGTGAAAAAAAACACCAAATAACTATTTTAAAAAAATAACTATCACAATTAAGTTAAAATATGAGGCATTAGCGTAGGATAGTGGCGGAGACGCTGGAGAAAAGAGTGGTAAAACCTTCTTATTGGATAAGGCAAACACCAACAGAGATGAGACTTATGGGAGCAGGCGTTGTGGCAGCAGTGGTTGCTGCTTGTGGCATCGGAGGGATGGAACCAGGGTGCAAGATGCGTGCTGGTCGAAAGTCATGGATAATTTCTTGGTTGAGTTCAAGAAGCGTGAGTGAACACCCAACAATAATGGAAGCTTTGGAGACGCCAACGTTGCCGACACTCGATAGTCAATGGAAGACGGAGCAAGAGAAAGACAAAGAACGGGGTAATAGTTCGTTGGCGAAGTTCGCACCAAATGTGTGTTTTTTTTTTCACTTTTTAATTGTTGATTGGCAATTTTGGTTCACTCAATTGTTATTTGTGCCAGACACTCCTCAGGTAATAGTTGGTTGGCAAATTTGCACCTTAACCCATCAAACAAAGCAACCCTCCGCCATTATCCTCCATCGTCTCGTTCCAACCAAACAGGCCCTAATGTGTAACACGAACAAGAAAGAAGCACGTCAGCTAGAAGGGGGTTAAGCCCGCCGCGCCATAAAATCATCTGCAGCCAATCAAAAGATGGAGCCGGGATCTTCCCCTCCACTAACCTGGGACCTACCTTTTGTAGTTTCAGTGGTACGCGATAACGGCCTACTTCTCCCACTTTCGTTTTCAGCAAGTCCTCCCCTCAAAAATCTCCAAGCTGCTGGTTTTCTTCACTCCCATAAAATAGAGAAAGCGGTGGGAAAAAAACGAAAGAAAAAGAAAGGCTTCCTTCCCCGCCTCAAATGCAACTGACGGATCAAATTCAAAAGCCGTGATTTGTCTGCCAACATATAAGCATCTTGCTGCCGAGCCATCCGCTATTGGGGAAAAAAATATCTATTCCTAATGACTTGGTTTCTTGTATAGAGAAACAGGGTCTGAATTTCGAGAAGGAAAAGCAGCGATGGTTACGTCGACGAGCTTCTTGTGCAGTAGAATTCCCGCAAAATTGGATTCAAAACGGAGTTTGCATTTCCGTTGTAATGCCTCTGATAGGCCCTTTTCTTCACTTCGGTCCCTCAGTCTGTTTAGTCGTAATAATGTCTACACCTTGTGCAGCTCATCACCTTCATTTGGCTTCCAACGAGTCATTCGAATCGGCCCTTACTGCAGCAACAATGAAACTAAGCTTTCCAATAGCAGCAAAAGCAGGACACGACGTCGATTTAAAGCAAGAACAAAGCTAACTAATCCTAACGAATCTAAGAAGGATGGGTCTTCCCAATATCCCTCTCAGTCATCCTTGCCAGTGTTCCCGGCAGTGGACTTGAACACCCAGATAGAAGAACAGGAGGAGGTCCCCGGCACTGAGAGGAGTGGAGAAACTAGCATTGAGGCACCGCTCAAGGTGAGTGGCATCTACCAGAATGGAGACCCATTGGGGCGGAAGGATCTAGGGAAGAGCGTTGTGCGATGGATTCGTCATAGTATGAGGGCCATGGCTTCCGATTTTGCTTCTGCAGAGGCACGGGGGGAGGTCTCGGAGCTGAGGCAGCGCATGGGACCAGGTCTCACCTTTGTAATTCAGGCTCAACCTTATCTGAATGTCGTTCCCATGCCTCTGGGCCTCGAAGTTATCTGCTTGAAAGCTTGTACCCATTATCCTACTCTGTTTGATCACTTTCAAAGGGAGCTGCGGGATGTTCTCCAAGACCTCCAGCATAAATCATTGGTCCAGAACTGGTGTGAAACTGAATCATGGAAACTACTGAAAGAGCTCGCCACCTCAGGTTTCTAGTGCATGTTTTAGGTTCAAATTTGTTACATTGCTCCATCATTAGTAAGTAGTTGCAGAGATGAGGATTATTTATTCATTTACAGCTCAGCATAGGGCAATTGCAAGAAAGGTAGCTCAGCCAAAGTCTGTCTCTGTCCAAGGTGTTTTAGGAATGGACTTAGAGAAGGCCAAGGCAATACAGCACAGAATTGAAGGATTCACCAAGCACATGTCAGAATTACTCCGCATAGAAAGAGATGCCGAGTTGGAGTTTACACAAGAAGAGTTGGATGCCGTTCCTAGACCAGATGATACTTCTGACTCCTTGAAGCCGATTGAGTTCTTGGTTAGCCATAGTCAGGCTCAACAAGAACTCTGTGACACTATTTGTAATTTAAATGCCATCAGTACATCTACAGGTCTTCCCTTACTCCTGTCTCTCATTTAATTTTTAATTTTTGAGACCAACCGAAACAGAATGCTCAGGTCATAATTTTCTCCTACGATTTAGTCTCTCCTTTTTATGTGCTTTTAAAGACGTTAGTTTAAATTTTTGTTTTCATTTTGCCTCCGTAAATAAGAAAATTCATGTATATACCTAATCAGATGCACCATTTCAACGATACTTTGCCCTAGAGATGGATATATAATTGAGTTTTTACTTGCTTATGATGCAAGTTTATATTACAGGAAATTCCTTTATGTTCCATTGTGAACATAAAGAAATTTGGTTCCATTTGCAAGTTTATAATTGACTTTTCACTTGCTTATGATGCACCACTGTGAACTTGGTTTATGTTCCACTTCTTGTTGCCTCCAGGAGAAACAATAACACGGTTTACATGTGCTAGTGTGCCCCATCCTTGTAATGAATAGCAGACTAATACACCCGATGATGTTTATAATTGTATGGTGTTCTGTTAATACTAATATACCGGATGATGTTTATAATTCATCAAATCCAAATAAAACTTCTTTTGAGGCACTTCCAGCATCAGCAAATAGCCAGCCTTTGACATGTGATACTGTAATAAGTTGCTTATTATAGTTTATTGCCGTGAGAACAGTTTGAAGGTGGTTCATGTTCAAGCTAAGCATGGCATGCAATTTCTCCACTCCTGGATTATAACAAGAGTTAAAATGCAAAGCTGACCATGAGTCTAAGACCAGTCCTCTAAGCATCTCTTGTATATCTATATATGCATACATATTTTGCACTGACACCTTTGTTGGTAACAAATGTGATTAGCTTTTGATAGTTGTATTTTTCATCCATATTCTTTTCTACCTGTACCATCCTAGTTAACATAGGCTACAAGGTGGCATTTATTTAAATCTATTGTTTAATAATTTCACCGAAGTCTGTTGTCAGACAAGTATAAGTGTTTGTTTTCTCAGAATTCGGCTATGCATACTTTATCTTCTCTGTATGACTCATGAATTTATTATTTTTGCAAAGCTGAGGATTCAATTATTTTGAAAGAACTCTGATTTCTCTTTATTAATATTGTTGATATTTTATAATTGATCATTGATATTTTAAGAAATTTCCATAAACTGAATGAGCAAATAAAAGAAATGGGAACATGAAATTGCTTTTCCCAAACTTCTTTCCTTAAGTTGCTAACAGAATAGATAATTATTTTTAAGAATCTTGGCACTTTCATATAGATATTCAGTGTGCCAATATTCAGCATCTCATGGTAATGTGATAGGTTTAAATTTATTCTTATTTATATTCTGAATCTTTGCTACAGTTGCCAATGTTTTATTAAAATGTAAGTCATCTTTACAATGTAATCCATCCTCCGCCTCTATGCTTCAATAATCAAATTCCTTATCAAATCTGTTTGATTGATTTCAAACAAAGGGTATCACATTATTGATGCGACACATTCAAATATATTCTTCACAAGAAGTCTTTTAAACATAAAAAATAAATCTTAAGTGGTGTTGTCACATTTTATATCATAAACAGGATTGGGAGGAATGCATTTGGTGTTATTCAAGGTTGAAAGGAACCACCGGTTACCACCCACTACCCTTTCACCTGGAGACATGGTTTGTGTGAGAACATGTGATAACAGGGGTGCAGTCACAACCTCATGTCTGCAAGGCTTTGTTAACAGTCTTGGGGATGATGGCTGTAGTATAAGTGTTGCTTTAGAGTCACGCCATGGTGATCCTACATTCTCTAAACTCTTTGGGAAGAGTGTACGTATTGACCGAATCCAAGGACTGGCTGATACTCTTACCTATGAGGTACTTGACGTCATGAATTCTTATGTGGTTTTTTTTTTTAACCATGGAAATGTTTTAATTGTTCCATCTTCAGAGAAAACATTCTTAAGTATATAATCAGAGGGTTTCCCGAGTATTAAAAATGTTGAGATGTAATTATGAAGTTTTGTACAGCAATATGAGTGTAGTAATGAGTATCTTAGTTTTTTCATGTTAAGTTCAATGGATTAAAAACTAAAGTAAACTAGTTCTTGGTACCATATGAGTGTAGTATTTGGTCTGAAGGGTGCAGGAGTTATATTACATTGTCCACTATCTAGGATCAATATGCACTTGCTTTAAGTCTCATCTAATGTAAACTGTGAAGCAACAGCTTCTTGTTCATGATACATGATGTCATGAAGTGAGACAATACAGAGGCCCTTGGAAATTGCTGCATTTAGCACCAGTTTTCACCCCTTTGACATGATTTGTTGTCTTATGAAAGACCATTTGAACACAAATTTACGATATTAATTTAAGATCTAAGGAAGATGTAACTCAAAAGCTTAGGGTTAAAATACCATTTCAACCCTGAACCCTAGCATATTCCCCATTTCCCCATGCAGGAGCCCTTAGATGCCAGTGCTCACTCTTACCACCTCGTTGCACCCTAAAATCTAAATGGTCTTTCATCACAAGACTGATTTGTACTGGAGACCTAAGCAAGCAAAGGGAACTCACCATTACAAACTGAATTGTAAGTGGAAAAATAATGTAGCCTAGGCACCAAAGAGTTATGCTTGGCTCCATAATGTGGGAATAAATTACTTTTCCTATGTTACTCTTATAATTTGAATGTGATTCTAGTAAGTTTTTAGCCAAAGGGGACATAATTATAATTCTTTCATCACCCTATCTCATTCCTTTACCATCCCCTCAATTTGGAGGAACAAAACCATTTTGACTTTTTTTTTGGGGGGGGGTTATTGATAAGTGAGGAGCATACAATGACAAGTTGGAGTGTAAGAAATGACGACACCCCACTTGTAATTGAGACTTCTTGGTAATTAAGTTCCTTCCTTGAAACCTCATTGCAATTCCCCCCCATTTAGATTTTGAATGTTGCCACTTCCATTTCTTTCCATCCTAAAAAGACTACCAAACAAGGTTCATCCAGAATGACCATTCAACTCCTTGTCATTCCATCCCATGCCATGATCTGAATATAACCTTAACACCAAGGGAGGTTGTATGTAGTTTCACTATTTTTCAGTGGGGGTGTATGTTATTTATTCTCTTTTTATTGATTCAAAGCAGTTGCTTCAAAGTTGCTCTTTCTTTTTTTGCCAGTTCAAAGGTGCTCTTTCAACAGTATATGTGAATCAACTCCTGGCTTACAAAGATAGGGCAGGCACAATGACATAACTGTTGGCAACCACTTCCTGCCCACTGTTATCATTAAAGATAATTTCAATTTTGTCAACTAGTGATGCATTAAAGGGATTAACATAATTTCATAATTATATATCATTATATCTTGATTTTCTTGATATTATCATTTTTTAGTTGCTATTTTTATATATACATTAAAGAATTTTTTAGAAGCTTTTGTGATCTTTTTTAGCGCAACTGTGAAGCCCTAATGCTGCTTCAAAAGAATGGTTTACGAAAGAAGAATCCTTCTATTGCTGCTGTGGCGACTCTGTTTGGAGACGGGGAAGATTTTGCTTGGTTTGAGAAAAATCATATAGCTGACTGGGATGAAGAAAACATAAACGGACTGTTAGGAAGTGAAAGCTTTGATAATTCCCAGCAAAAAGCTATAGCACTAGGTTTGAATAAAAAAAGGCCTGTATTGGTTATCCAAGGGCCTCCTGGTACAGGGAAGACAGGTTTGCTCAAGCAACTTATAGCATATGCTGTTCAGCGAGGTGAAAGGGTTCTTGTAACAGCACCTACTAACGCAGCTGTTGATAACATGGTGGAAAAGCTTTCAAATATTGGATTAAATATTGTGCGGGTTGGCAATCCTGCTCGCATATCAAAAACTGTGGGTTCAAAGTCATTAGGGGAAATTGTGAATGCTAAGCTTGCAAGTTTTCATGCTGAGTATGAAAGGAAGAAGTCAGATCTAAGGAGAGATCTTAGACATTGCTTAAAAGATGATTCATTAGGAGCTGGCATACGCCAACTTTTGAAACAGTTGGGAAGGTCGGTGAAGAGGAAGGAAAAGGAGACTATGAATGAGGTTCTATCTAGTGCTCAGGTTGTGCTTGCCACAAATACTGGAGCAGCTGATCCATTGATTCGAAGGCTAGATGCTTTTGACTTGGTTGTTATAGATGAAGCTGGACAGGCAATTGAACCTTCTTGTTGGATTCCTATATTGCAAGGAAAGCGCTGCATTCTTGCTGGTGATCAATGCCAACTTGCTCCTGTCATATTATCTAGAAAGGCTTTGGAAGGAGGTCTTGGAATATCATTACTAGAGAGGGCTACAACTTTGCATGAAGGAGTTCTCACCATGAGGTTAACAACACAATACCGTATGAATGATGCAATTGCGAGTTGGGCATCAAAGGAGATGTATGGTGGATTATTGAAGTCCTCTGAGAATGTCTTTTCTCATCTTCTTGTAGACTCTTCTTTTGTCAAGGTATTACTCCCACAAACAGCATATCTATTATCATAACTTAATTTCCTCCTTCTAATTTTCTGTATGTTGGTCCTTTATTTCTTGAGATAATACTCAGAATTGCTTGAATATCGTCTTTTGAGAAATTGTTTTAATTTGCTAGACAATATTCTGTTTGAATTCAGTGAACTCTTAGATCCAAGATCGTCATGCTTCAAATGGGAATGGAGTAAGCATGCAAGCGGTTACTTTTTTTCTTTTTTTTTTTTTTTTTTTGGGGGGGGGGGGGTGTTGTGTTGGAGTCTGTAAAGATGAATAATGTGAGCCATATTTCTGTTTCATAATGGTATGACTGGGGCATAGGTACAGAGTGCCAATTGAATGGATAGTTTCTAATGAGTCTTACTAACAGATTTTTAAGATCATGTTTTTCCACCCTTCATGCTAAAACTCACCCTGATCAGCCATCAAGTCATGTTTAAGCACTAACTTCGCTTTTTAGTTAAAATGCATGCACTATGCAGATTGATCTTTGACTGTATTTTTCTTTTTACCTTCTCTGCTGTTAATGATTATTTTTATGGAGAGCTTTACCACCCGTTTCTGCAGCCTACATGGATAACACAATGTCCTCTGTTGTTGCTCGATACAAGAATGCCATATGGAAGCCTGTCAATTGGTTGTGAAGAGAATCTAGACCCAGCTGGAACAGGTTCATTTTATAATGAAGGCGAAGCTGATATTGTTGTGCAGCACATCTTTTCCTTAATTTATGCTGGTAATTTTATTATTAATATGAAGTGCTAATTTAGTATTTTATTTTAATGGTAATACTTCAGTTTTTTTCCTCAAACATGAATACTTTAAGGTGCAAATAATAAATGATTCCTACAATGCAACTTTGGCAACAATAAAAGGGTGCTCAAACTTGTTCCTGGGTGCTTCAAGGTTGATATAGATCTTCTGGGTCTTGTTTTGTCTCTTGAAAGTCAAGACGGAGATCAATATTTAACCAGATAAGATTAAAAAATATATTAAATTTAATAGGAGAAATGAAATGAAGGGAAGAATAGGAAGAAGATTACCTAACTCGTGGCTTGTGATTCATAACTTTGAATTGAGCAACCTAGAGAGTGAGTTTGAAGTAAAAACATTGGTGCTAGAGAAAGAAGAGAACGAAGAGTCATTTTTTGGAAATTGAAAAGTACTCAATTCAGTCCTTTTTAGAAGGGTCTATCAGCCATTTCATATATATATATATATATTTCATATATATATATATATATATATTAAGGAATTTAGTTAAAACTGGTTAATCTCATTAAAAAAGGTGGCCCAGTGCACTAGGGTCGCACCAGGTGGGAGCTGGGGAGGGTAAGATCTATGCAGCCTTACCCCCTTAAATAGAGAGTCTGTTTGCAGGATTTGAACCATTGACCTCTTAGTGATATAGCAGCAACATTTATCGTTGCTCCAAGGCTCATCCTCTTAGTTAATCTCATTAAAGATGTCTTAAAGCTGAATTGTTTCCAAACTACAGACATTCTATGAAGGTAATTCATTAATTGCCAAATAGGTTATCTTTGTCAACAAAAACGATCAATGATAGAGGTATACTCTGTATTCAGTGCTGCAAGAACTTGAATAATCAAGTTGTTTAAGGATTCAGGGCTTCTAGAAGTTTGATTATTTGCAACGCATTTTATCTTTGCATGATAATCCACTATCTTCATTCCTACTTTTCAAGTTTTCTGCAACTCACTTCTAAACAAGATGGTGTAGGGTCGGTGTCTGCAGCAAACAAGTCTTGGGTAGCATTCTAAAGCTCCTGTGAAGTGGTGGACTGAATTAGCTAAGGTGTGGTCTCCAATGCCATTGGTTTTTGGTAACCAGCATTGTTGGAGTTGATCTATCGTGATCCAGTCCTTATAAGTTGAAATGCTCTTGACTTCTGTTCCTTCGTATATGACTTTCAGAGGACCCATTTTGGTTCCATTCATAAACCCATCAAGCCTATTTCCTTTGATGATCAATAGAATTATGGACAACTTTGACCAAGATGTTGGTCCTGTCCAACTTGGCAAAAGCTGTCAAATGATCCCATTCATAAACCTCCATGGCTGAAAACATCAACCAAACTAGTTGACATGAGCATATGCCTATTAGGCTCTCATACCAACAATGATTTTTAGAGGATTATGAATTCTAAATATTGGGCACACTCAGCTGTTATGTGTATTTACATGTTATATAGCTAGCTTTATCATCTAGCTATAAAATATTGACATGTAGCAAGGAATATTACAAGACCAACTAAATAATGCTATATGATAGATGCTCAAGTGGGAGGAGGAACCTTCTCTGAAGGCTTGTGTAGTATGAGGGATTTGGAGGGGAGGGGAGGGGAGGGAAAATTTTTATGAGTTGGAAATTTTAATAAAAAGATGATGTTGGTTAAAAGAGTAATAAAAATGAGAGTAAATACCCTTTTGGGTCCCCGACAAAAAACACAGACCCAAATGAGACTTTTTTATAGACTAAAAAGGGCTTTTTGGAAATTTGCGAGGGACTAAAATGTTCAACAATCGACCCTTATTCGTCCTTTTCAGGGACTAAAAAGACATTTCTTTGTGTGAGGGACCAAAATGGGGTCCGTTTTTTTTTTCCAGGGACCCAAAAGGATATTTACTCTAAAAATTAAAAACACTTAACCCCACTTCTCTACTTTTTTATAATCCAACTCAATTTTCCCTTTGCTCACTTTCCTTCCCCTCCCCTGGTACTAAACAGCCCCTTAAAAACCTAACTATTAAGGTGGAAGAAGAAAACCACTTCAATACTTTTTGAGCATTCCCTACTATTCATTATGAGACTTAAACATTGCATACTAAAGATTATATCAATTTGCTCTTCTTTGGGAGTTAACGTCCTAGTGTCTGCACTCTATGACACTTCATTTGACTTTCACCAAGTATAACACTTTGCCGATTAGAACCCTCTATAGGTAGCCCCTTTTCAAGACTGTCAATCCCTAGCTATGATATCACTTTATGGGTACCTAAATGTATGAGGAACCTCTACCAAAAGCTAACTATTGCAGTGGGAGAACTAACTCACTTAAATACCCTATTGAACATCTCATATTACTAATGGGAAACTTAGGCATCTCATATTATTGATCTATCACTGTACAATAAATAATCACAGGCTAGTAAGAATAGCATATACAAAAAAAAAAACTGAGTATTTGAAAGGACCCATTCAACAACAAGACCTACACTAGGAATTTAGGAAGACAAATTAACTTCAACCAAGGACCAACATGCTTTTAAGGTTCTGGGTTTGACTTTCCTTTTTTGATGTAAGTTTAGGATATTAGCTGTCTTGTAGGGTAGCCTTTTGGGTTTCTGTGAAAGTAGTTTTATTTAGGTTATTTAATCCGTTAGAAGGAGGAGGATAGGAAGGAATATTTTGGGAGTGATAGTTGTATTAGGAGAGGGGACGGTTCGCTTCCTTCTTGGTCGTGGAAAGTGTTACATTCTCACGTAATTGTAATTTGGGAGAGGAGGTTCAAGTTCGTGTCAAGTCTTGGGCTTACTTCTTGGTGCGTGGGGGATATTTGCTTCCGGCGAGAATATTGTATCCTAGTTAGCGTTCTATATATTAGATTCTATGTTTTTTTTTTGGCTCCATTTGTTAGTTCCTAACATTTGGTATCGATCGTAGACCTTGGGAAGCATGGCGGATGAGATTAGGGAGTTGAGGAGGCGGTGAACAAGTTAGCGAAGAGAGTGGATGGACTTGCGGGACTTTCCAACCAAGTAAATGAACTAACGAGAGGGTATGAAAGCGATGAGGGAGATGCGATGAGAATGGATCGAGCTCAAGCAAGAAAGGTAAAGATCACGAAGACACAAAGAAGTCTCATTCGAAAGCGTAATCCGACGTAATGACGATCTTTGAGAGAGGAATGACAAAATTCGGGAAACTAGAACTACTGTTTTCGAAGGGATGACCCCGTCATTTGGTTTTGCGGGGTGGAGAGGTATTTCCACATCAATGGAGTGTCCGATGCACACGGGTTGGAAGCCGCCGTTGTTTGTCTCGAGGATCGCACACTCAACGGTATCAATGGAAGGAAGCCGTGGCACCATCGGGAGTTGGGTGGAGTTCAAAGAAAAGGTCTTTGGAGAGGTTCCATTCTTTTCAAAGAGGAGGGACTACAAAATACCGTTTGAGAGCAAGCGGGAAGGAATTGTGATGGAGTATGTAGAGGATTTTGAAAGGCTCTCTTTTCCATTGAAGGAGGCGTCGGAGGAATGCTTAATGGGAGCCTTCCTATTTGGACTAAAACCGAGATACAGCGGAATTGGAGTTGGCCGAAGAAAACGACTTGGAGGACCTGGTTCGGATGGCGCTTCGAGTGGATGGGAAGAAGAAGATGTTGGAACGGGACAAAGGGATCCGAACTCCAACCCACCGAGTAGTGTCGGGTTTAAGAAATACCCAGTCCAAACTACTCAAATTTGGGCCCCAACTTATTTTGAGCCCATTCGCTACTCTAACCCGATACCTCAACAACCCAGAACTGATCCTAAACCATCAGACACGAGAATGGGAAGCTCCTCCACGACGAATTCCACGGCGCGCAAAACAGGGGAAGTTGCCGGCTACCCGACGCGGAAATGGCTCGTCGACGAGAGCTCGGTCGCTACAAATGCGGCGAGAAGTATGGTCCGGCTCACACTTGTCGGGAAAAGCACCCGCAAGTATTTTTGGTCGACCTTGAGGCCGAGAACGGAGAACAAAGACAAGCGGCGGAAACGGGGGAAGGGACCGCGGACTTACGAAGTTGAAGAAGACATAATTCCCGGACTTTCACCTTGAGGACAAGGTGAAGCTTTTAGGGAAGGTAATGAAAGGACCCATTCAATGACAAGACCTACACTAGGAATTTAGGAAGACAAATTAGCTTCAACCAAGGACCAACATGCTTTTAAGGTTCGGGGTTTGACTTTCCTTTTTTGATGTAAGTTTAGGATGTTTGTCTTATAGGGTGGCCTTTTGGGTTTCGTGAAAGTAGTTTTATTTAGGTTATTTAATCCATTAGAAGGAGGAGGATAGGAAGGAATATTTTGGGAGTGATAGTTGTATTAGGAGAGGGGACGGTTACGCTTCCTTCTTGGTTGTGGAGAGTGTTACATTCTCACATAATTGTAATTTGGGAGAGGAGGTTCGGGTTACGTGTCAAGTCCTGGGCTTACTTCTTGGCTGCGTGGGGGATATTTGCTTCCGCTGAGAATATTGTATCCTAGTTAGCGAGTTCTATATATCAGATTGTGTTTTTTTTTTGGCTCCATTTGTTAGTTCCTAACAGTATCTTATCATCGAGTTAGAAACTCCTGCAAAGTAAGGATGCTTTTTATAGTAACAATTGAAAATGAAATGAATATACTATATACATCTACAAGATAGGCCTCATAAATATCATTGTTAGATCACATCTTGGAAGCCAGCACCCTTTGTTGTAACTTTTAGCCTTATCTTTTTCTCTTAGTTGCAATCTAGATTCATTTTATAACACTTCCTATTAAATATATGGTCTTGAACTAGTATACCTTCTACAGTTAAGGTCTGTAACTTAAACTTGGTGCACCAATGTAGAATCCCGAAACCTAAGGAGCAAGTGTTGGAAATTATGCCCTAGGGGCAAGTCATTGTACTTTAAACGTTTATATTATTTAAAGTATTCTCCTTTAGTTATTATTTCATTTGCATGTTTATAGTGATAACTGATCCTTGGATATATCTTATAGATTATCCTAAATGTCCTGGTCGATCATCTACGCGGAGCGAAGATGAAATAAGACCGATATGACTTTGATGAGTATGGAGATACAAATCAAAGTCATAGGCACTTGTAAGAGTACAAGGTGCTGGACCGATCTACTATGAGAAAGCTGCAAGGATTAAGTCATAAGCTTTTCTCATGTATAACCGCGTCACAACGCCCTTTGACACGAGATCATCATGGATTCCTACATGATGAGTCGGTTGCTTCTTTGACTTAGTCAAAAGTTACCTTTGATTAGGAGTGATGATAAAGGCTTGGACGGGATCGGTGGTTTTCATGCGAGAGGAATGTGAATGGTCAAGATGGAATTTGTTCCTCACATTTGTAGAGAGATAATACTGGGCCCCTTGATGAGTGAGTTTGAGAAATGTATGGCCATACTATGATGGAAAGGAGTTTCCATTTCAATTGTTAGACTACTCAAGAATCGAGAAAGTAATGGTCAAGAACAGGAAGTTGACATTATCCATGCCTCATCCTTGATCAAATTCTCGCGTGACAAAAGGGACGTGACATGGTTGTACGATAGGTTGTATCGTATCATCGATCCCCATATGAATTGGGTAGTCGCAATGTCTTGCTAGAGGCCATTTTGCGACTTGTGGTCGGGTACGATATTGGCCCTCGCCAATCTCGTGTGGGCTGCGGGGGTCGCTGTACAAGAATAGCAATACGAGCAAAAGTGTCAGATTCATTGAATCTTAGATATGTCTAAGATTTAATGAATCGTATTTAATCTAGGATGAATATATATATTTATTATTAAATTCGAAATTAATAATGATATTATTTATAGATAATAATAATATTATATATAGTATTTAATTTATTTGATAAATTAAATAACTATAATAAATTGAGATATTGTATTTGATTTAATTTTCGAATAAAGATATAGTATCTGATTTAATTAAATTGAGATATAGTATCTCATATTTAATTATATAAAAGATATCATATCTGATTTAATTTATAAAGATAAATTAAATCTATAGGCTTATAATTCGAATTAAATAAATATATTAAATTAGATCTATTTGATAAATTTAATTAATATATTATTTTAATTCGAATTCGAATTTCAAGATTAATTGGATTAATTTTGAATATTTTAATACGGCTTATTAGGGTTTTAGAAACTCTATAATAGATATTGATCTAGTCGTATTAAACGAATACAGATGAATTAGAAAAGTCGGGAGAAACCCTAGAGAGAAAAGAGAGAGACGCAAAAATATTGAAGGCGCTAGCGCGCTTGTCGGTGTTAGAAGTACATTCGTGTGGATACGGTAGAGGAGGAGATTCGCAGAAAGTCCGCTCTCCGTTGATCGAGTAGGTAGTCCACCAGATCAAATCGAACATAGGACGCTCACGAATTTCGCATAGGTATTGTTTCTAACGAACCTTGATCTAAACACCGTTGATGGATCCTCTCAAAGGGATTTGTAAATTTTAATGGATAAGAATCCTTCCGCTGCGTGTACGGATCCCAACAGCAAGATCAGAAATTAGGGAGCAAGATCAGATCTAAAATTATAGTGAGTGATTAGGATAATCAATCATAATTATTTCCTGATTTGTATAGTGTCATATCAAGACCTAATTAATGCCTGATTCTGTCATGTGTATATATGAATATAATATGCCAGTGTGAATAATCAATAGAGCCGTCAAAACGGGCCAAGCCCATCGGGCCGGCCCGTTTAAGCCCTGGCCCTTTAAGGGCCGGGCTTGAAAAATGGACGAGATATTTGAAATTAGTCCTGGAGGGCCGGCCCTGACGGGCCTCGGGCTTAAATGGGCCGGCCACTGGAGGGCCTCGGGCCGACCCTGCGAGCCCTTTTTCTTTGTAGCTTTTTCTTTTTTTCCTTTTTAAATTTATTAATTTATATATATTTTGTATTTGTTATAGAGTTATTTATCCATTTAACTACAAATACATAATAACTATACTCTAATTTTATGATTTGATTTATTATTTGTTGCAAATAAAGATTATGGATGTGTTCATGATGCGGGAGAAGAATTTCATGATATTCTTACTCATGAGGAAGGTCTACTCAAAGTGAAGAACAATCAAATGTCGTTAAAATCGATGATAGTGACGAAGATGACGACAATAATAGTCATCATACTAATGTCGCTTAGTGATATGCTTTTTATGTTTTATGTGAGTTATTTGTGAACATAGTTTGCTTTTGATTATGAATTAGTGATTGTGCTTATTTATTGGATGATTCGTGTTGTAATTTACTAATTATATTTTTTTTAAAAAGAGTGGAAGAAAAATAGTTAAAATTTGGAATAGTAATTTCCGGGCCCTGCGGGCTGGCCCTGGTGCTCTCGGGCCGGGCTTTGAAAAACATGTGTTTTTCTTACTCCGGGCCCTGGAATCCCTGGAGGGCCGGGCCAGCCCTGATTGACAGCTCTAATAATCATCGATCAATTTAGTCCAATTATTCTCTTTTTGGTATCAAAGCATAAAAGGGAATAATGGGACGTTACCTCTCATAATTGCGGCTAAGTCTAATCAAAATCGTCGACTCACACAATTCTTGGTTCTCAGTGGTCCAGTCGGCGAATTGTAATAAAAAAAATGACGGCCCTCATAGTTCTCGGCTCTCGGTGATTCGGTTTTGGTAGTATGGAGTCCCTGTCTCCATCCCAGCCCATCATCATATCAATTCGACCCTTCAACATAATCAGTACGAAGCCTAGTTAGAGCTGTTCAACGCTGTCATCGGGAAATCGTCTCAGCTGCTTATCCGTGGTCCCTTCTCTATCTTGTTCAATGTCAACTTAGGCTCAGCTATCTGTCTGTTACGTCCCGAGCCTCCCTTCATCTTGAGCTCCCGAGCTTTTGTCTTAATTGATATAGTGTACATGATATTGGGGGTTTTTTTTTTCTCTTAGCACCAAGGAGTTAGTAATAGTTTTTACTAAAAGCTCATTACCTGGTTAGTAAAAAGAAAATAGTCAGTATGTCTTGTACTACTTCTGATCAAGAAGTCTCTTCTTCACTGCCAAGGTCTATTTTTAATGACATTTCTACTGGAAGCCAAGGAAGGGGAAAGGAAGAGGCTATGTGGCTGAAGCTTCCAAAGATAATGGGCCCTCTTAGAGTGATCAGTTGAGCAAAATTGAAGAGATTATAGGAATGAATTGTTCAAGATATTATTCACATTGAAAGATTACATATATATACACATGACAGAATCGGCGTTAATTAGGTTCCGATATGATACTATACAAATCAGGAAATAATCAATATTAATTATCCTAATTACTCCCTATAATTTTGGAATATGACTCCTTAAGTTTTAGGATTCTACAAAAATCATAGAGATGCTAGCCACACTTCAGACTACAAAATAGTCTACTACCACAGTAGTATGGAAAGGTAACTTCTTTCAAGCCTTTGCTATAATAAAAGGTCTATGTATAGGCATTTGTTGGATTGTTGACTCAGGTGTCTCGGATCATACGACTAACAATAAGACTCTCTTCATTTCTGATACTCCTTTCACAAAGGGAATGATTGTGCGGATTTCTGACGACTCCGAATCTGCAATGACTAGAATTGGCTTTGTTAAAATCTTTGCTACACTTACTCTTCACCTGTATTACATGTTCCAAAGTTTAAGTGTAACTTATTATCTGTTAGTCAATTAGCGAATGATAAATGATGTCAGGCTAACTTCTTTGCTACTTACTGTATTTTTCAAGACCTTTGACGGGGAGTGCGAAAGAATTTGATGGTCTCTATTACCTTGACGAAAGTGATAGTCATAAGATTAAGTCTTGCAATAAAGAGTCTCTCCCTAGGACTAGTGACTTGGAGTTATGGCACAAACGTTTAGGTCATCCCAATTTCAATTACATGTCTCAAATGTTTCCCTATCTCATTTATAATAAAAATGCATATGATTTTCATTGTGATTTATGTGAATATCGTACTTCATTTCCAAAAAATCCATACCAAGCATCTAGAACCTTTTCCATGATTCACAGTGATTTATGGGGACCTTCACGCATACCAAACAAATCAAAATCAAAGTGGTTCATCTCATTTATCGATGACCATACTCATTTCAGTTGGGTTTACCTGCTAAAAGATAAAACAAAGGTGTATCAAACTTTCCTTAACTTCCATAATATGATTCAAACCCAATTCCAAATCCAAACCCAAATCTAGATCCTGCACTTTGATAACAAGACTGAATACTTCAATCAGGCTATGTCCACCTTCCTAACCGCTAATAGCATTGTTCACAAAAGCATTTGTCCCAATACACCCAAGCAAAATGGCATTAGCAAACGAAAGAATCGTCATATTCTTGAAATTGCTAGAGCCATTATGTTAAGTAGCAATGTTCCTAAATATCATTGGGATGATGTTGTCCTTACTGCCACATTTCTTATTAACCGAATGCCAAGTCGACCACTGTCTTACAAACACCACTTCAGCTCCTGCATCAATATTTTAACCTTCCATACCTTGAAACAACTTTGTCACTAAGGGTGTTTGGGTGCACATCATATGTTCACCTTCATCACACCAACAAACTTAACCCTAAAGCCCTCTAGTGCATCTTCCTTGGCTACTCCCTCTCCCAAAAAGGTTACAAATGTTATGATCTGATTTCCAAATGTCTTTTGTGACATGCGATGTTACCTTTCATGAAAATATTCCTTATTACTCCCTGTCTGCAATTCAAGGTGAGAGTGATGGTGAATTCCAGACAAAAGAGACATCAAAAGATGCCCACACCTTTGCAGTTTATGCGTCTATTCCCAATCATGATACCTCTGATAATCCTGATGCTCTTGATGATGTGCTAGTTCCAGGGTTTAGGACTGTGAGAATGTTACGCATTTATTATGATTATTATCTTATTATTATATTAGATATAGATATATTATACCATATCTTATGATTAGATATAGGTATATTATATCTTAGGATATTTTCTATTATATCTCAATCAGTTTGATTGATTTTGATTTGATTAGATTTTATGAGATTCTAATGTTAGGTCTAGGTTTGCCTATATAAAGGCCTTTATGTACTCTTTTTGATTAAGAGATTAATTAAGAATTATATTTTTCTTTCAAAGTCCACAAGGACAAATGGGGTAATACTTACATACGACAACACAAGAGGTAATGAACCACATGTTATTAGCACTCATCAGGAGTTGGAGCTGGAGGCAAGTCTAAGGGAAACAGTGGTAACAGAGAGTTCTTTCCTTGATCTTTCCATTGCAGTGAGGAAGAAGCCTAGATCGTGTACTTAACATCCCATTGAAAGATTTGTTTCCTATAAAGCCCTTTCCTCTAAATAAAATAGGGCATTTGTCTCTCATCTCAACAACATCAGGGTACCTAATACAATTGATGAGGCCATGACTATACCTAAGTGGAGGCAAACCAAATATTGCATTTTCAGTCAATGTGGTCAGTCATCATTCCCATGATCCTAAACAAAAACATTTAAATGAAATCTACAGGATCCTTCGTTATTTGAAGGGATCTTCAGGACGTGGTTTGTTGTTCTAGAAAACTAACAAACGAAATATAGAGCTATTTACAGATTTTAATTAGGTAGGTGATCAAGATGATAGGAAATCCACATTTGGATACTGTATGTATATGTAGGGTAACTTGGTCATTTGGAGAAGTAAAAGGCAAAGTGTAATTGCAAGAAGTAGTGTTAAAGTTGAATACAGGGCTGTAGCACTAGGAATCTATGAAGGTATATGGATAAAGTGTGTCCTTGAAGATTTGAGGAAGTGCATAAATTTGCCAACTAAGGTCTATTGCGATAATATGGCTACGATTACTATTGCTCATAATCCGGTTCAACATGATAGAACCAAGCATGTTAAGATAGATAAACATTTTATGATTGAAAAAGTTGATGAAGGCGTCGTTGATCTAAGGTATATACCCTCTGAGGAACAAACCGCAGAATCCTCACTAAAGGACTACCCAAGGACAGGTTTGAGTAGTTGATTGGCAAGTTAAGCTTGATTGATATCTACGCTTTAACTTGAGGGGAGTGTAGAATCCTGAAACTTAGAAGCAAGATCAGAAACTTAGGGAGCAAGTTAAGATCCAAATTAGATGGAGTGATTAGGATAATCAATCATAATTATTTCCTGATTCTGTCATCTTTGTATATATGAATGTAATTTTCCAGTGCGAATAATCATCGATCAATTCAGTCCAATTATTCTCTTCAACCAAATATTATGAAGGAATAATTCTTAATTTCAAAATTTTGAATTTACCTGTGGCATATGCTTTCTGAAGAAGTATTTCTTATTGTTTGAATATGAAATGCAGGTGTCAACCCAACAACTATTATGGTGCAATCTCCTTATGTTGCTCAAGTACAACTTTTGAGGGAGATGCTGAATGAGCTGCCAGAGGCTGTTGGTACTGAGGTTGCAACAATTGATAGCTTTCAAGGACGGGAAGCTGATGCAGTAATTATATCCATGGTATGATCTTAAAGCCCTTGTCTCATCGATTTTCTGTTTGATAAATTAGTATGGAGTAAACTACTTCTGTTGATCGAGAGATGCTTAAATGATAAGGTTTTTCTTTTTATTTTAAAAAAAGTCATAATATCTCTTATAAAAAGTAAAAAATACACTATATTTACCTCTCATAATAAAGTATGAGACAGTGACACTTATTTTGTACAATAGACTAATAAATCTATTACTCATATAAAATAATAATTTATCTAAATAGAGAAGATCAAACAAAGTTATTATAAACAAGAATATATTCCCAAAGCAACTGCATTATCAATAACCAATTTAAATTAGTTTACCTTCGCTGACACTTGCTTCACAATATATACCTAACCAATAGGCAATAGCCCCTTGCTTACACAACCATGTGAGATTGCTACATATTACTCCCTTCGTCCCTATATATAAGATCTTTTTTTTAATGGGCTTATCCCTTTTTATAAAATCCCATTTGACTTTGTCTCAATAATTGTGAAAATATTATGCATTTATTTTGGATTTTTTAGATTAATTGTTATTTTATTATTAAGTTTGATATTTATTATATCTTAGGATTATATATGTATATAATATACGGAGTATCTTAGGATATTAGATTTATTTTGATTTGATTAGATTAAATTATATTCTAGGGTTAGTCTATATATAGGCCCATATGTACTATCTTTTATTCATGGATTTAGAATAATATTTTTCTCTCAAATTGTCCCTATGGCATCAGAGCAAATGAAGAAAAAGAAAAGGAATAAGAATAGTCAGAGTTCTTCTCAAAATCCATTTTGTCGATTGGCGTTGTTAATTCTCATATTTGTCTAATGTCGTCGACTATTAGCAAGTCGACCCCTTCTCAGCATTGTCGGCACCATCAGAGTTCTTCGTCTATCCGTATTGTTACAGGTCAGTGTGTCCCTGTCAGTATCATCGTCTACCAAAAGAGCCGACCTCTTCACAGTTCGTCGATCGTCCATACGTTGACCTTTACACAACTTGCCATCCATATGTGTACGATCCTTTAGTACGTGGTTTATTATCTGAACGTGTTCGTCACAGGTCAATCTCGCTTCAAGTTCTGATCTCTACACCTTCTCAGAATTTCTCTCTACCACTAGTCCAAGTTACGCACTCAAAAGCTCGGCTAGTATGTCTAAGAGAATATAATTTCTCGTCTGTATAGGTGTTAACAAGCTATTTCTTAGATCAAATTGAGAGCTCACTTATCAAATTCAGAGCCTAAAAATTGAATCTTGCCCCTCTCTTAAAACCTAACAGAATCCAATCGTGTGATCAGTGATCTACTGTCATCGCACCCAACGTTCGTCAGTCTCTTCTCCTTTCCATGTCTAGGAAATTTAATTGGAGATAAAGAAAGCCTTATTCTCTCGAAGAAAATGATTAGAGGCTCTTCCACAATCGGTTCTGTCAAGTTCGACTGTCATTCCAAATCGGCGATTCGGGTTACTCTTCCAAAAATGGTGCAATCCCCAGTTTTTCTAAGCATGTCGGCCACCAATTGAGTCGGCTTCTTTGCAGTTCATCGCCAATCCTAGCCACGGAACCCGATGTTTAAAACAATCGGTAAAAGTATCTCTTTAATTCCATATAGTGGCTCATATTATCCCAGATAAATAAAATAAACATATAGTTAAAGAAGGTAGATGAAATTGTGAAAGAGATGATGAGAGAATCATACCTTTGTTAAGCTCTCGTGCTGATGACGTGTTATAAAACTAAAAGAAATCTGAGATAAAAGAGTAAGAGATAAATGAAGAGAAAAATCAAGAGAGAGAAAGTGGGTAGTAATTCTCATTCAGTTTCTTGTATGATCACAATACGATTTTCTTTACACTTTCCTTGCTCTCTTCGATGTACATTTGTGTGTGGGGGGGAATTTATAATGGTTGGAGAGTAGGGTAGATTTATATAACTTCTACCCACTTCCTACCACAAACGTAGTGGGCGACCTTAATGCCCGTAATAGGTGATTTAATGTCCACTACATAATATTATATAATATCTAATATAATATAATATACCCAATTGATATTCTGGTGACAAAATGTGGAAGATCAAGAGACAATAGACATCAACATAATTCATTTATTCATAACATGATACTAATTGATTATAATATCTTTACATTAATATATTTCTTGACATTAACCAAAAAGTTCTATTCAATAACTTTATCCATTGTTGTCTTTGATTTTCGTGTTTGTAACACACCAGTCATAAAATCTAGTAACTTTGATAAACCTCTGTGGAATTTATGAGAGAAAAATTGTATTCTCATTGCATTCATTTAATGTTGTGATACAATACCTACTTATATAAAAAGTATAGAGATAAGACTCAACAAATTAAGGAGAAAATTAAGGAGTAACTGATAGAAAAACCTAGGAGAGGAATAAGGAGAGAATAGAGGAGAGGTTACAACCTAGGGAGAATATTATAATATAATATTCCCACACTCCTCCTCAAGTTGGATCATAGATGTTAATCATGTCCAACTTGTTTGTGCAACTTATTGGAGTCTTGACGATGTTGGGAGTTACTGCTGCGACAAGATAAATGGGCAGCAGATACATGACAACTTTGGGAGTAACCGGTTGTGACAAGATCGATGGGCAGCGGCTGCGACAAGATCAAAGATGAAGGTCCCATAACTGCTTGAGTCTTCAAAATCCTTAGGCTTGTACTTCTTGAGTCTCAAAGGTCCATTTATTTTGTTTGGACTTGTACTCCTTTTTGAATCTTAGAGGCCTACGAATTTTTGAAATGACAATTTGGTCCCTTAATTTGATAAATGACAGATTGGTCTCTTGGATTTCAGAAATGGCGGTTTAGTCTCCTGTCACAAAACCGCAGCGTTTTAAAATACCAAAATTTTAGGTGAATCCTAATTAAAAAAAAAATGAGAATCCAACAGCAGCGTATTCCACTGAATCACCGAAGACGCCGAGATTTAGGTGAATTCCTGATATCTCGAGACAAATGAGAACAAACGGGTTCTGATCAATTCAACTGATCCAAGGACGATGGACCAGTCGCAACAAATGAGACTGATACTGGGATCGTCGGACGAACTTGCGACGAGTCACGGACGTGTGACAGAGTAGTCGACGATGAGAAGTCACAGATGTTTGACGTGAGCAGTCTTTGACGTGACAGAGGACTGGTAGCAGTCGATGGAGGACTGGTCTGGACAGTGGGATGACGTTCACGATCAACATTGATGATGGAACCAGTGAGAAGTCGTTCGAATCATTGACGGACGTTGAGACCTGGCACTGGTTGACGGAGGTGCTCACCAATGATGATCGAAACTCGGGCTCCTATACTCTGGTTGGATTTGAGCTATCCGGTTCATGCTCCAAGTCACGGCTCCTCCTCTCCAGCCTTCTCGTTCTTCGATGTCACTGTCAGCAATGGTTGCTTCAGTTCAGAGAGCGTCAAATTCTCTTTCCTTCTCATTCACTATGAAGAAATTGATAAGAAGATAAAAAGTGACGGTGGTCTTTACTCCACGCCGAACTACACGGAGGTGGTGGTTGACTGTTCTAGTTCAAACTCCCCTTGAGTTGCGAGTCCGGTAGTGTGTTTGACGTGATTAGAAGACAGCGGTGAAGGTGCTTCTGCTTCTGTTTGTGTTTTCTGGTTCAAACATAAATTATGTGTGTCTCCCGGCACTGGTGTGTCTTGCTGCCTCTCCGACCCTATTTCTCTCGATTCTTAATGCTCGACGGTGGAGCACGGAGGAGAGAACTTGGGAGACAGCAAGTCACCAGCGCCAGAAAACCACAACGGAACTGCTAATTTTCTTCAAGACTTTGATTAACCTGCTCTGATACCATGTGGAATTTCTGAGAGAAGAATTGTATTCTCATTGCATTCATTTAATGTTGTGATACAATACCTACTTATATAAAAAGTAGAGAGATAAGACTCAACAAATTAAGGAGTAACTGATAGAGAAAATCTAGGAGAGAAATAAGGAGAGAATAGAGGAGAGGTTACAACCTAGGGAGAATATTATAATATAATATAATATTCCCACAACCTCAAAACAAGTTCCAATACATTTGGGATCCCAAAACAATTTTCTTTTTCTTTTTTTGATAAAAATTTTTTTAGGAAAGGGGTTGAGTTTACTCACGATCCAAGAGTAGGGCGAAATCTTCTTTCTTCCTAAGTGATACTAATGTTGGGCAGGGCGAGCCATCTATTACCTTCAGGCGTTTACCTAGGCACTTAGCAATTAGGATGCCTTCCCAATGCCTTGACCAACTCCAAGATCAAACCCCCTCCCTTTAGTGAGAGTGTCCGACCCTTTTGTCAGTTCAACCCAAGGACGAGGGGTGATCCCAAAACAAATTTAAAACCACACGACTAGACTATGGGCACTTCAAGCCCGAGTTATCATCAACATTCCACAAGCCAAACAAAAAATAGAGAAAATTGTGTTGGGAGTTCTTCTCCCACGACTGTGGGCCCGACTCGAGGCGCATCCAGATTAGTCATAACCGAAGAAACTGGTGAATCGGGTGGGTAACCAAAAAAAAATAAAATCCAACCGTTAATCAAATTTTATTCCATTCAACTCAATATAAGTTCACGAAAGTAGAAGGGCATAGCCTACAACATCCTAAATTATAATCAGGTCTAAGAACCATAAGTTTAAATCCCAAAGTATCAAATACCAAATTCAACCATAAAAATTCATAATAAGTTTATCTACAAGGGCCCTAGGTCATGGCATCACTGGTGACAATACAAATGGTGGCACATTCAAACCAGTTACACCACTTAACTTTCCTCCTAACCTCAATTACCCACAATTAATCTTTGGAAATAGAATTCGGGATGTTACACTCTACCCAATTTCACATTACTCAAACTTAGGGCATATTTGATTACCGAAAGTCCTTTTCATAAAAGTACATTTGCAAAGTTCTTTCCATAAAAGCAACCCAAAGTTACTTTTTTCAAATGGACTTTCACTTTCTTGTTAAGTTTTGCCTTTTCAAATGGACTTTTAAAACCTATCCTAACATATTAATGGTTTGTTAAAATTACTTTTGGAATGGACTTTTGAATTTTCTTTATATAGGCTGAAAGCCATTAATTCAAAAGAGAATTACAGCAAACCTTTAATTAAAAACTAACCTATCCTCCCTCATCACCTTCCACCTCTTGAAAAATAGGTGGACCTTGACCAATGATGCAAAAATTGCTATCAAGACTATAAGAGATCTTGGCTAAATAGTCAGTTGTAGAGTTGTCATCCCTATATACATAATTAATCAGCACCGGCCAATTTCTATGCAAAGTTAGCCTAGCATCACCAGCAATGTCTTTAAATGGACGGGTTCCTCACAAGCCGTAGTTAACAAGTTTATAGTTTCCAATGAGTTGAAGGTAAGGACAATATGCCTAAAGCCCTTGTTCAACAAAGGTTAAGACCACGGGTGATGCCAATCAATTCTGCTATGGTAGTAGGAACGTTTATAAGTTTGCAACTATAACCACAAAGCCATTGATTGGTACCATCCAAAATGACACCTCCAATTTGACTTTCCAAAAGTCATAACCAAAACACACTAAATCTTCAACTAAACAGGCACACATGCTACAAACACATTAATAGAGAACTAGATACTCATGAACATAACAAGTTTTCCAACTATCAAGTGGTTGGCCCTCTCCACCCAAACCAAATTCTGACCAAATTTATTCTCCCTTCTTGCTCTTAGCTAGTCTCTTTATATATCTTTTGGACCAATAGTCCACCACTTTCTACCATTTCACCACTCCCTTATGTCTCCGGTGTGTGTTTTGGTGGCAGCAGGGATTAGGATCACTAGGGTTGGTTCTCAAAAGGGGTGCCATTGTTTGAGACTTAGGTATATGAGATGTCATTGTATTATATGGGATACTCCATAAAATATTTAAGTTAGTTTTTCCACTTTAATCACCAACTTTTGCGGAAGGGTTCACTCCACTTGAATTCTCATCACTAGGGAATATATTTTGGTCATCTTTTGATTTAAAGAAATATAAATTTATGTTGTAATGATAAAATAAAGATCATGCAATTGATGCCTTGTTTGGTTGCAATGAGAGAAATTTTTTGTTTTGGTGTTTAAAAAAAGATATACAATATACATTACAGTCGTATTATCGTTACAATATTAGCATCACTTTTTTCCAATTAAAAAATTAGTTAAATATGCACAATTTTTTTTACTTATTCTGTGTACTGATGATGCTTAATTTTATTTTGACAAAAAAAAAAAAAATGATGCTTAATTTTATAGAAGTTGGGTAGAATCATAAGAATATAGCCTTGAAAGCAAACCCAGGGAACTTATTGTCTTTTTTGTTGTTTTTAACTGGAGTTAAAATACCAATCTACTAGCTAAATGGGCTAAGTTGGAATAGTCCATGATGGATGATGATAAGAATTGGTGTAATGTTTCCAAGAGTTAATTTTTCTTCTTCTCGCTAAATATTATAGGTACGTTCAAACGCTTTAGGTGCTGTTGGATTCCTAGGTGATAGCAGAAGAATCAATGTTGCCATTACTAGGGCACGCAAACATGTAGCAGTGGTATGTGACAGCTCCACAATTTGCCATAATACCTTCTTAGCAAGACTACTACGTCACATCCGGCATTTCGGTAGGGTGAAACATGCAGAACCCGGTCGTTCTGGAGGTTCTGGGCTGGGCATGAATCCAATGTTACCCTCCATTAATTAGTGTTCAGACTTTCGACGTTGTACCTGCGTCCTGGATGCTTCGTAAATCGTGATTGTTTCTGATATTGCCTTCAATATCAGTATTCATCATGCATTGTTTGGCCTTTCATTGGTCCCCATAGAAATATAGAATGGCAATTATAAACTCAATTCAAATTTAAATTAAATCATTGTACCAACTGCCTTGTGCAAACTCATGATTTACGGTGAACTATATTGTTCATAACATAAATAATACAGATTTTCATAGGTTTTATATTGATATCGAAAACTCAATCCTAGAGACTTCAAACGTGAAAACGGTGGACTACGACATGAATTGCAAGTTTTCATTTTGCTAAACACGTTTGTTAGCACTTTAGACTGTGAGATTCTTTTCTTGCCTTGGTAAATTTGCTTTCAAAGGTCTAATCAGTGGATTAATCAGCAACATTGTTTATAAACATTGACCATTGTGCATTATATAATGTTGCTGATTAATCCACTGATTAGACCTTTGAAAGCAATCAAGTTCAAGAAAAGAGGAACGAAAGTTGCATGTAGTATTTCAAAAAAATACACACAATGCACTTGATCATGTAATGCTATGAATTGAATGCCCATCACTCAACAATTTGGTTCTAGGTTTAAATAATATTATCACTAAATATTTTCTTTTGATGCTTATGCTCATAAATGAATGACTCCAACCGCTTAGTGAGTGTTTGAATTAACTTTTTTAAAGAAAATTTGCGTAGTAAGAAGTAAATATGTGAAAGAAATTACCTTAATCAACACCGGTGCCCGAACTAGAAAATACCCCATCCAGATGAAAATATAGATACAACATACCACACATTTCAGTGCAAATTGTTATATGTTCCATGTATGAGAACTACACAACGATGAAATGTTTTAGCATGTAATTTTATTTAATGTAATACAGATTCAATATCAGCACCCATGCATGGGAAATGATCGGAAAAAAAGACTCATAGACGGTCTTCCACTGAGTGGGCCTGATATGTTCGGCGCCTAAGCTGGGAATCCGGATTGGGTTGTTGTAGGAATATTTTTGTTGGATCATTAGGATCAACGTACCTGCAAAATAAAAAATTAACAAAACATCTTGGAAATTGGCTCACATAAATCAGTAATGACAGCAAAATATTCGCTTACGCATGTCTCATCATCTCATCTACAGGCGTCTGTGATGCTTGCAAAGGATCCAGATGAGATTCCATCCTGATATTAGAGTGTTGGTTATAACGCCTTACTGAAGCAATCAAGTTCAAGAAAAGAGGAACGAAAGTTCCACAGCCCCCTTCTTTGAACAAGATCTTGAATGAGTGCGTGGAATGAAGAACTCTATGTTGGTCATCTGGTACGACCTGTATAGATTTCGCAGAATTCAGTTTGTAGGACAAATGATATACTAGTTACACAAAAATAGGTATCTATCCCCAGATTATGTCCTATTTCATGTACCAAGAATTCTGATTATAATTCTTTTGATACCAAAAAAAGAAAATTAACAGAAAAATACAAGAATATAACAGAGACCCAGAATAACATAATAAAACGGGGTTTAATAATCCCCCCACTGAAACTTACAGGCTCAACAAGGCCAGAAATATTGTTGCAGTGGAATATTGGTTGGTTAAATTTTTCACCATGGATGTAAAGCTGCATAATGAGGACAACCAGAAATTAGGAAGACTTCACATATAATAGTGGTAGAGAAAACATGCAAAAGATGGATGAGAGAATTATGATAGCCAAATACTTCAAAGGAATTGGAATGGAAATAATGATTTTATAGACAAAGCAACTCCATGTCGAGGATAGAGCAAGAATCTCACTCTACTCTTTCTAATGCATAAGAGAATCTCCTGGGAACAAGGAATCAAATGAATAACAAAAAGCTTCCCAACATCCTAGTCAATATTCAGAATCCTTAAATAAAGGATAATAAATAATAGAAATATCAATAGAAACGTCACAACACAGGTGTAGCAATGTTGTTGTGCTGAGTCCCACAATCCTTCCCCCTTTATTCACTTCCCATTACCCCTTCCATTGACTGCCCAGACACACTAATCCACTCTAACTGATCCTTCAAAAGCCTCCTCAAGTCCTAGAGTAAGAGTCCATTTGATATACTCCCTCCGTTCCTAGTACAAGTTACACTTCTTTTTTACTGAAATTGTAATATGCTCTTTCCATTTTAACCCTTACTGAATACATGCCTGTATATGCAAAATTCCATTCTCACTCTCATTTAATCACAATAGGGTGTAGGATGCGTCTTGTTGTCTTCTTAGAACATCTACAGCAGCAACCCACCATTCAGGTGTAGCCAGTCAATCCCCCACTGTCACTCTTCTATGACGGCTCAGCGACCACCATCATGCACCAGTTCCAGCAAGGTAGGTTTGCACAATTCCTATCCACCATCGTGCATCAACATCCAACCTTTGTGCTGTGTTTTAAAAAAAAATCTCTCCCGTCTATTTTTATGATCTTGAATCACTTTTGTCCTTTTAAGCTTGATGCCATGGAAATCTAGCTGCACTTGCGGACCAGATGCGTAGGTCATTATATGATATGATATAGCAATTAAATGATTTTCTAAACAAATTGAGGAGAAAATTAAGGAGTAACTGATGGAGGGAATTTAGGAGAGGAACAAAGAGATAATAGAGGAGAGGTTACAACCCAGATAGAATAATATAATATAATAATATAATTTAACATTCCACACTCTCACTTAAGTTGGATCATAGATAGTTAATCATGTCCAACTTGCTTATGCAACTTATTGGAGTCTCGACAATGTTGGGAGAGTTACTGCTGCGACAAGATGAACAGCCAGCAGCTATACAAGTTTGGGAGTAACCGGTTGCGACAAGATCAACAGGCAGTGGCTGCGACAAGATCAACCAGGCAGCGGCTACGACAAGATTGAAGATGAAGGTCCCATAACTTCTCGAGTCTTCAAAATTCTTAGGCTTGTACTTCTTGAGTCTTAGAGGTCCATTTAGTTTGTCTGGACTTGTACTCATTTTTGAGTCTCAGAGGCCTACGATTTCTGAAACGACAATTTGGTCCCTCAATTTGATAAATGACAGATTGGTCCTGCGAATTTCAAAAATAACAATTTGATCTTCAAATTTCTAAAATGGCAATTTAGTCTTCTGTCAAAAACTGCAGCGTTTTGAAATTTTTTCTCTTTTAAATGGGAACTTTTAGGTCTGATCCGTGACTTCTTCAGCCTAAGCGCCGCTCTTCTTCTTCGGCTGATTATCGCGGTCGCTCTCTGTCCAAGCTCGTGCTTCACGTCCCGCGATGCCTCTAGAAGACACCAGCAATGGACAGACATCAAGATGCCACTGACGACAGACGAAGACAAGCTCACACGGCGGACGAGACAAGCAGACACTTCGGTTCCAATTGATGACAAACTGATTGATGGTGGTCCGATTCTGAGCTATCGTTCTTAGCCTCTTGCTCCAACGGTGATAGGGGAAATGACAAAGAATGAGGCCGGTGATGAATCGGAGGAGTGCAGAGGGCCGAAGATTCTGAGCTTTGGACCACTCACGACGCTCTTCCTCCTCAGTCCATGACTCTGTACAGACTTGTTTGAAAACGGCAGAATCAATGGTGAGGTGGAAGGACGGTGATGATCTCAAGCTTTTGTGTCTCGCGGTGAGTTTCCCTCTCTCCCTAAGTTGATTTCTGAAATACCAGCGGCTTAACGAAAGGTGGTGCTATTTCGATGCCGACGATAATAGAGAGTCAGAAATGATGGTGATGTAGAGTTTCCTTCTCTGATCCAACGGGGTTCACCTTAACTGGTGTTGAATTTCTTCCTCTGGTCCGATAAAGATGAAGGTGAGTTGAGATGTGTTCTCTAGTTTTACCAGAGAAAATTAGTGTCTCCCAACACTGGTGTGTCTTGTTGCCTTTCCAACCCTGTTTCTCTCGATTCTTAATGCTCGACGGTGGAGCACGAAGGAGGGAACTTGGGAGACAACAGGTCACCAGCATCGAAAACCAGAACAAAACTGCTAATTTTCTTCAAGGCTTTGATTAAACTTGCTCTGATACCATGTTGAATTTAGGATAGAAGAATTGTATTCTCATTGCATTAGAAAATATTGTGATACAATATCTACTTATACAAAATAGAGAGATAAGACTAAACAAATTAAGGAGTAACTGATTGAGGGAATTTAGGAGAGGAACAAGGAGATAATAGAGGAGAGGTTACAACCTAGGGAGAATAATATAATATAATATTCCACAGTTAGTTATTTAAATGAGGGCATTAGCTATTAGTGGCACTAGCCATTGTCAAGAGCAGCCCTAGCCAAACATGGCCTTAGCCGTGTCTAATAACTAATGACCATAGGACACGAGGCGCCCCTGTTTTAAGTAAATCCCCTGCTGCCTATATATAACACCTATGTACAGATTCAGTTTTTGCAGGGTTAATGAAATCCAGTAGTGTTATTCAGACTCCTCTCTCTAATTCCTCACTACTACTTCTTCAACCCTCTAATCCTCTTCTCTTGTACCCTAATTCCTAATTTCTAAACATCCATATTACAATCGTCTATCAATATAACACCATCCTTGTCACCTTTGTCACCTTCATCATCTATGATTTCTGGGGTAGCAACAACTGCTACCGAAGAAAGAGAAGAAAAAGATTAATCCCTTTCACCTACCAGTTTCAGATTTGCAGCTGGATTCTGAGGTCATTATACCATCATCTTTGTCGCCTCTGTCACCTTCATCTTTGCTTTTTAGGCCAGCAACAGGCTGCTGCCAAAGAAAAACTTTATTCCTTTCACCTTCCAGTTTCAGATTTATTTTTCAAGTTTAATTATGTTTTGATTTCAAATAATACCTCAAGTGGCAAATCTGGTTTGATGGTGATGTGATTGCTGTTTTGAGGGGAATGTCCACATTTTCAAGGGCAAATCCGTGCTCTTACATAAGTTTCGAGATAGAATTGTATCTTTAAGGCTTCTCTTCGATACACTTAACATGTGATTCGTAGAGGAGTCACTACATTGCTTTGCAAAGAGATAGAACAGCCTACTATGCTCAAGTTTTATAGGATCGGTACATGCTCTTTATTGAGCTTTTCTTACCATTTCCGGTTTGATGATACCTTATTCTCAATCTAGTAGTAATTATTCTTTTACAATGAATTTCATTATTTGCAGTAATGGTTTTTGGGGGGACCAAAGGATATCTAAAGAAAGGGGGAAAGATAAGACAAGCAATAAAATTTGAACAAATGATAAAAGCAGTTTCACATACCAAAGGCATATCAAAAGCTGCAAAGTCTCCAACAGGCACTTTAGCAACGAAAACCATTCGTATATTTGACAAATAGATGATTCCCTTTATTTTGACGTGACCCCCTTGATTTCTGGCCATGCATCACAAAAGTTAATAACAAAGTGATGATTTAATCAACATCATCTAAAGTTGTCCGACTGCAAGATAGGACTAGAAAATGGACCCAACTCATGTTTAAAAAATCAGATTGGGGGGGGGGGGGGTAAGACTAATAAACAGTTCAATTTGACCCAACTAAATACATACAACATGTGGATGCTAGTATATAAAGAAAACACAACGAAAATTGGAAAAAAAAAAAAAAAAAAAGTTGATAGGAAGAAACAAGTAATAGAGTATATTGAAATCACTAATCAAGTCTCAGATATTACCAGCTAGGGGTATTTCACTACTTGTTATGAAACTAAAGTGGTTAAAGCCACATGTATCTATTAACAACTAACAACCCTCTTTTATACAGTTTACACATGACAACCCCCCCCCAAAAAAAAAAAAAAAAAAAAAAAAAAAAAAAACCCATTAATGTACAGCTGTATGAACGAGAGACCCTCCCAAGTGGCATCCACAGGTTTACTATATTTTTCCATTGGACAAGAGTCTGAGTAACTAGTACCATGGTGGATTGGAACAAAAACCCAGCATGCTGTAGTATTGATCCTGTTCATAGACCCATTTACATATTCCATGTAAAATGACACCCAATGCTAAAACTTCAAGAAGAGTACGCCCCACGTGCATTCAAAAATTGTTGGACCTAGATGTGCTTGAACAACCCAAATCATATCCAGATAAAATGGTAGAAATGCACAAACGTTAAGCCCAGTTGTGATAGGATCCTGTTTGCTGTTATGAGAATGCTCAATCGTGTAATAGCCAGCATGATGAACAAAGTCCTCAATGGAAACCCCAAACATAAGCTACTAAATTGGGGAATCTGAGTGGCCTCTCATGATTCTTCTTGGACTCAACCAAATAATTCTCATAGCACACAATGGCAAAACTGAGTTGGTGACCCGAGCTTCCCAGTATGAATTTGACCACACCTCTTTAATAGCTTCCCCAACAATTGAGAACCCTTCTACAACGTTGATGTCAAAGTTCCTTCTATTGATGAAAGAAGCAAATAGTTCAGATGAATGCAGTGGAGTTTGCGTGAGTGAGGGGTATTTCTTGGCGCACCAATAGTAGACACTTTGTCAACGCCTCTCAACCATCCTTTCCTCGCAAATCTGTTTAAAGGGTGTTGCCAAATAAAATGCAGAAGATGGAAACATAGAGGAGGGCAAAGACATAGAAGGCAACGAAGCATTCATGACCATAGAGAGCGGACTTGTAAATGCGATTGAATGCTACTTCTATGACTTGGGCTTCACCCCAAGCAATTCTGGAAGTGGGCCGAGATTAAGGCCCAAACTAGATGCCCCAAAATGGTTTAGAGTAGTCACAAACAAAGAAAAAGTCAACATCTGAGTCTTACGAACGAAGAAGGATGGTCGAAGGTACAGCAGTAGTTGCACTGATAAGAATGGTCAACGACAATAATATAGGGTCACCTCATCATTCACACATTTTTCATCTTCAACTGCTTCAATTTCATCATTCTCATTCTGGTTGTTCATGTCTGCAGCGATATTGTCATTCTCATATGACTCATTTGAATCAACTTCAAAGAAATCATTCCTAGGTGAATCATCTTTATCTACTTTCAGAGCATTGACCTCTTCTGTTTGCTTCATTTGCTTAGTTCTTCCATATTCCTCTTTGAGCTATTTTGTTTCCATACAAATCAGTTTTTTGCACTTTCAGATCATTCGTGCCTTCATCTTCATCTTCATCTTTCTCATTCGATTCTTGTGGCTTCTATCCATACCATTCATTAATAAGTGTTGAATTTAGAGGGATAAAACTCACTCTATTAAACTTAGTAAATCAAAGAGAGTACATAGGGCCTTTATATAGGCAAACCTAGAGCTAACCCTAGAATCTAATCGTATCAAAATAAATTAAATCAAATCAAAATGATTAAGATATATTATCATAAGATCTAATATATCCATATCTAATACTAATATATAATAAATCTAAATAATAATAAGATAATGACTAATCTAAGATAATGATTAATCTAAATGTTCCCTAATATTCTAACACTCCCCCTCAAGCTGGAGAGTATATGTCGATCATTCCCAGCTTGCCCCGAAATCCTTCAAACTTTGTTCTGCCTACTTCAATCTTCAAAATCTTTAAGCTTGTACTTCTTGAGTCTTAGCGGCCCATTTATTTTTGTCTAAGCTTGTACTCTTCTTTAGTCTCAGAGGTCCCATTTATTTTGTTTGGGCTTGTACTCCTTTTTGTGACTCAGAGGTCCCACATTTTGTTTGGGCTTGTACTCGTTTTTGGAGTCTCAGAGGTCCCATATTGAGTAGCAGAACTTGCTCAGAAGAATCTCGAGTCCCTTTTTCTAGAAGTCCCAATCGTCCTCTTCCCTTGTAAATCCAAATTGTACTAGATTCACATTGGGGATAGAGTTTGACTTATTTTGCTTCTCAAGTATCCTACGAAGCACCTATAGTTCTTCCCTGCTCAAGCGATCATCATTCCCAACTGTTAGTTCAGCTGGGATAATGTGACTTTGGAAGTTCGAAGTTCCATTGGAAAGTTTTCCATGGAGTTTCCAGCATTCTTCTCTACTATGGTCCTTCTTCTTGCAATAGTTGCATTTTTGTTCCTTGTGTGATCCCTTGATTGCAAGAGCTGAGCTTTCAGTTTGGCTTGGGCCACTTTGGTTCAAGAGTTTTCTACTTTCCTCAAATTGTACGAGGTTAACAACCTCAAAGAGTTGTGGTAGTGGCCCCCATGATTCTGCCCCTTATTTCTTCGAAAGCGTCATTTAGACCTAAAAGAAAATTGGTATCCTTCCTTCTTCCACAATTTGCTTGTACAATTGTCCATCTTTGAGGCTTTCCCATGGGTGAACCTCAAACAAATCCTGTTGTTGCCACAATTTTAGCACAGAATTATAATATTCGATTCTTTGTCATGTTACCTTGTCTTAGATAACGGAGTTGTTGTTTTAGGTGGATCAAGGCAGCGGTGTTATCATGTGAGGAGTAGGTTCTCCGAGCAATATCCCATATTTCCTTTGCTATGTGGGCGAGCAGATAGCCCTCACTAATCTCCACGATCATCGAGTTACACAACCAAGTCATAACTTGGTTATTTTCAGCGAACCATGTGTCAGAATTTGGATTATTAGGGGTTGGCTGAGGTGCTGCCCCATTAATATATTTCTCTTTTCTCTTGCCACGAATATACCTCAATAAACTTTGTAACCACTATATATAGTTCCTACCATTAAACCGATGGTTAATAACCATACTGTGATTTTCTGAGAAATCTGGTGTCATCTTTGTGGTTCTGAAGGGTACTGTTTGGTTTGGTGGTTCTGTAGATGGAGAGTCTTGTGTTTGAGAATTTGTACCAGACATAAGAGCAGTGGGAGTTATTCTGATTGGATTTCCAGGAATTGATCCAAACATAGGAGGAAATTGAGAGGGATCCATGGCACTTTTTCCCCCCCTTCGTCGGAGGTTACTGTTCACACCGGCGCGTGGGTGTCACACGTTGGGAACGGGGTGGTGCGTGGAGGCCACGCGCCGAGCAAATCACAGGCGTTCCTCAGGGATCCACCAATCAACAAGTTGCGACGCCGTCTGTGGTGGCGGTGTAGCTACACGTACTCCCCCTCACCGCAGATCTGAAAGTTGCTCTTTTGCATTCTGTGTTCACCGTCGTTCTCTATCTCGGTGCTTCATCGGTTCTGTGCCACGATCCTCGTGTCTACCTCTCTCTCTCTCTCTCAGGCTCGCGTCTCCTTCTCCTTCTCTCTCTCTCTCTCGCCTCTCAGGTCTCCTCTATTCTGTGAGGAGTAACAATGAAGGTCGAAGGTTGGATGCAGAGACTGTGATGCTTGGGTTTCAAAGATCAGAGGAAGACTATTTACTATAGGCCTAAAAGCAGACCTAGCTCTGATATCATGTTGAATTTAGAGAGATAAAACTCACTCTATTAAACTCAGTAAATCAAAGAGAGTACATAGGGCCTTTATATAGGCAAACCTAGAGCTAACCCTAGAAGCTAACCTTATCAAAATAAATTAAATCAAATGAAAATGATTAAGATATATTATCATAAGATATAATATATCCATATCTAATACTAAGATATAATAAATCTAAATAATAATAAGACAATGACTAATCTAAGATAATGATTAATCTAAATATTCCCTAATATTCTAACAATAAGAGTGAGGCAAATGGATGAGGGAAGGCTACTTGAACCAAAGTATCGTACCACATTTGGAATCTCCAACTTAAGGGCAGATGTGTATACAATAGGAGATCTTTGAATGATCATGCATACTCTTTCATGGTTGAAAGATGCTTCAGTTGTCCTAATTGTGTGACAACATTGAGGATCGTTTTTCCCGTGATCGGCATTGGCAACAATGGTGGACAAAAAACGGGCTTTGATGCCATTGATAGGAAGAAAATGGTAATACGAGAATCACTAATCAAGTTCAAATATAACAGCCATGGGTATTTCTATTTGAATCCCCCTTTCTAACCACTGCTAATTATCTAACTAAAGTGGTAAAAGCCATGTGTATCTATTAATACTAACAACCCTCTTTTATAGGACTGACACGTAATAGGAGTATTTTAGAATATGATGCTATTGGTATTTATCAGAGATATGAGCACAAAATTGATAGTCTCCAATTCACTAAGCACTCATATTATTGTTTCCTTAAAATATTCCCAATGTACCTTCCCAATATCCCATTGCACTCCCCCTCCCAAAAAAAAAAAAAAACTGTTCAATAATGATTTTCAACAATTCCCTTTCCAAGAATGGAATTGTTGTAAAATAAAGGCATGAATTAACAATAATCACAATGCAATCTAAACATAGTAATATGAGAAGACACATGAAAAAAGAATGAAAAGATAAATCTAGCTAGAAGCATCTTGCTGACTAGAGTGTAAAGTCCTAAACTGACATACTTGGTTGCAGGCTGCCAATTTAAGATGGACCTGTTTTTCTCTAGAGAAAACAAAATTGCTTTAACTACTGTCTTTTGCCTACTGTCTATCATCCGTGGGCCACAACTTAAAGATTAACTCTTTGCCATCCAAATCAACAGCTCTATCTGTTCTTCTTATCAATCTACTTCATGGAATCAAGGTTATTTTGAAACAATGCTTAAGAATTTGAATCATCAATAATAGATTCCCCTAAAGAAACAAGAACCAGTAATTGCCATTCATACAAACAGCAGCAAGAAAGAGGCATGCCACCACTGCTTTGCTAAAAGCTGATGGTGTAGCCAATCCCTTAGTCATCCAAACCATATATATCGAATAAATCATAATAGTAGATGGCACAGCATATAACTCATGAATACCATAAAAATTTGGCCATGATAAACGCTAAAAAATTATGTCACCAATGAAATGGATATATTCTATACATATAATCCAACAGAATCATTCTCCTGATTTTGTACGTCCGACACAAACATGTGACAACATATCTAAATCTTTGAACATTCCCTTGCAACAAATAAATCACTTATTTAAGTTACAATGTGGCAGTTGCAACATAACTTTTTCTAATGACTGTTTTGCTTTGTTGAGGAATCAATTATACAAGATGTGGTGGTTCAAATGGAGAAAGGCTACAGAAGTTATTTGTGGTGAGAAAGTTCCTAAGAAGATTATAGAGAAGTTTTATGGAACTTCTATAAGACCAAAAATGATACGTGTCAATGAATGTTGGGCCTTAAAGGAGTTTAAATTCAAGTAAGTAGGCTTAGATTTGGGCTTCTTGGGTGGCTTTGGACTAGAGAAAATGATATACCAAATGACTATAAATTGGAAATCTGTAAGGGAAAGAATTGTCTAGACTTCAGAAGCCATAGAATGAACTTGGATTCAAATTATTTTCCATTTGGGGTTTCCAACTTCTGGTCCAAGGACTTCAACACAGAAGCTGATGCACTCCAAGCCGTGTAGTCCTAATCCAAACTCCTGTGGTCCTTGTTTTCTTAAGCCTGTCTATTAGTGATATTGTTATTCTGTTAATCATTTAGTTACAAGTTAAATGAGGTCCAGCTGTAATCAGTTAGATGAACTACAGCTGTCAAACACTTGTTCAGTTGTTGACGTATGTAGCCTATATAAGAAGACTCTTATACGCATGAATAAGATGAGATTAAGCAGCATATTATTCTCCATACGTTCTCTATAACTTTGATATGTAAACCGTGAAACGGTGTAGAAAATAGAAATATTAGAGTTAGTTAGTATTCCTGTTACTATTGCTGCTGTTATTTCTGTTGGGTTAGTTAGGGAAGGGATAATCAGTTAGCTATTAGTAGGTAGTTAGCCGTAGGGTCAGTTAGGATTAGTAGATATTCTGTTATGACTTGTATTTGACCGTTGCCTTGAGAGTCAGTCTCTATCCTATATATAGATGAGGCTGGACTAACAGAAGGGGATGTTCAGATTGATTGTGTTGAATAAGATGAATGAATGAGCAGTTCAGCAGTTCTGCCGCTCTCCTCCTCTGTTCCCTCCCAAATTCTTATAAATTCTACATCTTTCCTAACAAACTTTAGCACTGTTTGGTATGAAAGCCAGCTACTTCACAATGCTCTGACGATGTTAAAAGTTCACAAACACAGAATCACTCCTAGGCAAGGTAAGCTTTATGAAATATGCCAATAGTTAGTGCGCGTACATATTTCCTGAGAAACCAACAAGAAGAAACTTTGTGCAAGTACATACCAATACCCTGACGGCATGAGAAACCGACAAACCCTTTCCCCATACTTAATTCCAATTAAGAGAGAAACTAAATAAAACCATGTAAATTTAATGCTCCAGAATCAAGACTTACGCACCCAGGGATCTTATCGACCTCAAACTCAACGCCATCTCTGGCCAAGACAAACATCTCGTTCACAAAAGGAACGGGCATGCCATTAGGAAAAAGCTGAGGATTCAGAGCCATCTGGGAACACAGGTGAACTCGCTACGGATCTCGATCGAAATTCGAATACAGGAAATTAGAACTCCAGAACTATCTGTCGAAACTATGGACGAATTAGAAATTACATAATCGTACTATGCTTATATAGGCGGAACCCCCGTCTCCGAGTTTCAAGTTTCCACGGTTTTCTAGAGAACGGAAGATGAGCAGGGAATGCTGATCCCAAAAGGACGGTTTTTTTTTTTTTTTTAAAAAAAAAAACATTAATTTTTGAAAAAATCACATTTAAATACCATTTGAATTTGTAAAGCCTCAAATGTCTGTTAAATTTGTTAAAGGATTTAAAGATACCAAGGACCATATTGGGATTTTCAAATTCGGATGAATTTACCCTTTTGCCCTTAGTTTTTAAATAAATTAAAAAAAATATGACCCTGGAGGGCGGCCATGGCCAAACCTTACGGTGACCTCGCTCCGGCCATCGACGGCTTGACATCCAGTGATGCCTTTTTTTTTCATGGGGTTGATTTTTTTATTTTTTTTAAAAAAATATTTAATGAAAGTGAGGAAGGTGGGGTTCGAACCCACCCATTTGGCCACTTGGTCACTTAGGGCATGTTTGGTTTGAGGGGAGGGAGTGGGAGGAAGGGAGTGGAAAGTAGGGAAATGGCCAAATTGCCATTAATGAAAGGAATATTCCTTTTTGTTGAGAATATATTTTTGGAATATTGAAAAGTTTTCTCCCTCCTCCCCCTCCCCCAAACCAAATAAATATAGTTCCTTTAATAAATATATGCATTAACAAATATATATATATATATATATATATATATTTTATTTTAACATTTTTTTTTCATCAACAAACACTCTTGTAAATCTTATTACTGAACTTGTAAATATAATTAACGAATTGGTAATTCTCATTACAAGATTTGTTATAACTGACCCTTATTTGTTGTTTCATGAGAGACACTTGTGAAAAACCTGACGAAAGCACGGGTAATTACCAATACATAACTTGTAAATATCATTAACGAATTGGTTATTCTCATTACAAGATTTGTTATAAATCATTTACTTTTTATTACAAGATTGCAGGCCGTCCGGCGGTCGGTTCTCCAACGGCCGACCGTGTTGGCCCTCCAGCGAGGGTCATTTTTCTTTTCGTTCTTTAATTTATTTAAAAACTAAGGGCAAAAGGGTTAATTCACCTAAATTTGAAAATATCAATATAATCTTTGATACCTTTAAGTTCTTTAACAAATTTAACAAACATTTGAGGGTTTTGCAAATTTAAATGGTATTTAAATGTAATTTTCCTTTAATTTTTTATTTGTTTGAGTTAAATTGTGTTTAACTGCATGAAGGATGTTTTAGTACCACTTAGTATATCAAATTATTTAATTTTTAGTGCATCCGGCATTATAGAGTTTTTTTTTTTTTAGTTAGTGAGTGCTATTGAACAAAAATCTACATGGTGTAAGATGGATTGAAAATTAATTAATTTAAGATATTGAGTGCTATTGAAAAAATATTTTAAGATATTAGGTGCTATAGAAAAATATTTTTGGATATTGTAATGAAAAAAAATATTTTTGAAAAATATTTTTGAATATATACTAGAAATTAATTAATTTAGGATATCGAATGTTAAAAATATTTCGGGATCGCAGCGTAAAATTAAATCCAAATGAATAAGAATACATAAAAAATTAGAAGAAAAAAAAAGGTCTTATACCACCAAAACACTATAGTTTTGGGGAATGAGCATGTCCTCCTCTTAGATTCGCTGAACGGGGCATGCAAACCTTTATGTGTTTGGTTTAAGGGGAGAGAGTGGGAGGGAAGGGAGTGAAAAGTAGGGAATTGACCAAATTGCCATTAATGAAGGGAATATTCTTTTTGGTTGAAAATACATTTTTTGGAATATTGAAAAGTTTCTATGAGAGCTTTTTTTGGTAAAAGGGGGTAAAAGATTAGCCCCTCCCCCTCTCCCTCCCTCCCCATCCCTCAAACCAAACTAGCCCATAGAGAAGCATTAGGTTTTGTTTTGTTTTTCCCCAACAACAAAATGCAAGGGTATGTTTGGTTGGTAGGATCAAGAGAGGAGGAAAAGAAATTATTTTTATTGGTGGAATATAAGAAAATTGGGAAAATGGGGTTACAAAATTTTTATAAAAAAATATGTAAAATAAAATATGAAGAAAAATTAATTAAAAGTTTTTAACTTCACTTCCCTCATTTTCTTAAATTTAAGTAAAAAAAAATTCCATGCACTCATTTTTCATTCTCTCCCCTCCCCTCATATTGGTTTTTTAGGTACAACCCAAAATTGGTTTTGACTTTTGATTAAAAAAAAAAAAAAAAAAAAAAAAAAAAGAAGAAGAAGTAGATATCAGTATATCACCATATGGGATTAAGATTTAAAAGTATATTCGGTATGTAAATAGTTTTGTGATATATAAATGTAATAATTAAATAACAAGATAGATAAAGGCTGAAAGATAATTTCCTATATAAGACATATCAATCTCAGTATATCACATATGCTTTGCCTCAATAGAATTTAGAATTCCTCAGTCTCCATCTTTATCAGTTTCTTCTCTCTTTCTTCTTCCTCTACCCTCTCATATGCGTATCCCTCTCTTCTTCTATGTTCTTCTACAATTACCATATTAGTGGTATGAGAACTAGTCTATCCTCGGCTCCAAGATGACTTTTTATTAAGATGAACTCCACAACATTGCTCAACAATTAAAATGGGTCTTGGCAATTTTGGACAAAAGCCTCCCTTCAGTTTTAGATGTATTAGAGCAGGAGGCAGCAACCTTATGGAAAGATTTGGAGACTAAAAGAAGAAAGGCTGTTGTTGACCAAGAAGATGGTAAGAGAACTAGTTTCACCTTCAACAATTGCAAATCCGGGATCTCATTATTTCAATCACAATCAATAATGTAACCGTATAAATGTTAGCAATTGCTTTTTGTTTGGTCCCTTGAAAAACCCGAACCCCATGATCAACAATATACGGTCCATGTTGAATATTATACACGAGATAAGAAACATGATAACGTAAAAACATTAAGAAACATGATAACGAAACATTCCAGTCACCCTTTCTTGTATCATAATCACAGGGACCGAAGGGGTTTCCTTGATCATGTCTGCAAAACCAATCACAAAAAGTGTACACTGGGAATGTTATTTATGTTCACTGATAAATATCAAATGAATCCAAAGATCATCAATTGGTATTATGCATCATACCTATTATGGCCTCAGAAATAATTTTAAAATCAAGTTGTCTGTGATCTTGTGAGAGAGTTTGGCTCACACAACTATGATTTCCAACCCATTTCGTTACGACCCAAGTGTTGCTTTTCTTCGATTTAATTGCTCTTACTCTCCATTCGCAACCTTGTTCATGATTCTGACATTTCATAGCAAAAACTGTTGTAGTACTCTCAACCACTTCAGCTTCATGATGTTCCTTCATGCAATTATATTTTATTGCGGCTTGCACATCCTTCTTGGACCCAAACTCTTGTTTCAGATCTAATCTATCTCCTCTTGCCCACGGACCCCGGCCCAAGCCTTCCACATCCAGTATATCCTCATGTGGATACTCTTCATGAACAGCCTCATAATGCGGTATGTCGTTCCAAAACGGTGTAATATCTGCACATTCACACATAATACAGTTATTGCGACAACATGATAACTAATAACAAATAAATTACATAATAATACAGCTCTGTAGCTAGCCTGATGATTGTAACATACCACGATGATATTCGTCATCTGCATCACTATCATTTTGATCGGGGTCATTATCCAATAAAATGTCTTCATCTTCTTGCTCTAGCTCCTCCTCATTGTCAAGTTCATCTACCATATAGTCATTTTCTGCTCCATGCGCAACAGTTGGTTGTGTTGGCCGGGGTGTAGCAACATGAGTCATATCATTTGACTGCAGGAGTCCATGAGTCGGTATTGGTATACCCTCGTCTGGCATCTCAATATCTACATATAACTCAGCAAATTCGGAGGACGTAGAGTTTTCGATGAATGTTTGAACAAATACATCTACATCTTCATCATCGAATATCTCAAAACCCACATATTTTAGGTTTCCACAAGGAACTCTACCCGTCGCGAGGATATCATCGATTTTGTTTCGGCTTTAACTTTCGACGAATCTTTTCATATAAATCTTGACGAGACATGCCTCGACCAATATACATTCCTCTTTTTTCACCTTCAAAGCTTAATCCGTTTGCACCTATACTTTTTGAACCATTATAATATACAAATGAACGAATTTGATTCATTTTTTGTAAAAAAAAAAGTAGAAATAAAATGAAGAAGATAGAGGACGAAGAGTTTTCAGATGAGCGGAGGAGTGAAAGAGGGAAGGAGTCACCGATGAGGAGGCTTTACGAGTGAATAAAGAAGCTAAATAGGAGGGAGTGAGCTTTGTGTGCACGAGATGAATTGAATAATGGTAAGGAAGAGGGAAGGGATTATGTGTGAGGGGGTTTTTTTTTTGGTTAAGGAGGAGAGGGGTGGGGGGTGGTGTGTGTGAGAGTTTTTGGGAGGGAGGTTGTTAAAATATTCGGGAAGGGGAGGGTGGTGGGTGAAGGAGGAGGCTTTGTGTTTAAATAAGGTCGGAAGAATAAGGGGGAGGGGCGGGGAAGGGTTCGAAATAATTGGGGGGAGGGGGGTAGGTGGGGGTTTAATTTCGGGGGCGGGGATTCTGACGCACGTTTAGTTCCGTCGGGACCCCGACGGAACTAAATGGAATCGACGCGTGTCGGGATTCTGACGCACCCTGACACGCGTCAGGCCACGTATAGTTCCGTCGGGGTCCGACGGAACTAATATTTAGTTCCGTCGGGGACCACGACGGAACTAGTACTTCCGTCAGCAACCCTTACGGAACAAGATGTTCCATCGTACCCTCTCACGGAACAACCCCAAAACTACCCTACTTCGGTAATTAGTTTGAAAACAACTGTAGATTAGTAATTTTTTTTAAAAAGTTTTATTTTGGTCAAAATCCCCTCTGATGTGGTTATTGTAGAAGAATATAAAAGAAGAGAGAGAGAGAGGAAGAGGGAAGAGGAGGAGGAATGAGAAAAGAATTAGAGAAAGAGATAGATTGAGAAATTGCAAATTATATTCAAGCAAAACATAGATGATACAGTGAGATTGAAATTGATATGTCTTATATAGGCAAGTATCTCTCATCCCTTAGATCCAACTAACTCGTAACTACCCTTAATGGTTCTATTCGTTAATTCTAACTAACTCTCATTTATCTATCTTATTATTTATTATAGGATTAAGGTGCAAAAATGCACATGAGCTCTAACTCAAAGGGTACCCACCACTAAATGCTTTTTAGAGGTGTAAAAGTACTCACGAAGTCACGAACTCTCAAATGGGTGTAAAAATAACATGACTGTTAAATTTAACTTAACACCATCACTTTTGCTGTGGGTCCCACACTATTTCATGAAGCTACCAAAATGCCCCTAATTCAAAAAAAAAAAAAAAACCCCAGAACACTAAACACAGAGCATGTTTACAATATAATTTTTAAGAACAATTTTCTCAACTAAAGACACACATTCAAAATCGATTACCATTTTCCAATTCGATTATCATTTTCCAACACTGCCTTTAATAGGGAATAACTCAGAAACAGTTCTTGTAATACCCCAGATTATTATCAATAATAATATTATAATTATTATTATAGTAAAATCTAGAAATTTATAATGTTTGTATTGTTAATTTATTATTTGGGAATAATTAAAGAGCCCAGCCCATAGCTAAAACCCTAGATTTTAATTATAAACTTAGGTCTAACCGCTAAAACCTAGAAAAACGCTCGACACTTTTCTTCTCCGCTACCTTTTTCTCAAATCCTCTTTCCGTACTCTCATCAAATTAAAATTAGGTCGCTAGCAAAAACGGAGACCAGGTAATTCTAATCCCCATGAGTTTAGGTTAATTTTATGCCTTGATAGGTAATCCTAATCCCTAAAACAATAGGAATTAATATTGAATATGTGTACAAATACATTTTCTTCTTCTCGATTTGCGCGAGTAGTTTCTTTCCAAAGTTGATTAATATTGATTATAGGTGCCTGTGCGTTGCTCTGATCGATTTTAGGTAATTGAATATATATACATATAATTCCTTTTCTCGTTTTGCGTTTTTTGTTTGTTTTATTGTTTGTTTCTTTTTCTTTGCAAAGTCATTTGTGCGAGAAATATGAGCAAGCAATTGAAAACCTATATTACAACACCCACTCGTCTTAATTATAAGATATGCCTGAATGTTGTTGTTCCTCTGAGTTTCTAGATTTTATCAATTATAATATATTATGACCATGGGTTTAAAAAGTGATAATGAGTAGAGCCATGGGTTTAAAAAGGAATAATGAGTAGAGTCATGGGTTTAAAAAGGGACAATGGGTAGAGCCATGAGTTTAAAAAAGGGATAATGAGTAGAGCCATGATGGTCATGAGAATTTCTCATGACAGTCTTATAGGAACCCATGAGTAAAATGGATAATAAGTAGAGCCAGGGAGTTAAATGATGGTCATGAGAGCTTCTCATGACAACCTCATAGGAACCCATAAGTAAGATGGATAATGAGTAGAGCCAGAGATTTAAATGATGGTCATGAGAATTTCTTATGACAACCTTATAGGAACTTATGAGAATTTAGATGTGTATTAAAAAAAATTTAACAGTGGGAAGATAGCTTTGGGATGGTACCTCCCAAAGTGATGAACACAACCTTTAGGATTTATGCCTTCGATATTTATACGATGTGAAAAGATAGTTTCTATTCTTCCCAAAGTAGTGTCTGGCAGGGTTTCTCAGGACGCTAGTAGCAACTTTGGGAAGATGTCACACTAGGAAGAAATACTTAATGGCCAAATTTGATTAGTTGTGACTGGCAGGGTTTCCCGGGTCATAGGGTAGACTGGCAGGGTTTCCCGGGTCTACCATGGTTCTCTTCCCACTAAACTAAATAGACTGGCAGGGTTTCTCGGGTCTAAATAAATGTAAAAAGATGACGAATAATGTTTGATGCAATTACCATATGATTTATATATATTCGTTTTGATTAATATATTTGTGTCATTTAAATTGTGTTTTATTAGGATTACCAGTAATTGCTGATGTTTGTGTTCACGGGCTGCGATGATCCTTCGGGGGAGCAGAATTTTAGTGAAACAGGTGTCAAGGGTTGGGGCTAGCAGTGAGAAGTGATGAAGGACATTCAAGGCCTCTAGTTAGTCTTATTTCTCTTTATTTTTATTTTCTTAAATAAATCACATTTGACTGAGTTTGGATTTTCATTATTGTAATAAGTAGCCTTGCACTTGTCCCATACAAGTGCGGCGATAACACTCCCCAATGTTGTTTAATTCGAATTTTCAGTATTCCTTTATAAAATCATTTAAATTTTATACTAAGATAATTGTTAGAAATCGGGGTGTTACAGTTCTAGACAGTAAAATGGGAGATTTCTTTTGTGAAAATACACAAACACAAATAATTACTAACGAATTATATCAGAGAGATCACAACAGAAGAACATAAACCATAACGAAGAGAAAACAAAAACAAAGAGCTCAATGAACAAGATGATGAAAAATCTAAGTCATCAGTTGTCATAAGCTTTGAGAGCATCACCAGTTAACATACAAATCCTCCATTCCTGCTAAAACTTGATCGCATTCACGTTCCAATCAAGCACCGTTCACTCCACTCTCCCGTAACCCATCTCCACTGCTTGCTTCGCCACCGCTGTAAGCAGCATTTTTCAGAACCCTTTCCTTTTGTAACACTCTCTCACAAGAATATACTCCACAAAGAACCGTGCCTTACCCAAAAATGTCGAGTAATTCAGAACGAAGAGCGCAAATCCAACAACTACAACATTATCGCCCTCTGATTTGAACATCTCTTTCTCTGGATCGTCAATCAGATGGTCCAGATTCAAGATCTGGACCTTCGGTTTGTACAAGGGATTGAAGTTCGATTCAGGAAAGGGGTTAGGGAAAACTTCGAGCATGAAGATGGTGATAGATTGGAAGGGCTAAGACCTGAAAAGAGTGGAGCAAAGAGAGGATTTGGTGGCGATGAATTGATTGGTTAGGTGCTCGAACACGGGCATCTGATGGATGAGCTTGTTTTTTTTAAAACCAGGGCATTTTGGTATTTCTATGAAAATAGTGTGGGACGCACCACAAAAAGTAACAGTATTAAGTTAGATTTAATGATCATGTTATTTTTGCTCATATTTTGAGAGTTCATGAGTATTTTTGCACCTCCGAAAAACATTTGGTGGTGAGTGCCTTTTGAATAAAAGCTCAAGTGCAATTTTACACCTTTACCCTTTATTATATTTATATAACATATCAATACCCCTTCTCAAAGATATCCTTACCAAAGGGTCAACTCCTGTAACAAAAGAGTATAAAGAAACTAGATACTACCTTTGGTCCTAATTATAAGATATAGTTGACTTTTTTTGGAGAGATTAAGAAAGCTAAATAAGTTACTTAATCATTTTATATGTTATGTATCTTTAAATTATATATTAGTTTATTTCAAACTAAATACTTTGAAGAAAAAAATAAAAATAAAAATATTCTAAAAGTAATTTAATTGCTTCCTTAATTTCTCCAAACAAAGTCCCGGAGGAGTATTGATTTTTCTTGGCTCTTATCTTTTTCTCTCCAATTGACAGGAGCCCATTATGTACAGTACACTCAGTTAGAGCCGTCAAAATGAGCCGGGCCTGTCGGGCCGGCCCATTAAACCCTGGCCCTTTAAGGGTCGGGCCTGAAAAATGGAGGTGAGAGGTGAAGTTTGGCCCTGCAGGGCCAAGGGTTTTTACGGGCCGGCCCGTTAAGCCCGTCATTTTTTTGAAACTTGAAAGTGACTGAACACTGAAGTGGAGTGGTGGGTCTGGACTCTAGAAAATGAATAGTTAGAAAGATCATAGTAGAAACTCATATGGTTTCATACTTTCATTTACCTATAAATAAATCACTTGCAAACTCATAATAGCAATATATATAAACCAATTAAATTTAAAGTAAACGGTACGTATGTGTTTTTTCAAATTACTTGTAATCCACTTGAAAGGTTTGTGTGCATGTTTGCGCGTAGAGTTGACCTGGCCTACTGACTTGTATGTGAAGAATCCTCAATTCACACATAAACGTGAACTTAAATTCTGGGTGCCTGACCAAAAAAAAAAATCTGGGTGGACTGTTACTATTATAGTAGCCATCTATAATATTGTTAAACTCATCTATAATTAAATCCTTGATAATTACCTACAAAGAGCATGAATTATTTCATGACCAATATGATTTTAAAAATATTATTCATAACAAAAATAAACCGATTAAAATTATTCATATTGTAATTTACTAATTATATTTATTTGAAAAACACGGTGGAAAAATAGTTAAAATTTGGGATATTAATTTTTGGGCGGGCCGCCTGCGGTGCTCTGGGCTTTAAAAAAACAGGTGTTTTTCTTACTCCGGGCCCTGTTAGACCCTAGCCCTTCACGGGCCGACCCTGGTGGGCCGGGCCGGCCCTGATTGACAGCTCTACACTCAATACTCATTTTCTTTAGGGAAAATTCATATAGGGCCTTTTTAAAAGGAAAAAAATCCCAAAAAGGCCTTAGGACCTTTTTTGGTATACTTCATTAAATGTTAACAACTAAATCAGCCCCATTAACAACTAAATCAATACCCGTTAACAATTAAATCAGTCGCATTAACAACAATATTTTAACAACTAAATCAGTCACATTAACAACAATATCAGCCCCGATTAACAACTATATCAGCCCCGTGACAACTAACGTTTTAATGAAAAATCCTAGAAAAGGCCTTCGGGCCTTTTTTGGGATTTTCATAATCTTGGGGCCTTTTTTGGAATTTTTTTCTGTTAAAAGGGCCCCATATGGATTTTCCCTTTTCTTTAAGTCATAATTTCCCCTTATTGCCCACTGGATATTGCACCGGACAAGAGTTGAAAAGCATCTTGATAACTTCCCTTCGAACCAAATCTGTATCTTTTTTTTTTATATAGTAAAATTTTAGGGGAGGGGTTGGGCTCACCCATAGTTCAACGGCAAGATATTTGAAGTCCACTCCATAAGGAATTCAGGACTAAGAGTAGACATACCTCCACCTTAGTCCGGGTTACCGTTGCTTCATAGACCCTTAAGATGCTTCCCCCAGTGCCTTGACCAACTCCAGGATCGAACTCTCTCCCTTTTGGTGAGAAAGTACAACTCTTTTGCTAGTTGAATTGAAAGACAAGGGTCTGTACTAAGTTTCTTGTTGGTGAATATTGAAGTTGAAAAGCCCAATGCGTAGGAAAAAATAATGCGAAAATAACTTTGAACCTAATTCTTGAGAAGCAAAGTCCATATGCTCGTCAGACATTACCAAACCCAGTGGATCCTCAAGACACTTCTACCGTTTCGAAAAAATGCAAGCCAACTGGATTGGCACGTTATTTCTGCCACCTAAAGAAAATGGGGAAAATCCACCTCAGGGCCTAAATAACTAAAAAATTGTCAAAAAAATCCAAAAGAAAGTCACATATCAAAAAAGGCCTCAGGGCTTTTACTGGTATTATTTCATAAAATGCTGATATAGTTGTTAACCGGTACTGATTTAGCTATTAGGATATTATTGTTAACGTCTACTGATTTAGTTATTAATGTTATAATGATATAGTTGTTAACATTATGAAATAATACCAGAAAAGACCCTTGGGCTTTTTTGACATGTGATTTTTTGGGGGGTTTTTTTAACAATTTTTTGATTATTGGACTTGAGGGGGATTTTCCCAAGAAATTGGGAAACATCTGTGCCCCTTGACTTTCCGGAAGAGGATCTTTTCATAATCTTTTTTCTCCTTTTTTTCTCATTAGCCTATCTGGGCCGTTGATTGGGAAAAGAAGAGAGAGGTTAAAGTAATATTGTGATTGATTGGACAGATGTGATTTAATGGATAAAGATGCCCCCTTGATGTTTGACTCTTTGACCGAAGCTAAAGAATGCCCAACGGACCTCGCATAGAAGCCAAATATGTTGTCTTCTTCACTGTGATACTTTCGGACGTGTCTCGCAGTTTCAGTTCTTGGTGTCGCACCCAACTGCCATTGGACAAAAGTACTGTCCTGACATTATCCCCATATACCAAGGGTTCTTGCATTTTGAGTATTTTTGACAAACTCTTCTTCCATAGAGGTCGTTGGTTGCTTGTCCCCAAGAAAACATGGAAAGCTGTTCTTGGAGCCTAGGATGAAGTGGCTTTGATACCATTAATGTGGTTATTATAGAAGAATATAGAAGAAGAGAATGAAACGAGGAGGAACAAAAGAATATGGAAGAAGAGAATGAAACGAGAGGGAACAGGAAGAAGAAGGAGAGAAGAAACAGAGAAAGAGAGAGATAAAATGAGACTCGATACAATGAGAATGGTGGACGAAGATAGGCCTGTACAAGAAAACCAGAAACCCGGTGACCCGGCCCGACCGGACATTGACCGGTCTAGCCCGAAAGGGGGCAAAAAACCCGACCAACTTTTGGACAGGACCGGGCCTGGCTCGAATACCGGGTAGGACCGGGTTCCGGGTAAGGTTATGCGACCAGTTAGACCGGTCTTACCCGGATAAAATTACATATATTTATTATTATATATATTACAATTACAATTACAACCTTCAGTAAAAAAAAAAAAATCCTCCTAAAGCTTAAACGACATCGTGCAAAGGGAATATATATTCTCAAGTTCACCCTAAACCAGTAAACCCTACATTTTTGATTTCCCATTCGGCCTCCTACCCTCCCCGATTGATTTCAGATCTCCATTTCCCTCCCTCATTTCGAAACCCTAACGGCCTAACCCAGTGTCCATCTCCATCTCTGTCTTCGACTCCGAGATGCAATCGGCGTGACTAGCTGCATCGGCGCCGGAAGATCGTGTCTCAACTCTCAAGCCTGATCGTGTCTGTCTCCGTCTCCGAGATTCACCTTTTCGTCACAGCACCTGGTAAGCCGGCCTCTAGTTCTCTTATTCACTGTTGGTCACTTGTCGTTCATCACTTGTCTTCTTTTTCCTTGAGTTTGTTCTGTCATTCTGTCATATTTATTCCTCAAATCTTTGTGTCTCAACTCTCAAACATTCTGTGTGCTGAAGGAGGGAAGAGAGATCATTGTTATAAGTTCTGATCTGCACTTGTCACTTTATTTGTTTTCCCAATATACCGCAGGCCTACTACCATTAATTTTGCATTGTTCTCAATGGCAACAAATGATCTCTTTTTCTTCTGGGTCGATCTTTCTATGTTGGGATTCAATTTCTTCAAAGATCTGCTATTTCTGTCACTTCAAATTACATGCCTGATTGTGAATGTTTGCATCTAATAGTGATTATTTTATTTGGAGATTATAATTCAATCTAGACAAACCTATTTGCATTACTGTGTCTCCTTTTCACTTGCATTTCTTCACAAAGCACCTTGTTAATTAGTGCATATCATCCACAATACTGAACATATTTTTTTGAATTGCCAAAAGAAACTTAGTGAGGTTAAGAATCATTTAATAGGGAGGCAACTGTACTGAATGAGACTTTGGTTCAATATGTAATGTATTACAAACAACATATCGATGCAAGGAAATAGGAATGTGCAAGAATAAGCTAAGTGATAAAAGTCATAATACTTGGCATGCTCTTAAATTTGTATAACTACCACTTGTTGGCCATGATTAGCAGAATACAGAATATACATTAAATATTAAATAATACAGGATAAGATATGCAGAAAGGGAGAACAATAAGAGATAGTCTCACTTAGCTTTACAAGTTACAACATGAAAACTAGAAAACTCATCTGCAATTAGCTTTTCAAAATTAACACATAAACAAAGGAGCACAACTTCTTATCAGTTAAGATCCTTTTTTTTTTGTCAACATCTCAATTAAGATCTCACAGTGAGACCTTACACATATATATCTAATAGTCTTGAGCCAAAATGTATTAATATAGCTACTAATCTTAAGATAAACATGGTCTAATATAGCCAAAATGTTTGTTACTCACCCTTAATACTTTAATTCAGTTGCAAAGTGATTTTTCTTTCTTTCTGAATATGAAGAACTAAATGACTGATTTATTTATTTTTTGTTTAAAATGCAAAGTTCTTGTTATTTCTTATGTGCAAAGTTTTTAATGAACTAAATGGCTGATTGAATTTGTATTGAAGTTTTTATAAACTAAATGGCTGATTGAATTAGTTTTTAATGAACTAAATGGTTGATTTATTTTTTTTGTTTGAAATGCAAAGTGCTTGTTATTTCTTCTATGCAAAGTTATTTCTTTTCCTTTGTACTGAAGTTTTCATTTTTTTTCTTGGGAAAATATATGAAGATAAATGGTGGTTGAATTTGAATTAGCAATTCTATTGTTGGAGTGATTTGCATTTGTTTTGTTGGAGTGATTTGCATTTGTTTATAAAGCCAAATGATTTGCTGCAGATTGCCCCTTGTTTTTAGTCTATATATACTAATATGATGAGAATTTTTTTCATGTCTTGCAGGTATATTCTGAAATTGAAATGGATGAGCAAGATTCTTTGTCAGCGGCCTTTAATAAAAGGGTCTCTGTCACTCCCCCATCTGATGACAACCAATTCACTGGGTCTACACCTTCTACATCTCCTTCTCCTACTCCTATTTCTCCCGTGCTGCCACCATTACCACCTGCTGCAACATCTATTCCTCCTACTTCTGCTGCTGCACCCTCTCAAGAGGCTCAAGTAAATGGTGATGGGAATCCTAGGAAGAGGAAAGAACCAGAACGAAGTAAACCAAAAACATCTACAGTTTGGGATCATTTTGTGAAGATGTCTCTGGAAGAAACAAATGGGGAGATAAGGGCGTATTGCAAGCATTGCAACAATGACTATGTTTGTGACCCTAACAAGCATGGGACAACTTCCTTGAAACGTCATTTGTTGAAGTGTACAAAAAACCCTAACAAGGCAGATAAGAAGCAGCCCCTGCTGAATTACTTGTCAAATGGTACACAAGGAAGGGCCTTAGTTCCACATGTGTACAATGAGAGGCGAATACGGAGAGCCTTGGCTGAGTTCATAATTATGGATGAGCTGCCCTTTAGGATTGTTGAGAAGCCTGGATTTAAAAAATTTGTGAAGGAACTTGAGCCTCGATTTCATATCCCTTCCAGAATTACAATTGGTAGGGATTGCTGGCAGTTATACCTTGGAGAGATCAAGGTTTTGAAGAAGATTTTGAGGACTTGTGCAACTCGGGTTTGCCTTACTACGGACTGCTGGACTTCTAATCAGAATTTTAACTACCTATGCTTGATTGCCCACTTTATTGATCCTGAATGGAATCTGCATAAGAGGATCATCAATTTTTCTATGATTGAGGATCACAAAGGGGGCACAATAGGGAAGACAATAGAGAGGTGTTTATTGGATTGAGGAATTGGAAAGGTTTGTACTATTACAATGGACAATGTCTCATCCAATGCCACATCATTATCATATTTGAAGAAGCGTTTCAAGAGTTGGAGGGGGTTAGTATGTAATGGAGATTATCTTCACCTTAGGTGCTGTGCACATATCCTCAACCTAATAGTTTGTGAAGGGTTGAAGGATTTGAAAGATAACTTTGAAAGTATTAGAAAGGCTGTCAAGTATGTTCGCTCATCCCCGGCACGTTTTGCAAAATTTAAAGCCTATGCTGAAGCTGAAAGGATTGAAACTAAGAGCCTTGTGTGTTTCGATGTGACAACCCGCTGGAATTCGACATTCCTAATGTTGGAGGCAGCATTGAAGTTCCAAAAAGTCTTTGACAGAATGAATGATGAGGATGATGACTATTGTGCACAATTTGCCCCCTAGGCATGAATTTGAAGCACATGATTTGTATATGATTGATTCAAGTGCGGTTAGCAATAATAGGCGTGAATCAAGTGATTTCTTTAAGAGGGAGCGTGATTCACGAGAAGGAAAACAGAAAAAGCGTGATGGCCCCCCAAAAGCTGAAGATTGGAACCGTGCAAGTGCCTTTTTGAGGTTCTTGAAAGTGTTTTATGATATCACATTAATGTTCTCATCTTCTATTAATGTGACTTCAAACACCTGCTTCCATCAAATTGCACGTGTTCAACAATTGCTAGAAAGAAATGCTTTGAATTCTGATTCTCTCCTTGCTGATATGTCTCTCAACATGAAGGTGAAGTATGAAAAATATTGGGGTAAGGCAAAAATTATGAACCCTTTATTGATAGTTGTTGTCATATTGGATCCTCGTTACAAGTTGGCATATGTTCATCACATATTTGAGAGTCTGTTTCATGACCCTGAGGTTTGCTTGGCTATGAAGGACAAGGTCCATGACTGCTTATATCGTTTGTTTGATGAATACTCTGCCTTTGTTGGTGTATCTTCTGAATCAAATGTTGCCTCCTCTTCTACTGCACCTTCATCTTCACTAATTGTTGAAGGAAATGTGGAGGATCATGATCCAGGTGTTCAATGGTTAGCAGCAGTTAAATAAAGAAGCTCCAATGATTGTCAAACTGAGTTGGAAAAGTATCTTGCTGCATCTGATGATGTTCCTATCTCTGCTGATTTCAACATATTGGCTTGGTGGAGAGGAAATTTGATGAAATACAAAGTCCTATCTTCTATGGCACGTGATCTTTTGGCCATCCCAGTTTCCACAGTTGCCTCTGAATATGCTTTTAGCACTAGAGGCCGTGTGGTTGTCCAATATCGAAGCTCATTGTCACCAAAAATGACTGAGGCGCTGATTTGTTCTCAAAATTGGCTTATTCCTGGGCAATCACTAGCAGAACTTACTGAACAACTTCGTGAATTTGACAATTTTGAAGAATGTGGTAATGTTTAATATAACTAGTTCGTTATTTCATATCTTTGTAAAAAATTATAATTTTTATGTATTTTTATTTAATTTGTTCAGATGCTTCATGTATGACTGAAGTTGGAGCTCTTGTTATGTCCATGGAGGAACTTGATTAAAGCATAAATGGACTACTGTTGGAGCTGTTGTTTGTAGAAATTATGGACTTAAATTATTTCACCTTTTGAATTATGGACTTTTGCCTTCTGGACTTCTGGTTATGACTTCAGACTTTACTTGGTCTTTATGACTTCAGACTTTAGTTGTAATATGAGTATTTTAACTCTATTTAATATTTTGATTCCTGCCCTTGGATTATTTTGATGATGATGGATTAGGTATTTAATGCATGAATGTTGATGATGATGCAGGTTATTTAAATTATCAATGGGCAGGTTATTGATGAATTGATGTGCAGGTTATTGATGGATTTGAAATTATTTTTGTTATCCTGCTGTTGATGTTATTTTTAGTTGATGAATGTTTCAATTCATCTATGGGCAGATGTAACTATGTGCATTGTGCAGGCTATTTTTGTTGAATGATGCATAATTGCATATTGAAATTGTGCCAGGTTATTGATTTTTTATTTCAGGTTTAGAATGATGGGCAGAGATGAATGATTTTTATTTTATCATGTTGATGTTAGGTTTGAAATTGAAGCCTCTGAATCTGTGATCTGAAATTCTGAATTGATGAATTATTATTATTTTAGGTTTTGAAAAAAAAAATCATAAAAGTGGATCGGGCGACTAGACCGAAGAACCGGTCGATCTAGCCCGGCCGGGAATGACGGGTTTCGGCCGGGTAGGAACGGGCTTCGGGTTGGCATGTCTAGCCGAAAGCACCCTTCCGGACTGACCATGGGTTCATGTCCGGCCGTGCAGTCCGGTTCATGTATGACCCTAGACGTAGATACAATGAGAATGGTGGACTCAGCTTTCCTATTCTATTAGACTATTACCATCTACTGTGCTACTTTTCCACTGAAGGGCGTTGTTTTGGTGCGAAAACACATTGTTTCCATCTTTTGTTTTTTTGAAAGTAGCATTTATAATCTTGAAATATTTTTTAGTACTATTCAATACTTTAAAATATTTTTTCAAGCTAAATTTTTTAAGAGTATGAAGTATTTTTTCAGTATCAATCAGTATTCTGAAATATCTTTTTAGTACTCGTAAGTACCCTGAAATAATTTTTCAAGGCCATGAAGTTTTTTTCAATACCAGTTAATATCCTAAAGTATCTTTTTAGTACCAGTAAGTACTCTGAAAAGATTTTTTAAGATTCTAAAATAATTTTTTAGTATCCTAAAGTATTTTTTTAGTACTAGTCAGTATTTTGATTTTTTTTTTTTGGTACTAGTCAGTACCAAAAAAACTTTAGGATGGTCAATGCTATTTTTCCAAAAAAAGAAAAAAGAAAAGAAGAAAAAAGAGGGGAACAATGTGTTTTGGCACTAAAACTGCATCGTTTGGTGGAAAAGAAGCGAGCAGATGGTAAAAAAATCAGAGTAAAACCGTATCTCTCCCCCTTAAACCCAACCAACTCCTAACTACTCTTTTAATGGTCTTATTCATTAATTCTAACTTTCTGTCATTTATCTATCTTATTATTTATTTATTACATTTACCTATCACTTTGACTTTTTATTTCCATGGTTCTCATATTCCGATCATCAATCAGCACCTCTCCTTCCGCTTTCGCTGTACTTGTTCACACAATAGCGGTTGCATGAAAAGACTACTAGTAGTAGCTATTTGCATCTAAATATCTAATAATACTTTAAAACATGAAACCAAGTGACTTCTGGTAAAAGAATGCTTTCAAGTTAGGCAAAGAGCTTCCCCTTCTTCAACCAAGGAATAAGGAGGGAGGGAGGGCTTTCCCAACACCTAATATTATTGTAGGTTTAAATTAACAGTAAAAACTATTTTTCTAACATGATTTACGGTATACGAGATAAGTTTGTAAGAGAAATTTGTGTCTCGACTTGCGTATATATGTTTTTTCAACGCTTACTCAAACATGCCCTAATTCCAAGTCTCCAACAAATAAAGCTTTAATAAAAACAAAGGCACATATGCATATGAAACGAAAATTTGGAGAAACATTATTTTTCCAGGTCAATTGCTGGACCCTTGAATCATAACTCTATTTATTGTCTTTTATGTGTTTAGTTTTCACATACTTATAAATAATATGATTTTTTTTTTAATCTTTTTATATTCTATATGGCCAATAAAAATCTAAGTTATTGATCAAACATAACAAATATTGTAAAAATTCATAAGACCATACATTTTGCTTTCCATAAGAAACACCTTCTCGGTTGGTCTTTACCCATTCATATCTCTCAACTTTCCAAGTCACTAGTCGTAATTTTCTCCTACGGAAAATTTACCCACTTCTATTTTCCTTAGAATGGCACTCACGACGGGTAAATGGTGGTGCAGTAGCATTAGGTAACACTGCAGACAAAACACTGGTAGTTGGTAATTAAAAACAATAGTAGCACAAACTATAACTGTAGTATTCCAAGATAGATGATGCACACGGAAATCTCAGAACAGACAAATTGCTCGCAGTAATTTTTCCCTCTCATGTAAAATTAATTTTTACTCCAAAGGACTTAAAAAGTCAATTATATTCGAAAACAGCTCATAATTCTTTTCACCAATTTTCAAATTTGCTCCATTCATCTTTTGCACATATTGCACAAACACATGATATATCACCAACAGTCAAGATTAGCTAATTACAATTATAAAATAAAGAATGAGGAAGAGAGGCCTTCCCCGAAAATTGCAACCCATAAGAAGGTAAAGCAAGGAATTCACAAACTGACAACCCTACAAAAAATTTGGCAGCTGAGAATCCAATCTTTGCTGCAATTCGTTAATCTTCAGAGAAAGTTCCTCTTTATGTTCCTTGTAGCTCTGGAGCAAGTATTCTTTTCCTTCTATTACCTCTTTCAACTCGCCTACTTGCCTCCTTAGAAGCTCTATTCTCTCTTCATCATCCCTTTCTTTTTCAAGGAGCTCTAAATTATTATCCCCTTCAGCAAGTCCATTTGCATGGCTGTCGTTATTAGCTGTAGTGGTAGAAGATTTCTCATGGGAAGCATGTGCAACACAATGATCCGAAATTGCCTTTCTTAGCTGTTGAATCTCCCTCTCAGAGTCAAACAAATCGCTGTTTGCAGCATCAAGTTGCAATTGTAAATGAGAAGACAGTCCTAATTGAGCATTAAGTGAACTTTGCAATTCAGCTATTTGATCTTGCATCTCCAGTATCATATCATCTCTTCTCTTCAATTGTTGCCGCAGCTTCTGTATAACTTCCCGCTTGCTAAAGATATCATACCCAGACTCTGACACACATGGTGAGTCGGAGCAGTTTGAATGATGGAATGACTTTGAAGGCAATTCAAGCTGATCAGGAGAGGAAGCCCAAAGAACGCCATTATCCTTGCTAAATTCAGCACCAGAAACAGTAACCAAAGGGAGGGCCCCATCAGATTCCCTCAGCATCTGACCATTTGACTGGCACTTTAGTTCTGTTGCAGCTCCAATTCCTGTAAAAAACATCAACACAGAGAGAAAATTTCATGTTAGGTGCAAAAACTATCAGATAAACGAGTTTCTATAGTTAGGGCTGGGCGAAGCTATCCTGTTAAAAAGAAACATATCAAAAAAGGATGCTAAGCAAGAGCAAAATATACAGGAATAATATTACCCCAAGTAACCAGCAAGGAATTAATTTCATCAACTATGAGTTCCAATTATTTGTGAAGTGGTTTATATCCAAAGTTGACTATCTTCTCCCAGAAAGCAGTCAACTTCAAAAGGGGTCCATCAACTGAAAAGTATTTTAGATCAAGTTAACCAGCAGAAAGCACCCTGTGACTCTTTTCCTTTTAACCAAAATATACCACATCTGAAGCTGCTCAACACAAAAGTTGATCACCATAATTGCAGTTTCTCTAGAATGACCTCGCGTAGGTCCAAGTAAACTCCGGTTGCTTTAACTTTGCACTTTGCCAACTGACCATGGAGTTGCTTACTATCACGGAAAAATATCAGTAAGGTGTGATAAGTTGAGCTATAATTAGATTCATAATGTCTAGATCGTCTTCTTGATTAGACCACTTCTTCATTCCAACTTCCCCCACCATCACAAATCAAATAAAGCTGCATATCACTTCCTACATCTCAAACGATAAGTGGAATTCTCGTATATTACTTTTACTTGTTTTTTAAGTTAACAATGATGAATGCAATGGCTTCAAACGGTGTACAAGAATCAGAAGCAGAGATAGATGATGGAAAAGTACAAGAATGGAACAAAAAGGATACAAAAGCCTAGAGGTGTCTGAAACACTTTACAAATTATAGGAGCGCAGACATTGTTGGCTAACAGGAGACTAGATCGAATCAGACTTCCATAGAACTCAATATGGTAACAGTATTCAAATTAGGTGGAAACAAGAAAGAAGCTAGAGACAAACAGAGAGATGGAGAAATTTTTTAAAGAACTGAAGCAAAATTAAAAATTCAAAGCAATTTACTCCATGAGGAAACAATTTTTGGGCAATAAAAAGAAAAAGGGGGTAAATAGGAGAGTTTACTTGGAAAACATTCTGTAACAGGTGAAACTACAAAAGCAACCACAAAGGACCAAGTTAAACCTGAAATGCAGCTGAAGCAACCATTATTATCTTGTCCTAGGGAATATCCATTAGCCTGAAAATCACTTTCCGCAGGTTTCCTTGTTCTGGAGGACTTTACAGTTCCTGATTTTTTAAAAGAAAAATAAGGTTATGATCGGACATATATGATAAAAGTCATTACAGTGAAACCAGTCAAACTAAGGAAAATGGTGGAAAATTACTAGCACTTTCAAGCTGTTTTGAGTCAAGTGCCTGCTTCAGCTTGTAACCAAGGCGGAACGATAATGTACTTAACAAAGCACCAGCAGCAATAAGAAGCCAATTGGGTCCTTCACCTTGAACCTTGCTCTCCCTTTGAACTCTAGGCATCCCATTGGTAATTGGTCTCATTTTAAGAGCTAAAAGAATGGACTATAATATTCTCACTTATTCAGGAACAGCCTACACAGATAGTCAGCAACATTTGATTAATACTAGATGGGTTCCACTTTAGATAATCATGCCAAACAAAAAATTAATAATCTTAGTAGATCATGCCAAACAAAATTTCTTAGCGAAGTAGTTTGGAGCCAAGTAAAAAAGGGAAAAGGAAGACCGGAGAAAAACGCTCAATGAGACCTCTTAGTTAATGATTTATCCAGAGATTTGGTTTTTGATAGAGCTCAATGGTGTTGTGTAATCTATGTAGCCGACCCCACTTAATGGGATTAAGCTTTTTTTGTTGTTGTATCATGCCAAACAAATTAACAAAATTTCTTCGTAGAAGTTGACAACTCTTCAACTGCGTAACAAAAAACAAACATAAACTGAAAAGCAAACAGCCCAATATAGTATGGATCTGGTTCATCTCCTCAAAATACTGGACTCAACTACTCAAGTCTCAAAGCATAAAAAGTGAAGATATTAACACCCCCAAAAAAACAAATACTGTGAAATATTATTTTATTAAAGTAACACTTGTCAGGATATATCTGACTAGTGAATAATAATATAGAACAACTCATCAAGTTAACCATAAAATTATACTCTCCAGTCCTAATTATAGGAACACTTTTTTAGTATAAATTGCACTACAAAAGTGTTCCTATAATTAGGAGGTAGCAATATTTACGATCAGAAAACTACTGATATCTTTGGAAGTATAATGGATATATTATCAATCGAAAGGATGAACTGCTAGCGTTATTAAAATAGTCTATCACCCAACTTATTCGCAAATTGCTAACTGATCCTTAAAAGAAAAAGTAATCAGCTTAGTGAACATAAAGTCAAAGATCATGTATGAGTTTTTAAGAACTTTACCAGTATCAAGGAACAAGTCTCAAAATGCTTAGAGATTAAGGCCCATTTGACACGTTGGAATTTGGTGAATGGAAATGGAAGAGGAAGTGGATTCCACAAAGATCATGTATGAATGCTTAATCAACACACTAACCGCAAATGCAGCTTTCAAAAAGCTAGAAGTTCGAACTAAGTAAAACTTAACGCATAAAAGTCATATTCTACATGAACTTATTTGAACCAAGATGCCCTCGTGTAATTTCAAAGATATAGAAGAAAGACGCTAGCATATACTCTGGACTATTGACTCGTCAGAACTATTATAAATATAATTCAGCAAAATCGTAGCATTATTTGGGCATTATATTTTTGGTATTTCCCCTCTCCTTTAATGTATGACATCTTCCACTTTCCCCACCCGAAGGCTACCTCCATCCCCACCTTTTTCTAGAACAACTTAGCTTTTTCCCTAAAATTTCCAGCTGCTCAATATATAAAAACTTCTAAAATCTTTCTATCAATTTTCTTTCGGTTTTATATGTCCTCAATCTTCATAACAAGCTTCAACATTGGCACTATCAAACTCTTTTAAAGGGGTAAAAAAAAAGAATTCCAATATGATAGCCCTTGAAAGATCCCGATTACTTGCTTCCATTAAATCCTTACTTCCTTTTATCTCATCTTATACCATGAAGAAAATATCACTAGATTGGTTCAATCATTGTGGCTTCCAGAGGAAGAATCACTCGCAGGAAAAGATTGAGAAGAAAAGTAAAAGAAATCCAGGAGAGAGGAAAACCTGGAAGAATGTAAGGCTCATCGTGGTCGACCATGAAAACCTGGTGGTGGAAGAGGAAGATGATGCCGTGAGTAAATAGGAATGGATTTTGTGGAGTGAGAGTTGAGGTACTGACTGAAGAGAACGGCGGCTCGAGAGAGGCCGACGGAAAGTTCAGAGGGGAAGACCTGTAGCTAACCACACAACCAGGAAACATTTTGATTTTACAGAAGGAAAAGACTAAATTACACAAACCACCCTAAACTTTAGACAATGTATAAATAACTCTCTTTTTTTGGCGAGCAAATGTATAAATAAGGGAAAATAAGAATGAAAAAGGGAATATCCCATTAAAATCTTTTGAATTTGAAAGCAGAAGTCTTAGAATTTGTAAAAATTTCAGAAAGAGGTATGCAAAAGGAATATGAGGGATATCAAAGTCGGGTGAAATTACCTTTTTTCCCTTACTTTTAAATAAATAAATAAAATACCCTCCACCCCCGTCAGTAGCCACACCATGCCGCGCCACCTCGCCCGTGGAGGCCGGTTTGGTGGTGGTACGACCTTAAGGGTGATGTAGGCAAGGGGGAGGGTATTTTTTTTATATATTTAAAAGTAAGGGTAAAGGGTAATTTCACCCGAATTTACATATCCCCATGCGCCCTTTGTGCACTCTACCGTCTTTATAAATTCGGGAAAGACTTCTGCAGTTTTACAAATTCAAAAAATATTTTAATGGAATTTTCCCAATGAAAAAGTAGGAGTAAAAGATACTTATCACCACCTTAAAAATTGTGATTATTTAAAATGACAAGTATGAAAATATAAAATTAAAAATACTAGAATGATTCTAAATTTTTTTACATTTTCTCCTACATTCCCTCTCACATTCTATTTTTAAAACAAATCCAAAATTCTAAGTTTCATTCAATTAAACAACAACTTTCTTATTTTTATTTTTCACAACTTGCATAGATATCTATAAAAAAAAAATACACATTCTTCAATTTTGTATAAATTATAATTTTTTAAAAAGCCAACAAAAATTTTTAATTAAAAATATAATTATAAAAGGTCTTTTATAATTTATCATATATGTTAAACCAAGAAAGTTTATATGATTTAGTTTTGTTTTGGAAGAAATTTACGTGGGTTGAAAAAATTCATTTAATGTTAATAATTTTTTTTAAAAAAAACAATCTAAGTAATGTATTATATCTTGAAAAATATATGAAATGAGTTTAGTTTTTATTTTATAAAAAGATCTTAATTGATATATCAACATTGATGATATAAACCGGCAACTTGACGATATAAATTGATGAAAGATAAAAATTAAAAGAATATGATTTTATTCGTTGTTAATTAAATAATATATAGAAAAAAAAAGATACAATGATATCACGATGGACGATTTTAGTTTTAAGTTATTTTTTAATTATGAATACAAAATATAATATAGGAGATTTGATTCGGGGAAATTTTGTGATTTTAAATTTTATTATGATATTCGGTCTTTCTAAGTAATTACAATTTTATGGTCCTTTATGATAAATATTATTTTCTCTAGGTCTTTTATTTTAATTTTCCCTATAAATAACTCTCTTACTCTTTAAAATTAAGGGTCAAGGTGCAAATTGACCAACAAACTTTTACTCCAGGAGTGGCCAGCACAAAAAACTTTTAAGTAGACCAAAAATACCAAAAAAAATTTAAAAATGTAAAGCCAGCACACAAAAAACTCTTAAAAATGTAAAGCTAGCACAACACTGTTAGGGAAAAAAATCTACGTTCGTTAAAATATAAACTTTTAAGAGTTAAGGTGCAGATTGGCCAAAAAAGGTTTACTCCAGGAGTGCCCAACACAAAAAAGTCCATGTGCAATCCACCAAAATCTGTCTGTTGCAAATCCTTGCCTGACCCTCAACCATATGCGTTGGGATTAGGAAGAGTGAATACAACAACAAAAAATCACAAATGTAACGAGTAGATTTCATTTTGAGTAAGGGGGTAAGTTTTCGAACTTGCCTGGTGCAGGTGTAGATTGTGATTTTTAAAGGAACCTAAAATATCTATTTGTGATTTTTTTTGTTGCGTTCACTCTTCCTAACCCCAATTCACATGGTTGGGGGGGTCTGAGCAAGGATCTGCAATAGTCGGATTTTAGATTGATTGCACATGGATTTTTTGGTGTTGGGCGCTCTTGGAGTAAAAAAATTTTGTGCACAGCGCTCTTAGAGTAATTTTTTGTTTTTTGCTAATTTGCACCTTAACCCTTAAAAGTTTATATTTTAAAGAACGTTGATTTTTTTTTCTAACAATGTTACGTTGACTTTACATTTTTAAAAGTTTTTTGTGCTGACTTTACATTTTAAATATTTTTTGGTAGTTTTAGTCTACTTATTTTTTTTTTGTTGGACGCTCATGCAGTAAAAGTTCGTTGGCCAATCTGCACCTTAATCCTTAAATTTAATAATGAATTTAAATGAGCCACAAGCTGATGTTGATTAAGGTAGTAATAGTCCTCACCCTAGTAAAAAGAAAAACACAAGTTTGAATCTTAGGAAGTGCATTTGTTAGGAGAGGTGCACTTGTTAGGAGAGATGATAACTTTTTGTCCTTTAAGCATTAAGGGGAACCCTTGATCAAATAAAAAAGTAGGTTAAGGTGCAAAAATACATGTATGGTTTTCTCAAAAGTGCACCCAATACCAAGTGTTTTTTTTTTTTTTTGTTCAAAAGTGACTGTGGTTATAAAAGTGAAGCAAAAATACATATTGACTGTTAGTTTGACTTTTTTGTATTTTTAAGGCTGAGATTGACTTAGATAAATTTGATCCTAGCTGGCAGTAACTGAAGAAAATTAAAAAAAATGACCCATATAGTTTTGAAAATTACAGAAAGGTGGTAGCGACATCTATGAGGCAGGGATGGGCTGCCTGATGGATAAGATTGAGATTGGAAGAGAAAATGGGAATTAGAGAGAGAAGGGATGAACTATAATTTCTAAAATATCTATGCCACTTTTTATAATTTTTTCCCATTCTTTATTGCCAGTTAGGATGAAATTTAATTGAGTCATCGTCTATATCAACCTTAAAAATACAAAAATGTCAAACTAACTGTCAATGAGTATTTTTGCTCCACTTTTGTAACCACATAATGACTTTTACACACACAAAAACATTTGATGTTGGATGCATTTTTAGAAAAACCACTTATATATTCTTGCATCTTAACCCTAAGAAAATTATAAATTTATGTGAGTTTTTAAAACCTATACTTGTTAAACATTATGCGCATATGGCCATATATAGCCCCTCAGAGATAATGGGAAAATTTCACTTTATAATTAAGAGTAAATACCCTATTGAGTCCCCGGAAAAAAAAAACGGACCCCATTTTGGTCCCTCACACAAAGAAATGCCCTTTTAGTCCATGAAAAGGACGAATAAGGGTCGATTGGTGAACATTTTGGTCCTCGCAAATTTCCAAAAAGTCCTTTTTAGTCCATAAAAAAGTCTCATTTTAGTCCCTAGGGACGAAAATGGGGTCCGTGTTTTTTGTCGGTGACCCAAAAGGGTATTTACTCTATAATTAATAACCAAGAACCCCTAGAACTTGTTGAAACCTCGATGTACTCAAATACGAAAATCAAATTTAAGTTTGTGGGTAAAAAGATAATTTTCCTTACTTTATTTTTAAAATAAGAGGGTTAGTAGTCGACCAAGCTTCGTTGGCAGGCCATTTGGCCAAAGCATCAACTTCAGAGCAAAGAAACCAGCATGGGATCACCCAGGGGCAGATTTAGGGGGGGCGAGGGGTGGCCCCCGCCCCCTAAAATTACATAATTGGACCATTTTTTTTGGAAATTATGCTTTAACCTCTTAAAAATTTCAATCTTTTCATTTTAGTCCCTATTTGAAAGTGTCATAAAGGGACTAAAATGAAAATATTGAAATATTTATAAGGTCAAAGCATAATTTCCTAAAATTTTGGGTCCAATTCTGTAATTTTCGCCCCCTAATTTCAAATGCTAACTCCACTGGGTTTTATTTTGTTATTTTCGCCCCCCTAATTTTCATTCCTGGCTCTGCCCGGGATCACCAAAACATTTATAGTTGTAAATTGCTTTAGCTTAGCCGGAAATCTTCATATTCCAGTTGTATTTTTGCACCCATGTAAAGTTTAGGGTGCTAAGTGCCCATTAAAAAAATTCATAGGTAAATTTGTCTCAACCTTTTTGAAAAATAACTCTCTACTGTGGTTGTCGCCCACAGAGTCATGGCAACCTAGGAAGTGAACGTGAAGTCACAATCCTGGAGTGGCTTCTCTCACATACTCTTCTTTTCCATTTCCCTCCTTTTCTCATCTCCACAATTGGATAAAATTTTAATGGTCCAGATTTTGCAACTTATAAAATTATTATTATAATTATAGTTAAAAAGTATATAAATAAAGTTAAACTACTAAAATTTGATCTGAATCATTCATAATTGTAGTAAAAAAAAAAAAAGGAAATAAAATATACTCTATAATAATAACCAACATACATTCAGGTTAAATTTATATAGGTATAATATTTTATATATATATATATATATAAATTTATATATATATATATATATATATATATATATATATTTAACAAAAAATAATATTTTTTATAAATTGTTAAATTTAGACTATTGAAATTTTCATACAATAGTGGAGATGGGAAAATAAAAGTAAAGGAGGGTAAAATGATGGAACTGGCTTTGGTCCTTTGCACTTGTCATCCGCTGCAATCCTTTGCAGCCAAAACGGTGCCGTTTTGGTGCAAAGGTGGCAGTTGTGTCCCCATTTTTTTTGAAAAAATATTTCAGGATACTTACTGGTATTAAAAAGATATTTTAGGATACTAAACAGTACTTAAAAATAGAGTAAATACCCTTTTGAGTCCCTGAAAAAAAAAACAAGAACCCCATTTTGGTCCCTCACACAAAGAAATGCCCTTTTAGTCCCTGAAAAGGACGAATAAGGGTCGATTGGTGAACATTTTGGTCCCTCGCAAATTTCCAAAAAGCCATTTTTAGTCCATAAAAAAGTCTCATTTTAGTCCCTAGGGACTAAAATAGGGTCCGTGTTTTTTTTTCCAGGGACCCAAAAGGGTATTTACTCTAAACAATACTTCATAATTTTGAAAAATTATTTTAGGATCTTGAAAAAATATTTTCAGTGTATTAACTGGTACTAAAAGGATACTTAAGGATACTAACTGGTATTTAAAAAAATAGTTCATGATCTAAATAAATTATTCTAGGATCTTGAAAATATATGTTAGGGTATTGACCGGTACTAAAAGGATACTTCAGCACACTGACTGATTATGATCCTGAAAGATTTTGCCATTGGTGACGTTATCTCATCTTCCATCGAGGGTTTCAGAGTTTCTATGATTATGGTCCGACGCTCTTGTTTTTTCCGGCGCCCTAAAACTCGGTATTCTTGTCTCGGTGACGTTATTCCATCGAAGGCTTGTATTTTGTCTCGGTGACATTATTCCATCAAGAGCTTGTATTCTCGGTGAGGTTATTCCATCGAGGGCTTGTATTTTGTCTCGGTGATGTTATTCCATTGAGGGGTTGTATTCTTGGTGAGGTTATTCCATCGAGGTTAGAGGTCACAGCGGGTTTAGCTGGAAGATCTCGATGCAACTGTTATCGGTGAATCCTACCAGTTGAGGAAGTAGATTCAGATGGTAAAGAGAAAGAGTGCAAAGTCAAGAATGTGGAATGCCACTTGCTGGAGAAAATTAGAACAGAGCAAGGCAGTGGCTGTTTGCAAAAGGTAAGTGACAAAGATAATGAGCTAATTGAAAGAAGGTTATCACGAAGGAACATGATCAACATTTCTTTTTAACTGAACCAGAGAGTACTCAAACCACAACAGGAAAAGAAGCATGAGTTCAGGTTTTGGTTTCAATGACTGCTAGACTTGTCAGTACCCTTATGTGCTTTCTTATTTGTGCAAAAAGGATTATTACTTCAAACAGTGAGTTCTGAATTTTGTCAAGGTAAGGGCTGAGATGATTACTTATTTTTAAGTTTTCTGCACTTAAAACTAGATATTCAATTTTTTTCTTGACCGTTCTTGGAATTCATTGCTGTCAATTTGGTTTTTTCATCATGGTTTGTTAGTTATTAACAAAATTGGAGCAATGTTGTGTAGCCTCAATGCTAGCTGAGTTCGATACTTTACCACTGATGATCAATTATAAATTTGTATATGATAAGGAGGATGTAGAATTTAGAAGAAATGGGGAGAAACAAGGAAGATAAGAGTTGCAGAACTGTTGCTAACTCAATCAATACATTCATTCATCATAATTTGATTCAATACACCCCTTTATTAGTCTATCAACCTATATGTAGTATATTACTAGGCTTAGACTCAAGGCCCAATAGCTTCTTAACTGTCATAACAACTAACTACTAATACTAATAGTCCTAACTAACTAATACAACTAACTCCCTAATTAACTAACTAATATGTATTTACAGTTTACATATCAATACTCTCCTTCCCAAAAACATCCTTGCCCTCAAGGATGTGAAACAAAAAACACAAAACTAAACGTAAAAAATTACTATCTGATAGGGTGAAACCACATTGCGAACATAAGCTTTTATTCAGGAACTCTTGCTGATCTTCAAAAACTGTTGCTTGAAATCTGGTAGAAATTTGTCTTGAGAATTGCTACACACAGCCACACTGACTTGTTGAATTCTGAGCCAAATGGAAATAATGGGTTTAATGTTGATCCAGAAAGAATTTCAATAAGCTCTCCCTTGAACCAAAACCGTACCAGACCATTGTAGGAATAAGACAGAGACCCTTAGTGAAAATTGGAAACAGCTGCTCCTTTGACTTTTCAACTTGAACCAAATTCAGCCACGTACCCTTTAACTCCTGCCACTCAGCTTCGGCACACAACTTCTCATTTGAAGCACCATTCTCCTCCTCCGTTGGCGCGACATTGCGACTTGGTATAGTAATCTCTAATTGAAACATCGATGAGGTGAGAGGACTAGACGGCGAAGAACTCGAACTTAAACTTGACGACAGAATAAGAATCGGCGTTGAGAGGGAAGAAGTAGTCCTCAACGGCGCTGAAACTGAATTCGTCTTCTCAGAAGTTGTAGTCGCGACTGCGCCCAAACTGAAGTCACCTTCTTCGCTGAATCGCAACTCTCTCCTTCGACTTGCAAGGATAGTGACGACGGAACCGTGGCCAAACACAGAGCAAGCGACGACAGCACTATGAATCCATCGTTGTATTGATCCAAGGATCTGATCTGGTACCAATGCTTAAACTCAGTGATCGGAGATTCATATGGTGCTCCAAACCGAGTCTTGATAGCCCTTTTGTATTCATTCCAAGAAATGGCTTTGTTCTGTTCTTCATCCATAAGGGACTGGTGCCATACGTATCCTTTGTCATCTAGATTAACACTCACCAATCTGATTTTCCAATTGTCAAGGGTGTTGTTGACTTCGAAGTAACGTTCACAACTATACAGCCACCCTTCAATGTCTTGCCGTTGGAACCGTGGAAAATCAATTTTGGTTTGCCGAGTCTGAGGGGTGTACTCTGCACCTTGGCGTTGCCAGTAAGGACCTCTGTGATGATCCCCATTGTTTTCTTGAACTTCTTCTACCCGAAGGTGATGTTCCTTTTGCGCGGCGGTGAGGGCTGTGAACTAGTTGGTAATGGCCGCTTGTATCGCCTTCGGAATGCCAACAAATTGATTGGTAATGGCCGTCTGAATTGTATTCGGAAGGTCTGCTTTTGTCAACTCCAATGCTTGTACACACTCATTCAGGTCATTTGATATATTTGCATCGACAATTTAAGAACGAGTGGCGACCATTAACTGAAAGAGAGTCTTGACGATGTGATGAATCAGAAAAAAGAAAAGAAAAAGAAACAAAGTCTTCGACTGTCAGGGACTAATGTGTCGACACCCACTATGAGTATAAAGCCTCAATATGGTGACTAGGCAAAGGATGGGTCTTCAAAATTTTATGGTATGACATGTCGACTATAATCCAAGAAGTGTAGAGTATCGGCGTTGTCGGTGTTGTAACGAGGCAAAGACTAGGCTTGACGTGTCGACCCACAATGGTGTTGACAAATGCAGAGACTCGTGTGGTGACGATGCCGAGTGTCGCACAATATGAATCACTCTGTTCTTCGAGTGTATCACTTGGGCAATCTGGCTCTTGATCTTTCTCACTCGACCTGAGGCTAAAACTAGTAATTTTCGTTGTTAAGAGTCCCCACTTCGCAATTCTCATCTTGATAACTCGATGACCAGCCCTTCGACACTGTGTTGAGTCCGAGACTGGGTCATCGAACCTTGAAGGTAATGGTGACATCGTCTTGAAGTTTTGGATGTCGCTGGTTCTAGTCGAAAAATTGTCTTGATCAATTCTTCTTGTTTCTTTTTGAGTTTCTTGGTTTATTTCTCAAATACCAAGTCGAATCCGGCAGAGAATGACTCTGGCTGAATAAAAAATGGCACTTGTTCTTGATTGCTTTTCTTGACTGATTGGTTTTTCGAATGTAAACTAAACCAAGGGAGAGGATGACTCTGCCTTGCCCAAGATTGCACCCGGTCTATATATGTTTTTTTTTAGGTTTCTTGAATATCATAACTGAGCTGAGAAGGAGAAGAAAGGCTTTGATTTGTTTCAAGAATTTCAGAGATGACAGCGGGAGAGCCAAGGATGACTCGTTCTAATACAACTGATAAGGAGGATGTAGAATTTAGAAGAAATGGGGAGAAACAAGGAAGAGAAGAGTTGCAGAATTGCTGGTAACTCAATCAATACATTCATTCATCATAATCTGATTTAATACACCCCTTCATTAGTCTATCAGCCTATATGTAGTATATTACTAGGCTTAGACTCAAGGACCAATAGCTTCCTAACTGTCATAACAGCTAACTACTAATACTAATAGTCCTAACTAACTAATACAACTAACTCCCTAATTAACTAACTAATATGTATTTACAGTTTACATATACCACTGATAAGGAGAATGTAGAATTTAGAAGAAATGGGGAGAAACAAGGAAGAGAAGAGTTGCAGAACTGTTGCTAACTCAATCAATACATTCATTCATCATAATCTGATTCAATACACCCCTTCATTAGTCTATCAGCCTATATGTAATATATTACTAGGCTTAGACTCAAGGCCAAATAGCTTCCTAACTGTCATAACAGCTAACTACTAATACTAATAGTCCTAACTAACTAATACAACTAACTCCCTAATTAACTAACTAATATGTATTTACAGTTTACATATCAGTATAGAGTATGGACAGATAAGATGGTAGCTTGAGTTCATCTTTGCAAATTTTATTATGGGGATGCAGATATATTGTTACTATAAAGTCTGCCAATCTTCTTTGTTTTTCGGAATGGGCAAAAGCAACATGACCAAGTAGTGGTGGTGGTAACACATGCTTGCAGAAATCGTTGTGGCATTAGATATATGAAATGGCAGCTTGTTTTTGGTCATGGAATAAACCTTAGGGAAGTTCCAAATGAAAATGAAATTATCAGAATGAAGGTGCTGGGAATTATACTGGATGGCCCTGCTCATTTTATTGGTTTGAGATAGGGGGATGAAATTGTAGCTGTCAATGGTTTTGAGGTTCAGGGGAAATCTGCATTTGAAGTTTCATCTTTGTTGCATTGGTTAGGAAAGATTTAATCATTGCAATGAAGAGACTACAAGATATGGGAGCTTCATATTTCATTTTGGATCTTAGAGATAATCTACACTGTTGGTAAAGATTCCTAGTTCCAAAAGGCTATTGTTGCCAATGCCTCACCATTGGTTCAAGCTCCTGTTATTGTTTTAGTGAATGATAAAACTGCCAGTACAATTGCAATTGTTGCTTTAGCATTACATGATAATTGTAGAGCTGTTCTTGTGTGACAACGCACATATGGCAAGGGTTTGTTATGAGTATTTCTTACGCAAGTTGAGAGCTTGTGATATATATAGCCCCAACTTGAGGGGTGTTAGAATATAGGTTAGGATTATTATCTTGATTTCTTGATCTTTATCTTGGTTTGGTTCAGGGCCTATATATGTAGTACTGTGGCCCTTGTAATTAGTTGACTCTAATTATTATTCAATAAAGTCCATGAGTTTGACAAAAAAGATTAAATAAAATTATTTATTTTTATTGTCAAATCTTCTAATCAAAATAGAATGAATATGTAATTCTTTGACAATATCATATAAACTAAATAGAAACAATTGTATGTTTCTACAATAAACTCCCATAAAGGATCGAACATTTCAGGTTTACAAGACAAGTAATTTTTTGTTGTGGCCAACTGTCCATGTAATCATGCTTCGTTTTATCAGGTTCCAATGGCCATGACTTGTGGCACCCCATTATTGCAAGGAATCGCGAATGTATGCGAATGTCCATCTGATGCTAAATAATTATAAATTTTCGCCCTCATTCATGTAGGCTTTTGACATGTAATGACCGCAAATTTAATTAGACCTTTCTTGTATCCTTCTATCATCAATGGCATAGCCAGCGCTCCTTTTATGGTTTTCAATCCTGCCCCAAAAGAGAAACCACATTCAGATGATCCACCAAATGTTTCAAAACATGAGCTAAACTATATGGATGAAGTTAGTCATGAATAGACTATAATATATGAACGATAGATGTTGTGGCACAAAGCATGTTTGACATGTGTTTGTGGACGAATTTATCGAAGGTAACTCAAGAAAATAACTGTTAACCAGGCCAGATTTAAGAGGCGACAAGGCAGGGGAGTTCTTACCGCTGCGAAACAGTGATGCAAGACCTTTCCATGTCAAAGCTGAGCGGATGACTGCTGGCCAAAATGGAGCCACAAAGGGAGACCAATCTGCCGATTTGATGTTCTGCAACAGCAAGGAACCATGTCAATACGCACAGGGCACACAACCTGATATCGTCCATGCTCTCTATATATAGACTAAGCACAAGATAGGACATGTCCAAGACTTTCTTGAACACAGAAGATTAAGTAACCACATGACTGCTCAATAAACTGAGTTCCAGCCTTCTCAGTTAACTACCTGGAGTGACAGAGACTCAAGCAATCCGACATAATCCGCAGTTGAGCACCAGGCTGGGAGATAATATGAATCACATATCTTCTTCAAGAGATCTTCCTCCCATGGCTTCAGAGATTCTTCAGAAGGGCCAAGATCCCTGTGGCACCATGTTACGATAATTATTGTGCCACCCGGTGCTCCCACTCGAGCTAACTCACCAACAAACTGCCAGTAGAGTGTTACATGAAGAAATTGAGATAAGATTACCACTTACCAGCACTTGGAACGAAAATGGATGTTCAAGCATACTTGCATGCTATTGTCAGGTGGAACTAAAGAATTTCATAAAGATCAGTCCGTCGCAATTAATGCTTAATACTAAAAGAGAGAAAGAGACCTTTGCTTTGTCAGGCATATGTTCTCCACTCTCCATGGACCATACCAGATCAAACTGCCCATCAAGGAATGGTTGCTTTAAAGCATCTGCAACTTGAAAAGAAACCTGCTATCGCAGAAATAGGAAGGTACAAATAGAGGAGCTACATTAATATATCCTATAAAAAAATTCAAGAACATTGGTTTCTTCATTTTTCTTTCAATATCAATTTTAGGAGAAAACATAGGAAAAAAAAGAAAAGATAAGGGAAAAAAACGAAAAGATCAACAGAGACCTGGTCAGCTAATCCTTGGGAAGCAGAAAGAGCATTTGCTCTAGCAGCTTGAACAGGGCTTAGAGTTATGCCTATGCTCTTTGCCCCAAATTTCTTTGCCATGTATCTTGAACTGCCACCTATGCCACATCCAACATCAACAATATCCTTGGGCCACTTGGTTGGGTCCTCTAGCCGTCCAGAGATAAAATTAGGAGTCAGTGCCTTTTCAGCTCCAACGCAAAACATTATAGTAAGAGAAATCAGGACTAAGGAGTATGGATCCGGTTGCAACTCCTTTTAATTTGTGGTGAAATTTACGGCTATGGATCTTTTTTTTTAAGAAAACAAAAAATAAGATTGACAGGATCACTTTTAGAAATGATTAAGAGTTTATGAAACGGGTTAAACATCAAAGTTTAACAAAAAAAATTAGTTGCTGAAAACAAGCCCCTAAACTTCACATGAGACATGACCGTTTCATGCAAAAGTTTTCAATCTTGTTATATATTCCCCACTTTCTTATAACCTGAATTAATTAAAAGAAATATTTAAATAGCTTCTGCTCCATTTTGCCAGCAGGTTTTCATTGAATGCAGCTTCAGATTTCTCTCAATTCTACGGCTCTTAAACATTTTGGACCTCGGATGGTGCATTATCATGAACAAACACCCTCAAGGTCCATCCTGCGATGCCAGTCTGTGAAGATATTCCACTACAAAAGATCTTACATGAGACATGACCGTTTCATGCAAAAGTTTTCAATCTTGTTATATATTCCCAACTTTTTTATAACCTGAATTAATTAAAAGAAATATTTAAAAAGCTTCTGCTCCATTTTGCCAGCAAGTTTTCATTTAATGCAGCTTCAGATTTCTCTCACAATTATACGGCTCTCTTAAACATTTCGGACCTTGGATGGTGCATTATCATGAACAAACACCCTCAAGGTCCATCCTGCGATGCCAGTCTGTGAAGATATTCCACTACAAAAGATCTCAGCAAGGTGAAGCATGTCTCCTTTATTCTCAAATGCTTAAGACCGTCTCTTTTCTGGATAACATAGACCCCCTTTTGCTCCCCTCACTTAACGTCTTTGGAGATCTGAACCACCAAGGCCCACTTCAACCTCTTGGCAGAAATGGTAAAGCGCTCATTCACAGTTAGCTTTAGGCTATGTTTGGTTGGAGGTGAGGGAGGGAGTGGAGGTGCCCTCAGATATGCCCATTTACATATTTCCAAAGTTAATGTGCCAAAACGATGTAAAAAGTTATATAATTTTTAAAATTTTTCATGAGTAATTTGGTCAAAAAAATTTCTCCCCTCCCCTAACCTCCCCTCAAACCACTCAAACCAGGTCGTTTGTTTTAACTTTCAAAAGCATATATCCTCTAGTTTATTTTCTTCACGCTCTTTTTTAAGGACTGACTTGTATATCTGAATTTTAGAGTTTTATAATGAAACTTGATCAAAAAGGGGAAAAAAAGAATACAGCTTCAGATTCAAACTTCCGAATACTTTCGAGGTCCCACTGTAAGGATGATATTAGAAACTTAAAACGACAGTGGTTTTAAGGTAAATAGGGTAGAGGAGAGTACCAGAAACAGCAGCGAAACGAAGGGCCTCCTCAATCATCCGGATCTGAGCAGCGCGGTGATCGGAAACGGAAACGATGGAATCGGGGTCGTAAAAGCCGTGGTGCATATGGTCGCCCCAGATGTCTTCCCAAATGCCAGAAGACTCATCGTAGAACTCAGCAATACCCTTCTGCAGGACCTCAGGCTCCATGGGGCGGCTGCTTGATCTTGCTGCAAAGCGAGTGGAGCGACAAGACCTGAATCTGAGGGGCACACTCACTGGCGTTTTGCTCGATGTCGCCACTGATGGAAAAGGTGAATAGGATAAAGAACTGTGATATAAGAACGACGTGGTGGTAGCGCTCATGTCTCACGAAATGACTTCTGAATTAAGAACTGCGAATCTACCATGTGAATTCTATTTCCAGATTGCTTCTTTTTATAGATATCCTTTTTTTGGTATTCTGGCCAAAAAAAAAAAAAGTAACTTGCCTAAATAATGGGCAAAATTACACATAAATAACCTGTGAATTTCTAAATGGCAGAGAGGGTACCTGATCTTGTAATAATTCATCACAACCTATTGAATGTGTTGACTTAGATAATATTGAGTGTGACGAAATGTAACCGAGTTCAGTGAATGTAGTCTAATACTCCTTCTGGTCCTTATTATAAGGGACCAAATAATTTTTCTCACAAACCAATAAAAGTAGTTAAAGTCAATAAAGTTGTCCTAGAATCTAAGTAATTTCCAATATTATCCCTACTAATTGCACTAAACTCTAATATTATACTCCCTCTGGTATTTATTATAAGGCACAACTAGCAAGTTTATTTGGTCTTTTTTATAAGGCACTTGTTTGTTCTCAATAAGCAATGATTATTTTTTTTCCATACCTCCCCGCCCCTAATTAATAAAGGTAGTGGTTGAGAGTAATAATTAATATAATATTAAGTTTAGTGTACTTAGTAGGGATAATATTGAAAATTACTTAGATTCTAGGACAACTTTATTGACTTTAACTGTTTTTATTGATTTGTGATAAAAGTTAGTTGGTGCCTTATAATAAGAACTAGAGGGAGTATTAATTATTACTCTCACTCACTACCTTTATTAATTAGGGGCAGACATGGAAAAAATAATCATTGCTCATTGGGAACAAGCAAATGCCTTATAAAAAGGACTAAATAAACTTGTTAGTTGGTGTCTTATAATAAGGACTAGAGGAAGTATTAAACTTTTTGTAAACCTCAAGTCTTTAGCTTGCCAATGTATTACCAAAAAAATAAGAGTAAAGGAGCAATTTTACACATGAAGTTTGCCCCAGGGAGCGCCCAGCACCACGAACTTTTTCCTGAAGCAAAAATACACACGAAGTTACATTTTGGGAGAAAAAATACCACCGGCGGTTAGTTGACCGTCAACTTGGATGGAACGCTGATGTGGACGATTTGACCGACACGCCGACGTGGAATAAAAAAATTCAAATAATTAGAAAAAAAAATTAGAAAACTTTGGAAAAAATTCAAATAATTTGAAAAAAAATTCAAATAATCTGAAAAAATGCAAATAATTTTTAAAAAATCAAATAATTAAATAATTAGAAAAAAAAAATTTAAAAACTTTGGAAAAAAATTCAAAAAATTAGAATATAATTATTTCTTTGAAAAAAATGTATAGTTAAATAGGTTTAAAGTTAAAAAATTGTTAAATTTGTGATAGAATTAATAAAGTTTAAAATTTTGCTTATCCAATTCTTAGTCGACTTCACACATCGATTAGATTTATCTCGTGGGTGAATCGACAAGAAGATTATCTTAATTAATTATTTTTTTTCAATGAAGCAATTTACCTAGTGCATCTTCAACAATCGCACGCCGCCGTGTATATACAACTCCTCCTCCACCACTTGGTTATCGACCGCGCCGCCAAGAATGGCGACCACCGACCACCACCTCCGCCGGCCGGCGGTGGCCGACGATAGGGTAGCGGTGGTGGGGCCCATCAAGCGGGGGTATTTGAATTTTTTTCTACTTATTTGAATTTTTTTCTAATTATTTGAATTTTTCCTAATTATTTAATTTTTTCTAATTATTTGAATTTTTTTCTAATTATTTGAATCTTTTCCAAAAATTTTGATTTTTTTTCCTAATTATTTAAATTAGAAATCTATTGAACAGCTATATAAAAGTTGTTGATGAGTTGCAGTTAAAACTAAGGAGTTAGATTATATATTTTTCGCATAATGATTTCAATGTATTGTTAGCTCAATGGTCACCTTTAATTTTGGCATCCAAGTGGTTGTCGGATCAAATCCCACTTTCACCCCTTTACTAAAATAAGATCATCCCACCGGCTTGGTCACCTACTGACAGACAAGAGGGTTTCGACTTTTTTCTAAGAAAAATAAAGGGACATTTTTGCTTAAATTTCAAAAATCTCATTTTGAAATTGGTGCCTTGTTACTTGCTAAATTGAAAGTTATTCATAGCTAATTAATAAAATGAAGTAAATAGCTAAACAAAAGTTGTGAATAACTTGAAAGAGTGATATTATTACTTGCTAAACAAAGGTTATAAATCACGAATGAAATGTAGTGAATAGCTATATAAAAGTTGTTGATGAGTTGCAGTCAAAATTAAGGAGTTAGCTTATATATTTTTGGGTTAAGGTGCAGATTTGTTAATAAACTATTACCCGAGGAGCGTCTAGTACAAAAAATAATTGAGGGTACCAAATTGGCCAACGAACTATTAAAAAAAAAAAAAAAAACACAATTTTGTGCAGATTTGCCAACGAACTATTACCCCGTCACTATCTTGGTGTCTCTGTCTTCCATTGACTGTCACAGTGTCGGCGATGTCGGCGTCTCCAAAGCTTCCATTGTTGCTGGGTGTCCACTCACCCTCTTGAACTCATCCAGCAGTTCACAGCTTTCGACCGGCACACGCCTTGCACCCTGGTTGCGTCCCTCTGATGCCACAAGCAGCAACCGCCGCTCTTTTCTCCGGCATCTCCGCCACCGTCCTACGCTAATGCCTCATATTTTAACGTAATAGTGATAGTTGTTTTTTTAATAGTTATTTGGTATTTTTTTTTTCACTTTTTAATAGTTCGTTGGTCAATTTGGTACCTTCAATTGTTTTTTGTGTCGACGCGCTCATCATCGTGTAATAGTTCGTTGGTAAATTTGCACCTTAACCATATATTTTTTGCATAATGATTTCAACGAACCGTTAGCTCAATGGTCATCTTTAATTTTGGCATCCAAGTGGTGGTCGGATCAAATCCCACTTTTACCACTTTACTAAAATAAGATCATCCCTCTAGCTTGGTCACCTTCTGCAAACGAGAGGGTCTCGACTTTTTTCCAAGAAAAATATAGGGACATTTGTGTCTATTCTCTTAAATTTCCAAAATCTCATTTTGAAATTGTTTCCTTGTTACTTGCTAAATTGAAAGTTTTTGATAGCTAATTAATAAAATGAAGTAAATAGCTAAACAAAAGTTGTGAATAACTTGAAAGAATGATATTATTACTTGCTAAACAAAAGTTTTTAATCACTAATTAAATGTAGTGAATAGCTATAGAAAAATTGTGGATGAGTTTCAGTCAAAAATAAGGAGTTAGATTATATATTTTTTGCATAATGATTTCAACGTATCGTTAGCTCAATGGTCACCTTTAATTTTGGCATTCAAGTGGTGGTTGGATCAAATCCCACTTTCACCACTTTACCAAAATAAGATCATCCCTCTGGCTTGGTCACCTACCTACCGGCAAACAGGAGAGTCTCAACTTTTTTCCAAGAAAAACATAGGGACATTTGTGCCTTTTTGCTTAAATTTCAAAAATCTCATTTTGGAATGTCTCACTACAGGGTGACGATTGATATTTTCAGTACCCTTTTTGACATTTAGCAATTTTCAGGTTCTCTATGTGTCCTTTTTCCTAAAAAAGTTATCGTTTTTGTTGTTGTTGTTGTGGGATTTGCATTAAATAAGACTTTACTTTTTTTTGGTAAAAAATAAGACTTTACTCTCACGTTGCTTTCTGAACATATGTAGGGGAGTAGTATTGGTAAGAATGACGACGAAATATGAACCTTACAAGGACAAAATGAAATAACCTAAAATCTAGGTTGTTGCAAATAAATTTATGAGAAAATCCCTAGTATAGAACTTTGCATATCTTTAAAAAAAATATTTTAAATATTTATAATTTTAGAGAAGTGTTAGTACCTGATTTTTTTTTAAAATTTAAAATAAATGACACAAATGCCCTTATTATATCTTATTTTTACTTTCTTTTGTCCTCTCTCTTCTTCTTCAGGTTCCATGCCGAGAGGGTTTAGCAACGGTGGCTGAGACAACCTCCTCCAACAATGGAGATGGCGACCTCAACCTCCTCTACCAACGATGAAAGGCAAGGGCGGCCTCCGCAACGGTGGCTGAGACAACCTCCTCCAACAATGGAGATGGCGACCTCAACCTCCTCTACCAACGATGAAAGGCAAGGGCGGCCTCCTCTAGTAACGAAGAAGGGGCATGAAGTGGTGGAGGTGGTACTGGCCTTCCACTTTTGGAATTCCCTCGGAGGTAAGAAGAAGGGGCATGAAGTGGGTGGAGGTGGTACTGGCCTTCCACTTTTGGAATTCCCTCGGAGGTCTTCTGGTACTCCCAACTTAATACAATCCCTGAGGAAGCTCTAGATTTTCAAGAAGATGATTCTTTTGAATTGTGATCTCACAAATTGCAGATCTTCTCAATATTTAATAAGGGTTTCACAAGTTCTGATAGAGGTTTCATAAGTTTGAATAAGGTTTTTACAAGTTCTCAAAAGAATTTCATAACTTCCTTAAAGAATTTTACAAGTTGCAAATCAAAATTCACAATATTTGATAAAGGTTTCACAAGTTTTGATAAATGTTTCACATATTCAAATAAGGTTTTCACAAGTTCTTAAAAGAATTTCACAACTTCCTTAAATAATTTCACAAGTTACAAATCAAAATTCATAAGATTTGATAAGGGTTTTCAACTGTTCTAATAGAATTTCACAAGTTTGGATTAGGTTTTCACAACTTACAAATGAAAATTCAATTTTGATCAGGGTTTCACAAGATGTGATAAAGGGTTCATAAGTTTGGATAATGTTTTCACAAGTTCTTATAAAAATTTCACAACTTTCAAATTAAAATTCAATTCCAAAAAAGGTTTTATGAGTTCGAATAAGGTTTTCATAAGTTCATATAAGATTTTGACAAGTTCTCAGAAGAATTTCACAAACCTATGGAAGATCCAAACAGTTCAACGAAGGAAGAATCAGAATGGACAAGGGAGGGTTCTTCATCTTCACAGCAAGAACGAGTAGTAAATGACACACATGACTGGAAAATTGGAGTGCTCGAACTTCTCGATGAGCTGAGTAAGCGTCTTCAAGCCATTGTTTCTAAAGGATTTGAGGAACAAGTTGACGTCCTTGGCTTGAGCAGAGCTGGCCTCATTGAAGCCCTCCTTGGCCATAGCTAGCCGATAATCATTCACTGATTTTCAGCCCACCTTGAAAGTACTGGAAATTATAGAACTTGTAGACGTTCAAAACCTATTTTCCCTTTTCAATTTCACCTCATGTTTCTTCAAATTCCGGTGTCTTTTCTCCTTTGAATTCCATCCTTCCTCAGTCCTAAAAGCCTTACACAATTTTAGAGAAACCCCATCCCACTGGAGCGACGACATTTTCTGGTGATCACTGAAGCAAAGATTGTTCTAGCCTCCGCCATTGAAGTAAAGGAGGAGGGAAGCAAAAAGAGGATGAAAAATATGAAAGTAGAAGGAGGAAGAAGATTAGAAAGTAAGAGACAATCCGTGCGGAATGAGGAAGAAAGCAAGGGGTAAGGGATATATAGATGAGGGACAATTCCGTAATTTCATTTTAATTTTCAAAAGGACTTATCAAACGCTAACACCTATTTGGGAATATGCATATTCTTTAGATTGTATATATCTTTTTACATTTTTGAAGTTCTTTTTAACGGATTTTCCCTAAATTTATTGTATCTAAATAATTTAAATTAAAATTTCACAGTAAACTGTAATGATATATCTTTTTACATTTTTGAAGTTCTTTTTAACGGATTTTCCCTAAATTTATTGTATCTAAATAATTAAAATTAAAATTTCACAAGTAAACTGTAATGATGTATGAAAAAAGGGGAACAAACTCGAAAAAACACCCAAAGAAAATTTTTCCAGTCATTTTTTTCGTACATCTCCTTCCTCCAACCCTACTCTCTAATGTTCTTTTTTAGGATGTCTTAAAAAATATTTTAATTGGTATAAAATTTAAAATAAAAATAATCTCTTCACTCTTTACTTTTCTTGAAAAAATATTACTTTATTTAAAAATAATTAGTTAAAAAATTTAAACTTGGATCATTGAAAACTATAAAATAGTTAAATACATGGTGTTCATTCGTCATCCCCATACTGGTACAAGCTTTCAAAACCTTCACTTTTATTACAATCTACTATGCTAGAAATAAAATTGGGACCAACAGTCTCAGAACATTCTACTCTTAGGTATGGTTGTATTAGTTGGTAAAAAATCTACTAACCACAGATGCTACACTTGATCTTAGCCAAAAGGCTAAGAAAAGTATCAAGCTTGTAATAAGGGAAAAATGTACCAACAATTCAGTTTCAGTCTAATTTGTGGTCGGCTTTGGTTGCAAAAAGTAATCTTCCCTTTCTTTGAGCCAGAGATCAACAAATTCGCAATTCTTCCAAGCTTCAAACTATGGGCCTCCGCGTGTATAGTGGATGGCCTTAAAGGATATGGTTAGATCTTTCTTTCCAACCTTATTATGACCCTCAAGAAAATTCCACACAAATGGGACGGACCCAATCTCACAGTCCAGAAGCCATTGAAACCTATTGTTATGGACTCATATAATGGGCCTGGTGGATAAGCGGCCCAGTAAGAGCACATTATGATAGAATCCCTTAATAATTAGGTAAAACGCTAATTACCCTGTAATCATGCCTATAATCATGGAAAATACAGGTAGTGGAGCAAGCATTTGCAGAATGTGGAGGCGCACACTGCCTACGAGGTGAATCACAACTGAAACTCTAGGTAATTTTTATACATAGGAGATTACTTACCAGGTGCACATTCTCTATTCATCTATTCTAATAGTCAGTCACACTGTGTACACACCCCACCCCCTCTTTGGTGAAACACCATACTTGTGTAGCACAGTGATCTCCAGACTCTTTGTGACGTCTCCCCCGTAGATATCACTGAGTGGTAATCTTCTCTTTGGTATTCATCTGATAAACATCCTTGAGGAGTCACTCGATCCTATATAAATCATTCACTAGTCCATTAAGGCTAGAAACTTGTGTTCTATTACAGAACATTGGCGCCGACCGTGGGGACACATAAACTTCGATTCCCAAACCACTGAAAAATGGCAGCAAACACTAGAAGCTATAGCCAAGTATCTCGGTAGAACCAGTTGCTAGAAGAACAATAGCAGCCAAACCCGGACCAAACGATCCTATATGAAGATTTGGTTGCTCTGGATTACAATCAAGTTTTGGTGGAGACCGAGGCGGAAACGGTTGATACTGGAACTTCTCCAGCTCCTCATAACCGAGTTATCCTGCAAGCCTAGCTACTAGCTCAACAACAGAATCCTCTCCCCCAAGTTCCACTCGTAGATCCCGACGTCAGACTTGTGCATAATGCTTTGGATGCTGTCCTAAGGCGGATGAAGTTGATGGAGCAATGTCACGAGCTCCATAGGAAAGAGGATATCCGACTTATGCAGGAGGATACGGATCATCGAATGCAGTTGCTGTTGGTAGAACGTTTCGGACGGGTGGAAATCCTATTCAGAATGAAAACCGGGATGCTGCTGACCCAAGTCGGGTTAACATAGCAGTTTCTGCTCATAGAAATGCTGAAGTGCTGCTTAAAAATCACGTAGAAAATAACTTATCCGGCCATAACCAAGTTGAGATCCCCGGAGGAGAGACCCAGAGAATGCGATTGTTAGAGGAATGCATTAGACAGCTTGAGAACCCCCACACAAAACATCGACTGAGATGCTAGTGGACCCAGCAGGGTTAGTAACACAATTGCCTTACAAGTAGATATTGGTGGCCCACAAGCTAATAATGCCGAACAAAACCAGGCTCGAATCCTAGAGGCCCAAATCTCGGACCTAGCACGAGCAAAAGGAAAGCAACTGTTTGAGAGCTGAAGTTTGGATAAGGAGAATACAGTGATTCTGTCATAGAGCAGGCTCGGGACACTTACAGGGAGGTATGGCGGAGACAAAAACCGAAGTCCCTTCTCAGACGAGATCATGACCGCCATATATCCTAAGGGCTTTGATTCACGGGCCTAAGTATGATGGGAGCCAGGACCCGTAAGTCCATATCAACAACTTCAACATGGAGATTATGGTGAAGGGATTTGAAGGACACATCATACCTCGGCTATTCGCGGGGACTTTACGAGGAGCTGCACAGATAATGTTTCACTCGCTGCAACTGAATTCTATTCGGGATATGGATACCTTGGAGCAAAATTTTTTATTGAATTTTGTGACAAGCAGAAAATAACCTAAAACCGAGTTCCAACTCGGCCAGGTAAAACAATCATCGGGGGAAACGCTGCAGAAATACCTTGATCGCTTCAAAGACATGACTCTGCAAGTGCCAGGGTTGAAGGAAGAAGTTGTTAGTTCTCAAGGTTTTGATGATAACAAGACTTGAGATCATTTAAGGTTTTGAATCATATTTAATCATATGCATGAATACTCGAGAATGATATTGAGATACTCGAGTATGGTTGGTCTAATATATGTGCCTAAGTGTTTCAGGGATCAATACTTGAGTATTGGTAAGATATACTCGAGTATTGGTTTGACAGAAGTATCGCATACTGATTCTAATATGATACTCGAGTATGGTTTGTAGATACTCGAGTATTGGCTAGACAGATCAACCACTGCAGATTGCTTCTGATATGATACTCGAGTATGAGATATGGAATACTCGAGTATGTGACTTCATCGCTGACAGTAACCTTCACATATCAGAGCAATACTCAAGTATAAGGTAAGTGATACTCGAGTATGGGTAAGTTACTTCTCGAGCATGCTTAGTTCCAATATGATACTTGCTCTCAGGATGTCTAATACTCAAGTATGAAACATGTGACACTCGAGTATGTGCATGATACTCGAGTATGTTGAATTGAATTCCTAAGTATGACCTGCTAACGTGTTTCACTCAGTTCATTTCTTTCAAAGAAGTACAGGTGATACTCAAGTACTGAGATTGGATACCCGAGTATGGCTAAGATCAAAGCCTCTGGTATATCTGAACCACAGAGCTACTTGAGTATGATATATCAACAAACACAAATCATATGTAACTTCATTCGAATGATTTAATTACCTGTTTATATCTTCCTATACATCATTCAATATTATTTGTGATATCATTAATCATCTTCTTGAGTGATTTTCAGATGTTTAACCAATGTTTGAAGTTTGATGAGCTGTCAAAGAGCGAGAGTTTCGTAAAATAGAGACAACGCACTGAATCCAATTAAGGCTAGCTTATTCTACCGAAATAGGCGCGGATGGTTAAATGCTCTTAACGGACATATTCAAACATTAAAACGGACAAAATCAAATCCTGCAACGGTCTTCAATCTTCAACTACTATAAATACTCAAGGGATTGAATTCATCAAACACGAACCAACACATACACAGACAAAGCACTCAAAGCAATCAATTTCTATTATGTTTATATCTTCAGATACTATTGAGCTTCAATGTTGATTATTCATCTACTCTGTGAGAGAGTTTTATCATTTGTTTTACATTCGTTCAAATCTCAAGATAGTGGTATCTTGAGTGTGGGTGTACGATTATGACTTGTAATGGGGAGGGAGTCCTAGGGAGAGAGGATCATCCTGAGTTACAAAGTGTGTAATTGTATTTGTGAGTTAGTGAAAAATCCCGGAGTGTCTGGGTACTGGACGTAGGTCAAGGAGTTGGACCGAACCAGTATAATTCCTCTGTGTCATTTCTCTTTAGTTCTTTAATGCTTTCATTTTTGATCCATCATACCGCGAAAGAATTATTTGAGATCACCTATTCACCCCCTCTAGGTGATATTCTACCTTCAGAAGTGCATCTACATTTGGCTATAGCCGGCCTGGATACTACATCCTGGTTGAAGAAGTCAATCATGAAACGACGTGTCAATTCATTTACGGACTTCCGAGATAGATCCAAGCAATACCTGGAGTTGGAACAGATGGAGATGGCAAGTCAGGAAACGAAAGAGAAGGTTAAAATCCCACCTCCCAAGGGAAAAGAGTAGCATGGCGGAAGCAGACAAGATTTTCGTGGACGCTTCACTGACAATAAGCCCCGAGGAAGTAGGGCACAAGGAAAATACGATAAGTATACTCCTCTAAAAGTATCTCAAGAGCAGCTCTGGAAGGAAGTATGCTCGACTGAGATGAAAAAGGTTGAGCGACCTCGGCCGCTTCAGCATAAGGCCACATTGGATAGGTCTCGGTATTGTGAGTTTTATGATCAACACGGACATACAACCGAGCAGTGCTGGGACTTGCGAGATGCAATTGAGAAGTTTATTCGAGAAGGGAAACTTCAGCAATATGTAATTCAAACTCAAGGATGACAGAGCAATAAGCGTCAAAATGGGGGGTCGAAGCAAGAGTCCACCCTTAGAGAAGAAAAAAAGGGACCAAAAGAAAAAGGTGGAAGACAGTGACAAAGAGTTCCCCGAGGCCAAGTACGACTGTAATGTCATCAGCGGAGGCTTCGGAGGCGGCAGAGACTCAATGAGTCAAAGGAAGATGTATTTGAAGGAGGTCTTGTCAATTCGGGATCACCCAAAGTTCAAAGAAGAGTCCAGTAAACCAGAACCTCTTGTGCTGTGCTTTACTAAGGAAGACATGAAGGACGTTGCTCTAGGCCATCATGATGGTTTGGTGATAACGGGAACCCTGGTCAACTGCCGAGTGCAAAAGATTTTCGTGGATAATGGTAGTGCAGTGGACATTATTCTTTGGGATGCATTCAAACGCATGAGGTTTGACCAAGAAGATTTGAAGCCATGCAAGACTATTCTGACAAGCTTCAATAGGCAGGATACTCATCCCAAAGGTTATATAGACCTTAAGTTGACACTAGGGACAAAGGAAGCTTTTAAGACGGAAAAGGTAAGGTTCGTCGTTGCCGATTTTTCGTCCCCCTACAACATAATCTTGGGAAGACCGACAATACATAATTGGGATATGCTTGTATCCACAAAGCATCAAAAGTTGAAGATGGTCAGCAAGTCATCACAGTCAGAGGAAATCAAAAGGAGTCTCGGCAATGTTATTTCGAGGCGATCAGAGAAAACAAGGAGAATCCGATGTTGCCTTCTCGAAGTGGTAAAGATGACACTTCAAGCAAGACTAGAACGAAGTTGTAAGGCAAGTCTGTGAACCTAGTTGAACTAGATTTACGTGAGGAAGACAAGATGCAAAAGATAGAGCCACACGGGGAACTAGAGGATCTCGTCTTGGGTACTTAACTGGGACAGGTCACTAAGGTCGGAAAGGCTTTGGATCCTGCAGTTTGAGTGGAGCTGGAAGATTTCCTTAAAAAGAACAAGGACGTGTTTGCTTGGAAGCTGTCTGAGTTACCTGGCGTAGATCCGGATTTTTACTGTCACAAATTGGCGATCTGTCCGGGGCCAATGCCAATGGCCCAGAAGAAGAGGAAACTCAGTGAAGAAAGAGGGAAAGCATTGGAAAAGCATGTGAAAGAGCTGCTGGATACACTACTTGGTTATCCAACGTCGTCATGGTCAAAAAGCCGGATGGCAAATGGAGAGTCTGCACAGACTACAAAGACTTAAACAAAGTATGTCCCAAAGACGCTTTTCCAATGCCAAGTATAGACCAATTAGTTGATAATTCATCCGGTTTCCAATTACTCTCTTTTATGGACGCATATTCTGGCTATAATCAAATTGCCATGCACCCGGAGGATCAAGAGAAGACAACGTTCATCACTGAAAAGGCCAATTATTGCTTGCACCCAGAGGATCAAGAAAAGATAGCATTCATCACTGAAAAGGCCAATTATTGCTATAATGTGATGCCCTTTTGTCTGAAGAACGCAGGGACCACCTATCAAAGGATTATGAACTGGGTATTTGAAGATCAGCTGGGATTGAACGTGGAGGTTTATATCGACAACATGATCGTTAAATCCAAGAAGCCAACAAGTCATGTCCACGATTTGTAGCAAATGTTCGAAAAGTTGAGAGAATACCGGACTCGCCTCAACACGGCAAAATGTGCATTTGGCATTCCGGCCGGAAATTTCTTGGGCTTTTTGCTCACGAACAGAGGAATTGAAGTCAAACCAGACAAGTGCCAAGCCGTGTTGGACATGAAAGCTCCAAGGAATAAAAAGAGGCAAGCGGTGATCGGGAGATTGGCTGCCTTGATTAGATTTCTACCCAAGTCGGCAGAAAATTCTCTCCCATTTTTTAAATTGTTGAGGAAGGAAACTCAAGGCGAGTGGAACCCCAAGTGTGAAGCGGCCTTCTCAAAGATAAAGCAAGGCTTGTCCGCTCCCCCGGTTTTGTTTAGGCCTGAGCTAGGAGAGAGTTTGATCTTGTATTTGTCCGTGGGCGAAGAGGTAGTGAGCACCGTGTTGGTCAGATAAACAAAAGATGGCCAAGCCCCGGTGTACTTCATCACCCGTGTTTTACAAGGCTCAGAATTGAGATATCAAAAGCTAGAGAAGATGGCCTTCGCACTACTCACCACGGTAAGATGGCTCCGTCCGTATTTTCAAAGTCACCCGATCGTGGTTAGGACAAGCCAGCCAATACGGCAGATTCTTCATAAGCCGGACTTGGCTGGGAGAATGGTCTCTTGGGCTATCGAATTATCTGAATTTAATATAACCTATGAAGCTCGGTACGCCGTTAAGTCACAAGCTCTCGCCGATTTCCTAATGGAATTAACTCCTTCAGATGGAGGGGCTATGCAAGAAGCTGCAATGTGGAAGGTGTTTGTTGACGGATCGTTAAACACGAAGGGTAGTGGAGCTGGGATCATCATAGAAAGTCCATAAGGAGTTTCAATGGAACACTCCCTCCAGTTTAACTTCCAGACTTCCAATAATCAGGCTGAATATGAGGCTCTTATTGCCGGTTTGATTTAGGCTAAAGAAAATGGGGCTAATAGAGTGCATGTCTCAACTGATTCCCAGCTTGTGGCATCCCAGATAGAAGGGACCTACCAAGCAAAGAGCCCTCTGTTGATTAAATACTTGGGAAAGGTTAAAGAAATTATGGCCAACTTTGACGAAGTGATTATCACGCACATTCCGAGAGGAGACAACGTCAGGGCTGATATTTTGTCCAAACTAGCAAGTACCAAAAGCCGGGTAATCACCGAACGGTGATCCAGCAAAGTCTGTCAGAGCCAAGTTGTGTTATGATAATCTCGAACAACGGCGATTGGAGAAAATCAATTGCCGATTATCTCGAGAGAGGAATCCTCCCCGATGACTCAACAGAAGAAAAGAAGCTGGTAGGAGTAGCGGCTTCATATGTCATGATAAATGATCAATTATATCACAAGGGCTTACATTCCCCCATGTCGAAGTGCCTTAATTCAGACGAAGCCAGTATGTCTTGGCTGAGATCCATGAAGGAATCAATGGTCAACATATGGGCGCCAAGCCGTTAGCGCGAAAAGCTGTGCGAGCCGGTTACTTTTGGCCGACAATGGCGGCAGATTCTAAGGACCATGTTTAGAAATGCGATAGTTGTCAAAAGCATGCCAAGATAATACGGTCTCCCCCAGCAGAGATGACATCTATCTCGGCTCCATGGCCATTCTTTAAGTAGGGCATGGATTTGTTGGGTTCTTTCAAAACGGCCCCAGGGCAGCTGTGATGGCTTATAATGGCTGTCGATTACTTTACAAAGTGGATAGAGGTGGAACCACTGGTGACAATTACCTCAGCTCGGGCACAGAAGTTTCTTCAAAGAAACATTATATCCCGATTCGAGATCCCGGTAGAGATAGCCACAGATAACGGAACTCAGTTTATTGATAAGGGTTTCCAAAAGCTGGTGTCTGACCTTCACATCAACTAACACTTTGCCTCTATAAAAACATCCACAATCCAATGGGCAAGCTGAAGCGGCAAACAAAGTCATTGTAGATGGGTTGAAAAAGAGGATGGAGGAGGCAAAATCTAATTGGGTAGAGCAGTTGTATTTTGTCTTATGGGGATACCGGACCAATGTCCAAACGGCAACTGGGGAAACCCCCTTTAGGTTGACATATGGTTGCGAAACAATGATCCCGGTAGAAATCGGAGAACCCTCATGGAGGAGAATCAAGGCTCTACATGAGGAGGACGAGAATAATGAAGCAATTGCAGTAGAGGTTGACTTAATCGATGAAGTCAGAATCACGACACATTGCTGAGATATGGCTACAAAACAACTCATTGCAACTCGGTAGAATAAGAAGGTGAGACCTTAGTCATTTGAAAAGGGTGATTTGGTCCTTCAGAGAGTCGCCATAGGCAATAAGAATGCCAGCGACGGGAAACTTGCTGCAAATTGGGAAGGCCCATGCCGGGTCAAAGAAAAGCTCGGCAGAGGAGCCTACATGCTTGAAACGCTCAAGAAGAAGGCGGTCAAGAGAACATGAAATGTGGATAAGCTAAAAGTATGCTATAGTTGAGGCCAGATTTCAAAAAGAGGCGACAATGTCGCGAGTCTATGTAAAGTCCTTAATTGGATTATTTACGACGGCAATGCCGCCAAGTCTATGTAAAGTCCTTAATTGGATTATTTACGACGGCAATGCCGCCAAGTCTATTGAACAAATGAATTTTGGGTCAAGGAACCCATTTTCATAAATCATATGCGACGACTATGCCGCCAAGCCTATTTAAGATTCCAATGAGAATCATTTGCGATGACAATGCCGCCAAGTCTATTTAAGATTCCGACGGGAATTATTTGCGACGGCAATGCCGCCAAGTCTATTTTCATGAATGAATCCAGGGTAACGAAACCCGTTTTCAAAAATCATGTTGCTATGGCAATGCCGCCAAGTCTATTTTCATGAATGAATCCAAGGCAAAGGAACCCGTTTTCAGAAATCATGCTGCAACGGTAATTCCGCCAAGTCTATTTTAAATTCCTAAGTGGAACAAAGTCATTACGGTCGAGGTGTATTAAAATTATTTTTCTGGGATAGTGGAGTTAACCGTCATGCAGACCCTGATCAAGTCAGAATATTCTAAATTTTGAATATATGACGTGTTGATCTTACTACCAGATTGAGTTTTAATCAGCCGTGTTGGAAGATGCTATGATAGTTCGGCGAAAATCCTTACAAAGAACTTGGGAATTAAAGTCGAGTCCATCATGCACAATAAATGCAATGCAAAAATCTAATTTGGATGATATTCGAGTTTGACAAGCAAAAAGCAAGTGCTTGGCATGTACAAAATGTAAGTACTTTTCATTAAATAGGACTTATTTACATGATGTTGATACATGAATGTTGAACACATACAAAAATATTTGAAATCGAGTTATAACCTCGAAGAAATCTTGTTACTAAAGTAAAAAAGATCTTCAAGAAAGAAGTGTCTTAAATTCCATGGAGGAGGGCGTTTATCAAACAAAAATGAAGGAGACAAAAGCTACGTATGAGACTATGCGTAGTGTAATTCAAGCAGGAGGAGCGTTTTCATCCTCATCTTCATCTTACCTAGGGGGGATTAGCTTCCCATCCTTGACATAAGCTTAACAGTGCATGCCAGCAGAAATCAATTCGACATCGGGATTAATAACTTAGATTTGTGCCACGGCGTTGTCGAAGGATTGCTTGGCGGCATGAGTGCATATGGATGAGTCGGCTTTGGCAACGTGAAGCTCATCATCCATCAGTTTCAGCTTGCCCTTGGCAGTGCAAAGCTCATCATCCGAGATCTTCAACCGAGCCTCGAGTTGAGCGTGCATCTCCTAAATATTCTTCATGGACTACACATCATTGATGTGAACCTCATGGCGACGAAGGATCTCCAAGTTTGCCTTTGCTAGTTTGTCCTTAGTCGTGGATAAGTTGGCTTTAAGCATCAGTCCTTCCCTGTGCAGCTTGTCTTTCTTTGCCTTTAGTGTTTTCAACTCCTCACGAGCCTTATCCCTCTCCTCCGTGACCTTCTGAAGGTCGGCATTACTCTTTAAGGTTTCAAGCTCCTTCTTCAATTTTCCTCGTTCCTCGGTAATTCGGAGCAAATGGGCAGCGGCAGCGGCATATTTGTTCTTTAGTGCCACGTATGGCTGGAGTAGTGAGATGGCCTTAAACTCATATTCCTCCAGATTTGCGATCTCTTTCCCCTCGGCCGTTGTAAGGGTCGATGGCACTTGATATAGGGCGGGAAGATGAGTAACGTCGAGGACCTCTTTGGTCACCTGGGTTTCCTAGAGGATCCCCCTTGAAAGCACATTGTGGGTAAGCGGAGTTCCCTCGGAGGCCGTAGAGGAAGTTGGCTGGGTCTGCGAGTTAGGGGTTAGAGCAGCAGAAGGCAGAGCATCCGTGGCCTTTTTGCCCTTGGATTTTTTGGAATTTTTTTTCACCAGACCCCATCCCGGCTTTGGGCGCAGAGCGCTTTCGTGAAACTCCAGCCTCTTTATCAGTTGTAGCCTTGGGGGCCGCGTTGATCTTTTCTGCGATTAGTGCTGCTTGGGAAGTCTCAACAACCGGGGCACCTTCCTAAGCATGCTTGAAAACCTCATAAATGGCGGTTTCTCTATAGTTCGAGCTGCAGAACCAGACAAGATGATTAGTAATGTATTTAACAGAAAAATTGAAGTATGCAAGCCGACGTTACAAAAGAAACACTTGTACCCGCCGTAGATCGTTTCCTAATCAGAGGGGTAGGGATAAAGTCGATGAGTTCATAGGGCCATTCTTACTGTAAAATTGTAGATTTATGGCCTCCTCCTCGGTGACAGAAAGGCTCGTTAATGAGGGATCAAAGGCCGTAGGGGAGAGACCGTGATGGTCTTTAGTCCAGTATAGGGGAAATTTTTCTTCAACCTCCCCGGACTCTAGGGTGGTAAGAAACCAAGGTTGTTTCCCAGGTTGGGCAACAACCTTAAAAAGGACTGGCTCGAACAACTTCCATGAGTCGGTAAAAGGCTTGAAATTTTTTCTGTCACGGACACTTTGGAGGGAGGTCCATCCGAATTTAGAAGGTTTCCCTTTGGAAAAAAGGGTTTCTAGTGGAGAAAATAAATAGGAAAAAATGGGTACAGTGCAAGCTATATCCCGACCTTTATAGAAGTTCTCAAAGGCAACGACAAAAGCCTAGTCGTTACAATGAAGCTGTGAGGGAGCAAGATGAAGATGGTTGAGTAGCCAAATTTGAAAGTCGGTGAAGAGAAACCGCACCCCAAGCCGGGTAACAACATCTCGGTAAAAGAAAAAGAAATGGGGATCGCTGTCCCTCATTCAGCAGGTGGCGACCGACTCATCAAATTGGGGCAGACGTATAGTATATCCCTCTCCATCCCAGACGCCGAGGTTAACAAAATCCTCCTCAGTCATCGTGCTTTTAATGCTTAGCACAACATTGTGAACTACGAGACCAGGATTACAGGCGACTTTTGAAGAGTCGGAAGAACTTGACTCTTCTGTCAAATATTGCTCAGAGTAATGAGAAGACGAACCCATCTATACCTATAATAAAGAAAAAGGGAAAAAGTCAGAGACCAGGAGTGTACCTGATACAACAGAGCTATCTTGGTGAAAATCAAAAGACGCCAGGCTGGGTTGTTTCAAAGGGGCAGAAGCTGGGGTGGCTTGAGGAATTAGATTACAATGGCAGGCGGCCAGAAGCAAGTCGACCCCCCTCTCACAACCTAGTTTAACAAGATCAATGCTCTTGTAGGAACACTCATCGCAAGGCGTTGGGCCTCGAGTTTGAGAAGCCGGGATAGGGATACTTTAACCTAGGTCTGGATTTGAGTACAGACGGGAAAAAGACCCTGGGGCAATAATGTCTGGCCTAGGGGTTGAAGGTGATGGAGTTCAGACATTTTCCCTACTCCCACTTCCTTGGGTTTACCAAGTAATGCTTTTCTTTTCTCTTTCTCACTGCGCGGTATTGACCAGAACCAGAATTTTTTGGCTAGAGAGTTTTTTAATTACTTCTCTATCTTCTTTGGGGATTGGTCTACCGTACATATCTAAGGGCACGTCAGGGTTTTGATCCATTTAGGTTGGAGAAGAAAGGAGGAGCGTTGAAGTTTAAAAGAGTGAGTTACGGTGTTGGTGTTCATAAAAAACCCAGAAAACCCCAAAAGACTTGCACATGAAAATTCAGAGAATCAGATGGAAAACCAGAAAATCTAATTTCTGACGAGTGCAATCAAAGGAACAACAAAGAGCACAGAGGTACTAAAATGACTCAGTCCAGCTATCGGTCTCTCAACGTCATCCTCAACATCTCTTATTCAGAGAGGAATTACTATTTGGTCATCACCGTCATTCAATACAAACACATTCAAAAAGGGGCAGCTGATACTAGAAACGTAGGTTAAAGCCCGAAATTTCAAAATTCCTACCTAGAAAACCCAGAAAGCCAGGAAAATGATATTCTGGCAAATGCGGTCAAAGAATGAAGGGGATGGTAAACAGAGTAAAGTAGAAGCAAAAGAGGCAGAAGGAGCAGTGTAATACCTGGTCAAAGAAAGAACGGAGAAGGCTAAGAGCTTTGTGAGGAAAGAACTTTGTGGAAATGAGGAGTTCTTTCTGAGAATGCAGAGAAGCTTCTGAGCATAAAGTGGTAAGAAGAAGAAGAAGACGAGAATATATAAAAGTTGCAGATTTAAAGAGTCAGGGGTAGCAAAGTCAATATTCGCCCGAATTTGAAGAGCCAGGGTTAGCAAAGTCAACATGCACAGAATATTAGGTTTAAAACCCTACAAAGTGCAATGATGGCGGATATGAAAGGACGTGGGCATTAAATGCGCACGAAATCCAAAAATGCTAGGATTGGCCATTACGTGGAAGTAGCGGTTACACGCTCCAATGTGGGCAGGCGAACAGTTGTCAATATCCTTGGAAGGTCAAGCCTATTCATATGTCGGTAGGCTTTCATGATACCCCGGATTGGGGGCAACACATGGTAGGAGTTTATAAAGCCGGCAACAGCCAAGTTTTAATTGCTAAAATAATCCCGGTCATCATGAAGGCAAATGAATGATTGTGGAAACCCAACCTGGCATTCATGCCAGGGGGAGGTCAAAAGCCAATTCAGATTCAAGGAATCCCGGAGAGCAGTTGAATGGAAATAAACTCGAACAAACAAAGTCTGGGTTAAGCGTTCAATTAATCTCGGCAGCTCAAACGCCTGAACTACCGAGCTTGGGGGCAATTGTTATGGACTCATATAATGGGCCTGGTGGATATGCGGCCCAGTAAGAGTACATTATGGCAGAATCCCTTCATAATCAGGTAAAACGCTAATTACCCTGTAATCATGCCTATAATCATGGAAAGTACAGGTAGTGGAGCAGGCATTTGCAGAACGTGGAGGCGCACACTGCCAGCGGGGTGAATCACAGCTGAAACCCTAGGTAATCTCTATAAATAGGAGATTACTTACCACTGGAATTTCTGAGTGAGAGCGAGAGAGAGAGACAGCAGCTGGAAGATGACGGCGGTGAGCTTCTAGGTATGCCCAAGAGTCACGCCAGAGTGTTTTAAGCTCTGTGCGTAATCGACAAAGGTGACGCGGAAATTTGTGCAGGGCTTTCCCGTCGGTTCTCGTACGCCAGTAAAGGGGGGCGTGGGTGAGTATGTAGGAGCAATCCGAGGAGTCTGTCGTGCCTGACACCAAGGAGGGCTTCGTAGATGAAGAGGAGACCTCGATGACAGTTGGTGATGAGTGGGATGGGGTGCGAACGGGCGGTTGACGAGCGTAGGCCGGTGGGGGCGCCCGGCCACATCGTGCTGCACACTTGACCCGTACCATGGTGGGTTTGTGAGTGAGGAATGGACGAAGGTAGGTGGAGATGTGAAAGGACGCGGGATGAGAGGAAGAAAAGAATATACACGATAAAGGTAGAATTTTGAATGTGGACCGTCACGACTCTTTTGACTATGATTAAGCTTAGTTGGCGCGTAGTGGACTCACAGGAGTGGCCTACTAAATTAAACATATGCTGACAATGTTTATTTTAGAAATGAGGGGTGTACCTGACTAACGTTCAGTGGGCTTTGCCGTATTGCTGTTCTAGGGCCATAATGCCTTACAGCATGCCGTAGCATGGATCCTGCTGGACTCGTTCCCTCTTGCGGTGATGCTAAAAACTACAAAATTGGGCTGCCTCCCAATAGCACTTGCTTTAAAGTCTTCAGCCGGACTTTGCTATAGCATTTTAATGCTGCGGTAGTGCTGGACGTCTTCCTACTTTTTTAGTGCCTTTGCTGTCATCTTCTGAGGGTAGGTACTTCTCAACCGAGTCTTCGAATCTTGCGGTCTTAAGGATTGAGAAGGTGACCTGATCATCATTTACACACATAGTAAGTTCTCTTTTTTCCACATCAATCAGCGTACGTCCAGTTTCCATAAAAGGTCTTCCCAGAAGAATTGGGACATCGCGATCTGCTTCAAAGTCCATAATAATGAAATCCACAGGGAAGATGAACTTATCCACCTTTACCAGAACATCTTCGATATTTCCTTTAGGTGGAACTATGGAGCGATCGGCCAATTGCAATGTAACTGTTGTGGGCCTGGGTTCCCCAACTGCCAATTGTTTGAAAATAGACATGGGCATGAGATTTATACTAGCTCCCAGATCACACAGAGCTTTCCTTGAATATTGAGGTCCGATTGCACAGGGGATTGTGAAACTACCAAGATCTTTTAATTTGCTGATTTGTTAGCATGGCACTGTAGTCTTGGGTCAATGCTACTGTCTCAAACTCTTCCAGTCGTCTCTTTTTAGACAGAATTTCCTTCATAAATTTTACGTAGCTGGGCATTTGCTCTAGAGCTTCCACCAGAGGAATATTAATGTGTAATTGTCGTAGCATGTCGAGGAATTTCTTAAATTGTTTCTCTTGGCCTTGCTTTTGTAGCCTTAGTGGGAAAAGTGGGGTTGCTTTAGCATCTTTGGAGGCCCGGGATCACGATTATGCTTTGATGATGATGCGGTAGTATTCAATGTTGGGTATTGCACGTGATCATCCAGTGCTGCACGCGGAGGCAATGTTGTGGTGCTAAGATCCTGTTCTGGTTGTGACATTCTTGGTTGACTGTGCTCGTCTTCAAGAAGTTGTTCAACACTTCCTTGTCCTTCCTTAAATTTCTCATATTGCGGATTAGTGACAACCATAGGTTGCTTGGTTGCCTTCCTGGGTTCTAAGCTTTTACCACTTCGGAGCTCTATCAGCTTGACTTCCTCTCTTCCTCGGATCTTGGGGACCTCAGTGTCACTGGTCAGGGATCCTGAGGGTCTGTTGTTAAGGGCAATAGCTAATTGTCCCACATGATTTTCAAGATTTCTCAAGGTTACTTGCTGATTCTGAATGATTGCATCATTTTTTTGCCATATATTCCTTCAGAAGGGTCAGCATAGAGTGCTGTGGGTCTGACTCACCACCTTGCCGCGTGCTTTTTGGGTAAACCCCGGTGGGTTTGATGTTCGGTTTGAGTATTGTGGGCCCGATGATTGTCCTGCTGCTTGTGAACCTTGAGAATCCCATGAGAAATTGGGATGCTGCCTCCATTCGGGGTTGTATGTATTCGAGTACGGATTGTTGGTGTTATTGCCCCTGTTAAAGTTGTTGACGAAGTTTACAGATTCAGGTTTGGCGGAGCACTGAGAGTAAGAGTGCTCTCCACCACAATACACACAAGCTACCTGAGATGGTTGCAGCGATGTGTTGCTTGATGGAAGGGTTAGTCCTTTCACCATATTGGTCAGAGATGATACTTGAGCTGTGAGAGCAGTCATAGCATCTAGTTCATGTATTCCTGCAACGGTTCAAGAAGATGTGGCTCTGTCTGCTTGCCATTGATGACTGTTTATGGCCATGCGCTCCAATAGGTTGTGAGCTTCTTCATAAGACTTCATTAGGATGGATCCTCCAGAAGAGGCGTCTATAATTGATCGTGTTTGTCCATTGAGACCTTTGTAAAATGTTTCTAACTGGACCCATTCGCACAGACCGTGCTGTGGGCATCTTCTGAGGAGGTCTTTAAATCTGTCCCAAGCTTCATAGGTAGATTCACCAGATTTTTGTTGGAAGTTGGTGATGTCCCCTCTGAGTTGAGCGTTCGTAGTAGGTGGGAAAAATTTGAGCAAGAACTTACTCCCCAGATCATTCCATGTGGTGATGGAGTTAGCAGGTAGGTTGTTGAGCCACGTCGGAGCCTTGTCCGTTAGTGAGAATGAGAATAATTTAATCCGGACGGCGTCGGGTGGGATTCCTGGGATGACAAAAGAATCAAACACCTCCATGAAGGTCTTGAGGTGCAGGTGCGGATCTTCGGATAGAAGTCCTCCAAATTGCCCGGCTGCATTCAGCATCTGAATTATGACACCTTTGATTTCAAAGTGTCCTGCGTTGAATGTTGGCGGTGTGATGGCCGAATTTAGCTTGTTTAGATCTGGAATTCCAAATTCCATGATGGCTTTGTTCACTTCTGGGTTTGGAGGTGGAGGGACCTGGTTATCCCCGTTTATTACTATCGGCTCTCGTTGATTCTGCTCGTGGTTGACAGGCATATCCGCCATGCTTGCTGAGTCAAAAGGTTGACTTCTTCGCTTCTGCTTCCTGCGCCTTTGCTTGTAAGTACGTTCTATTTCAGGATCGTAAAGCTCTAGGTTGGCTGAGGACGAGCTGCGCATGCACTACAGAATGTACCTGAAAATCAAGAACAGAGAAAAGGTGAGCTTTTTATTAGGTAAATCACAACTATTAAGCAAAAGGGCGTCGTCACTAAGGGTATCAGCAGTCCCGAGCAACGGCGCCAAAAACTTGTTGGTCGATTTCCTTGATGGCAAATGAACCAGTCGAACAAGTAATAAAGTGTAAGTAGAGTATCGTCCCACAGAGACTGAGATACCGAAGAGTGACGCTCAATTGCTATGATAGTTGCGCAAACAGAAAGTAAATATAATTGGTTTTAGAGGTTTTTGTATTTATGCTAATAACAGAAATAAACATAATAAGTTTTAAGAAGATATCAGTGAGAAGTTAGGCTGAACTCGGAATCACCCTTAAGTACATCAATCCCCTTGTTGCTCTACCCATTGCTATAGCATCCATACTGCACAATTTCCGCAATGCTAAAGCATAGCTACTAACTACAACGCTATTTGGTTAACCCACCACTATAATCTATCGAAGCTTCCGCGTCCGATACATATGATACTAACTATACTCCTTCCATATTCCTATGGCAACTTTGTAGTTAAATCTGCATTACACTCAGGGTGTCATGGTTATGAGAGGTAGACCCATTCCCGAAGCCTACAATAAATAGGTCAAGCCTTGCACCGGCCGCCTAGCAAACATCATTTCTCGAGGTCTAACCTCAACTCCTTGCCGAGCCGAGGCCACAAATCTAGCCCTTAGCTTCCACTAATCGACTAGTAATTAATTCACTGATAAGCAAACCGAATCTATTAAATTAAGAACTTGCAATTGGATTCATTTAACACTTAAAAATTCATCCTCGTTCAGCCATCGGAAAGTTAGTTCATGACTGACGAGGGAAACACAAAATAGATAGTAACAGAATGACCCATGATTTAAATACTAAAATAAAGGAAAAAAAGAAAGCTTGACGAATTTCCGACGGCGTGGAAGAAGCCTTGTCACGTCACCACTCCACGTCTTCTTCCCTCCGTCTTACTGCAAGGAAGGATGCTGGGTTATCCTGGAATTCTCGTGCTAGTGAAGTCTCTCATTCTTCTTTCGAGTCTGCCGAATGTGAAATCTCGTTTTGGCTTTGTGCGACTCTGCCGCTAGGGTTGACCTACTGTTTCCTTTTATACTCAGACTTTCTTGTGACGCAAGTTTCAAATGAATTTGGGCATTCCAAATCTGTCGAGATCTATCGCATCTTCGTTTGTAGATTGATTCTGTTGATCCTGCAAGATTCTTCAAATCTTTCAGTTTTGATCCTCTGCATCTTCTATTTTATTACGTCAGCAATCTAGCTGTCGATCTCGACCTTTATTATTATTCCTGAAATCAGCTAGATAAAAAGGTCAGAAAATATGCCACATAGCATTGCGTCCTTTACTTTGCTATAGCTTTCGTGATGCTTTTTATTGCACTTTGAGTTGCGGTTAGAATGCTATAGCGTAGTATCAGCTTTGCTATACGTTCTTTAAAACAATGTAACTTGCTCCTTTCTTAGCACATGTTTAGGATGTAAATGGTTTCTATCCTTCAGTTCTCTATATCATGAATATATGCCTTTTTGCTTGGATTGTTTGCAGTTAACCTTTCATTTAACATACCATTCAGTCATGAAATACAGGGAAAACATGGCATAATTTGTGCTCATCAATCATATATAAATCATTCACTAGTCCATTGAGACTAGACACTTGTGTTCTATTACAGAACCCCTATGAAGGAAAGCACCCATCTGTGTGCTCACTGCATCAGGAGTGAGAACACGGTTCTTGGGATGCCCACAATTGTACAGCACCATGGAAGACCAATTCTTCCTTGGATACACGGTCTGAACTGCCCCGTTCATTTTTGTGGTCTCCTTGGGAGCATAGTCATGTTGAACACACATCACAACATACTTATCATCGATCAGGTCCCTTAGTTCCTTAATATCTGCCAAGTACAGGAAATCACAGTCCACAAACATTGCCCAGCCTTCATAACCGGCCAAACACGAGGTTAAGAATCTGGAAAAGGAGAACTCGGTGCTCTCGAGCTCTCCTCTTTTGTGCCAATACAAGTCGTTGCTCCTTAGATCGAACTGCCTGATTGGTATGATCTCCACGGGAATGGAGGACCTCTTGAGGATTGAGTGGCGACAGACCTGGTAGGCATCTTCTTTCCGGGGATCATAACTGATAAGCACAATTTATGCCATGTTTTCCCTATATCTTATGACTGAATTGTATGGTAAATACAAGCTTAACTGCAATCAATCTAAGTAAAAAGGCATTAATTCATGAATATAGGGAACTGAAGGATAAAAACCATGCACATCCTAAACATGTGCCAAAAGAAGAACAAGTTACAAGGTTTTATGAGAAGAACGTATAGCAAAGCTGATACTAGGTTATAGCATTCTAACAGCATATCAAAGTGCAATACAAAGCATCTATGAAGCTATAGCAAAGTAAAGGACGCGATGCTATGCGGCATATGTTCTAATCTTTTGCCAAGATTATTTTAGGAAATATTGTGAAGGTCGAGAAAAGACAGTTAGATTGCTGACGTAACGGAATAAAAGATGCGGAGGATCGAAATTAAAAGATTTGAAGAATCCCGCAGGATCAGTAGAATCAATCTACTGCGATTGAAAGATACGATGGATCTCGACAGATTTGGAAAGCCCAGCTCGCTGAAACTTATGCCGCAAGAAAGCCTGACTATAAAAGGAAACCCCTAAAGGAGAGCCGAAAAGAGCCAAAACTAATTCCACATTCGGTCAGACTCGAAAGAAGAGAGAGAGAATTCACGAGGCACGAGAACTCCAAAAAGAACCCAGCATCCTTCCTTGCAGTAAGACGGAGAGAAGAAGACGTGGAGTGGTGACGTGACAGGGCTTCTTCCACGCCGTCGGAACTTCGTCAAGCTTTCTGTTTCCTTTGTTTAATCTTTTGATCATGGGTCATCTTGTTGTTATCTGTTTTGTGTTTCCCTCGTCAGTCATGAACTAAATTCCATATGGCTGAACGAGGATGAATCCTTAAGTTTTGAATGAACCCAGTTGCTAGTTTTTAATTCAATAAATTTAGTTTGCTTATCAGTGATTTCATTACTTTGTCGATTAGCGGAAGCTAAGGGCGAGATTTGTGGCCTCGGCTTACTGGCAAGGAGTCAAGTTTAGACCTCTGAGAAACAGTGATTGCTAGGCAGGCTGGTGCAAGGCTTGACCTATTATTGTAGGTTTCAGGAATGGGTCTACCGCTCATAACCACTACACCCCATTTGTAATGTTGATCTAACTAGAAAATTGCCATAGGCATATAGAAGGAGTAAAGTTAGCATTAGAAGTATCGGATGCGGAAGCTTCGATAGACTATAGTGGTGGGTTAACTGAATAGCGTTGTAGGTTGTAGCATTGTAGAAGCTGTGCAGTATAGATGCTATAGCAATAGGTAAAGCAACTGGGGGATTGAGATGCTTAAAGATGATTCCAAGTTCAACCTAATTTCCTATTGATATCTTCTCACGACTACGAAACTCTGTTTACTTTTGTTTGTTACTTAGCGTAACCACAACAACCTCTCAACCCAATTAATCTATTTTCTGTTTCTCACAACTATCTTAGCAATTGAGCGTCACTTCCTGGTATCTCAGTCTCTGTGGGACGATACTCTACTTACACTTTATTACTTGTTCGACTGGTTCACTTGCCATTAAGGAAATCGACCAACAATAACACACGAAGATCCTGAAGGGCTTCTGATCCGCGGCTTTTCCATTACTTGAACTCATGTGGCTGCTCCCTATACAAATCGAGGATTTAAGAAATTGATGGAAATGGGGAGTCAAACAAAGTGTGTTAAATTCAAACCAGAAGTGTGATTGAGAATGCAATTAATGCATAGAGAAGCGAAACCAAAGAACGAAAAGCAGAAAGCATGAATGTTGGAGCGAGGATTCATTTAGATGAAGAGGGGGAGGGCGTGGATCTATCTATTTATGTGTGTATATAAAAAAAACATGGAACTTTATCCAAAAAAAAGCGTAGAACATATAATTACTAAAAACAGCGGGATCCATGACTGACTCTGCCTAGCGTAAACTCCCACCAGACCGACCACCGGTTGAAGGTCAAGATGAACGGAAAAAGAAAAAGAAAGTGGAAGTGGAAGAGGTTCCACAAGCAATAATGGATGACAATATGCCTGACCATGCAGCAGAGGAACCAACTGAGCAGAACAAGCTTGCTGATAATGAGGAAACTAAAGACAAGAAGGAATGGAGTACTTCAAAATTCACATAGTATTGAGCTTCCCTTATGGGATTCAATGGCATAGCCCACAGTGATAACAAAATGGAGGAGGAAGATTTATTCTCTGATGATAAAGAAATTTGCAAGAAACTATCAGAGGAATTAGAGGAAATAAAAAAACTCATGGAACTATGGAAGTGTACCTTGTGGAGCTGTGCACTCAGGAAGAGTATAATGAGTGGTGTGAACCATGGAATTATGCACTGGTCCTAACTGTGCTTGGCAAGAAATTTAATCTCTACATACTTAAAGATCTATTGAAGAATATCTGGGGTTTCTCAAGTTTTGAATTTATAGATCTCCCAAACAACTACTTTATTGTTCGTTTTCAAGATCATGAGCTTTGGAGAACTCATTACCATAGAGTGCTATACGACGGCCCCTGGGTGCTTAAACAACACTGCGTTCTAATTCAACGGTGGACTCTATACTTTGATCCTTACCAGAATGCTCTAGGCAGAGTTGCCACTTGGGTCCGTATCCCGGATGTACCAATTCACTGTTATAACGAGCACTTCATTTCACGACTTGGAGACAGAATCGGCAGAACTCTAAAGGTCGATATGAATACACTCAATGATTTTCAAGCCTCAACACCTAAAATTGAAAGAGGCAAATTTGTGAGAATTTGTGTGGAGTTAGATCTCCAAAATAAACTAGTCCCAAAAGTAATAGCAGCAGGATCGATCTTCTATGTTGAGTATGAGGGACTTCACCTGATTTGCTTCACTTGCAGTAGGTTTGGACATCGAAAAGAGCAGTGCCCATATAAATACCATGCCTCCGATTCTCAGGGTGGAGTCCGAGCACCGTCAACGAAGCCTCCGGTGAAGCCTCCGACGAATACCTCTAAAGACGCCGACGAAGCCTTTGGACCTTGGATGTTGGTCAATTGCCGTTCACGATTCTCGAAACGGCTTGACCTCAGAGAAGGACAATGCACCTCGGGTACGACAACCAAGACGCCGCGCAAATCCCATTTAGGGAAAAAAATTGCATTTGCGGCATTAGATGATTTTAAGGAAGAGGGATATCTGCCATCAGAAGATAAATTTGTGAAAACCCCTGTCAATCACACCGAACCCATCAGAACAGATACTAAATCATCTGCGCAAGGAAAGAAACGTGGTGCTCCAGCTGGCAATTCAAAGAGTCAAAGAAAGGATCTTGGACTAAATCATGGGTCCACTTCTAAAGTCCAATATAGAATCAAAGATATTGGGTCCTAAGTTACCTGGGCCAAACAAGACGGATGATATGGACATAAGAAATAACCAAATGCATTTAATGGATCCTAAGGTGGCGCAGCTTGAGCTTGACAATCCTAAAGGCCAAGGCGTGAATATGACTTCCAATTTGGGCCCCATCTCTGCAGCTAGGCCAAGCAATACTCTGATTACAGGAAAAAGCTTAGGGCAACATTTGTCAAAACAGATCAAAGGCCAGCGCTCTCATAATGTGGTCCAAAGGGTGTATTTCTACCATGGGCAAGAAGGAAAAATATGACCATCCTGAGGCCTATGATAAGGAGCAAATTCTTGCTATTTCTCCTATGGAGCAATCTCTAGACACATTCGAGACGCTAATCCCAAGCCCCCCTTCGAGTACAATGGACTCTATAGAAGGAGATTATTCTTTTGTGGCTGAAACTCAATGTGAGTTGGAACAAGAAGGGGTGGCTGCAGACTCCAGGTAAGTATGCATATCTCTAACTTATTCATTTATATGTTTTTAATGATTATTGCTTCTTGGAATTGTAGGGGGCCAGTAACCGGACCTTCCCTTTAATTATTAAATATATTGTTAATAAATATTGTATTAATATTCTATGTCTTCTGGAGCCTCGAATTAGCGGTGATAGGCCGATAAAGTGTGTCGAAAACTTGGTTTTAGTCATTGGATTCCGGTGGAATCTAGCGGTTTCTCTGGGGGTATCTAGCTTCTGTGGAATCATGATGCTTTTGATATTACTTATCTGACTTCTAATACTCAAATTCTCCATTGCTAAGTTAAAAATCAGCAGAGTAATGTTCTAAGCCTTGTGACTGTGGTATACGGGGAAACTAATTCAATTGGCCGAGTTTCGCTTTGGAATTCCCTTCATTTGCTCGCTACCCATTTCACCCTCCCTTGGCTTGTCTTGGGTGATTTCAATACCTATTTGTCGCCTAATGACAAACTTGGAGGGGCTAATCCGTCTTGGGCTTCAATGCAACAATTCAATGACTATATTGAAGACACTGGGCCTCTTGAGGCCAGGTTTCAGGGAGAAAAATTCACTTGGGAGAGACAAGGGTTGAAAGAAAGATTGGATTGGGTCTTTAACGATTTAAAGTGGCTTGATTTCTTTCCTACCTCCACCGTCCGGCATGAGCTTAAATTCAAGTATGATAATAGGATTGTGGTGGTGAATTCTAAGCCTTCATCCCATCAGAGAAGCTTTCAGAAAACCTTCTCGTACCAGATTGCATGGACTCTGGAAAATGATTTTAAGGATATCATCAAAGAAGCTTGGCAAGGGAAGAATTGGCTTGATGGCCTTCAAAACTTTCGTAGATCTGCTTTGGATTGGAACGATAACTGGGTGGGAAACTTCAGTAGAAAGAAAAAAGAATTGTTATGGTGCCTTGAGGGGATTGACCGAAGCAAAAGGTTGAATCTACAGACTGGATTGTTTCGTTTGGAGAAAAAATTATGGGATGAATATTATAGAGTAGCAACTCAAGAAGAAATTACCTAGTTTCAAAAATCCAGAAGTAAATGGCTTCAGGGAGGTGATAGAAATATAAGATTCTTCCACACCTCAACCATGATTAAAAGAAAGAAACAGAGGATTGGGGCCATTATGAATGATATGGGCGAGTGGGTTGAAGATCATGATACTGCTAAGGCGATGGCTCATGACTTCTTCCACAACCTTTATACTAGGGATGCTAATGTGTCGAACCTTAAGGAGTGGATCTCACATTCCCTCCTCTTGATACTGATGAGTTAAGTACTCTACCAACAAAAGTCAGTAAAACTAAGATTAAAAATGCAACTTTTGCTATGGGAGTCTTTAAAGCCCCGGGTCCTGATGGTCTTCAGGCTCACTTTTTTCAGACTCAGGGGAATGTTGTGGGCGACAAAATTTGTGACTTCATCGAAGAGTGCTTCCACAACCCCTAAAAAATGTTGGACATCAACCAGTCCTAGGTTGTTCTTATCCCAAAGATTGATAACTATGAGTATGATTTATGCCTTGTTTTTCCCTGTATTTTATGACTGAATTGTATGGTGGATATGATCTTAACTGCATTTAATCTGAGCAAAAAGACATTAATTCATTGTACAGGGAACTTAAGGATGAATTCTGTTTACATCCTAAACATGTACTAAGAAAGAGCAAGTTTTGAGGTTTTATGAGAAAGTCGCATAACATAGCCGATGCTATGCTATAGCAACTGGACAGCTTTACCGAAGTGCAATACAATGCATCCCTGAGGCTATAGCATAGTGAGTGACGCAGTGCTATGTGGCATATATCCTGATCTTTTGTCAAGATTGTTTCAGGAAGTATAGTGCAGGTCGATGATAATGGTTAGATTGCTGATGTATTGAAATAGAGGATGCAGAGGATCGGAACTAAAAGATTTGAAGAATCCCGCAGGATCAGCAGAATCAATCTACCGAGATTTGGAAGAAAGATACGATCGGACCTTGACAGATTAGGAAAGGCCCAAATTGTTGAACGTACACTGCAAGTGGACCAGACTATATAAGGAAACAACAGTCAACCCTAACAGGGGTTGGAAGTCATCGAGAGAAAAGAGTCCAATCATACACAGCCAGACTCGAAAGAAGAGTGAGAAAAGTCATGAAGCACGAGGACCCCAAGAGAACCCAGCATCCTTCCTTCTAGTGAGACGGAGTGAAGAAGACGTGGAGTTGTGACTTGACAGGGCTTCTTCCACACCGTCGGAACATCCATCAAGCTTTTGTTTCTTGTTTCTTTATTTTAATTCGAGTAAATACCCTTTTGGACTAAAAAAGGCTTTTTGGAAATTTGCGAGAGACCAAAATGTTCACCAATTGACCCTTATTCGTCCTTTTCAGGGACTAAAAGGGCATTTCTTTGTGTGAGGGACCAAAATGGGGTCCGTGTTTTTTTCCAGGGACCCAAAAGGGTATTTACTCTTTTAATTCCAATCAACTTTTTGTCATGGGTTATTTTGTAGTACTCGGTTTTGTGATTCCCTCGTCAGTCATGAACTAACCTCCTGAGGCTGAACGAGGATGATTTTCTAAGTATAGAATGAACCCAGTTGCTAGTTCTTAATTTAACATATTCGGTTGCTTATCAGTAATTCGAATTCTTGTCGATTAGCGAGAGCTAGGGGCTAGATCAGTGGCCTTAGCTTATTGAGAGGGAGTCGGGGTTAGACACCTGAGAAGCAGTGATTGCTAGGCAGGCTGGTGCAAGGCTTGACCTATTATTGTAGACTTCAGGAATAGGTCTACCGTTCATAACCATAACACCTTGATTTGTATTGATAATCCAGCTAGAAAATTTTCCATAGACATATAGGAGAAGTACATACTAGGATTGTCTGTATCGGACGTGAGAGCTTCAGTAGATTAGGTGGTGTGGTTAACTGAATAACTTTGCATAGGGTATTCATGTTGTAGCATTTGCGAGAGCTGTACAGTATGAATGTTATAGCATTGCGTATAAGCAGCTGGGGGAATGATATGCTTAGAAAGGATTGTGAGTTTAGTCTATTTTTTTTACTGATATCTTCTTACGACTATGATCATTTAGTTATTTTCCTGTTTATTAGTATAGCTATCAAAACTCTCAAAACCAATCAAAGTTATTTTCTTTTTAAGCACAACTAATTCTGCAATACGATGTCATCAGTGGGTATCCCAGTCTCTGTGGGACGATACTCTACTTACTCTTTATTACTTGTTCGAATAGTGCACTTACCATCAAGGAAATCAACCCAACAAGTTTTTGGCGCCGTTGCCCAGGACTGTAGATACCTATAGTGACGACGCCCTTTTTGCTGAATAGTTGTGATTTATCAAATAAAGCTCACTCCTTCTTTTTCTTGATTTTCAGGTACATTCTGTAGTGTATGCATAACTCGCTTTCAAGCAACCTAGAGCCTTACGATCCTGAGATCGAACGTACTTACAAGCAAAGGCGCAGGAAGCAGAAGCGAAGAAGTCAACTCTTTGACCTCGCAGACATGGCGGATATGCCTGTCAATCATGATCAGGATCGAAGGGAGCCGCAAGTGATAAACATGGACAATCAGGTCCCTCCCCTTCCAAATCCAGATGGGAACAAAGCTATCATGGAATTCGGGATTCCAAATTTAAGCAAATTGAATTCGGCTATTACACCACCAACCTTTAATGCGAGACACTTTGAAATTAAAGGTGTCATGATTCAGATACTGAATGCAGCTGGACAATTTGGAGGACTCTCATATGAAGACCCTCACTTACACCTCAAGGCTTTCATGGAGGTGTGTGACTCATTCGTCATTCCAGGAGTCACGACCGATGTCGTTCAAATTAAACTATTTCCATTCTCTCTTAGGGACAAGGCATGGACATGGCTCAACAACTTACCAGCCAATTTGATCTCCTCCTGGAATGATTTAGGGAGCAAATTCCTGCTCAAATTCTTCCCACCTACTAAGAATGCTCACCTCAGAGGGGATATCACCAATTTCAGACAAAAGTCTGGTGAATCTACATACGAAGCTTGGGACAGATTTAAAGACCTCCTCAGAAGGTGCCCACAACACGGGCTGTGTGAGTGGGCCCGGCCTAGAAACATTTTTACGAGGTCTCGATGGACAAACACGATCAATTGTAGACGCTTCATCCGGCGGGTCCATCTTGATGAAGTCCTATGAAGAGGCTCACGAGTTATTAGAGCGCATGGCTATGAATAGCCATCAGTGGCAAGCAGACAGAGCTACACCCTCCCGAACTGTTGCTAGAATATATGAATTGGATGCTATGACTGCTCTCACAGCTCAAGTATCATCTCTGACCAATATGGTGAAAGGACTGACCCTTCCCTCAAGCAGCCCATCCCTGCAACCATCCAGGTAACTTGTATGTACTGTGGAGGAGAGCACCCCTACTCGCAGTGCTCCGCCAACCTCGAATCGGTTAACTACGTCAACAACTTCAACAGGGGCAGTAACACCAACAACCCGTACTCTAACACATACAACCCAGAATGGAGGCAGCACCCCAATTTCTCGTGGAGCTCCCAAGGTCAACAAACAGCAAGGCAATCATCTGGCCTATCGTACTCAAACAGACCATCAAACCCCCAGGGTTTACCCAGCAAGCACGGTAGCAGGGCAGTGATTTAGACCCACAACACTTTATGTTGACCCTTATGAAGGAATACATGGCAAAGAACGATGCAATCATTCAGAATCAACAGGTAACTCTTCAAAACCTTAAGAACAAAGTCGAACAACTAGCGACTGCTCTCAACAATAGGCCCTCAGGATCTCTGCCGAGTGACACTGAAGTCCCCAGGACCCAAGGAAAAGAAGAAGTCAAACAAATAGAGCTCCGTAGCGGCAAGAGTCTGGAACCCATGAGAGTAACCAAACCACTTACTGAATTCACTGAGCCGAAATTAAGGCAACCAAATAAAGGGAAGGAAAGTGCCGAGCAACCCCTCAATGAATAACAGCAGCACTCAACTCCAATGCGAATTGAGCAGAATATCGATGTTTCGGCAGTACCTCTATCCACACACTAGACGACCATGGGCAACAGTCAAAAAGGAATGCTACGGTATCATCATCACAGCAGAACCGTGATCTAGAGTCACTGAGTGTGCCCAAGCGACCCCCGCCTTTTCCACAGAGACTACAAGGGCAGGGTCAAGATAAGCAATTTCAGAAATTCCTCGATATGTTACGGCAATTGCATATTAACATCCCCTTGGTGGACGCACTGGAACAAATGCCTAGCTATGTGAAGTTCATGAAAGACATTTTGTCCAAGAAGAGGAGGGTGGAAGAATTCAAAACGGTAGCATTGACCTAGGACTGCAGTGCCATTCTAACAAATAGGCTACCACCGAATTTAAAAGACCCTGGCAGCTTCACAATCCCCTCTGCCATTGGATCTCAATACTCAGGGAAGGCCTTATATGACCTCGGAGCCAATATCAATTTAATGCCGATGTCTGTTTTCAAAAAATTAGCAATTGGGGACGCAAGGCCCACAACAGTCACATTGCAGTTAGCTGATCGCTTCATTGTCCTACCAGAAGGAAAAATCGAGGATGTCCTGGTGAAAGTTGATAAGTTTATCTTTCCGGTGGACTTCATCATCCTTGACTTCGAAGCAGATCGAGAGGTCCCAATCATTCTGGGAAGACTATTCATGGCTACAGGGAGGACTTTGATTGATGTGGAAAAAGGAGAACTCACCATGCGAGTAAATGAAGATCATGTGACCTTCTCAATTCTAAAGACAGTATAATTCACAGACCCAGCCGAGGAACATCTACCCTCAGAGGATGATAGACACGAGGGAAAAGGTGCACGTAGCACCCCTGCACTACCTTCGTACTAAAATGCTACAGCATTGTCTGGCTGAAGACTTTAAACCAAGCGCTACTGGGAGGCAGCCCAGCTTCTTAATGTTTGCTTTTTTTTTGCTAGCAGCCGTAGGAGGCGTTGCAACCAGGCCAATGCTATAGCAAACACACTGGCCCCATTCCATAACCCACGATACCCAGGTACGCTCCTGTTTATGTGCACTTTTCTTTTACTGGTGGGCCACCGTTATTGGGCCCCTTTCGCGTTGAAACGCGCCAACTTGTCACCCAAGAGTCGTAACACTTTACCTCCACATTTCGAGCGACCCTGTCTATTCTCCACATCCTCTCGTCTCGCATCTCTTCTACTCCCTCCAACTCTAGCACCCAAACTGTACCCCTCCCACCATCCAAAATGCCTAGGGTCAAACAAACGCCAAGGCGTGGCCGGATGCCCCCACCGGTTTACGCCCGGCGTCTGCTGGCTCCACCCGCCCCCATTGTTGTGTCGTCCTCCTCCTCTGGGTCCACCGACTCTTCGGCGTTGATAAGCCCCGCTACCTCGGTGACAAGACTTACATACTTACCAACACGCCCCTCTACTGGCGCCCAGACACGGACGCCAACTCCACGGGAAAATTCCTTTGCCGTCTTCGTCGACTGCGCAGGGAACTGAAGACCATCCACCGCGACCCACGCGCCTTCAGCGCAGCCCATCGCCATGGATCGCCAAAGGTCGTCTCCCTCTCGCAGTCCCACTTAGGGATGCCGGTCGTCAATGGCGTGGGCGACACCTCCTCCAAGGAGGATACGGCCACCAGTGCCCCTGCCCCTCCTGCCCCCTAGTTTCCCTTTAATTTTTATGCTATTGTGTTCTTTTTTTTCTTGTTTTACTGACTATCTGATGCCACCCTGGGCGTTTGCCTCAGGGAACTTTTTGTGAATGATGCTTTTGAATACTTCACTCTATCCATGTCATCTTACCGTCCCCCGCCACCTCGTTCTCATTGTGATTCTTTTATGCTGCAATGGGGGCATTGCATCAATCAAGTGTGGGGGGATAATTAGTTTTATCTGCACCTGCTAATTTATGCTTGAATACGCTCAAATAACCTAGATTTAGCTAATGTGCAAACGGCAAATTTTTAAAAATTCTTATCTGCTAGAGCGAATAGAAACCTATAGCAATAGGATGAATGTCTGTAGAACTAAGCATAGAAAAATTGCCTAAGGGAAACTGAACCGTTAGGTTTGGGAAATTGACAGTGGTAGTTAACGTGGTGTGTGGTAAAGTGTCGATGAGGAAGAATAAAGAAATAACCCACAATGGAAGGATTTATTTGAGCCTACTTGTTTCTATTCAAGAGTGCATGTCCGCTAACCCATTTATGATCTTTGATTTGTCTTGATTCTTTGATAAACTATCTGGTTTTTAAGCAATTAGTTTGTAGGATAAAGGCATTCGTGTCACACCCTTCATTCCCATACACAAACCATAGAACATCAATCTCCATATTGCCACCCCTTTGAGCCTATTCGAATATGCTATAGCAGATTTCATTAGACATGCGAGTGTGAATAAATTTGTGAAGAAATGCTACGGCATAGTGCCTCCGTAAAAAATGCTGCAAAAGAGCTATTAGTTCAAAAAAAAGACGGAAAAGCTTTGGAATAAAGAGGCAGCAAAGTGAAACAAAGTCCAATTGAGGCACTCGACTAAGTTAAGAAACATGTCTGAAACCCTGCTATAGCATTGATCATCATATCCCATCTCCATACAGACATAGACATCCCCGACATTACAAACCAAAAAGCCCTTTTGACGAATGAAAGCTCAGATACTAGAAAGTAATCTTAGAATTTTGACAAGGCTATAAAGCGTCTAGGTTAGCGTGACAAGAGAGGAAAATAAATCCCGAATGAGAGAGAGCGTACACACTAAATCTGAGAGTCTCTTGACACTTCCTCATCAGAGCGATATCTTGCACCACAAGTCATTAGTGATGGGTAGTGGGATTGCCTGAACGGGGATGAGACCTAAGAGCAATAGCATAGGCATAGTTATAAGGATAGCGTGCTGCTACTATTAGTTAATGTTTTGCTCTGTTATCTCTATCTTTTATTTTGTCTAGGATTGCAAAAAGCTAAGTGTGGGGTATTTGATGAGCATGATTTATGCCATGTTTTTCCCTGTATTTTATGACTGAATTGTATGGTGAATATGATCTTAACTGCATTTAATCTTAGCAAAAAGGCATTAATTCATTGTACAGGGAACTTAAGGATGAATTCTGTTTACATCCTAAACATGTGCTAAGAAAGATCAAGTTTTGAGGTTTTATGATAAAGTCGCATAACATAGCCGATGCTGTGCTATAGCATCAGGACAACTTTATCAAAGTGCAATACAATGCATCCCTGAGGCTATAGCATAGTAAGTGATGCATTGCTATGCGGCATATATCCTGATCTTTTGTCAAGATTGTTTCAGGAAGTATAGTGCAGGTCGATGATAACGGGATTGTTGAACTACACAGCAAGTAGACCAGACTATATAAGGAAACAACAGCCAACCCTAAAAGGGGTTGGAAGTCGTCGAGAGAAAAGAGTCCAATCATACACAGCCAGACTCGAAAGAAGAGTAAGAGAAGTCACGAAGCACGAGGACCCCAAGAGAACCCAGCATCCTTCCTTTTAGTGAGACGGAGTGAAGAAGACGTGGAGTTATGACTTGACAGGGCTTCTTCCACGCCGTCGGAACATCCATCAAGCTTTTGTTTCTTGTTTCTTTTATTTTAATTCCAGTCAACCTTTTGTCATGGGCTATTCTGTAGTACTCGGTTTTGTGATTCCCTCGTCAGTCATGAACTAACCTCTTAAGGCTGAACGAGGATGATTTTCTAAGTATAGAATGAACCCAGTTGCTAGTTTTTAATTTAACATATTCGGTTGCTTATCAGTAATTCAAATTCTTATCGATTAGCGAGAGCTAGGGGCTAGATCAGTGGCCTCAGGTTACTGAGAGGGAGTCGGGGTTAGATATCTGAGAAGCAGTGATTGCTAGGCAGGCTGGTGCAAGGCTTGACCAATTATTGTAGACTTTAGGAATGGGTCTACCGCTCATAACCATAACACCTTGATTTGTATTGATAATCCGGCTAGAAAAATTGCCATAGACATATGGGAGAAGTACAAACTAGGATTGTATGTATTGGACGTGAGAGCTTCGGTAGATTAGCGTGGTGTGGTTAACTGAATAACTTTGCATAGGGTGTTCATGCTGTAGCATTTGCGAGAGCTGTACAGTATGAAAGCTATATCATTACGTATAAGCAGCTGGGGGAATGATATGCTTAGAAAGGATTCCGAGTTTAGTCTATCTTTTTACTGATATCTTCTTACGACTACAATCATTTAGTTATTTTCCTGTTTATTAGTATAGCTATCAAAACTCTCAAACCAATCTAAGTTATTTTCTTTTTAAGCACAACTAATTTTGCAATACGGTGTCATCAGTGGGTATCCCAGTCTCTGTGGGACGATACTCTACTTACTCTTTATTACTTGTTCGACTGGTTCACTTGCCATCAAGGAAATCGACCCAACAATAACCCTTCGACGCTTAAGGACTTTAGACCTATCTCTCTGTGCAATGTGAGCTTCAAAATTATCACTAAGCTCCTAGAAAATAGGTTTAAAGAGGTCATGGCCCATCTTATTGGCCCTGACCAATGTAGCTTTATTACAAACAGATGCAGTTGCGATAATATCCTAATTGCCCAGGAGATCATTCACTCTATGAGATTAAATGGTAGGAAGAAAGGCTTTCTGGCCATCAAAATCGATATGGAGAAAGCTTTCGAAAATTAGACTGGGGATTTATTAGGAATACTCTCACTTGTTTGAAGCTTGTGGTAATCTCATTGAACTCATCATGGCCTGTATCTCTACCACTTTTATGTCCATTCTCTGGAATGGCGATGAAAGCTCACCTTTTACCCCATCTAAAGGTGTGAGACAAGGAGATCCTCTAAGCCCGTATATTTTTGTTCTTTGCATGGAACGTTTAGGTCAGCTTATTAAAGCTGAGTGTGAGACCATGCGCTGAAAATCGTTTAAATTTAAAAAGGATGGTCCTCACATATCTCACTTGTTTTTTTGCTGATGATCTCATTCTTTTCACTGAAGCTTCCTACAGCCAAATGGTAGAAGTTCGTAAAGGGATGCAGAGTTTCTGTGAGGTTTTGGGTCATAGAATCAATTTAGATAAATCTCGTATGTTCTGCTCGAAAAATGTTAATTTTAGCCGTGCTTTGGAACTAAGCCAGCTCCTTGGGACTGGTATTACTTCTGACCTTGGGAAATACCTGGGGGGTGCCGATTATCCATAAGAGAGTCACCAAAGCCACTTATCACCTTATTATCCAACGAGCTAAAAAAAAGTTATCCATGTGGAAAAGTAAATTTTTGACTGTTGCAGGACGCTCGGTTCTTATTAAATCTATCCTATCTTCTTTGCCTAGCTACTGTATGCAGTCAACCCTTCTCCCAATTTGCACTCTTAGTGAATTAGAGAAGGTTTCCAGGAAGTTCCTTTGGTCTCAGGAGGAAGAAGTGAGAAAAATGCATCTCATTGCTTGGGACAAGATTACCCAAGCAAAGAAGCAAGGGGGCTTGGATTCAAAGATTTACGGCGCCAGAATAAAACTTCATTATGAAACTCTGCTAGAGCCTCCTAACAAAACAAGATGCTCTTTGGGTTAAATGCCTATGGTCCAAATATAATTGTGGCGATCTTCTTATACCTAAGGTATCCAAGAAACGAAACTCCTCCTCTGCATGGAAAGCGATATCATAAGTTTGGGATAAATTCTTCAGTGGTGTTGGGAAAAAGGTTAATAATGGGGAGGGAACTAAGTTTTGGTCTGATCTTTGGCTTCCCCTTGATCGACCAATTATAACCTTTGTTCAAAATCCGACATTAGTGAATGAGGATGAGACTGTAAAAGATCAAGTATTGATGCATGGGCGTTGGGACATTACTAGATGGCAAGGAGTTTTGCCTCCTAATATTATATATATTATTACCAAAATGCGCCCCCAGCAATACCTTCACTGACTGCTTTACTTGGCGAACGTCGAGAGACGGCTGTTTCTCTGTTAAATCTACTTATGAATATCTCTCTGACAGAGGAGGAGGTAACAATAACAATTTATGGGCTCAAATGTGGAAATGGCAACTTCCTGAAAAAGTCAAATTCTTCATGTGGCAAGTTGGTCACGAGAGATTGGTTACTAATTCCCTTAGAGCCAGAAGGGGTCTTACAAATGATGGCACCTGTCCCTTTCATTGTAATAGTGAGAAAAGTGTGATTCACATCATCAGAGATTGTGAGAGAGCTAGAAACTTATAGAAACAAATTTTAAAGCCTAAATATTTTGCTCAGTTTTTCTCAGGTAATTTGCAGGTTTGGCTCAATTGGAACACCAATCACAACCCAGGAAAAGGTAGATTCCATAATTTCTCTTGGCCAAGAGTCTTCAGTCTGGGGTGCTAGATCCTTTGGACAACCATATGCAAATCTCTTTTTCAAGGAGAAAGCATAGATACCAGAGAGACGCTTCATCGATGCAACTATCTCCTCATGGAAAGCGCTACAAATCAAACTCTAGCTCACCAGATTTTTCAACTTGACAAGACTCAGGAAAAGTCTTAGATGCCTCCACCTACGAATGTGATTCGTATTGATGTTGATGGGTCAGTGCAGCTCCACCACCAAGCGGCGTGTGGAGGAGTGATACGGAATGCTCAAGGGGAATGGTTGATGGGTTTTCATAAATCCCTGGGTCTCCATATGGTCCTTGAAGCTGAAATTTATGCCATCATGATAGGATTACATATCGGCCAACAGATGGGTTTGCAGAACATTATTCTTTATTCTGATTCCCTTGATGCTGTTAATACCCTTATGAGAGACTGCTTTATAGATCATCCATTGAGAGACATTATTGGGGAGACTAAGGATTTACTATTCAAAGATTGGAGCGTGGAACTTCATCATACCTCAAGAGATAACATTCCATATGCTGACTTTATGGCCAAGGGAGGCCATGGTGCTACTGTTGATGCCGGGGTGGTTCTTGTCCCCGCTATCCCTAGAAGATGTCTTGATATGGTCTTGAAGGACCAATTGTCTTGCTGTTAGTTTCTTTCTAACTTTATGTTGTAAAGGCTAGATTTTTTATAGTGTAGGTGCTCTATCTTATTTTTCAAGCCTCGGCTTGCCTTTATTATTCCCAAAAAAAAAAACAACGGGATGATCCGCTGTAAACAGCCTCCAAATCCAATAGCAATAATAGGATACCCGTTGATTTGCCGCCAACTAATCATTTAATATTCTTTTACATTTGAACACTCACATTGGCAAAAAAAACAAGAAGGCCACTCACACATCAGAACATTGTTAATTGTTACTAGAGCAGTAGAGTTAGCAGATTAATATTTTACATTTAATTTTTTTGCCAACTTTACATTTAATTTATTATGAAATGATTTAATTCAATTCTTCAAATATATATTAATTTAATATTTTCATATTGTGATTCAACAAATTTCAAGAAATAATATTCTCACATTGCTTTTTGGAAGAAGAAGTTATAATAGTTAAAAACGTATTTAACCATTTCAATATATTTTTTAATGATATCGGAAGGACTTTATTAATAATTTTTGTGAACTAAAAACCACGAATGCTTTTAAGATGAATAAATAAGAAAAAGATTCGGATATTGAATTAATAATTGTATCTTTAAAAAAATTCCTAAGAAATTGAATTTTTAAAATATTTAATTACCTCGACTCGACCCAAAATTAACCGAATGTGAAAACGCGGTTCCACTTGCCAGGGGGAAGAAGAAAAGACATTCGCACGCTTCTGCACGCAAAGGAACGATGCATACACGCGTTCTCCATGCTTCCACACGTTTTGCAATTATCTGATTATGCTTTTTTATTTTATAATCTGTTGCCAAAAACAAAAACAAAAGTCTCAACTCTCAAGAGTATAGTCCTGAATCCGTATCAAATGAAGTCATGAGGTGTTCCCAAGGGCGGACCTACTTGTTAGAGAAGGGGGTAAGTGCCTCGTTGAATTTGAGTTTTTTTTAATAATTAATACATGTTTGAATGATTCTCACCCTTAATACATCAAAGTTGTACTTCATAATGGGATGAGGGATGAATGGTTGAATAATTGTTTAGTGTCTTATATTGAAAAAAGATGTACTCGTATTTGATAGCATTGATAATAAGACAATTATGATAGAATTCCAAAAAATAAGGCTTAGAATGATGACATTATAATTATTTATATTGTAATATATATTTTTTTATTAAAATACATGTATTTAAACTTATTGAGTATCCATCCTTTATTGTAATTTATGTAGCTGCATTTATTTCTAACAGGACTTAGCTTTACTTTTCTAAATGACAGGTTTGTAAAATAATTGTCTCTCTTATTAAATCATCAGTATTCACTTGATTTCATAAATATTTTTTTAATATTTTTTTTCTTATTTATATTCTTTTACTTTTTAATGCATTTAAAACTTTCCTAAAAAATATTTTTGAGGGGCAGCACCTCGAATATCCCCACCAATTGTGATCCCTTTTATAATTTTCTGGGTCCTGGATGTTCCTTATATAGATGCGCAACCTTTTTTTTTTTTTTTGGGCGGGGGGGTGTTTGGTTTGGATATGGACTAAGATAAAATTATGATATTGTTTTGTTAATGGGGCTGAATATTAGCTCCTGTTAATGCATGGTGAAGCAATAATTGAGATAAGGAAAGAAATTGTTACGTGTCTATTTGTAGTACGTAAAATTGTAATTGGATGCATGGAAGGTCATGTTTGTGCTTGAGCCTTGAAGTATTGTAGATATTGCTCTCATGCAATGTTCTTAATATTATTACTCTTGTTTTATTTATAAGTTTTTTTTAATTAAATTATACATACCAATGATAGTTAACTCAATGATTATAGGCTAAATTTTTAAAGTTATCTTCATTTATGAATGAATATTTTTTTTAACTATTTCTTCTTTCTTTATTTTTATGGATACAATTAATATAGAGAAAATCGTTACGATCTCATTTACTATCCTAAAACTTCACTTATAAATAAGAGTACATTTTTTACTCAAAAAGGACTTTGAAGTGGTAATTAAGAAGGGTCTAAGGATCAAGGACTAGAAGCACCTAGCGTACAAAAAAAGCGGAAAGGCGAAAGTCATACTCATAGGCATAGGTGGATGCCACCACATCACATATCCCTTGAAATTGAGCTCAAACAAGCCTAAGAAATCGGGCTGAGCCCGTTAAAGCTTTAGCTTTTTAATGATCGGACTTATAAATTAGAAATTTAAATGAAATCGGCTTACAAGTGCACCAGAGGTATGGAATTGGACTGTTAGGCCCTTTAAATATTATTTTTTCATTAATTTGACTTGACCATTTAATTTACTAATTTATATGTATTTTGTATTTATTATAGAGTTATTTGTCCATTTAACTACAAATACATAATAACTCTACTTTAATTTTATGATTTGGTTTTGTAAATAAAGATTATAGATGTATTTATAATGTGAGAAAGGATATTCTTGATTTTTTTTTACCTATAAAGCAGAGCCTACTACTTGAAGTGAAGCATAATATCTTTGAAATTGATGAGGGTGAAGAAGATGAGAATTATAGTTATCGTACTAATGTTGCTTATTGGTAAGCTTGTTATGTTTTGTATGAGTTACTTATGAAAAATAGTTTACTCTTGATTATGAATTAGTGATTGCGTTTGTTTATTGTATTCAACGTGTTGTGTAGATATGAATGTTGACAATATTTATTTGATAAATTATAATTATAATTGTTGTATTTTACTAATTATATTTCTTTGAAAAAATTGCAGGAAAAATAATTTTAATTCATAAAAATGTCTTAGGTTCAGAGAGCCTTGACCAGATCTTTTCAAGTTAAAATGAAAAATAAATGTTTTTCTTACCCCCGATTTTAAAAAGGCTTCATTTTTTTTGCCACTTTCGGCGCACATTTCGATTCCCAAAATTCTACTTGCCACACGTTGTTTCACTCCATCCTCTCAATGGGGTGGGTGTCTATCCAGATGCGGCTTCCCGTAATCATGCATAGCCCTCCGCAAGCTGGTCTTCCACTGCCTGGACTGGACAGTGTCCCTTATTGGGCCACCTTAGGGGGTTCAACTCTTTTTTTTGTCAACGGGCTCAGCTCACTTTTTAGCCCACACACAATCTAATCCAATTATGATTATGCCCTAGAAATAGGGCTTATTGGAGTTAGAGGTAAAAGAGTTTTATAATAAGCAGCTCCAAACATTTGTTTTTTCACAACTTAATGAGCTTTTCTTACAAATTTCAATCTCATGATGAATAATAGAACCCGTTTTCCCCCCATAAATAAATGCCTTGCTTTATGCTGTTTTACTCTACAAAAGGGACTGGCCTGAACATCAGATAACCCCCCCCCCCCCCCCCCCCCCCCCCCCAAAAAAAAAAAAAAAAAAAAGAAAGAAAGAAAGAAGTGACATTGCCCATTGGCATCTGAATTTTAGCCCGTGGTGTTAAGAACTTGGCATATACTTTTAGTTACAGTGCTCTTTACACACAAGTTCATCTAGAGTTAACCAACTGTTTGATGTCAGTCATACTAAGGTCGGGGGAACAAAATTCTTTCAAAGATAGCATCAGCTTTTCAAGTGCTTCAAGTGCTGGAAGTGGCAAGCTACTTTTGGAAACTAGGGTGTTTACATCATCCATTAGCCTAACTAATGTATCCTTCTGAAAGCGTTGGCCATTTTCTTTCAATAGATTCAACCAAGACAGCTTAGAAAATGCCTTCAAGTCTTTGGAGAGACCATTGGTGATACATCCAAGAGTTTCAACATGATCATCCTTTTCAAGCTTCATACAGAATCTTTCCTTTATCAGAGTAGCTGGAATAATACGATCTGTTTGGATCAAGTGCTTCCACGTCATTTCAATAGGCTCTTCCTGGCAAACATTCAAAGTTATCGTGAGTTGATGGAATGTCTAACGGGTTTCACCCCGTTTGCAGCTTTTATCTAACTAATGAGATGAACGGGATAAAAAGGTGAAAGTAACATGGTGAACATGATAACAAGGATTTTATTTATTTGATGAATTACAATTTAAAATCAAATATTTCTTGTTAATCAATATATTTAGCAACATCAAATATTGTGACAAAAAATATTTTCAAATTGGCCAGAGTTCCTCTTTGTTAGTAGCATAAATTATTGAATAATCTAAGTTTAGAAGCATTAAATATGTCACACAGGACCTATTCTGCAAAAAGGAGCTCATCACCACAAAAGAACACAGATACATTCTGAAACACATAGTATTGCTCCTCTCTGTTGGCTTACCAAGTAGGCCTGCTGAATATACCTTATCTATTTTCAATTACTGTAATTCTTAACTATCAAGCATACACCCTCAACTACCCACATGACCTAGCGCACATATTCACTTCTCCAAGAATCATAAATGAACCACACAAGCACACACGCACACAAAGCAGTCAAAAGAAAAATCACCTTTCCAGCTCTTGATGCCTCCAGTATCATTCGAAGATGACGTTTTGCATTGAAGTGGTATCCATGGTCTAGCATCTTTTGGTAGACGTAGTTAAAGTAATTCCATCTCTTCTCTACTATACATGCATCTAACATGGTGTTGAATGTGTAAATATCCGGTATCACCACAATTTTGTAATCAGAATTTCTCTTTACATGATTTGTGCTTTCTGACATCTTCTCAAACAATTCTTTTCCTTCCTCAAACATCCCATGTTCCAGGTAAGCTTTAAGCATCATGTTACAGGTAACAAGATTTGGGGAGCAAATATCCTTCATTTTTCCAAAAATGTATGCCCCATCTTGGATGTTTCCAGATTCCAGACATGCTTGAATTAAGCCCGTGTATGTCACTACAAGTGGCTTGTTTGCAACCTTACATATCTTCTCTATCTGCCACAGGATGAGCAACACTTTCTGTGATCAAGCCTTGTATATATATTATTGCTTACAAGAACTCATTAAATTCCATAATTCAATTAACATTTGGAAAAGTGGTTGAGAAGAGAAAGAAATTGGTTTGTAAAAGTTGAAGAATATTTATCAATAATATTACATCACTCATGATTGAGGGCGATAAGAACTAAGATAGAGTTTTTTTCTCCCTCTATTTTGGCCCTCATCTAGAAGTATAATAAGACGTTTAGGGGCCAAAATTTAGACATCTTGAACTTGACTATTCTACTTGGCCAAAAAATCCTGACTTCCCCCTGTTAACCAGGCAAAAAGAGAAAAAACACACACACACAGAGCTTTCATTTTTTCCTCAGATTTCAACACATAGAAGTCTTTTTCTGCCCAGGTGGTGTGAGTATTTGTATACATCGTGCCCCTTAAATGCACTCGTTATTTTCAAAGAAACATAAAAACCTTCAGCCCCTCCCAACTACCAGATCCCCGAAATGAAAAAAAAACTAAAACTGTAACTGAGAAATTAGATTGTATAAAATCTACCTGCGTCAGTGCCTCGCTACATCTTCCAGCTGCACAAAGACATCGAGCAAGGTCATAATAAAGAGAAGCAGAGCCTACAATTCCACGTCTTTCCATATCTTGCACAGCCAATATAGCCTCATCAGTATTGCCCTCTTTCCATAGTGTATTCACAAGAACTGGATGAAACATCATCGTCAAGATCAAAATCATCTCAAAAATACACGATTCATATTTATATGGATAATACATGACTGTACCTCTATATGTCAACGAATTGGGAATAGAAAACTTCTGAACTTTCATGAAAAATTCATGAACTAGATTGTACTTGCCACATGTAAACATCACCTGCTCATGCATACACAAATTGAAGACTAAAACTTTATTATCAAAGACAACCAAGCCAACATTAACTCATGCAATCACATTGGTTGCTAGTAAAAATATAGCATCAGCTAGGGTTTATATGATTTTTTAAATTTTCTAACAATATATAACCATGTGTCTGTTTTCACCAAAAAGTTTAACAGTTGGGAAATGTGAGGTAACCTAAGAAAGGACCCAGGTCAGTGGCAAAGTGCTAATTCCTTGCCTAAGGTTAGACATGGTATTTGTCATGCCGGACATGATGATAACATTAGGACCAATGATGCTAACCCATTAAAAATAACTCTCATGTATAATGTCACTTCTGTCCTTTACGTTCATTTAATGTTTGGAAGGTTCTAATTTAAGGCTTTGACATAAGAATTTCTGTCTTCTCTTTGATGACACTCTATATTAAGGACCCGGGACATGATGATGTTTGCAGACTCTTCATCAGAAAACTAATAAAACTACTCCTCCAGTCCTTAATATAAGACAAATTTGGTGAGTTGATCTTAGTCCTAAATATATAACATAGTTTTCACATTTGTCAATCTTTTCCTAATTTATCCTTATTGATACTTCCTCAACAATAATCAAGAAGGAGAAGGAATGAGAGAATTAAGAAAGATGACTAGAGTGGTTTAACAAATACATGTCATATTAACTAACTTAGCTAACTTCCTTAATCTTGTCAAATTAGGTAAATATGTCTTGTATTAAAGACTAGAGGGAGTAATAGAAAAACTGTGGAGATTTAACAGATGCGAACCGGGCAGGGTGACCATATGATAGAAAATCTACATCCAGCTATTGCACGTTTGTTTGGGGCAATTTGGTACTTGGAGGAACAAAAGGCAAAGTGTAGTTGCAAGAAGTAGGGCTGAAGCAGAGTTTAGAGTATTTGCACTTGGAATTTGAGAAGGCTTATGGCTCAAATGGGTCCTAGAAGATTGCAAATTTTCCAATTACTCTCTCTTCAGACAGTATGGCAGCCATCAACGTCTCATATAATCCAGTGCAGCATGACAAATCCAAGCAATTTGAGATAGATAGACACTTCATCAAAGAGAAGACAGCTGGCGGTATTATCCACCTAACTTACATTCCTACTGGAAAGCAAACTGCACATATTCTCACCAAAGGGCTAGTTCGAGACAAATTTAAGAATTTTGTTGGCAAGTCGGCCATCAATGATTCAACTTTAGGAGGAGTGTGGAAATCCAACATACAATATGCAAACATTTAAATTTATTAGAGATTTTATTTTTATTCCTTGCATCTCTTAGTATCCCTATTTTTTGGCCAAGATTGATTAGCCTCTGCTACATATATCCCCTTGTTCAGAATCAGCGAAATACACAAGAACATTTCCGACTCCTCTCCACAAATAAATATAACGATATAATAGACATTGCACAACATCATCCCATTCCTTTTGCTTCACCATCAGCGTAGCCTTAATATGATATTAATGCAAAAGAAATATAACTAGTGCATTTGTGACCTATTTTGAAAGTCGGGATTTTAACAGCCACTTCTTTACTTTGAGAAGTGGCTTAGTAGCTTTCGAACAAACTCTTCTCTGTCTTGACTTTTGAGTCTGCCCAACTACATTGAGGACTTCATTACATGTCACTATCAATTTATAGGCAATGATATAGAAATGTGTGAGGAGTTGAGAAATAGTATAGTTATTGGCAAAAGCATGATGCAAGATGTTTTAGATGATACTTCCAGCTATTCCCTTGGGTTAGACTTTTGTTCTTTGCTGATATAGTTTTCCCCCATTTTTTGTCATTTTTCCTCCTGCTACATCTTTTGCTAATCTTAGAGAATACTTTTTATACACCCTGCTTGGGTTCTCTCCCTAAAAAATCTACTTTATCTACCACAAAATTGATTTCCAAATTGATTACTAAGACATGGGACGATTGTGCAATAATATGAAACCTAAAGAAACTAGAGGCTACAATTACCTCCATGACAAGGCCATAAGTTGTAGCAGAAGGTTGTTGACGTTGCTTCTTTAATTGCTGTAAAACCCAGAAAGCCCCTTCCCACTGTTTCTGCTGAACACAAGCATTGAGGACCTGCATGCTCAATTGACATATGGAAATACTAAATCAACTCCAAATTAATAAAACAAAAGTCAAATTTTCACAACATAGCATTACTTACTGTGGGAATATTATGAAATATTATTATATTATATTATTCTCCCTAGGTTGTTGTAACCTCTCCTCTATTCTCTCCTAGATTTTCTCCATAAGTTACTCCTTTATTTTCTCCTTAATTTGTTTAGTTCTACTTATTATATGTTAGAATATTGTTCTGTCACACTAAGTTCTGTCTGATTCCTTCTGATTCACTTTCCACTCTGTATCACCTCACCCACTACTCCACTCACTCACCACTTTACTTTCCATTCTGTATTATTCTTTCCTAGAGCCTATATATACATGGGCTATGTATTCAATCAGATATCAATAACCGAGTGTGTTTATGTCTGAAAGACAATATGGTATCAGAGCAGGACCTTCTGTTCGAAGGCCCAGAGAGCGAAAATGAACTCCACCATGCTCGGTCACAGTGACCGAGCACTCACGGAGGTCCTAGGGTCGAAAATCGAAGGACCCAGTGTCGGAACTCTTCACTCCGCCACCCACAATGCTAGTCGGCCTCCTCTGCCTGGACAGAAGTTAAAGATACAGAGAGAGAAAGAGAGAAACACGAGAGAACGAGAGAAACAGAACACTTCGACCACTCCCGATCCGCCCGAAGGAGAGCACGTGTGGGACAACACCGCCACCACGTACGGCATCGACGGCGCCGATCGGCGGATCCGGAGAAGCGACGGCGATTTGACCGGCGCGTAGCACCCACGCGCCACCACATTGCCGGCGCGTGACACCCACGCGCCGCCGTGAACAGTGATCTCCGGCGACCCATTTTCTTCCAGAAACATGAATCCCTCTGAATTCCCTCCTTTGTTTGGATCAATCCCCGGAAGACCAACCGAATACCTCCCTTAGCTTTTATGTCCGGAACCAATTCTCAAACTCAAAACTCTTCATCTTCTTCCTCTATGACCAAGTAACCCGGTGCACCGCGTAACCTCGTAGATGGCTTCGAGTTTTCAGATCATCAAGTTATGGCTATTACCCATAAGTTTAATGGTAGAAACTATCTCCAATGGTCCCAAAGTGTCGAGGTACATCCGAGGTAAGAGAAAGGAGAAATATATTAATGGGGCAGCACCTCAACCAACCGCTGATGACCCACTTTTCGATACATGGTTTGCTGAAAACAATCAAGTCATGACTTGGTTGTGCAACTCAATGACGTTAGAGATCAGTGAGGGATACCTACTTGCTCATACGGCAAAGGAAATATGGGATGCTTTGCTAGGAGAACCTACTCCTCTCTTGAAAACACCGCCTTGATTCACTTGAAGAGACAACTCCGGAATTTACAACAAGGTAATATGTCGAACTGAATACTATAATGCATTGCTGAAATTGTGGCAACAACAAGACCTATTTGAGGTTCACCCAGGAAAGTCTCAAAGATGCACAATTATACAAGAAGATTGTGGAAGGAGGAAGGATACATGATTTCCTCCTCGGGCTAAATGACACTTTTGAAGAGATAAGGGGTAGAATCATGGGGTTGAAACCACTTCCTCAACTCTTTGATGTTGTCAACTTTGTACAATTCGAGGAAAGTCGAAAACTCTTAAATCGAAGTAGCTCAAGTCAAACCGAAAACTCAGCACTCGCAGTCCAAGGACCACATGGAGAACGGAAGACTAACAAATGGTGCAACTATTGTAAGAAGAAAGGCCATAATCGAGAAGAATGCTGGAAACTCCATGGAAGACCTTCCAATGGCAAACCAAACTTCCAAAGTCACGGGAACACAGCTGAATCAAAGGTGGAAACTAACGATCGCCTAAGCCAGATAGAAGTACAGATTCGCAAGCTAATCGATAGGCAGAATCAGTCAAACTCCACTCCGAGTGTAAATCTGGTACAAACAGGTAATTCTATTGTAGCCCTCAACACTATGATGACTAGTGGAGATAATTGGATTGTTGACTCAGGAGCTACAGATCATATGACTGGTAACAGAACTTTATTCCACAGCATTAAATTCTGTCATGAACACCTTAAAGTCAAAGTAGCTAATGGTGTATTCACAAAGGTTGAGGGAATTGGTACAATTACATTATCTGATCAGTTAACAATACATAATGTTCTATTCGTACCTGAACTCACCTGTAATCTTATATCGGTGAGTAAGCTGACTAAAGATAAAATATGTCGAGTCATTTTTGATGATGGTCTGTGCGTGTTTCAGGATTTGAAATCGAGGAGGAGGATTGGGACTTCTAGAGAATGGGATGGACTATTCTACCTTGAAAGATTGAAATCAAAAAAGAAGATGCATGGAAGTCAAAACAGTATTTGGTTAGCTCCAATTCTAAAAATAATGATGTATTTTTGTGGCATTGTCGGTCGAGGCCACCCTAGTTTTGATTATATGAAGCATGTGTTTCCCAGTTTGTTCAATAAAAATTCAACTCCTTTTCAGTGTGAAACTTGCCAGTTTGCAAAACAAACACGATCCTCATATCCTAAACAAAAATATACCCCATCCTCACCATTTACACTAATTCATAGTGATATCTGGGGACCAGCTCGAATACCTACTCTCACCCATACCAGGTGGTTTGTCACTTTTATTGATGATCACACCAGAACCACATGGGTTTATTTATTAAAAGACAAATCTGAAGTAGCCAAAGTATTTCAAAACTTCTATACCTTTGTGAGAACTCAATTCAACACTTCCATTAAGGTACTACGAAGTGATAATGCCAAGGAATACATGAGTACAACCTTTAAAGAATTTCTTGATCAGCAAGGGATTCATCACCAAACTTCCTGCCCTTACACACCTCAACAAAATGGAGTGGCTGAGCGAAAAAACCGTCACCTTTTGGAAGTAACTCGTGCCTTACTAATGGAGCGAAATGTCCCTACCATATTTTGGGGTGATGCAGTCCTCACAGCCGCTTACCTCATTAACCGCATGCCTTCCAAAGTTCTCAATTACGAAACTCCAATTCAGAAACTTCTTGGATTCTTTCCCAATTGCCCTCTAATAAATTCACTACCTCCAAAGGTGTTTGGGTGTGTTGTCTTTGTTCATAAAAAGGATGGCAACAAATTTGGTGCCCGAGTGACAAATGTATATTCCTTGGCTATTCCTCTACTCAAAAAGGCTACAAATGTTATTGTCCGTCTTCCAAGAAACTTATAGTGTCCCGAATCTTTGTGTTCTCGGAAGACAATGCCTATTATCCCAAATTACCCATTCGGGGGAGTATTCGATATTGAATGGCTAATTCCCTTTACTACCGAAAACCTTCCCTTTACTACGAAAACCCCGTTTTACCCGACACTTCATCAACAATATCACCCAACCTTATAGCCACTCTTGATTCACCTTCTCCCACAAATCAACTTGAAACCAATGAAATGGAAACAAATGTTGAGATCAATTCAGGGATGGATACTGAACCACAACAAGAGGCAGAGCCCAGCTCACAAGTTCAAAATGAACCAGACACAGGTAGAACTGTCTCTCCCATTCAAAGGAACGACCATGAATCCAATCCGAGATTAAATCCTGAGGAACACGGTTGGCCTATTGCGTTGAGAAAAGGGGTAAGGTCATGCACTCAACATCCAATTCAACGATTTGTTTCATATGGTAATCTGTCTACAAAAATGCAAAGCTTTGTTGTAAACGGTGCCTGTACGATGAAAATTCCGAACACATTTCAACAAGCTATGGCAGATCCAAATTGGAAACAAGCTGCAGAAGAAGAATTGAGGGCACTCAAGGAAAATAAAACATGGGAGATCACACCTCTTCCTAAAGGAAAGAAACCGTAGGATGCGAGATGGATTTTCACTCCAAAATTCAATCCGAGATGGGAGTATCAACAAATACAAGGCGAGACTTGTTGCAAAAGGATATACCCGGACATATGGAATTGACTATCGGAGACATTTGCTCCGTAGTTAAGTTCAATACCATCCAAGTACTACTATCAATTGCGCAAACTTGGATTGGCCATTACACCAACTGGATGTGAAAAATGCATTCCTAAATGGAAACCTGGAGGAAGAAGTCTACATGGAGATTCCCGATGGAATTTCAGCTCCTAACAACTCGTGTGTAAACTCAACAAATCATTGTATGGTCTTAAGCAATCTCCCGGGGCATGGTTCAAGTAGATTTGCCAAAGCAAGTAAAAGAGCTTGGATACACTCAGGGACAAGCGGATGACACGTTATTCATCAAACGTGTTAATGGCAAAGTCACCATATTGATCGTATATGTTGATGACATAGTCATTACAGGAGACGACAAAGAATCCATTGCTCTACTAAAGAAGAACTTGTCAGTAGAATTCCAAGTAAAAGACCTAGGACAAATGAGGTACTTCTTAGGCTTGGAAATAGCTAGAACCAAGAAGGGAATCAATGTATCCCAACGAAAGTATACACTGGATCTGTTACATGAAACAGGAATGTTGGGTTCCCAACCAGAAGGAACACCAATGGAAGAGGGATGCCACCTAGAGATTAAGCCAAAAGGAATCCCGACCAACTCAGAAAGATACAGAAGACTTGTGGGAAAATTGATATATCTAACCCACACACGTCCCGATATTAGTTACGCAGTTGGAATAGTAAGTCGGTTTATGCATCGCCACAAGAAGAACACATGAATTTGTGTATAGAATTTTGAGTTATCTCGAAGCTTAATCCTGGAAGAGGAATATTGTTTAAGAAAGGTACAACCAGAAAAATTGAAATCTACACGAGATGCAGATCATGCAAGGGATAGAGAGACTAGAAGGTCAACCTCGGTACGCACATACGTGTGGGGAAATCTGGTTACATGGAGAAGCAAGAAAAGAGACGGTGGTGTCACCAAGTAGTGCGAAGCGGGCGAGAGCTGTTAACAAAGGAGTATGTGAAGGATTGTGGATTATGAGATTATTGAAAGAGTTAGGAATTCAATTTGAAGGACCAATGCAACTCTGGTGTGACAACAAGGCCAACATTGAAATGGTCAAGAACCCAGTATATCACGATAGAACAAAGTATGTTGAGATAGACAGACACTTCATTAAAGAAAAGACTGAAGCAGGCATAATAACTCTATCTCACATAAGATCTGCACGGACCAGTTACGAGATATCTTGACTAAACCTGCGGGCGAGAACAAAATTTGAAGTCTTTCGAGGCAAAGCGGGAATGATTGACATCTACTCTCCGGCTTGAGGGGAGTGTTAGAATATTGTTCCGTCACACTAAGTTCCGTCTCGATTCCTTCGATTCACTTTCCACTCGTATCACCTCACCCACTACTCCACTCACTCACCACTTTACTTTCCATTCTGTATTATTCTTTCCTAGAGCCTATATATACATGGGCTATGTATTCAATCAGATATCAATAAACTGAGTGTGTTTATGTCTGAAAGACAATATTATATAAGTAGGTATTGTATCACAATATTTATCAATGCAATTAGAGTACAATTCTTCTCTCATAAATTCCACATGGTATCAGAGCTTGGTTGAAAATAAACAGTTCCTGTTCTGTTTCCGGTGCTGGTGACTTGCTGTCTCCCAAGTTCTCTCCTCCATGCTCCACCGTCGAGCATTAAGAATCGAGAGACGGGTCGGAGAAGCGACAAGACACACCGTCTTAGGGAGACACACACTTCTCTGTCAAAACCACTTTTGATTCGGTCGTCGCAGAAGTTAGAACCTGTCCCAAGTCAATAGTCTCGAGATTGTCCATTGTCAACAGTCTCGACCTCTGTCTGTCGTCAGTAGTCTTCGTCTTGGCGCTCTCTGGGTCCTCCGTCACTGCAGACCCAGCATCAGCGGCCTCTATTTTCGTCTTCATTGATCTCATATCGGGTCATCATCATCGTCTTTGCATCTCTGGAAAGCTTCAGGTTTGAACCAAAGTGACAACCACTAACGTTCCACCGTCGCAGATCGAAGAGGGAGAAGGAGAGCTCACGTCGGAAGCCATTACTAGGTTTGAAAGAGCTTCTCCCTCCTTGTGATCTCATCACTGTGCGCCGTCACAAGGTGATCTCCGTCCTCGTCACCTTCGGTCGTCATTCATCACCCACCGTCTGTACAGACCAATTGGAAAAACAGTCTTCGACACGGTGTGCACACGGTTTCTTTACTTAAAGGCGAAATAATAAGTTCGCTGATCACTGTGTGCCTGTCCTATATTTATTTTTGTTTGCTACTGTGCAACAAAAAAAAAAGGTCAAAAGTTAAGAAGAGTCAGACCCAAATGTTTCACACTGGATCTGTTATATTTCACAGAATACTAAACTGCCATTTCAGAAATTCGAGGATCAAATTGTAATTTCTGAAATTCGCAGGACCAATTTGTTATTTATCAAATTGAGGGACCAAATTGTCATTTCAAAAATTAGTAGGCCTCTGAGACTTAAAAAGGAGTACAAGCCCATACAAAAACAAATGGGCCTCTGAGACTCAAAAGGGAGTACAAGTCCAAATAAAATAAATGGACCTCTGAGACTCAAGAAGCACAAGCCTAAGAATTTTGAAGACTCAAGCAGTTATGGAACCTTCATCTTCAATCTTGTCGCAGCCGCTGCCTGTCGATCTTGTCGCAGCCGCTGCCCGTCGATCTTGTCGCAGCTGGTTAATCCCAAAGTTGTTGTGTATCTGCTGCCCGTTCATCTTGTCGCAGCAGTAACTCCCAACATCGTCGAAACCCCAAAAAGTTGCATACGCAAGTTGGACATGATTCACATCCATGGTCCAACTTGAGGGGAAGTGTGGGAATATTATGAAATATTATTATATTATATTATTCTCCCTAGGTTGTTGTAACCTCTCCTCTGTTCTCTCCTAGATTTTCTCCATAAGTTACTCCTTTATTTTCTCCTTAATTTGTTTAGTTCTACTTATTATATAAGTAGGTATTGTATCACAATATTTATCAACGCAATTAGAGTACAATTCTTCTCTCATAAATTCCACACTTACCAAGGGATGTGAATTAAACACTAAATCATAGAAACAAAATAACTACTAGTATAAATAAATCCACTGCAACTATTATAATAAAGAAACAATCAAACACCCTAGAAAAGAAAAGGGCATGCAAACATGATGTATGAAAATGCAAGCATGATGCGTTTTGCCATGAACATTCATTTAAAGAAGCCATCTATTTTTTCAAAATGAAACAAAGTATAAAAGAAGCCAGAGTGACTCAGAAAGCTAGATGCTACCTCATGCAGTATAAAGTCAAAAAACTATTTCAGTTCATCATTTTATTTGAGCACCTCCTTAATTAACCCTAAAGTACTGCATTACAAAGAATACCTTTGAAACAGTGCATGAAAAATGGCCATTAAGGTGGTAGCACATGTAACTTTTATCTGTTTGTGGTATGGGTGTTTGAATGGATTAGGCTGGGTGTTTTAGCATTTTGGTATTATTGGGAGAGACCCTGACCTCTCAAAACTTAGTTCTCTCATTTGCATTTCTCTATCTCTTCTCTTTTATTTTCTCATAATTTCTCTAGTTTTCCAGTGAGTTTAGCTGCTGTTATAGTAAGAATTTGCTTGTGATACACTGATTTTCCTTTTCCATTATCGTTAATGAGGTGTAATTCTTCCTATATAAACAAATATATATATAAAAGCTACACTATGTTCTCTATCCAACTTGCTGAGATTGAAGGATTACATTGAAGCACGGGAGAAATACTCTGAATATTATTGATTCTTGAGAATAAAAGAGTATAAGGAGGCCTTTATATAGGCAAGAATAGACTAACTCTAACCCTAAAAGCTATCATAATCCAATCCAATCAAATTAAACAAATCATAATATCTTAAAGATATATTCCAAAAATATAACATCATTATCTAATCCTAATAAATACTAAACGGTATCCCTAGTAATAATAATTAATTAATATTTCTAAACTTGATATTCTCAACACAACTAATTGAAGAGGTGAATTAACATATTAAAGAAAAGAAACAGATTTAGATCAACTCAAGCCCCATTTGGAGAAAGCACAGTAGCGTATGAAAGAGCAAGCTGATAAGAAAGGGAGGGAGGATGAGTTTGAAGTGGGAGAAATAGTTTATCTCAAACTTAAGCCTTCCAAACTAGAGACATTGGCTAACAAGGTCAATGAGAAGATTTTCCCTCAATTTTATTGATCTTTTTTTTTTATTATTATTATTATAGATGAAAGGCAGCAAATTATATGGTTCAGGTAAATCACACTTGCTCTGCCCAACTCAAGAATCAATACACCATCTAGGTGGCTCTTTTACAGAATTTTCAGAGTGCTGGAAGAGTGTGGGAAAGGTAACATACAAGCTGGAGCTACCTGCAGGAGCTTAAATTCACCCCACTTTTCATGTGTCCCAGCCCTCAAAAAAATCTTTTTTCCCTCAATTATAGCCCAAAAACTCCCCCCACTCCTACCTGAGGAGCTGGAACTGCAAGTTCAGCCAGAGTGTCTGAAGAGTGTGAAGATGTACGATAGCAGAACTCAAGCTCTCACAAAATGGAAGAATCTTCCTGATTGGGATAGCACTTGAGAGAATACTGGAGTTATAGCAAATCCATTTCCTGAATTACGCCTTGAGGACAAGGGGAGACTTGAAGGAAACCCTAATAGTCTATCAGGCCAAGTCAACATAAGAGGATAGACCAAAGACCCATCTGTGATGAGGCGGGGAAATGTGTATGCTCGGACTCAGAAAGAGGAGTTAGGAGGGGATAGGGAGTGGTCACTAAGCTGATGCATCTGTATTTTGTTTGTTTGTGGGAGTGGGAATGTGAGTGTGTCTATGTGTTTACACGGTGTAGTTTTGCAGAGGTGAGGCAAGCAAGAATTTTAGTGTTGTTGAGAGATAACTGACCTCTTGAAAGTCAAGGGAGCTCTGTCATTTGATTTGCTTGCTCTATCTCTCTGCTTTTATCTACCAATATATAAATTCTATAAGAAGCCAAATGGTATGTCTTGACACGTGAATAATGTTTCTTGGACTCCATGATTAAGCTGTTAGTGTTTATAAGTGTTGAGACATCTAAATTTGAATTAATTGAAGTTAAATGGTACAACATTTGTCCATCTCAAATATTTCATTCCGGTCAAGGCATGGTCCATTCTAGTTTCTCACAATTTCTCTAGTTTTCGAGATTGATTAGCTGCAGTAATAGGAGGGCATTGCTTATGAAATATTAATTTTCCTCTTCTATGTCCCATTGAAGAGGTGTGATTCTTCCTATATAAACAAGTATATCCAAGTTTCCATGAAAGCTTCAACTTCTAATCTCAAGAAATTAAGAATTTGAACCAAAGTCCATTCAATTCAATCTAAGATAAACCTTCAAAGAATTGCAAGAGGTAAAACTGCCATCTCTTGCACAAATTATTCACTAACTACAACTTACGGCATTATAAACTATGACATCCGGTTCTAGCCTAGGGTCCCAGTTCCCAAGTGCTCCTACTTTGAACTTCTTCTTAGGTGGCAACTGCATAATATCAATCACAGCAAAGAGTTCCTTCATGCACCCTGCTTGTCCAAGAGTGACAGCAATACTATGGTAAGCTACCAAATCAGGATATGTGGAAATTTGTTGCTGGAAGAAAAGGAAAGTGAGTTAGGAAAGTAATGCAAACTCCACATTCTAACCTCAATATCAATAAAAACACATTTCCCAACAAAAGAGCATGATGCATGAATCACATGCATTACCAGCATGGCATGAAATACATTTAGTGCCTCTATGGGTCTCCTTGCCTTTCCAAGTGCATCAAGAGCGGCAGTGTATATATGCCTGATGTTGAAGATCCACGCATTAAAAGATACTCAAAGAAAACAAAGCCAAGGACTAGCCAAAAAAAATCGTCTAAACTTCAAGTTCCCTTTACATACATGCACAAAAAAAAAGGTCAAATGCATGAAGGATGAAAAACTGAACCTCTAGTAACAAGAAGAAAAGAAAATGGGAACACATAAGAACAAAGTGCAATGACAAAAAGATTCCAATTTAGCCTGAAGGTATGACAGGCTTTTTCAAAAGAGCCAACAGTAACAAAGCTTTTCACTTGCTACTAATACAAATTAAAAGAAGTTTATCATACAAACTGAGCTACATGCCCAAGATAATACATCACACAATGTTAACTACAATGTCAAGCACAAGACCTGTTGATTCAGAGAAGGATATAAGTACCTTAGTTTATGGGATTTGAAACGCTCACGCCTTTGAAGCCATTCAATGACCTGTATCACCCGCTGCCAGTTTCCTAGTTTTCCCAATCTTTGGATAACCCTCACAATAGAATAATCATTAAATTTTATCTTTGCACTTCTCATCAGCTTAGAAAAGATCCATTCAGGAATATTTATATCAGCACCATTCAGCCTGTTTGGGAAAATGATCAAGGGGATACAAAAAGACACAATTTAGTATGACTGAAATAGCTGAAAAAAACCCTAGAATCATACATTTATCAAGTATGGAAGAGCACAAAATGAAAGGAAAAGATGAATACATCACATGATAACAAAATTTATTCTCATGTTATCAGTTACCGTGATGGAAGCAAGTGAATGTCCATTTCCGAAATGTAAGAAGGAAACAATAAATTTAAAATCGCAGAAGTTCATCTTTGGGAGATGAGCTTTACTATTAATTTAATCTTTAAGCCAAGAATACTTCAGTGGCTATTGAGACATCCAATTAATGATCTTCAATTCTATTTGTATCATATTTTTATCCATTTTTCCTTCCTTTCTGCAGTATACGGCTTCTACTGATTCCTAATTCACACTGCTTCAATTTCCAAATTAATGAATGAAAGTAATAATGCAATAAAAATCAATAATACATCAAACTTCTGAGTAAATATTTTCTATTTTTATGCATTCCATAAGCAAAGAAGAAGGAAATGACTCCATACGAATTTGCCAGCCTTTGGATTCTATCCTCCATATCCTTGTGTGAAACTTGTGGCTTGTTGACAACACCATTGTACCCTTCAAAAGTCTTAAATGCTGCTCTTTCCACCTCCAAGTTGTCATAATCATAACATCTACTGCTTCCAATCAAGTTGAGATTTTCCGGTCCATTTTCTTTCCCCACGTTTTCAGTTTTTGTGTAGCTGTTCTCAAGTCCATTATGCTCGACATTGTTGCTAACAACAGTTTTGTTTATGATAGGCATTTTCCCTTTTGAGTTGCAGTATATTTGACTGGTTTTAACATCCTTTCCTCCTGCCGTCTTTAGTGTATGTACTTCATGGCCGACTTCCACTTTTCTGGTGTTGCCACAGTTACTATTCCAATTTAGTGAAGCCTTGCTGTTGCCTGTCTTTCTACGTTCCCTTCTAATCAAATTTCTGTCAGAATCAGGTTTTGATCTATCAATCCGGTACCTGTCTTCCATTACCTCAAGCTTGCTTTCTTCCCCATCACACTGAAGGTCAAATCTTTTAGCTCCTCGTGATCTGAGCTTGATATGACCTACGGAGGAGCTTTCTTTGCCCATGACTGTTTCAGCAATTCCTAATTCATTTGCTTTATCAACGCGCCCTGCAAGCTTTCCAAATTTTGTACTTCTTTCAACTCCTTCTAACCTTGGTTTCCTCGGCATAACCTTTTCCCTCTTCTGTTTTTCAGTACTGGTAGCATACTTCTTTACCCTGACATTTCTGGAGGACTCCATTTCCTTGACAGTTCTGGAAGACTCCATTTCCTTCAAATAATCATCGAATGATGGCTTAAACTCCAATTTATTTGAAAGCAGACCATCATTTGTTAACCCAGCTTTGTAGCCACTCTTCAACGAAGCACACACTGGTTCGTAATTGAGCTTTTGAGCATGAAAAGCTTGACCTTTACTTGCAATTCTCGTGTTCAAAGATCTACCAAGAAAGGGTCTCCAAGATATAGTAACCCCGGAAGAAAACGAATTTCCATAACAATGCAAAGCAAAAGCTGAATTTCTACTAATTTCAAATCTAACGGCTTCCATTCTACATCAAATGGGAGGACAGCCAAACTCCGTGTTTTATGGGTTAGAAAACAAGTAGCAGCGGAGACAAGGACTTCCCGGGGCACAAGGGCCTGAGCTTACCAAGCCGATACAACGAGGATCCATCGGGAAAAAACGAAATAACTGATAACTAGGATCCCGGGGCACAAGTGATAACGTTACGATTACGAATCCAAAAGCACTTTTATCCGATAGGAATACTGAAAAAGGCAAAGTTTTCCCCTGAAACCATGGTTTGGGTCTAGGGTAGCCAAACAGATAAGGAAAAGTGCTCTCTATTCAAAACTATGGTTTGGGCCTTTTTTATTTTGTTTTAGGGATAAGATATTATCACTATCAATTTTGATCACTACTAAATCACTACTACTTTTTCATCGTTAGATCAGAATCTCAATAGGAGGGAGAAATGATAAAGGTAGATGAGATTCTGATCTGAAAAAGTGCTAGTGACATTGGTAGTGACAATATCATATCTTTTTTTTTAATGAAAACTTGATTTCATTAGTGTTATGGATTCGTATATTGGGCCCAAAGATGATGCGGCCCAACAAGGACACTTTATGGCAGAAGCTCTCCTTAAGCAGGTAAAACACTAATCACCTTATAAATAAGGCGTTAATCCCGGTAGTATATGTAGTAGTGTAGAAACATGTAGTGGAGCAGGGATGCGTCAGGTGGTGCAGCAGAACGTTGCGGGATTGGAGACGCACACAGCACAAGGACCAAAACCCTAGAGGTAATTCCTATAAATAGGAAATTAACCTCACAGGTGCACATCCTCTATTCATCATCTTTTACTATTCAGCCTCATTGTGCACACACCCCACCCCCTTTGGCTAAGCGCCATTACCGTGTAGCACAGCGATCGCTTGGAACTCTTTGGTGTCTTCCTTATAGACATCATAGAACAACCATCTTCTCTTCAATGTTAGCTCATATATATATATCCCGGAGAGTCTTACTGATCCTATATAAATCATCTACTAACCCATTAAGGTTAGACATTTGTGTTCTTACAACAGAATATTGGCGCTGACCGTGGGGAAAGATAAAATTTGATTCCCAAACCACTGAAAATGGATGCAAACACCAGAAGCCGAAGCCAGATGCCTCGGCAAAACCAGCTACCAGAGGGACAACCGGAGCCGAATCAGGAGCAAACCATTCAGTTTGAAGACTCGGTTGCTCCTGATTATAATCACGTTATAGTGGAGACTGAGGCCGAGACAGCTGATACTGGAACTTCTCTAGCCCCTCATAACCGAGTTATCCAACAAATTTAGCCACCAGTTCAACAGCAAGACCCTCCTCATGAATTTCAAGTTGAGAACCCTGATATCCGCATGATGCAATGTACTCTGGGTTCATTACTCCGACGGATGGAGGAGATGGAGACCCGTAATCGACTACAAAGAGCAGAAGATATTCGACTGATGCGGGAGGATATGGACCGTCGTGATGCCATCTGGAGGCAGGAAGAAGGACGAAGAATGCAGCAATTGTTGGATAGGTATATTGGGCGGGGAGAAAACCCAGTTTGGAACACAGGCCGAGATAATGCTGGCCATAACCAGGTTAATATCCCCATTGAGATACGGATCGGGACGCCGCAAGCCCAAGCCAGGCTAATGCCTCAACCTCTGCTCATATAAGTACTGGAGTACTATGTGCAAATCATGTAGAAGACGACTTGGCCGGCCGTGACAGAGTTGAGATTCTCGGAGAAGAGACCCGGAGAATGCAATTGTTAGAAGAACGCATTAAGCTGCTCGAGAACCCAACACGAAACATCGACCGAGATGCTAGTGGACCCAGCCGGGTTAGTATCATGACTGTCGCTCACGTTGACATTGGTGGCCCGCAAGCTACTAATGCTGAACAAGATCAGGCTCGAATCCCAGAGGTTTGAATCCTGGACCTAGAGCATGCAAAAGGAAAGCAACCTGTTGAGAGCCGAGATGCCGGTAAGGAAGATATGAGGCCCTTATCACAGAGCGTGCCCGGGACGTACATAGGAAGATATGGTGGAGAGAAAAACCGAAGTCCTTTCTCGGATGAGATCATGACCGCTACGTATCTTAAAGGCTTTGACTCAAGGGACCTGCCAAAGTATGATGGGAGCCAGGACCCGCAAGTCCATATCAACAATTTTAACATGGAGATTATGGTGAAGGGATTTGAAGGACATATCATACCCCGGCTATTTGCGAGGACTTTGTGAGGAGCTGCATAGATATGGTTTCACTCACTGCAACCAAATTCGATCCGGGATATGGATAGTCTGGAGCATAAGTTCTTGTTGAATTTTGCGACAAGTAGAAAACAACTAAAAACTGAGTTCACTCTCGGTCAAGTAAAACAATTACCTGGGGAAACGCTGCAGAAGTATCTAGATCGCTTCAAGGATATAGCCCTACATGTACCGGGGTTGCTGGAAGATATGCATCTATATCTGGCCATAGCCGGCCTTGACTTGTCATCCCAGTTGAAGAAATCATTGATGAATTCCCTGCTAAGACCTTGACGAATTTTCGAGATCAGTCCAAGCAATACCTCGAACTGGAACAGATGGAGATGGCAAGCTGTGCGATGAAAGATAGGGAAAGAGTCCGCCTACAAAGGAAAAGGAGCAACTTGGGAGGTTTTTGAAAGGGAAGGAAGATTACAACAATAAGAAGTGAGAATCTCGCAGGCGAAATCCGAACAGCAAGTATAGGGGAGAGAGGAGTGACCCAAAAGCGAAATATGAAAATTACACTCCTTTGAATGTATCACGAGCACGAGTTTGGAAGGAGGTGGCTCAGACTGAAATGAAAAAAGTGAAACGACCTCAGCCTTCCTACAATAGACCGGGAATAGATCAATCCCAGTATTGCGCATTTCATGACGGCTCAGGACATACTACGGACCAATGTTTTGACCTCTGAGATGCTATCGAGAAGTTCGTCAGAAAGGGGAAGTTGCGGCAGTATGTGATAGAAACCTAGGGATAGAAGAGTAAGCGCAAACAGCCGAGCCACAACGAGAGTCCCGTCCGAGAGAAGAAGAAGGCGAGCGAAAAAGAAAGAAAGAAATCAATGATGATGACGAGTTTCCGGAGGCCGATTTCGAGTGCAATTAAATGATTATTGATTAGATTGCATTTATTTTGGGCCTATTGATGGGAAAGTTTTGTAAGAACGGCAATGCCTTCAATCAATGTTATGAAGCAATTTCAAATGGAGATTTGCAGAATGATGAACTCAGGGTACGAAACTCGTTCGGTAAAGCCGAAATAACGGTTAAAACGTGCTTCCTTCGGGACACGGTAAAGCCGAAATAAAGGTTAAAACGTGCTCCCTTTGGGACACGATAAAGCCGAATAACGGTTAAAACGTGCTCCTTTCGGGTCACGGTAAAGCCGAAATAATGGTTAAAACGTGCTCCCTTCGGGACACAGTAAAGCTGAAATAACGGTTAAAATGTGCTCCCTTCGGGACACGGTAAAGCCGAAATAACGATTAAAACGTGCTCCATTCGGGACACGGTAAAGCCAAAATAAATGTTAAAACGTGCTCCCTTCGAGACACGGTAAAGCTGAAATAACGGTTAAAACGTGCTCCCTTCGGGACATGGTAAAGCCGAAATAACGGTTAAAACATGCTCCCTTCAGGACACGATAAAGCTGAAAATCCCTTGTGGTCATGATGCATCAAAACTTGGGGTAATGAAGCAAGCCGTCATGATGACCCTGATCAAGTCAAAATGTTTAGAACTTGGTTGTAACATTGAGCCTAAACATGTGATGGATTGCTCTTACTTCGGTTTAAATTCTAGTAAACTACATCGGAGCATATAGTTCATGGGTGGTCCCAGATATATGTTTTACACAAGAAATTTTTGACTTTGGCCAAGTCATTTAAAAGAAATTTGAAGGCAAATTCAAGTTCGTAAAATGCAGCGAATGTGATGCAAAAGTTTAACTCAAAAGAGTATTCGGGTTCAACAAGCAATAAGTAGATGTTCAATACTCGCAGAAAGTAAGCGTTTCATTCATTTTAAATTGCTTACATAATATGATGTGTATGGACTCCAAGAACAAAAATCGGGTTACTAACCCAATAGAAGATTACAAAAAGCAAAAGAGGGCTTCAGTACCCTAAGCAAGTAAATTGAAACACCGTTGAAATCTCGGCCCTCAGCAAGATGGAGTCCCAACGTCAGTTTGACCTTTTTCACCTTTATCCTCATCCGGATCCCTACCCGATTGACTTTCGAAGGCATCACTGGGAGGGGGAAAGAGCGGGACTATTTTTCTATCCTCAACCCAAGACATACAATCCATCCCGGATGTGTTAAGTGTAATACCGGGGTTCAAAAGCTGGATCTGCTTTAAGGCATTTTCAATGGATTCCCCGACAACTTTCTTTATGGCTGCACCCTTTATATCAATGGCGGCATAAGCAGATTCTAGGGCGGCGCGGAAGGCATTCAGCTCTGAAAGATATTCTTTTTTCTCCGACTGGGATTGCTCCAGGGTTTTCTTATCCCAGACGCTCTCCTGTCGAAGCTAATGCAACTCCGAATTAGCTTTCCTTAGGTCCTCCTTCTCTTTCTCCAGGTCCTTTTTGACTTGTTACAACTCTTCTCCCATTTTGTCTCTCGCCGCCTCGGCTTTTTGCACTTGTGTTTGGACGTCCTCCTTAACTACCAATACCAGCTCGTTGGATTTACGTATATGATCCTGGGCTTCCAATTTGACCTTCTTCAATTCATCTGCTTGGTTAGTATATTTCAGATTCATCATGGTCAAAGCTCGAGCTAACCCGGCAAATTTCAAAGCGTAGTGCTCTATGTTCACCATTTCCTACAGCTCGGCAGTATCATATTTTTTTGGTTCAAAGAAGCACTTTGGGGGACTGATAGCATTGCTAAGCTGAACAGGTACCCCTTCTTTCCAAATGACAGCATAGGGGAGTTCCGAGACTGGTGGCGGCGGAGGAAGACGTGGAGAAGGAGAGGCGGCAGGAATTTCAGTAGAAGGAGAGGCGGCATGAATTTCTGTAGGAGGAGGAGCGATATAAATTTTCATTGTAGGGACAGGAATCTCTATCCTGGCTGGAACGGTCTTTTTGGATTTACTGGTCTTGGACTTTTTTGGGGGGTTAGCCCGGCTAGCTTTATTAATACCAGCTATCCCAGATTCCGGCATAGCTCATTTTGTTGATGATCCCGTCTTCTCAACGCCGAGATTGTCCAAAGCAACAGCAAAAGCCAGTCTTTTTCCCATTCTAAAATCTGCGAAACGTAAGCAAATGATTAGTTATCCATTCAACAGAGACCAAGCATGCAATATAACGCAGTAAAAATTATGTGCATACTCGCCACTAGTCGTTTCTTTTGCTGGGGTGTTCGAATATAGTCCGCCGAGTTCCGTGATTTGCTTTTCTAAAAAGGATATTGTTTCCCTTTCAGCAGCAAAAAAGGAATGGGAAGGAAAGTCGAAATCGGAAGAAGAGAATTTATGGTGATCTAGAGTCCAATAAAAGGGAAATCTTTCCTCTATTTCCTCAGAGTCATAGGCTTGAAGGAACCAAGGTAACTACTCGGGCTCGGCAACTACCTTGAAAAATGAGGACTTGAAGCCTTTCCAGGAATCGGTAAAAGCTTTGAAAAGTTAGCAGTCATGGACACTTCGAAGAGAGGTCCAACCTTTCATAGTGGGAGCATTGTCATTGGCCTCTTTATTGGCGTCCTTATTGGCCTTTTTACTGCGAGCCTCATGGACGGAATAAAAACGAAAGAAGACAGGCAGGGTGCAAGTTAGGTGTAACATCCTAATTTTTGTTGTTGAAGAAATTAATTTATGATAATTAAAATTTACCATTTAAGATTATTTTTATAATACAACAATATCTCAAATTTTGGAACAAGAAGTTTAGGAATAAGGACTGAGATAAGAAAGCTACTACTAGGCTCTTGATAATCGGTATTTTTCATTGCAATCAAGGTAAAAAATCATATATTAATTTGAATGGTAGATGATTATGTAGTAGATAAGCATGTGAAATTTGATCGGTAGATGAGTATTCGTTAGTTAGATGGTAGATGGACATATGTATGGTAGTTAGATGGTAGATGGTAGATGGAGATGTGAATGGTAGTTACATGGTAGATGGACATAAGAGTGGTAAATAGATGGTAGATTGACATGTTTAAAGTAGTTGGGTAGTAAATAGACATGTGATTTTTGAAAAATGGTTGAGACCCAAAACTCTATAAATACATCACCCCTTCTCTTCTTTCACAACACACAAGACTCATAGAAAGGCAGAGAGAGAGAGAAGAGAGAGAGAGAGAGAGAAGGCGTAGAAAATAATGATGTAAGTTGAGGTTAAATTATTTGGTGCTTGTAAATAGGGAGCATTGAAGTATTGGTAAAAATAAACTTGGAATTGAGGTAACCTTGGTTATTCTTTTATATACTTGTCAAATTTATATGTGTGTGTGTGTGTATATCAGCTGTTTTGGGATTTTTTGTACCTATGGAAGGCTTGATTTAAAATCTAATAATGTTGTTTAGATGAGATTGGATATTCTTGGATCCCTTGGTATTACTTTTCTTTTAACCGGGTTAAGTTTGACACCTCCTTGGTTGTGATTTTACAAGGAGGGGAGCCATGCTGAAGTTATGAGTAATGGATATGTTTTGTTGGAGGATGTGTTATGTGTTAGATGGCTCCAGTCAATGATTATAAGAGGTGGTCAGGGTAATAAGGATGATCTATGCATCAATATTTGTTTGGAATATTTTATATGTGAGATCTCTTGTGAAGTGTTTGAAAAATAAATTATGATGTTTTGGAACTTTTGGGGAGAGTTTTTGGTAACTGAGACGAGAACTATTTTGTGAAAAGCTTTATGTAAAGTGATATATTTTAATTATTGTGAATTTTAACTATATGTTCTCGATCTTGGTTTGCATGTATATTTCTGAATAACCAATGGTTATGAGGATCTTTGGATCTTACGGTTACTATGTTTATTTTTTTCAGGTGATTAATTTAGTAGGAAAACCAGGGAATGCACATATGGAATGAGTCTTGAAAGCTCTTTTGTATTGTTATGTTATTTTATCTACCATGACTCTAAAACTTCCGCTTTATGTTAAACTCTAAAATATTTTATGAAATATCTAGTTATGTAATTTAATGATAAGGATGTTGTTTATCCTTGTTGAAGATATTTCAAATATTTTGGCCAAGTTTTCAGGTGTTGAATTTGGGGTGTTACATTAGGTTTTTCTCCTTGCAGAGGGTTTCGAAAGCGATGGCGAAGGCCCAGCTATTGGGATGAAGTTGGGTGGGAGCAAGATGTAAGTGGTGCAAAAGGTGTAGTTGGAATTCGGTAAACAGAAAGCGCATATCGAGCCGAGATACGCACACTTTGTAGAAATAAAAGAAATGGGGATCATCACTACTTGCCCGGCAGCTAGATATGGATTTAGCAACGTGGGGCAGGCGAAAGACATAGTCTTTCCTATCACGAAGACCAAGCTCGGCGATATCTTCAGCGGTCATTATGCTCTTGATACTTAGCACCTCGTCGACCCATGGGGCTGATGATTTGGAAGTAGCTGAGGTTCCACCGAAACTTGATTCCCCAGTAGTGGATAACTCGGTGTGACGCGAATGTGAACCCATCTATACCTATAATAAGAAAAAGGAAAAAGTTAGAAATAGGAAGTGTACCTCGATCAAGAGAGCTACTTTGCGGAAAATCAAAAGATGCCGAGCCAGGATGACTCAGGCTGCCAGAGGCCAAAGTAGCGTTGAGAGCAAGCTTATGACAGCATGAAGCTAGCATCCACTCGACTTCTGAGTTACGACCGCTGTTGGCGAGTTCAATACGCAAAAAGAGGCACTCATCGCATGGGTCAACGACAGCTTTCGCAGGAGACCCCGTTTTATATAGGAGTATGCTTTCTAGTTGGGCAAGGGAAGAAGTCGAGGTAAGTATGGTTTGATCTTGGCTCGAAAGCCTAGGTTGATAAGGATGGAATCCCGGGTTAGAGACGTGTGAATCTCGGTTATCTAGCAGAGATGTTTGGATCCTTTTCCCACTCCCACTCCCCCGGGGTTTGTGAAGTAGTGCTTTTTGTTTCTCTTCCTCAATAAGAGGAATGGACTAGAACCAGAATTTCTTCCGAGAAGAAAGTTTTTTAAGCACTTCTCTATCTTCTTCGAGAACCGATTTCCCATACATGTCTAGAGGTGGAGGACTATCTTGATCCATGAAGACTCTGGAAAAAAGAAAAATGAAAGAAGAAGCTTCACTAGGATGGCTTAGAACCAAGGTGTCAGCTTTTTGCCTTCAGCGAGGAATTGCCTATATGGTCATCACCGCCACCCAACACAAGCGAGTTTGAATAAAAAGGGAGAGAAGGAGATGAGCATTGTGCATTGTGTTGAAAAAAATCCTAAAGGCTACCCAGAAACCCTAGTTGCGTATCCAGAAAACCAAAAGATGAGGTTCGGCAAAAATCTCAAAAGGAAGAGCAGTAGAGGAGAACAAGGAAGCAGAGAGAATACCTGATTCTACAAAAAGTTGTAGAAAACTGGGATTTACATACAGTAGTGTGAAGAGAAGAGGGCTTTGAAGGAAGAAGAGTTTTTCTAGCAAGACAAAGTGAGCGTCTGGCGAAAAGTGTTGAAGAAAGGCGGAGAACGTGCATTTATAAACATTTTGAATCTGAAGCGTCGGGGGCAGCACACGTGGCAGAATATATAAATCCGGCAACCTGGGTCAAAGTTACAAATGGAATCCTGGCTATCATAAAAGCAAGAGAGTTTTCAGAGAAAAATAACTCGGCATGCATGGCTGGGGGCAAGCCACAAATGAGTCAGGAGCTCGGCAATTCTCCGAGGTCAAGAAAGCGAAACTTGCAAGGGGTAGGCTGAGCAAATCGGATATAAAGTCCGGGTTAAGCAGTCAATCAACCTCGGCAGATCAGAACCCTGAACTACCGAGCTTGGGGCAACTGTTATGGATTCGTGTATTGAGCCCAGAGATGATGCGACCCAACAAGGACACTTTATGGCAGAAGCTCTCCTTAAGTAGGTAAAACACTAATCACCCTATAAATAAGGCGTTAATCCCGGCAATACATGTAGTGGAGCAGAAACATGTAGTGGAACATGTATGCGTCAGGTGGTGGAGCAGAATGTTGCAGGATTGGAGACGCGCACAACACAAGGGCCAAAACCTAGAGGTAATCCCTATAAATATGAGATTAACCTCACAAGTGCACATCCTCTATTCATCATCTTTTACTATTCAGTCTCACTGTGTACACACCCCACCCCTTTGGCTAAGCGCCATTATTGTTGTAACACCCCTAAATTTCTGAAAATTTATAATAGCATAAAGTTTCTAAAATCATAGATAACTATGAAATTTAAATTAACCAAATTTGGGAAATGTTACCGCCGCACTTGTATTAAAGATAAGTGCAAGGCTAAATACATTACATTCAAATAAAACCAAAGGCTAAAATTCAATTAAAGGAAATATGTCTTATGCATTTTCTTAAATTTATAAAAATTCTGTAAAAACCTAGAACTAGCTAGAAATCTCTGAGGCGTTATCCTTACAGCCCACTGCTAACCCCATCCTTTGCACCTGTTTCACTAAAAATCTGCTCCCCCAAAGGATCATCGCAACCACACAAACACAAAAGTCAGCAAAGCTGGTAATCATAATCAAAACACAATTAAATATAATCAATGCAATATACATAGTAATTGAATCAAATATCAATTTCTATATTCACCATATATATACACATCGAATCAAATATTATTCATTATTATATATATATTTTTAAATTTCTTAATTAGTGGGGAAGAAACCATGGTAGACCCAGATATCTTGCCAGTCTACCCTGCGACCCGAAAACCTGCCAGTCACAAATCATCAAATTGGCCATCATTAAAACATATCTTCCAAGTGTGCACACCTCTTCCCAAAGTTGCTACTAGTATCCCGAGTTACCCTGCCAGACACCACTTTGGGAAGAACGGATACTATCGGTTCACATCATATAATTTATCAGTGGTGTAAAGCCTAAAAGTTGTATTCATCACTTTAGGAGGTAGCATCCTAAAGCTATCTTCCCACTATTAATGTTGGGATCCGTACACACAGCGAAATTTAAAACTTTTACGAATCCTATTCTAGGATCGTTCAACCGCGTTTAAATCAAGGTTAAAAGAATCCAATCGTACCTATGCCGAACTGGTGTGCGTCTCGCTCAATTTTAACTCGTGGGCTACCTCCTCGATCAGCAGGAGCAGACTCTACGAATCTCCTCCCTCTACCGGTATCCACACGAACAGCCTCCAACACCGACGACAGCGTGCTAAAGCCTTCAGTATTTTCGCGTCTCACTTTTCTCTCTAGGGTTTCTCGCAGCTTTTTCTAATTCATCCGTCTCCTTAATACGACTAGATCAATATCTATTATAGGGTTTCTAAAACCATAATAAGCCGTATTAAAATATTCAAAATTAATCCAATCAATTTTGAAATTCAAATTTCAATTAAAATAATATATTAATTGAATCTATCAAATAGATCTAATCTAATATATTTATTTAATCCGAATTATAAGCCTACATATTTAATTTATCTTTATAAATTAAATATGAGATATGATATCTTTTTATTTAATTAAATATGAGATACTATATCTCAATTTAAATTAAATGAGATATATGATATATTTATTCGAAAATTAAATATGAGATACAATATCTCTATTTGTTTTAGATATTTAATTTATCAAATAAATTAAATACAAAACAAATATTATATAATAATATTATAATCTCTATTAAATAATATTATTATATTTAATTTCGAATTTAATAATACACACACACATACACACACACATCCATCCTAGATTAAATGTTTTATTCATTAAATCTTAGATATATCTAAGATTCAATGAATCTGGACACTTTTGCTCGTGTTGGGCTATTCTTGTGTGCGACCCTGCAGGCCTACATGAGATTGGCAGTGGGCCAACACTGTACCAGCCCACAAGTCGCAAGCGGCCTCTAGCAAGACATTGCGACTACCCAATTCATATGGGGATCGATGACACGATACAACCTATCGTACAACCATGTCACGTCCCTTTTGTCACGCGATAATTTGGTCAAGGATGAGGCATGGATAATGTCAACTTCATTTTCTTGACCATTACTTTCTCGATTCTCGAGTAGTCTAATAAGTGAAATGGAAAACTCCTTTCCATCATAGTACGGCCGTATATTTCTTAGACTCACTCATCGAGGGGCCCAGTATTATCTCTCTACAAATGTGAGGGAAAAATTCCATCTTAACCATTCACATTCCTCCGCATGAAAAACCACTGATCCTGATCCAAGCCTTTATCATCACCCGGTCAAAGGTGACTTTTGACTAGGTCAAAGAGCAGCGACTCATCATGTAGGAATCCATGATGATCTCAGGTCAAAGGGTGTTGTGACGCGGTTATACATGAGATAAGCTTATGACTAAATCCATGCAGCTTTCTCATAGTGGGTCAGTCCAGCACCTTGTACTCTTACAAGTGCACAGGACTTTGATTCGTATCTCCATACTCATCAAAGTCATACTGGTCTTATTTCATCTTCGCTCCCGCGTAGATGACCGACCAGGGACATTTAGGATAATCTATAAGATATATCCAAGGATCAGTTATCACTATAAACATGCAAATGAAATGATAACTACAGGAGAATGACTTGCCCCTAGGGCATAATTTCCAACAATTAATTCATTACAATCACACATAATCAGGAAATTCAATCTTATCACAATTATCTTATTTAAAAATTCCTTCATTGAATATATCTGTTGCTCAAGGGCATCATCACTTTCCAAACTCTTCAAGAGTATAATAATTTAAATATTCGATATCAGATTCAACTCATATTCATTACTATAATTCAAATATCTATCTGAGTAAAGTCTAAATCCAACTATCATTTCAATCCTCATAAGTTACAGGGTATCAAGATCATAATTTCCCTATCAAAACTCATATAAAATGAATCCAAGACCTCTAGGGACCTAAGACTTCTAGGGATTAGGATTACCTGGTCTCCGTGTTTCAAAGAGGAAAATCGAGTAGAGAAGAGAAGCAATTTGAAATAAGAAGAAAGAGAAGAAGAGGAAAAGAGAAATGGAGAAATGTTGAGGATTGAAAGTGATTTGGTTTGGTTTGGCTAAGCCCCTATTTATAGTTGAAGTTTTGTGCATTAATTATCACGGGTAATAGCAAAAGTCATCATTAATTATCACCGGTAATATCAATGGTCATTATTAATTATTACAGATAATATAAATGGTCATCATTAATTATCACAAATAATATTAAAAGTCATCATTAATTATCACAGATAATATCAAAAGTCATCATTAATTATCATTAATATTTTTTATTTTATTTTATTTTTTCTTGGGTTATCACAACCGTGTAGCACAGTGATCGCTTGGAACTCTTTGGTGTCTTCCTCATAGACATCATAGAACAACCATCTTCTCTTCGGTGTTAGCTCATATATATATCCCGGAGAGTCTTACTGATCCTATATAAATCATCTACTAACCCATTGAGGTTAGATATCTGTGTTCTTACAACAGAACAATTAGTAACACAAAAGAGTAAATACAAAATAAAGAAAAAAGAACCTACTATTCCTCATCAACAATCTACGGCTGAAACCACCAGCTCAATTGCTTTCTTTCCCACTCTCCCAAGGGTTAATATAAGCTGTGAGGTTGTGACTTGTTCATTTTTTGTCAGCGAAAGCTTCAAAACCTGAGATATGATTAATTACGGGTCTATTGATTTCTAATCCATTATCGAACTAGAAGGATGTCGATTCGCCATGACTAATGGTTTGGGCTTTTGAAACCATAGTTTCATAAAAACTATTTTTTCCCACTATTTTCATCTTTTTTTCAAAAAAAAAAAAGAAACATTATTTGAAACCATCCATAAGCACTCTTGTCAAAATCTTTTTTTTTTCACAAAAGTGATTTTGGACGGGAAAAATTTGGCTTCTCAAAAACCATGGTTTCAACTCCCCAAACCATGGTTTTCAAGTAAAAAAGTGCTTCTGCAACAAATAACAAAAAACCTGGAATTAAAATTAAGAAAAGGAAACAGAAATCTTAACCTGGATGATAAGCATATATTTTATGATTAAATAAGTATAAATTGAGATATATTAGATTGAATTTATTAATATTATACCTATTTAATTATCTTTATGTACTTATCTATCTTTTAATTAAATATAGGATAAAAGAATATTATAACAAAAAATCTATTGATATCCTATTTTATTTTGTAGGAGATATTATATGAAGAAAGAGATAAAAGGAATTATATATATATATATATATTAAAGAGAAAGGTAAATAAATGGTGTGGACCCCACAGGATCAAAGGAACATCTATCAGAATGCAATTCACAAAAGGGATATTGGATTGCCACGTGACCCCACAATATGCTGCATGTGGCTTCAAATATTTAAAAAGATATGATATATCTTTTTAGAAGGAAATCGAGATATCACATGGAATGGCCAACAATAACCTAAAATTCTATATAATACGGACGCCAAAGCAAGAAAGAGAAAAGAAAGGAGGAAGCGAACAGCATAAGGACGATGCAAGAGGAGAATTCCGAACACGCATTCCCACGACGCGAGAGATCAAAAAAAAAGACACAACGAATAGAAGTCGGACGCAGTGGAAGGAGCAATTCAGGAGCAGGAGAATTGGAGAATCGGGAAGGCGAGGGATTCTCGGAGTCTTTATTTCTCTTTCCTTTTCCTATTTTATTTAAACCTGGCTTTTATTGATTTTTTGGAGTTTATTATAGCCATGCTAGGCTAGTTTTCTTTAGTAGTTAGGGCGATGATGAACCCTATGCGAATTTAAAATATTTGATTTGATTCTTTATTTATTGTTATTTTCTTGATTGAATGAATTATCTATGCGTAATGCTTTCTTGAAGATTGATCACCTTTTAGATTGTTCATAGGTTGATGTATGACAATAGAGATGTTGGTGCATTTAACTAGAACCGTTAATTCATCATAGAATTGCATGACCTAGACATAGGCTTACGAGTTTATGCGATCTAATAATTCGATTTATAAATATGATCTTTCCAAACAAAACTAAGACATTAGGTTGTTTTCAAAGATAACGGACTAAGGTAGCATCAAGACATTGGGACTTAGTCTAACTTTAGAGAATTGATCGTCAATCGTAGAAATAATAATCAATTAGGAATTCAATTTAAATACTTAGAGGATCATAGGGGGATTCTCAGCCCTAGCTGCGTTTTTAAATTACTCATCTTTTCTAAAAGTTGTTCTTGAATTTCTTGATTTTGAATTCTTATCTTAATTCTTTAAATTCTGTTTGGTTACAACTCATATTACTCGATTCATCAAACTAAAGCGAAAATAGCGAATTAGTGATTGGAGTACTATTCCTCGTGGGACGATCTTTTTCTCACTACTTTATTACTTGTAACGAGGTGCACTTGCCGAAGTCGCTATCAAGTTTTTGGCGCGTTGATTCGGGAATAGTTTTATTTCAACACTAAGAGTAGTTATTAAAACTCTAGATTGGATTTTTATTTTTATTTTTTTAATTTTTTTTAATTTTTAATATTTTACTCTGTTTATGCGAGGTACCACTGACAGAAATACACTGTAGTTTGATCCTGAAATCGAAAAGACAGCAAGGAGACATCGGAAACTTGCTAAACAGAGAAAAGAAAAGGTTGTTAGCTTTAGTACTAAGACTGAACTGGTTAAAATGATAGAAAATGGTGCAGATCTTCCCCCTCCTCCTCCAAAAAGGACCATGGGCGATTACATGACACTTAATCCAGCCAGGACTGCAACTAGCATTGTCAATCCTGCTGTGAATGCGAATAATTTTGAAATCAAGCCATCCCTCATAGGCTTGGTTCAACAAGGTTCTTTTAGTGGGAGTGATTTAGAGGATCCTAATCAGCATATTGAAACTTTTCTGCAGATTTGTGATACCATCAAGATGAATGGGGTTCCTGAAGATGCTCTTCGTATGAGACTGTTTCCTTTCTCTTTGACAGGGAAAGCAAGAGCTTGGCTTCGTTCTTGTCCTACTGGAAGTCTCACCACTTGGGAAAGTATCACCACAAAGTTCCTTGAAAATTTTTTCCCTTCTTCAAAGTATACAAAGCTGATGTCAGATATTAGTTGCTTTACTCAAGGCAATGGAGAATCATTCTGTGAAGCTTGGGAAAGGTTTAAGGAGTTGCTTAGGAAGTGTCCACAACATGAGTTGCAAGACTATGAACAAGCGAGAATATTCTTCAATGGGATGCTTCCGTCTTCTAAGATGATGATTAACGCTGCAGCAGGTGGTAAGCTGAAAAACAAAACTCCAGAAGAAGCATTGGAGTTGTTTGAGGCTATGGGGTCCCTTGAGAATGAAAGCTGTTACTCCACAACCAAAGAGGGGAGTTCTTCATCTAGATTCTTACAATACAATTTTGGCCCACAATGAGAACATCTCCCAACAAAACAAGGTGATCCAACAACAGTTAGCTACCATCACTAAACAGCTTGCCTCTTCTCAGGTCTCATCCATCACTTCTCAGCCTCCTTTACTTTGTGATTTTTGCAAAGGGGAACACGCTAATGGAGATTGTGAAGCTGGTAGTACTTGGAGAAACTTGGTGAGGTTAACTACATGAATAATCCTCCTAGGAATCGGTTTAATCCGTATAGCAACACGTACAATCGGGCCGGAAATCTCACCCAAACTTTTCCTATAAACCCCAAGCAAAGACCTCAAAGCAATTCCACCAAACCACCACCACCATTCTTGATCCGGAAAAGGCTTTGACACGGTTGACCCATACCAAGACCGAATACATACGGGGTTCGAAGCTTTCGAAATGAAACAAAGTCTTCTCTCAAAAATCGGAGGCTTCAATCCGAAACTTGGAGAATCAGATTGGTCGTTATCAAAGCAAATAGCGAGAGAGGAGCCAAGGGTCATTCCTAGTGATACTGTGGTCAATCCAAAGGAGCATTGTAAGGCCATATCTACAAGAAGTGGTATAGTGATTCAGCCAGTTGAGAAATCTGTTCCGGTGAAGGAAAAATCTGAAAAAGGGGTGGAAGAACATGAAAAGGCTTTAGAAAAAGAGGAGGAAAAGGCTGAGAATGACAATGTGCAACAGGTTCCAAAGGAGATAGCTACAAAGAAGTCTCCCACTCCTTCTTATGCAAAACCTCCTTACCCCCAAAGGTTGAAGCAGTAGATTCAGAAGCAACAGTATGCCAGGTTCTTTGATATTTTTAAGAAACTGCAGATTAACATTCCTTTTGCTGAAGCTCTTGAAAATATGCCTAATTATGCAAAGTTTATGAAAGATTTGCTTTCCAAGAAGCATAAGTTGCAAGAGGCCGAAACAGTGGCATTGACTCAAAGCGGTGTAGTGCCATTATTCAAACAAAGTTGCCACCAAAGCTTAAAGATCCGGCGGCTTTAGCATTCCTTGTGCAATAGGGAACGTCAATATGGGCGAGCACTTTGTGATCGGGAGCTAGTATAAATTTAATGCCCTTGTCTATTTCGAAAGCTCTCGGCATTAAAGAGATGAAGCCTACTATGATGTCGTTACGGTTGGCGAGATAGGTCCATTAAGAAGCCGAAGGTGTCATTGAGGATGTGCTTGTGAAAGTGGACAAATTTATCTTCCGGTGGATTTTGTGGTTCTTAACATGGAGGAAGATGCTGAACTTCCATTGCTTTTGGGATGACCTTTCTTGGCTACTTTGCTAGAGCGGTAATTGATGTATTTGAAGGAAAAATGGAGTTCCAAATGAATGATGAGAAAGTCACTTACAATGTGTTTCAATCCATGAAATACCCGGTGATAATAGTGACTCGTTTAGAATTGATGTAGTTGATGAGGTCATTCAAGAAAATCTTTTTCAAGAAGGTTCGGATGAGTCTATGGAGGATGATCTTGCTCAATTATTACAAGTGGAAGAAGAGGTTTTGCAGATGAGAATTCGATTTGAGGTTAAGGAGTGAAGAAGAAGGATTATGATGCGCCACCTGTTACTCCTAAGGTGGAACTAAAGGAGCTCCCTTCTAATCTAAAATATGCTTTTCTAGGGAAGGATGACACTTATCCCATAATTATTAGTGCTGAGTTGTCACCTACCGACGAAGAGAAGTTGCTAAAAGTTTTGACTACCCACAAGACTGCAATAGGGTGGTCTATATCTGATTTAAAGGGGATTAGTCCTTCATTTTGCACTCATAAAATTCTTATGGAGGACGATGTGAAACCAGTAAGGCAGCCCCAGAGGAGACTTAACCCGACTATGAAGGAAGTAGTGAGAAAGGAGGTGATGAAACTGTTAGATGCAGGTATGATTTATCCTATCTCTGATTCAAAGTGGGTTAGTCCGATACATGTAGTACCGAAGAAGGGTGGAATCACCGTAGTGTAGTGCAGAATAAGAATAATGAATTGATACCCACTAGAAGCATTACGGGGTGGAGAATGTGTGTGGATTATAGGAGGTTGAATGATGCCACTCGCAAGGACCACTTTCCTTTGCCATTCATGGATCAGATGCTTGAGAGGCTTGCAGGTCATTCTTATTACTGTTTCTTAGATGGCTATTCCGGTTACAATCAAATAGCAGTGGCTCCAAAGGATCAAAAGAAGACATCTTTCACTTGTCCCTTTGGAATTTTTGCTTATAAACGGATGCCCTTCGGTCTTTGCAATGCCCCAGCTACTTTTCAGAGGTGCATGTTGTCTATCTTCTCTGACATGACTGAGAGATTTATTGAGGTATTTATGGATGATTTCTCTGTTTTTGGCACTTCTTATGATACTTGTTTGGCTAATTTGTCTTGTGTGCTCCAAAGATGTCAAGAGAGTAACTTGGTGCTTAATTGGGAAAAGTGTCACTTTATGGTGAAAGATGGGATAGTCTTGGGTCATAGAATATCGATAAGGGGATAGAAGTGGATAGAGCCAAGATTATAATCATCAAAGACTTACCACCTCCCACCAATGTGCGTAGCGTTCGCGATCTTCTTGGTCACGCGAGGTTTTTATCGGAGGTTTATCAAGGATTTTTCCAAGATAGCCAAACCACTTAGTCGGTTGTTGGTCAAAGATGAAGACTTTAACTTTAACAATAATTGTCTAGTGGCATTTAACTTGTTGAAGGAGAGATTGACCATCGCACCTATTCGACGGCGCCGATTGGGAGTTACCGTTTGAGTGATGTGTGATGCCAAGTGACTATGCTATAGGGGCTGTGTTGGGGCAAAGGAAGAATAAGTTGTTGCATGTTATTTACTATGCGAGTAAAGTTCGAATGAGGCACAACCGAACTATGCAACAAGCGAGAAGGAGATACTTGCAATTATTTATGCATTAGATAAGTTTAGACAAGTATTTGATTGGTTCCAAGGTGATTATTTTTACAGATCATCTTTGCTCTAAAATACCTCTTGACTAAGCGGGGACGCTAAGCCAAGGCTTCTCCGTTGGATCTTTGCTACTCCAAGAGTTTGATATCAAAATCAGAGACAAGAAAGGAGTGGAGAATGTGGTAGCCGATCACTTATCTAGGATACGGGATAAGGAGTTACGGGATGATTCGAGAGATGGAGATTCGGGATGAATTCCCGGATGAGTATGTCTTGGCAATCAACAATGTACCTTGGTTCGCCGATATTGCTAATTATAAGGCAATTGGGATGATACCGAGGGACTATGGCGTAGCGAGAGGAAGAAGTTCATGCATGATGTTCGGCGATATATGCGGGATGAGCCTTTCTTGTTTTTCGGGTGTGCGAGATGGAGTGCTCCCGTATCCCGAGGAGGAAACTCATAAGGTCCTCTCGGCATTGTCACGGTTCAGATTATGGTGGACATTTTTTGGAGAACGACTGCTTTGCTAAGGTATTACAAAGTGGTTTTTTTGGCCTACACTTTGTACAAGGATGCTAGGAAGTTTGTGGAGCGTTGTGATCATTGCCAAAGAACGGGAATATCTCTAGGAGACATGAGATGCCCCTTAACAACATTCTGGTTATTGAAATATTTGATGTGTGGGGGATTGATTTTATGGGGCCATTCCCAAGTTCTTTTAACAACAAGTACATTCTTGTAGCTGTGGACTATGTCTCAAAGTGGGTAGAGGCAATTGCTCTTCCCACTAATGAAGCTAAGGTGGTGGTATCTTTTCTCAAAAAGAATATATTCAACAGGTTTGGGGTACCTAGGGCCATTATCAGTGACAGATGAACTCACTTTGTAACCGACAGTTTCAATCAGTGCTTAGCAAATATGGTGTCACTCATCGTGTCACTACTCCATATCACCCACAAACTAGTGGGCAAGTGGAGATGTCTAACAGGGAATTGAAGCAAATTCTAGAGAAGACTGTTGGGAAGTCAAGGAAGGATTGGTCTAAGAAGCTTGATGATGCTTTGTGGGCGTACCGAACGACATTCAAAACTCATATTGGCATGTCGCCGTTTGTTTGCTATATGGTAAGTCTTGCCACCTTCCAGTGGAGCTTGAGCATAAGGCGCTTTGGGAAACTAAGCTGCTGAATTTTGATGCTAAATCTGCGGATGAAAAAAGGTTACTTCAGTTGAATGAGCTTGATGAATTCAGATTTTTTGCATATGAGAGTGCTAGCCTCTACAAGGAAAGAACCAAGAGATGGCATGACAGGAGGATTATTCCTAAAGAGTTTCATTCGGGACAGCAGGTACTACTTTATAATTCTCGTTTGAAACTGTTTCCGGGGAAATTGAAGTCTAGATGGTCGGGACCTTTTGTAGTCAAAGAAGTCACACCTTTTGGTGCAATTGCCATTGCACCAATAGGTTCAAATGAAGCTTTTAAGGTGAATGGGCGAGATTAAAGCCTTACCATGGTGGAGACATTGACGAGAGGAAGAACCTCGTGGCATTGGAAGCTGAGAATTAAGCTGACATAGTCGGGTTGAAGACTATAAACCAAGCGCTTCTTGGGAGGCAACCCAAGGGTTCTGCTTTCATTATTTATTATTATTGTGTTTTTCTTTTCTTTTAGTTTTATTCAGGTTTGAAGATAATCACTCCTCTTGTAGCTGCAAAGTCTGGCTTGTGCACTCTTTCCTCTTTTAAAATTTGAAACATCATGGATGGTACCAGAAGAAGCACTCCACATCAAAATTAGAAGCCTAAACCGGGGAGTACTAGTTTCTTTCCTCTTTATATTTTAGCAACATTGAGGATAATGTTTGATTTAAGTGTGGGGGAGGGATATAATTTCTTTGGTGATGCTTGTCCTTATTTTATTTATTTTTTTAAGAATTTAATATTTGAGATTTTTGCATTGTTTAGGATTGACCTTAACTTTGAGCTTTCCCCATCTTAGAGAATATTATCAAGTCAAACATTAAAATAGAAAAGAATGTTTCAATTAAGCCTCTAAGCCTTGAATTTTTGTAGCAGTTTTGAAATTAACTATGAGAATAGAGATTAGTTTGTAGTATGGTCAACAGATTATTAGTTTATGAATATTTTGCTACATGATTTCTTTAGAAAATTAGATGATGATCTTTGCTAGCTAAGTAAAACTTTTTGTATCGGGAAATGACTCAGGCAAAAAAAAAAAAAAAAAAAAAAAAACACAACTCCAATGACTTCTCTAGACCGCACTTAGTAACCGGTGCTGCATCACCCATGTGCAGGGTCGCGTCAAACGGTAAAGTCCAAGAGGGTTATGAGTTGGGCTAAAAGCCTCTTGAGTTGCCTGTTGGAGTAACTGAGTAACCGGTGCTGCATCACCCATGTGCAGGGTCGCGTAAAAAAGGGACCTACAACGGCTCAAGAAAAAAAAATAAAAAAAAAAAAAAAAAAAAAAAAAAAAAAAAAAAAAAAGAGAAGAAAAAAAGAGCTATGTTTTACCTGAGGATCCCTAGTAAATTAAATAAAAAGCTTGGTTTAGTGGGGGAATTTGAATTTTTTTTGGAGAAATTGAGTAGCATAATATTCTTTTACTAATCTTATTGTTGAACTTATTACTTGCCGATCCTTTGATCATGGGATGTTAAGAGATTATTACAATTGTTTAAGGCTATTAGCTTATGATCTATTCTTATAAGACATTAACTTAAATAAAGATTTGATGATATGATCTAAGTGTGGTGGTTTATTGCTTTTCGTTTAGGAATTTCATGAGCAATGTTCTGTTCAGATAATGAATTCTATTTCCTTTGCTTGAGAACAAGCAAATGTTTAAGTGTGGGAGAGTTTGATAAGCATATATTTTATGATTAAATAAGTATAAATTCTGAGATATATTAGATTGAATTTATTAATATTATACCTATTTAATTATCTTTATGTACTTATCTATCTTTTAATTAAATATAGGATAAAAGAATATTATAACAAAAAATCTATTGATATCCTATTTTATTTTGTAGGAGATATTATATGAAGAAAGAGATAAAAAGGAATTATATATATATATATATTAAAGAGAAAGGTAAATAAATGGTGTGGACCCCACGGGATCAAAGGAACATCTATCGAATGCAATTCACAAAAGGGATATTGGATTGCCACGTGACCCCACAATATGCTGCATGTGGCTTCAAATATTTAAAAAGATATGATATATCTTTTTAGAAGGAAATCGAGATATCACATGGAATGGCCAACAATAACCTAAAATTCTCTATATAATACGGACGCCAAAGCAAGAAAGAGAAAAGAAAGGAGGAAGCGAACAAAGACACGGGGACGACGCAAGAGGAGAATTCGAACACGCATTCCCACGACGCGAGAGATCAAAAAAAAAAGACGCAACGAATAGAAGTCGGACGCGGTGGAAGGAGCAATTCAAGAGCGGGGAGAATTGGAGAATCAGGAAGACTGAGGGATTCTCTGGAGTCTTTATTTCTCTTTCCTTTTCCTATTTTATTTAAACCTGGCTTTTATTGATTTTTTGGAGTTTATTATAGCCATGCTAGGCTAGTTTTCTTTAGTAGTTAGGGCGATGATGAACCCTATGCGAATTTAAAATATTTGATTTGATTCTTTATTTATTGTTATTTTCTTGATTGAATGAATTATCTATGCGTAATGCTTTCTTGAAGATTGATCACCTTTTAGATTGTTCATAGGTTGATGTATGACAATAGAGATGTTGGTGCATTTAACTAGAACCGTTAATTCATCATAGAATTGCATGACCTAGACATAGGCTTACGAGTTTATGCGATCTAATAATTCGATTTATAAATATGATCTTTCCAAACAAAACTAAGACATTAGGTTGTTTTCAAAGATAACGGACTAAGGTAGCATCAAGACATTGGGACTTAGTCTAACTTTAGAGAATTGATCGTCAATCGTAGAAATAATAATCAATTAGGAATTCAATTTAAATACTTAGAGGATCATAGGGGATTCTCACCTAGCTGCGTTTTTAAATTACTCATCTTTTCTAAAAGTTGTTCTTGAATTTCTTGATTTTGAATTCTTATCTTAATTCTTTAAATTTGTTTGGTTACAACTCATATTACTCGATTCATCAAACTAAAGCGAAAATAGCGAATTAGTGATTGGAGTACTATTCCTCGTGGGACGATCTTTTTCTCACTACTTTATTACTTGTAACGACCGGTGCACTTGCCGAAGTCGCTATCAAGTTTTTGGCGCCGTTGCCAAAGAAATTCAAGGAAGGAAGCACGCAAAGCACAAGTATATTCAAGAGGCAGGGAAGATCAGCACGCACAGGAGTAGGCCGAGACACACATCAGCGCGAACGAGAATTATTGACGATTCAGATGCAATTCAAGACGCAGCGCAACACAGAGATTAGAGACACAGGGACGCACACGGATCAGCAGTGAGGAGTCCGTGAGGAGCAACGAGGAGTTCTTTTTGAGTCTTGATTTCTCTACTCTTTTCTTTTCCTGTCTTGCTTGAATCTTGATTTTATTTATTTCATGGATCTTAGTAGAGCCATGTGTGGCTAAGTTTTCTTTTCAACCTAGAGAACCTATGAACTTGTTTGGGTTCTAGGTATTATTTCCCACTATTAGTTTTGATTAATTTTATTCAGTTTATTTATTCTTACGTTTCTTGCTATTGCTTATTAATTGGCCATTAGTATGCATGTTTTGGGATTTAGGGTTGAACTCGGAAGAAGAAATCCTAAATTGACCTTGAGATTAAATAGTGTGGAATTAGGTTTAAGTTTAATAAGGAATTAGGTTTTAATCTAATTTGCGTCTAGGATAGGAATATACCTAGAAGCTCCGCATAATCAAATTAGGGTGAGTTCGATCTAAAACGCATTTTAGTTAATTGTGTGAGGCATTACATAGTTAATTAAGATAGGTTTATAAATGGACCGGAAGGCATTTATAAACATTAATACTCTAGGTTAGCTGATTAGGTTAATTCAAAATTAAATTAGTGGGGATTAATTCTAAGAAACCAACAAGGGATTTTGTATTTCTTGATATTGGAATTTGCTCTTTTCTGAAAAGTCTTTGCTACTATTATCTCTTATTTATTTTCTTATTGAAAACAATTTCGATTTTCTCAACTTAAACGAAAAAAGGAAATTTAACACATAATCACTAGTTTGATTGAGTCTCTGTGGGAACGATAATTTTCTTACTCTTTATTACTTGATACGGCCCGTGCACTTGTGGTGATAGCGACTTCGACAAGTGCACCGGTCGTTACAAGTAATAAAGTAGTGAGAAAAAGATCGTCCCACGAGGAATAGTACTCCAATCACTAATTCGCTATTTTCGCTTTAGTTTGATGAATCGAGTAATATGAGTTGTAACCAAACAGAATTTAAAGAATTAAGATAAGAATTCAAAATCAAGAAATTCAAGAACAACTTTTAGAAAAGATGAGTAATTTAAAAACGCAGCTAGAAATGAGAATCCCCTATGTTCCTCTAAGTATTTAAATTGAATTCCTAATTGATTATTATTTCTACGATTGACGATCAATTCTCTAAAGTTAGACTAAGTCCCAATGTCTTGATGCTACCTTAGTCCGTTATCTTTGAAAACAACCTAATGTCTTAGTTTTGTTTGGAAAGATCATATTTATAAATCGAATTATTAGATCGTATAAACTCGTAAGCCTATGTCTAGGTCATGCAATTCTATGATGAATTAACGGTTCTAGTTAAATGCACCAACATCTCTATTGTCATACATCAACCTATGAACAATCTAAAAGGTGATCAACCTTCAAGAAAGCATTACGCATAGATAATTCATTCAATCAAGAAAATAACAATAAATAAAGAATCAAATCAAATATTTTAAATTCGCATAGGGTTTATCATCGCCCTAACTACTAAAGAAAACTAGCCTAGCATGGCTATAATAAACTCCAAAAAATCAATAAAAGCCAGGTTTAAATAAAATAGGAAAAGGAAAGAGAAATAAAGACTCCAGAGAATCCCTCAGTCTTCCTGATTCTCCAATTCTCCTGCTCTTGAATTGCTCCTTCCACTGCGTCCGACTTCTATTCGTTGCGTCTTTTTTTTTGATCTCTCGCGTCGTGGGAATGCGTGTTCGGAATTCTCCTCTTGCGTCGTCCCTGTGCTGTTCGCTTCCTCCTTTCTTTTCTCTTTCTTGCTTTGGCGTCCGTATTATATAGAGAATTTTAGGTTATTGTTGGCCATTCCATGTGATATCTGATTTCCTTCTAAAAAGATATATCATATCTTTTTAAATATTTGAAGCCACATGCAGCATATTGTGGGGTCACGTGGCAATCCAATATCCCTTTTGTGAATTGCATTCTGATAGATGTTCCTTTGATCTGTGGGGTCCACACCATTTATTTACCTTTCTCTTTTTATATATATATATATATATAATTCCTTTTTATCTCTTTCTTCATATAATATCTCCTACAAAATAAAATAGGATATCAATAGATTTTTTGTTATAATATTCTTTTATCCTATATTTAATTAAAAGATAGATAAGTACATAAAGATAATTAAATAGGTATAATATTAATAAATTCAATCTAATATATCTCAGAATTTATACTTATTTAATCATAAAATATATGCTTATCACTGGACTACGGAAAACATGTAGTTGAAACTTAAAGATACTTGCTGCAACTAAGAACTCATGCCTAGGTAAACAAAAAAACATTCTTAACTAAAAAAACACAAGTACATAGGAGGTGTTGGGACATGTTATGACTTAGTTTGAGTCTTCTTCAACCTCACTCACGAACCCCAGTTACATTCCCAGTGTAGTTGCAGTAGGTAAAGGCAAGCTGGCATTTGATTCATTCTCATCAGTGGTTCCACGTCGTTGGTATAAACGTACTTCATTAGTTCTTCTAAGATTTGGACGGACAGGTGTGATCTTCATATATGTGTGACTTAGGAGATTCTGAATGAAAATGGCCTCGTCTATTTCTCTTTGCATCTTAACTCTCATGTACGGGATGAAGTTTAAGATGAGATTCAGATACTCTACGTGGTACCTGAAGCTATGAGGATTAGACATTTCCCATTCAGCACTTTCCAAGCCCTGTGTTCTCATTTACTCTGTTTGGGTGAGTGTTCCCACCGAAAAAGAAACGTTAAAAGAAACGTTAACTATTTTTAAGTTAAAAGAAAAATGATTAGCATTATTCACATCACTGCAGTGAATAAAGGAAATAAAACAGCAAAAATAGTAGAGCATGAACACAAAAAATAATATTGTCTAACTTAGAAATATCACACAATGGAACCCTTGTCTAGAAACTAAGAAGGGATTCAGCAGAGTATATAGGGTAATCGACACTTGATATTTGACTAAACAGCTGGCTGCCTACAGAATCTTGGCTAAATCTGTAAATGATATTTCCACACACATAAAAATGGTCGTCAATAAATGAGCATATTCTAATTAGAAAGGATATGTACATATCTCCAACTATCGTCTCATCTTTCCTTCAGCAATGAGGCCTTTGGCATGTTTAGATTTAAAGTGACCAAAGTTGCATTAAAGGCATTACTCAAATAACCATAATCTAATAAGATTATATCTAAGATGATGAATTAATACATAACAACTCAAAATTATGATTCGTAAGATGGTTAATAAGTAAAACGGAATTACAGAACTTGTGTTCCTATTTAGTCTAGCAAAATGCACAAGCACAATAATTGAAGATTTCATGTCCTCATGTTTCTTTCCATAGGTCTCCTCAGCACAATCGCCCAAAGAGTGATATTTATTAAGTTTCCACTAAAATAAAATAAAACATGATTTCAATATAAAGTGTGAACAATTATGTTAAACAAGCATAGTTATCAATAGTATATATAAAATGATAATTAAATTTAGTGAGTATCTTACTTTTGATCAGCAATGCTAAAGTTTATCCTCTTGATAATATCACTATCCCTTCTTTGATCCAACAAACGTCCAAAAGCTTGCAAAAACTCAATCACATCTACGATTATATGTATTAAAATGGTTAAACAATTATCATTTGGATTGTGAGTCTGTCAACAAATAACATGTTGTTACGTTAAAATAATAAATTTTAACACGATATTGGCAAACCTATTAAACCTCCGTCAGTGATATTTCCATGTTGTATGTCTACAATCGATTTGAAATCATATGCCTCTTTGTTAATGACTACGTCAAATTCTTCAATGTACATGTAAGGATGAAAGTTGAATTTCCATGGATGTATAATTACTCTATATTTATTATCATTTTTGAGTACCTGAAAGTTCTAGAAGTTGTATACCATTATTCATTCTTTAGGGTCGTCTTTCAATTTGTCAATGAGATTTTTGTGTGTAGCAAAAACCTCAATCCTTGTTCCCTAAAATAACAAAGGGTTTTTTTATTGCCAAAAAAAAAAAATCCACATTAAATACGTATAATACACACTGGCAAGTTATAGGTAGAGTTAACAAGATCATACAATCACTATTGTAAAATTGCCCATTATTTGGTATTCAAGATTCTGTACACCAGCATACTTTTTCGTTAGCCAATATCATGCCTATCTTTCATACCGCGTATGGTGCATCCTTCTTTTTGACCAACCACTTTCTCAAAACTTTTGCAACTACGACCAAGTGTCATTGCTATATATCGCTGATATCAGAAAATAATGTCTTATTCATTTCCTAACACATAAAAAGTACGTTGTTGTTAAACATAAGAAAAATGTATGATGAGGAGAAAGAAACTGAAATCGCCTTCGCTTACTGAAGCAATTTTTAACAAACTCGATTTGAGAGATAGCTTTGATTCTTATGCTTGGTTATTTCCTGATGGTGTATGATGTGCCATGCCCTGGATATATATTGGCATTTTGGCGGGAAAAGGCAATCATTCTGGACTCTTTTGTTTATTCGCGCCAAATTGAATCAAGAGCACATGTATACATCTGATAGTTGAATTGTGAAAAGATAATTATAAATTGCATCATGGTTAGGGCAATAAATGCGAATGTGTTTTTTTAAATTTGTTGACATTTTTGGGGCCCAAACGGGATAATACTCTATTCATTCCCAACTGAATGTTTATTGTACATCTTCTTCTTTTTGCTAAAAGTAAGAAAAAAGTCATTTTTTAAAAGAGATTAACGAAGGGTAAATAAATTGGGAAGATATAATTTTATTTTAAGTGTTCTATCGAAAATAAGAAGGGTTACTTATAATTTTATATACAATGTAATGATAATTTGGGTAAATCATGATTAAGGATCTTAGTTAGCACTGGAAATCCGTATGAATAAAAAAAACTTGTCTTACATTGAGTGCTGGATAGAATATTAAATACACTGCTGTCAATTTAGGCAGACATGTATACAAAAAGACAGATCGGAGGAAGAAAATTGAATAATTTTGTTTTTTTCCATTAAGTTGGAAAATAGCACAAGTGTTTGCCTAGACACGCTAATTTTCTAATTGGACAGTGGATGACTTCTTATTTCTCTTAAGCATAAATAATGAGATTAATGTGCATGTTAAAAATTAGAACTGCAGCTAGCAGAAATATTGATTATCCTGAGTTGAAAAAAAACCCGTTATACATCGGAAGTAGGGTTTGCAGCTACTTCGTTTTTGTCATAATTTCATCGCATCACAGTAACTCAAACAACTTTGAAATGCCGCGGAACACTGAGCATTTAGGTGTCGCACTATGCAATCTGAGAAATGAAAATTTATCGTTGTTTAAATGCACCCAATAGCTGTTCAGCAACGCCATAAATGATAATGACTAACTCCCCCTAAGTCTATCATCAGAAGTAATAAATGAGTTGGTACAAAACCATACGAAGACAAAAAATCAAAATGGCAAAAGATGAAAAAAGGAACATAACTACGGTGCATTTGTAATAAATACACTACCATCCACAAAGCAGGCGCCTGATAGTCATATTTAAACTAAAAAACACGCAGAGAATTTCCCGACATTGGCGGAACCAGAAAAAAAATTTAGCCCGGGCCAAAAAATAAATATATTGAACTACTTCCTTTAGTTCTTATTATAAGGCATCAACTAAACAAATATATTTGGTCCTTTTTATAAGGCACTTGTTTGTTTCCAAATAGCATTAAATATTTTTTTCTCATGTATACTCATAATTAAAAAGGTAGTGAGTGAGAGTAATAATTAAATGATATTACAGTTTAGTGTAATTAATAAGGACAATATTGAAATTTACTTAAATTTTAGGATAAATTTAATGACTTTAACTATTTTTATTTACTTGTGAGAATTGTTAGTTGGTTCCTTAAATAAGGACCAGAGGGAGTATTTACTAAATAGTATCAAATAACATTGAAAATGCAAATAAATAATAATTGATAATTATAAATCAAAACAATATATAAGATGGTACTAACCCGATTATCTCAAACAAGAATTTTACTTTCCTCTTACAGCCCAATGAGTAATGAAACAAACATCATCCTTACAGAGAAGATAAAAAATTAGATGGGGCCAAATTTGTGGCCAAATAAAATATCATATAATAAATACATATATATACTAACAAACTTTATAAGATCAGTCGGGGCCAAGGCCCCAGTGGCCATTACTATGTTATTGTTTCCAGAAACTATACTGATAATGTACTTCATACAAACTTCTAGTAAAAACCAAAAAAAGTTAAACTGCAAAAGACAAATATGTCTCGTAAAAAAAACAATGATTCGTTTCACAGTCCAAGCACAATGTTTTTCGCCATGGCAACTTCAGGATAATCAAGATCTATGGAAAAACGAGTACCACCGATGATAGATGAAAGCTCAACACCTACAATTATTAAAAAAAGGATTACCAAGGAGAGATGGATGATACACGTCAAAGATCAATTATTATAAATCTAATTGTAAACCAACCTAGGTCTTTCTATTTTAGGCATGATCTGTGCATACAGGACTACAACAAAAACTCCTTAATGGCCATTCAAATTTTCCAAAAGCGGAAGTCCTCTCAAGAGCTTTGCCTTGTAAAATACACCTTACCAGAAATTTCTTGCTGCAATATAGTTAAAATAGAAATTAGACGCTGGCTGTGGTAAACAACCAGGTGTACATAGAAATATTAAAAACTGTCTCAACTATGCAGACTGTTTGTCCTCCAGGTCTAGAATCAATGTCATCGAGTATACTTCCCTACACTTATAATTAGATGATCGATGGTATGATCGAAGAATGCCACAAACATCTGAATAATTGATGTTAGGCACCAAATTAGTGAATAATAGTCTCCAAAAAAGTCTAACAGATAAAATGACAAGGGGATGTAAACTTTTGCATGAAATCTTTACCAATGAGAAGGTTGTTATTAGGAAGCCCCCACCAATTGGTATCGTCAACAAAATTAAGGATAAAACAACGCTTTGGAATTGAGTCGCCAAATGTATAGGAGCTATTTGTGGAATAGTTTGTTATTAAAAAGTGAATAGATTGATGTACTCCTTCACCACTATCCCAAACTAAAAACCATGAGATCTTACAACAAGCACCCTCAGTCAGCTTCCAGCAATGCTTGTCCATAAGATCAATGGACATTAGTCTAATCATGCGTGTATCTTTCTGAGTAAAGAAGGGAAAACATCTAAGGACCCGTTTGTTACGCGGAAAGAGGGCGCTGGAAAGGGAAGATAAAAAACTTCCCAGGAAAAAAATGCGTTTGGTTGTCTCATCTTCCCTCGAGTACCATTCCCGCCAGTTCGAATCTTCCATCATCCATTGGAATGTACTTTCCCTCCAAAAGAGGCGGGAATGTAAAAATGTTGCCGAGAGAGTGAAAATGTTAGACAAAAAGGCCCCTTGAAAACACTGTACCTATTTATCAAAAAGCACGACGACGCGAGCTGGAGCTGGACGAAGCTATCGGCGAAGAAGCTTGGAAAAACTGTGGGCGTTTTTCGGCGAAGGAAAAGTTTAACCCAGGGAACAGAGCTGCATTTGAGGTGAGTATACGTTCGAAAGAAAATAATCTGTGATTTACCGGTAGGTTTAGGAGATTTGGGGAGGCCTGTTCATTCGAGCTGGGGGGACACACACACACTTTGAATGCAAGCAATTTTACACAGACACGGTTTATATGCTTCCACGTTGGGGACAGAGACAAAGACGAGTGTGAATGGTCTTTATATTCTTGTGTATTAATGAGACGCAGACAGTGCTTTAAATGATTTACACAGTCTTGAATGAAATTGCAATGATATAAAATATGTTGTTTGTTTGTGTACAATGTGCTGTTGTTCTGTGAATGATGAAATGTGGGGAAAAAAGCAAATGAACATTACGTTCGAACCAGATAGCCCAGTTCGAACGTTTGATGTGGGACGTTTTTAATTCAGTGAGTGTCATGTTGGGTCATAAGTAGTCGTTTAAATTGAGCCGATGGGATGAAAGATGCAAATTTTTGAATGTTAAACATTGGTAGTTTGTAATGAGGAGTAGTGGATTACTATAAAAAGGAAATTGGTGTGGTCGAAAATTGTGTAGGTATGGAGCCACGTAGACGGGAAATGGTTGGATTGTTGGCTGGGTGCTTAACTTTGCTACTAGCAGTGAGGACCATGGTTGTGACGATGATACTAGCTGTGGCAGGTAGACCGAGGCACTTACCAGATAGGACGTTTAGACTAGATTGCCATGCCAAGAGAGCGAATTTAAGTGCGATGATATATAGTAGTGACACCACTTGTTTCAACCAAATTAGGATGTACCGGGCAACATTTGATAAATTGTGTCACATGTTAGACACAATCGGCAGATTGAGAGCAACTAAAGATATGCTAGTTGATGAGCAAATGGCTATGTTCCTTCACATATTGGCCCATCAAGTGAAGAACAGAGTAATTCAGTTTGGGTTTGGAAGGTCAGGAGAAACCATAAGTAGATACTTCAAACTAGTGCTCAATGCAACCATTAGACTTCAATCATTGCTTTTGAAGAAACCAGAGCCAATTCCGGAGGACTCAAATGATCATTGTTGGAAGTGGTTCAAGGTATGTACATGATGTTCATGTGTGAGTAGTTTAACTGAGTATTGAAAATATGGTTTGACCTTAATGGTGAAACCTTTTTTTCCCATTTCAGGGGTGCCTCGGTACATTGGATGGTAGGCACATACGTGTTCAAGTCCCTGCAGCACACAAGGGAAGGTACCGAAATAGAAAAGGAAAAGTAACAACCAATATTCTTGGGGTATGCTCACCGGATGGACAATTCATATTTGTTTTCCCCAGGTGGGAAGGCTCAGTTGCGGATGGGAGGGTTCTGAGAGATGCTATAAGGAGACCACATGGGCTAAGAGTACCACTAGGTACCGATGTGAGGGTGCGTTAGTTGGTTTAAATTAATTTATACTTTTATTCGTTAACTTTTTTATTTGTTTGCGCAGGGAACTACTACTTGGTGGATGTAGGGTACAGTAATTGCCAAGGTTTTTGGGCTCCTTATAGAGGTCAAAGGTACCACCTGAATGACTGGCGACAAGGACATCAACCCCAAACTGCGCATGAGTGTTTCAACATGCGACATTCGCACGGCCGAAATGTCATAGAAAGGTGCTTTGGCATACTAAAGTTACGGTGGGCAATATTGAGGAGTCCATCTTTTTATCCGGTCAGTGAAACGGATACATCGTTGCTTGCTATTTGCTCCATAATCTCATTCGTCGGGAGAGTGTTCAAGATCCCCTTGATGAGCAGCTTGAGTCCTTTGACATGGAACCTGCAACGGTTGAGAACACGCCTATAGTTCCTATGGAAACTAATGATGTCTGGAATAATTATAGGGAACAAATTGCAAATGAGATGTTTGCTGACTTTGTCGCACAGAGATAACTGATAATGTAGTACACAAGTATTGCTAGGAGTACGAAAATTTTATTCCATATGTTTATGTTATAAACAACATCCTGTTGCTATGTGAATCGGAATTTCAATTAACTTTATCTTTTCCTATGTGTGTTGTGGTGTGGTTTGTTGTTACTTCATTGATATGTTAACATTAACGATACTTGCACAATTTCTCTTAATCAGTGTTTTTTTAGATGGATCAATCTCAACAAGCATGTGGTTCGAGGATGAAAATGTGGAGTGCCGTTGAGGATAGGCTCTTGGTCGAATGCCTTGTTGGGTTGAGGTTGGACCAAAAGTTCATGGCGGACAACGGCTTCAAGTCCGGATATGCGAATGCTTTGTAGACCATGATGGAGGCCAAGCTACCTGGATGTGGCATAAAAGCAACTCCCCACATCACATCCAGACTAAAGACATTGAAGCGCCTATGGCAAACGACCTATGACATCATTTACGGGCCTAACACCTCTGGATTTGGTTGGGATCCAGCGACAAAACTTGTCATTGCAGATGATGATGTTTGGGAAGAGTATCGGAAGGTAAATGATCCCACAATTGTGTTGAAATTGTTACTTTACTAATGAATTACGCATGAGTGTCTTGAATTTCATAAACTCACCTACTTCTTAACCTGCAGGCTCATCCTAAGCACAAGGAATTTCAAACCAAACCTTTGCCAAACTTTGACTCTCTATGCATGGTTTGGAGAAAGGACAGGGCCATCGGTGATGAAGGAGAGTGCCCTGGGGCGATGGAGGAACAAGTTAATCTTGAAGATGACGACCTTTTAGATACACCACAAGCTGTTCCTGATGGATCTGAGTTGTCACAAACAAATAATGAACCTGTTACCACTCCAATAAATCCAACTGATGCATCATTGGGTCCAAAGAAGAAGCGCAAACTGAACAACACAGAAGTCATGGCTGAAGCGTTGCGAGATACAGTGACACAATTGGACAAGACCATAGGTATTGTGTTTGACAAGCTAGGCAACATGATGTCAACGCAAGATAAGGAAGCTGAACTTGCTACCAAAGAAGATGCGTTGTTCATGGAGCTACTGCAAGTTAAGGAACTGAGTTGGAATGAGAGAAACATTGCCCATATGAAGATCCTTGCATCTGAGAAGTATCTGAAGGCATTTGGATCGATTCCTCCAAAGTTTAAGCTTTCATGGATCCGTACCTTGCTGAATCAGTAGACCATATAGCAGTAGTACATAGTAGTGTCATGTAAGAGTGTTGAGTACATAGGTGGGCTTTTTTGTTTTTGCTGTTTTTTGATTGGGCAAGGGTAACTCAGATGTGTCACTCATTTTTGGACATCGATCTGTCTTTTGTATATGCATTACCCCACACACACGTGTTTATATCTATCTAGTGTATAGTCCACGGTTATATGCAATAGCGCAAACTTTTGACCATGTTCAAAGGTTCAGCGAAAACTGAAAATGGCATAAAGTTTGTGTGTATCATCCTCTTAAAGTTGAATTCACCCAATGTATTGTAATTCAGGCCATTTGGTCTATGCCTGGTGCAAGATATGTACTCCCAATATTAGGAATGTATAAAACTTGTTACTAGGAACTGCAGTTGTGTTGTTCACTGTTTCTGTACCTGCTTCTTGTAACAAATAACCACAACAAAACTTTTCTTGCTGTCAAATTGTTGCGTTTCCAATTTACTAAACCTGCTTCTTGTAACAAACAAATATAGCACATGTTGTGAATGCTATTTCCTATTTAACATATGCATACCTTTGGTTTCTGTTCAATATTCTATTCTCAGGGAAAACTGATGTTATTGCGTCAACATCAGGTCATGGTTTGTTACTGTCAACATTTTGGTGAAATCGCTTTCTGTTTTACTGGTAAAGTGTTCGAACTTTTAGATGAAGTTCAAACTTCTAGATGATGAGGCCCATCTCGCATCATTGAGTGTCACAGCGTCTGGTCACGTTCGAACTCTGAACTCAAGTTTGAACGTCTAGCTCCCTTGCAGATAGGTGAGTGTATATTAAACTGACGGTGTATTTAATAATAAATTTTTATTGTTAATCCATGTATTGGAGGGAAACACGTCACCACACTTTTGATGACTATTATTAAAAAAAATTAATAATAAATTTTTATTGTTAATCCATGTATTGGGGTTTTTTGAAAAAAAAAATAACCCATTTTCAGTACACATGGGGCAGTTCGAACGTCAGCTAATAACTGTCACCGCCCCCTACTCTATTCTCCACTGCCACACCTATGCGAAAGTAATGATCGCTGCTTCCCCAAGCAAGCCCTACCCTTTTCACATTGTGTTTTCACAAACCCTATAGTCGACCTTTCGTATTTCGGATCTCCAACCTCAAACCTAGGGCATTCGACATCGTCTTCAACCCATTTTTCCTCTGTTGTTGATAGTGAACCTGAAACAAGTCCACGTAAAGGCTAACTCGGTAATCAAACCTGGTAACCCAAGTGACCCTCCACGATTCGACCTTCGTAGCAGTTACCCACAGCCAGATACATAACCGTTTGAAGATAATGGGAAAGCCAAAAAGAAGTGATAACCATTTAAACGAGTTGGCCATTACAATGGAAGACATTCAAGTTTTTAGAAAGCACAGGGCAACACTACGACGGGGTGGTCGAGGTAGGAGATCAAAGGAGACGACCAACGACCCAAGTGCCTATGATGAGTATGTAGAAGCAACAAAGTGGAAGAGGGAGCTTGAGGCTAAAGAATCGAGGAAAAAATGGGCTGCCAAGAAGAACCAGCAAAATCCGATGACTGGAAAGAGGAAGGCCCCATCCGATGATGATGCGCAGTCTGTGTCTGACTCTTCGCCAAAGAAAAAAAAGAAAGGCAGAGGATGACAGAAAGAGGAAGGGGAAAATGGTTGACGTCAGTTCCAGTGGGGAAGACAAAGAGTGGGAAGCCACAAACACAGAAGAAGGTTCTGACTCCACTAAGGATGAGGCTGAAGATCATGAGCATGTTGATCAGGTGAGGTCCAAATTGTATAAGAAAATGAAACTGCAACAGAGAGCGAGAGTCATCCCTGAATCGAACTCCGACTTCAATCAGTCGAAGCTTGAAGAGTATGACATGAGGTTAGTAGGTCGTAGTCTCAATAAGATGAGTAGGATTAGGATGGACACATTTGAAACTGATTATCCATTTGGCCTAGACGCCATTCTTAGACCATTTAGGGGACTGCTAGAGTTGGGTTTGCCTTATAATGACTCTGTTGTGAAGGTGTTTTATTCAAACCTGAGATTATCTAGGACTGGAGTAGTGTCAACCTGTGTTAAGGGCCAAACCATTGAACTAATGAGAAGAAACTCCTTAATTGGTTAGGGATTAAGGATGCACAGTCCACTGATATAAGCTTTACTGGTGAGGAAATGGATAAATTGTTGCTCGATGAAGGGACCACAGAGGATGATGAAGCCCTGCACAGACCCAAGCAGCTGCCTCATAAGTACAGGGTCCTGTATTACCTGTACAACAGGAACTTCATAAACAAGGGCAAGTACTACACAACCATGAGCATTGAGGACAAGCAAATCATCTGCTGCTTGATCAAAAGGAAGCCATTTCATATGGTCAAGAGGATCATTGACACAATGCTGAAGGCTGCATTTCCTGGAAATAAAAATTTTGAACTACCATACCCTTCCGTTATGTCTCTGATATTACAAAAGAACAAGGTTTGATATCTTCAAGAAGGTGAACCCCCCATATGGACTCCTGAATTTGATGACGAGGCTCTGCACAGAATGCAAATCCTTGTTGTCCCCAAAAGTCATCCAATAGATCTTCGTCTGACGACAAACATGGAAGGAAGAGTCAGCAAAAGGGAGCTACACCTGCACCTGGTCCAAGTTCAAGAGACCATTCATTTGAGGAAGGAGTTGCAGAGGTGGGAGCCATGTTTGCCAAAATTGTTGACGAAAAAATGGGGTTACTTAGAGCTGACCTTCACTCAACCTTGAATGAGATGGAGTCACGTTTGCATGCAATGGCTTTTGACTTGAAGGATATTCGAGATTTCCTTTACGTCTATGTCACTAAGTTCAAGACCTTTGCTGCATCCAGGGCAACAAAACATGACATGGGTGGTCCTTCTACCAAGCCAACGGATGAGCCTAACTCCACTTCACATGACAAAGAAGGAGGGGCAAGAGTAAGATGATGATAAGTCATCAAAATCAAAAGACAAGTCCCCAACCATTGGTGACCATGATCATGAGGCCGGGGGTGATAGCAGCACAGAAGAAGAAGAAGACGATAAGGAAGGGGATGGAGACACTTATTCTAAGGCAGATGATGATAGCAGCAGAAAAGAAGAAGGAGAGGAGGAAGGGGATGGTGACAACGATGATGAGGCTGAGGATGATAGCCGGACAGAAGAAGAAGGAAAGGAAGAAGGGGATGGCGACAACGACAATGAGGCCGAGGATGATAGCAGTACAGAAGAAGAGGGAGAGGAGGAAGGGGATGGTGACGATGACAATAAGGCCGAGGATGATAGCAGGACAGAAGAAGAGGGAGAGGAGGAAGGGGATGGTGACGATGATGATGAGGCATAGGATGATAGCAGGACAGAAGAAGAGGGAGACGAGGAAGGTGATGGTGTAAGAGATGATAAGGCCAAGGATGATAGCAAGTCACAAGAAAAAGGAGAGGAGGAAGGGGAGGGTGATAACGATTCTGACCCTGGGGATGATGGCAACAAAGCAAAAGAAGGAGAGAAGGAAGGGAATGGTAACCATGATTCTGAGCATGAGGGTGGGGATGATAGCATCACAGAAGAAGGAGAGAAGGAAGGAGATGGTGACCAAGATGATGACCATGAGGGTAGGGATGACAGCAGCAGAAATGAAGAAGCAGCGAATGAAGGGACGATCGTTCTGACGATGTGGTTGTGGAGACACAATATGGGGGAGTATCAGGACAGGCTGCGCATGTCACTGAGCATGTTGTGGGTGAAGGCACCGAAGGTAGAAAAGGAGGGGATGGTGATGAAGCGAAAGGTGACCATGTGTCTGGAGGGACACTACCTGATGCGCAAGTGGGTGAAGGTGAGGAGTTGGATCCAATCACCCCACTGTCAATTGTTCCTCTGCCTGAACCAGTGAGCCCTCCTCCTGCCCCTACCAGGAACATAGTAGACGTTGTTCCATTGAGGTTCATTCCCGCATCAAGCTTCAGTTCCGTCCTTGCAGCAGAGAATTTGCCCCATGTCTTCGCAGGTCCAACACCAACTTGTCCTCCAAGTCCACGGCCTGCTGGCCCAATGTTTATCCCAGTGAACCTCCCTGGTTCACAGACATCATCACCTAGGCGTACCAGTCCAAAGAGGTCCCCATCGGACAAGAAGAAGAACTATGGACAAAGTTTTTTATCTTTCATGTTTTGAGTTACATGTAATGACCCAGTACAATATTCACAAAGTTTTTTGTTGTTTTTACTGTTGATTCACTATTGCTGACATGGTTTACATTCTATCATGTACAGTTCAAACTTTCTTGTTTGGTTCGAACTTCAACTTTTCTGCTTTCCTGTCATGTTTAAAGATTTAAATGATGTTTACTCTATGCTACTGTGTGTTAACATTTTCTACATTTATTATAGTTCATGTCTGACATTAGGTTTAGCCAGCTACTCTTTGGGTTTAGGGTGCACCTTGTCATAAACTTTATAATTAATTGTTGTGCAGTATTTGAAAAGGCCAAGTTCCTTCATTTTATTTCCTTTAGGTTTCTACAGTACACATGGTATGACAGATACTTAACTGCCGCAGATATGGTTTACATGCTGTGATGGGAGTTCGAACTTTGTTGTTTCGTTCGAACTTCAGCTATTGTTTTTCCCTGTCATGTGAAAATTGATTACTGATGCTTATGTTATGTTACTTTCTGTGGAAGTTTTGGGTGCCTCATGCACCTTGTGAAAAAGTGGTCAATTATTTGTTATCCAGCATTTCAGAACGCCAATTCCCTTCATTTTATTTCGTTTGACCATAGAGTTGACATGGTATCATTTATGTCCATTTATCTGTCTCTGCCTCATGTTGCTGTCATGTCCAAGGTTCTGTTTACTTTTATGCAGCATTTGCGAAGGCCAATTTCCTTCATTTATTTTCGTTGTGTGCTTTGGCTTTATGCTTCTATCATGTCTTGGTTCAACTTTATTGTTTCGCAACATTTGACAAGTCCAGTTCCCATTTTTGTTCTTCATTTCCTTCTTATGCAGCATTTCAGAAGGCGAAATTGCTTTATTTTAATTGGTTTCACACACCTTGCATTGATTGAAGATTATTAAAAAATTGCGATGGAATGTGTCTGCGCTTCGGATTGGTTCACTTCTACACTCCATTTGACAGCAACCAATGATCCTGTTTTGCATATTGCATACCTGTTACTGTCTTCTTCTTCATCCTCACTACTGCAATTTTTCATACTTACTGTGGCCTTTTTAACAGTTGTCGTTTTCGTTATTGTAATGTGGCTGGTTCATTGTGTTGATTAATTTATAGTCACATGAACCAATGCCATATTTTCTTCACACCTTCATAGTCACCTCTGTTTCCCAAACCCAACAAACAACATTTGACGCGACTTCACACAGAACATGGGTTTAGCAGTAGTTTTTTTTCAAAATCATTCTTCAGTTCTCTATAGCATTCCTGGGTTTAATGTTCAATGCTAATCTTCCCTGTTTGTCTTCTCATACTCGTTTCTGCAGCTCCTTTCATATACTTTTGTGGTTTCCCAGGCTAATTCCTTCCATCTCCGTCATTGTTCTAGCCACCGGGAGCCAGTCGTTGGCGCTATTTCACACCACATCGCCATCTACTTTAATTTTCATCGCACACTAGTGCAAAAATGGGTTTTAAGACCGCCTCATTTAGAGCGGACATTGGACGCACCGGTCTTAAAGGTATGACCGGTGGCAGTTTTGTAAATAAAAGGAACTTCTTATGTATGACGGTGGCGAGTTTTGTAAATATAAAGAACTTCTTATACCAGATCATTTTTTGTTCGGTCTTAAATATATTATTAAGACCCGTTGAAAATCAAGCCGGTCTTAAAAATGTTATTAAAAAATATTCAAATATCAATTACTTTATGGAAAAATCTCACACAACCTAGGACTAATATTTTATGCGGTCCAAAATAATAAGGAAAAATTTAAATATAAAGGTAATAAAGTTTTAAGACCGAACATATATAAAAGCCGGTCTTAAAAGTAATTCTTTTAAGACCTAGGACATAAAATGCGGCCGGTATAAAATATAGAAAAAGAGTGCGTATAAAAAATTAATTACTTTTAAGACCGAGATTAATATGACCGGTCTTGAATGTTAATTATTAAGACCGTCTCTTTGTCTATCCGGTCTTGAATATGAACCGCCAAATATACATTTCTTCGCTCAAAAGCTTTTGTTACTATCACTGAAGAACCTCTGTTTACGTTGTGAAACCCTTCCTGTTGCATTACCTCTATTCCTGTCTCGAAAATGAATGGTGAAAACGATTCTACTCCTGTTCCGGGAACGCCAGTTACTGTTGTGACTGGTGTGAGTCAGAACGAACCCTCTTCATCTCACAATGAGCCTCGTAACCGCCTTGCACGTCGTGGTAGAAGAAGCACACGAATGTAGGATGTAACCCTAAGTCGGACGAGAGGCTCAAGGCTAGAGATTCAGTTTGATGAAAAGTTGCAATCTTTCGGTCCCAATAAATCCAAATATACTAGTTTTGTTGGCTATCTAGCACGCAAAGAAGGTTAGCATCTTGACAGATGAGTGGAAAAGTGTGGACCGTGACGCAATAAAGGATCCTATTTGGGACACTATCCGGCTTACATACACTGTCCCTGACTGCAAAAAGTTGAAAGACAAGACCTTGTCTTATTGTGCTGATCGATGGAGGAAGTTTAAGACCTTTCTAGCTAACACCTATATTTTTGCCGAGGTTCTTCCTCAAGAACATCCTTGGGAAAAGTACACATTTATTGATCAACAAACTTGGCAACAATTTGTTCAGCTGCAGACCACTCCCCGAAGCTCTGGTGAGTTTATATTTAGTTTTGTTTGCCCTTTAGTGTGCTTATTAACTTTTGTCTTTGATATGTAGTCAAGCCATTATTATAGTCTTAGTTCTCGTTATAGTAGGTAGTGGTTAGACATTCTTGTTAATTAGTTAGTATGTTAACTGTGTAATGGTTTCGGTGCAAGCTGTTATTGGGGCTTAAGAGTCAAGCCTCTAACTATATATAAGAGGTTAGTCTAATATGTGTAGGAACCAGTTATGATGAATGAATGAATTAACTGAGTTGGCAGCATTTCTGCAACTCCCTTTCCTCTGTTTCTCCCAATTTCTTCTACCATTCTACATCTTTCATAAATAAAATGTTGAAACTTGATGAAGTGAATTTGACTAATGTTTGACCTTCATATGAAGCGAAGTGTTCTAATTTCGTTAGACATCAATGGCTGGAATTCATAATTAACGTTTTTTTGTTCAATTCGATTCACGAGATAAGAAGGGAAAAAGCACGGAGATAGGGAGAAAGAATGATTTCTCCGCATAGGGCTTCTCGTGGCGGATATGAAATGGCCGAAAAAGAATTGATGGCGGCCAAGCGGAAGAGATTGCAAGATGAAGTGAATCCAATCCTTCGCCGTAGTTGATCGCCCATCTCCTATACGTCGCGAGGAGTTGTGGTTGCATATTTGGCAAAAGCGGCGCGCCTACACGAGTGAACAAACTCGTGTAGTTGCTGAAAGAATTGTAAGTATCGTTTTTGTTATTTTTTAGTTACTAAACATGTTTCATTCTCGTTATCTGTATCTTACAGGAAGATCTTAAAAATAAAGAACCAGATGGATCTTTTGTGTCGGACGGGAGGAATGATGTTCTGACCGTTGCGACCGGAAAACAGGATCATGCGGGGTGTGTAAGGGGGGTTGGAGGACGGGTAGGCCTGAAGGAATACTTTGGTAAATCCAAACGCCACAAAAAAGTATGGTTACCCGGGAGGAGATGGAACAGACGCGGTCAAATTAAGTGATGAAGCTGCGACTAAAGAAGCAATTCTTCAATTCCGATGGCCAAATTAAGTGAGGAAGCGGCGGCTAAAGAAGCAATATGGCAATCCCGGATGAGCCGGATGAAGGAGGAAATGAATCGAGATGAGGTCGCTTTTTAGCTCTCGTCCGAGAGCGGTGTTCCGCCACACATTCTCCCGCGGTTATGCGGCGAGCACTAGGGGAGCTGCATTGTTGGACAACGATCAGAGCAACCTCCTCCTCAAGTTCCATCCCTTCCTCAAGATGCATCCCCTCCTCCTCAAGTTTCATCCCCTCCTCAAGCTGCATCCCCTCCTCCTCAAGTTCCATCCCCTACTACTCATTTGACTGCCAAGCAAAAAATAACTGATTTGGCAAACAATAATTATTTTATAGATAAATCGTGGCATGTCCAAGAAGTAGTAGGCGTCCCTCATCCTGTAGATGTTTACGTTGACAAAATAGATGTAATGTCCCCGCGATTCCCGGACGGGAGCTTAGTAATCCAATCATTCAACTGTTTATGAAGTAAGTATCGATTCTATGATGAGTACATAATTTAACCGCATCGTTTTTACACACATACATATATACTAATTTCCGATCGATGTCATTATTTTAGGTTCTTGCATCAAGAATTGGACAAACGGGGCGAGAATCAATGATTTTGGATTCTTGTGCCCGGTCTATGCAAGTACAACGGCCCGTAAGATCGACAAGAATACATGTCAACCAGGGTGTGTGAAGTGATAAGAAAGGTGTTCATGTTTCCATACTTCCACGGGTACGTATCACAATTCTTGTCTACAATTCACTTAATTCATCTACATATATCTCTGAGTACTTTACTGCTATGAATTTTCAGCCGCCATCGGCGCGATTGGTCCTCATGTGCATGGAGGATCATAAAGTTATCTTCTTATGCTCCACTCACAATAAGCCAGATAATATATTGAAGGAGACCGTCAACAAGTAAGCATGTCATTTTGATTCTCTTGTCTGAAATCTCTACGTTGCATATTCAGTGAACATTATTGATAAATTTGTGATTTTGATGATAGTGCCATGTTGACCTACCAAGTCAAGGTAAGAATGAAGCGTGGGTCTCGTGCCACTATTAAACCTAACCGGTACACCCCGCAGGTTAGTACATATTTGGACACCGAAACACTTTGTCTTGTGAACTTGGTCGATAAGCTATATATATGCTATATTTCTTGTCACTTATCCTATATTTCTTGTTCGTTTTAGACCCATCGGCAACCAAAACAATCTAACTTATGTGGCACCGTACGTCATGAAACACATGTATGATGTTATCAGGGGAGGAAAGACAAAATTGTTAGCAAAGGTAAATGTATTTGATGTTACATATTATGGCTGAATTTTGTTTCTGGCTTAATGAAATATGCACACAAGTTAATTCAGTTTCTATCTTTGATGTTACAGATGTTTAGAGCTTCTGGTCCCTGTCCTGATAATGAAGTGGAGCACATACGCAATGTGTTTTGTGAATATCTGTATGGCCTAATTAAGTCTTAAATGTGGATGTAAATATATGATGTAGCAAAAATAATTTTTTGTAAATTTGTTTATTTTTTCGAACAAGTCATTCATTTGTAAATAAACATACAAATTGTGTAATTCAAGAATAAATTCGTTCATTCATTCTAGATATTTATGCTTGAAATTTGAGGTACATGATGTTGTAAATGAGAAAAATCTTTGTTCATAAAAATATGGCGAGACCTTTAGGACCGCATAGTTATTAAACTTGCGGTGCTAAAAGTCTTCGTTAATTTTTTAAAAAAAGTATGGCTGTACTTTTAGGACCGGACTTAATCATTTGTCCGGTCTTAAAAGTATTCTAAAAATATGGCAAGACTTTTAGGACCGGACAAATCATTACGTCCGGTCTTCAAAGTCTTCTAAAATACTATGGCTAGACTTTTAGGACCGCATTTTACTTCAACATCCGGTCTTAAAAGTCTTCTAAAAATTTGATAGAGTTTTAGGACCACATTTTACTTGAACATCCAGTCCTAAAAGTCTTTAGAGTTTCTTTCTGTAAATTTGTTTATTTTTTTCGAACAAGTCATTCATTTGTAAATAAACATACAAACTGTGTAATTCAAGAATAAATTCGTTCATTCATTCTAGATATTTATGGGAACTATTTGAGGTACAGGAATACAAGATGTTGTAAATGAGAAAAGTCTTTGTTAAAAGTATGGCGAGACCTTTAGGACCACATAGTTATTAAACCTGCGGTGCTAAAAGTCTTCGTTAATTTTTTTAAAAAAATTATGGCTGTACTTTTAGGACTGGACTTAATTATTTGTCCGGTCTTAAAAGTCTTCTAAAAATATGGCAAGACTTTTAGGACTGGACAAATCATTACGTCCGGTTTTCAAAGTCTTCTAAAAAACTATGGCTAGACTTTTAGGACCGCATTTTATCTCAAATCCGGTCCTAAAAGTCTTCTTAAAATTCGTTCTTCAATGTTAGAGTTTTAGGACCGCATTTTACTTGAACATCCGCATTTTATGTTTAACAAATTTTTAGAGTTCCAGACAACCGAGGTTCTGGCGTTCTGCTCAAGCTAGGACCCTCGTTGTCTTCAATGTTACCTCTCAGGTCGAGGTAACACCAAAGACAACGACAGTCCAACCTTGACAAGAATAGTCACTTTGTTTGTTTTTATTCGAATAAGGTAAACGGTTGTTTTTTGTTTTTGTTTTTTTGTATGTTCTTAACTGTATTCTATGAATTTTTAATGTTGATTTAAGCGAGGACAATGTTTTGTTTGTTTCCTTTTTTGTCGGAAAAAGAAAGAAGATAATGAAAAGGACATGGCGATCGAATATGGAAACAAAAAGATCTTTAATTTATATTTTTTACCGCGCCCGTGAGGAAAGCAGTACGATGACAAAAACAAAAAAAACAAAATATCTACTCCCCCCCATCGTTGTCGGAGGGGAGGGAGTCGTCGGAGAGGTCGTCATCTGAAGGATGGTACTCAATGTCCTGGGCATCGAGTACCGCCTGCAGCTTTGCATTGACGGCGTGATAGACCTGAAAAAGATGGCCGCAGGGTCGGTCTATATGATCGAGGCGGGCCAGGATGTGCTGAATCATCTGGTGGAGTGTCGGTTCCGGAGGCAACTGAGGAGGCGGACCTGATGGTGGTGGAGGACCTCGTGGTGGTGGAGCGGCCACATCGTGGATGTTTCGAAGTGATGGGGATGAATATGAAGGAAGTAAAGTAACATCGGGTTTAAATAGAGAACCCTGGCCGAACAATGTGAAACGCCGGAAACAATAACGAGGAGACGCATAGTTCCTCAGAATACGAGGAGACGCCTAGTTGGGAAGTTTATCTGGAAGTCGAAGAGATTCTGAATCATTCATTTGAAAAGAGAGTGTAAGGATACGACTCGAGGAACCTTTAATACCGGATATTGTAAAAGATCCGTTCTTAAAAAAAGTGAATTGAAAAAAAAAATATTTTTAGGACCGGATATAAGACAAAATGCCGGTCTTAAAAGTAATTGAATTGGATTGTTAAAAAATAAATAATAGACTTTTAGGACCGGATATATTTTAAATGGTTGGTCTTAAAATCAATTGAATTGAAAAAACTAAAATAAATTTTAGACCGCATATTTATTAACTCCTCATACCTCTCTGTCCTTATTAAACTCCTCTTACCTCGTAACTCAACATATATATCTCTCTCGTCATTAGTAACTCCTCACAATCTCGTAACTCCACACTACGTGGCTCTCGCCCTAACCGCTCAAACCATGGTTAGATACAAGAGAACCGCTCGTAGGGGTGCTCTTACTCCTGATGCTCGTGCCTTCCGTAGATCGTTATACGGTGCGCCTCCTCCATCAAGAGTGCGTTCTATTGTGACAGAGGAGTCTCGGGTCGTTGGACCCATTGTTATTTCGGATGATGAAGAGATTGCCGCACCCCCCTCCACCCTTCAGATCATGAAGAGGTTCCTGCTCCCCCTCTTTCGACCGGTTGGCCTTGGCGCGCGCTACCGCCGACCCCCCTCTCCTCTTTCCTCTAATGATGCGAATAAGACAGAACTTGCCGATATCCGGCGGGAATTTAATGCTTTTCACGCCGATATCGCCAAGGATGTTTAGTCGATTCTTGTTTTTGATAATTTTCTCGCTTGTTTTTCTTTTGTATTTTTTCTTGTGTACGTGCATATTCTCCAAGAATGTATGAAGCATTAAGAACTAAGCTTGTGTCCCTTTTTTGTTCATATTCTCAAGTTTTCCTTTAATTTTTGTTTCATTGAGTTGCTGCTGCGCTCGCCAAAGCCAATCCTCTTTTTTTAAAAAAAAAATGAGGACTTTTAGGACCAGATGTTTAATAAAACTCCGGTCTTAAAATTAAATGAAGAATAATAAAACATTAGGACCGCTAAGCTTGTGTCTTCTTTTTGTTCATATTCTCAAGTTTTCCTTTAATTTTTTTTTCATTGAGTTACTGCTGCGCTCGCCAAAGCCAATCATATTTTTTTTTGAAAAAAAATGAGGACTTTTAGGACCGGAGGTTTAATAAAACTCCAGTCTTAAAATTAAATGAAGAATAAACATTTAGGACCGGAGTTTTGTAAACGTCCGGTCTTAAAAATGTAATTATATATTTAGGACCGTCTATGTTTTAATTAACCGGTCTTAATAAAATCCAAAATACTAAAACATGTCTCTGACACGCAGAATATCAAATTTCCCTCTCAGAACTTCTCTTGTCGCGCCGAAAGTGATTACTCGTGTTTTTGTGTTGCTTCGTCGATCGCTTCGCGTTGCTCTCTCGACAATCACTTTCTCGGTTCCTTAGTTAAACGTCTATCGACCAAGCCGTAAGAGGTGTTTCGGTTAAATAACTTTATGGTTTTTCGGGTTGAACGAAATCGATGAAATGTTCTAGTGGGTTTCTCTATTGTTAATGAATATTGTATTTTGAAGATTATATTTGCGCTTTTGACCTACCCAACTGACCAACACATGTTTTTAGGTTACTCTTGCTGTCTGCAACATCAACGTTCGTGGCGGGAGAAGAAAGACTCCACAAACCATTTGAATTTATATGCTACAGGTGAGTCCATATTTAATTTCACACGATGCATTTAATTTCCTCGTCATGCTTTAATTTTACTTCTTGCATTCACTGTGATATTTATGACCAAAAGTGTTTCTTCGTTATGCATTTAATGGGCAAGTTTCTTCGTTCATTCATAAATATGAATTTGGTGTTTCCTTATTTTGTATCTGTGTCATAAATAGGAATTCTACTATGGATCACTGTTGGATAACTGTATTACGGACGAGTGTTGAATATCAGAATCGGGTGAGGGAATTTATAGAATTTGCTAAACAAAATGCCCATGATGATAGTGAGAAGTTTTATTGCCCTTGTGTAAAATGTTTGAATGAGAGGCGACTAAATCCTGAAGTTCTCTACACACATTTAATTTGTGAAGGATTTTGTAAGACTTATACAGTATGGGTATGGCATGGTGAAAAATACCAAGTGGGTCTCAACATGAGGAAGTGGCCTTTGATGATAATGACACGGATATGGATGATCACATAGAGGACATTATTCGTGATGTAGGAGAAGAGGCTTTTCATCAATCACATGCATATGGTAATATGTGCAGTGATGCAGAGACCTCGCTATACCCTGGTTGTAAAAAATACCAATTGTTGAACGTTGTATTGAAATTGGTAAGCTTGAAGGCACGTCATGGATGGAGCGACAAGAGTTTTTCTGAAATGCTTGAGGCTTTTAAGGACATGCTTCCGGATGAGAATGTGTTACCGCATCGATACTATGATGCTAAGAAAATAATCTGTCCACTGGGGATGGAGTACAAAAAGATCCATGCATGCCTGAATGATTTCTTATTGTATAGAAAAGAGTTTGAAGAGAAGCAGAATTGTCCGATATGTGAAACACCAAGGTACAAGTCAAATAAGGGGCCTGTAGAAGTGTTGTGGTATCTTCCAATCATACCAAGGTTCAAGCAGTTGTTTGCGAATGAAAATGATGCAAAGAATTTGAGGTGGCATGCAGATGAGAGGATTTCTGATGGAAAAGCTTCGACATCCGGCCGATTCTTCTCAATGGAAGAAAATCGATCATTTATTTTCGAACTTCGGCGAAGAACCTAGGAACCTTAGGCTTGCCCTTAGCACGGATGACATGAATCCATATGGAAGCCTTAGCAAAGATACATAGTTCATGGCCTGTGCTCCTTATTATTTACAACTTATCTCCAATGTTATGCATGAAACGAAAGTACATCATGCTGTCTATGTTGATTTCGGGACCAAAACAACACGGAAATGACATTGATGTTTACCTTCAGCCTTTGATCGAAGACTTGAAGGAGTTGTGGGAAGAAGGTGTCGATGTTTTTGACTCATTCAAGAAGGATGTGTTTAAACTACGAGCCATGATATTTTGTACTATAAACGACTTCCCAAAGATATGGGAACTTGTCAGGGTATAGTGTAAAAGGCCATAAAGCATGTCCGGTTTGTGAAGAAGGCACACGCTACCATCAACTTCAACATGGAAGAAAGACGATTTATCTTGGACATAGGAGATTTCTTCGATGGGACCACCCATATCGTCGATTAAAGAAAGCCTTTTTGGTGGCCGGGAGTATGAAGATGCTCGGTGGCATTGATCGGGGAGCAAGTTTATGAAAAGGTGAAAAATATCGTGTCATCTTCGGTAAGAGCGCAAAGCGTAGAAAAGAAACAAATATATGGAAAAAGAGATCTGTATTCTTCGATCTTCCATATTGGCGCAATCTTGATGTCGACATCGTATTGATGTCATGCACGTGGAGAAAAATGTATGTGATAGTATTGTTGGCACGCTTCTCAACATACAAGGTAGTTACAAGGATGGTGTGAAGGCAAGATTGGATTTGCAAGTAATGGGAATACGCGAAGACTTACATCCAAGGCCATACGGGAAGAGAACTTATTGTCCCCCGGCTTCTCATACTTTGTCTAAGGATGAGAAACGAAGTTTTTGTGAGTGTTTACATGGCACAAAAGTTCCCCGGGGTATTCTTCAAATTTTAAGAGGCTTGTATCGATGAAGGACTTGAAATTAGTAGGCCAAAAGTCTCATGATTGTCATGTCTTGATGCAACAGCTACTCCCAGTAGCTATTCGAGGCATCGCCGAATATGATCTTCGGCTCGTTTTGACTAGACTTTGTGTCTTCTTCAATGCGGTTTGTAGTAAAGTTTTCGAGATTGAAAAGTTGGATGAATTGGAGAATTAAGGATATCTTATCTTGTGCCACCTTGAGAATCTTTTTGTTCCTACCTTTTTTGACATCATGGTTCATCTAATTGTTCATCTAGTGAGGGAGATAAAGTTGTGCAGACCTATCCATTTACGGTGGATGTACCCAATTGAAAGATCTATGAAATTCCTAAAAGGGAACGTGAAGAACGCATACCGCGGAAGCATCAATTGTTCGAAATATGTTTCGAAGAAGCCATGGAATTTTGTCAAAATTATTTGGCCATAGTAAGACATATTGGGCTTCCAAAACGTCAGCATGCTGAAGGGGGTAGACGAGGGGCTTCGGTAAAGAGTGTGGATCCTGATGAATTCTCACAAGTCCACTTATACATCTTGAATAATGTTGATGAAGTTCAAGCGCAGATAGCTGCTCATAAAGAAGCCGTAAGGAAAGAAAATCATCGAATGATCGAACAAATGTTGATTAGGGAGCATAACGAGAACTTTTGCAAACTGGTTCAAACAAAAGGTCGAGGGAGAGAAATGTGTTTCTGATACAATCAAATGGTTAGCCCGTGGTCCTGAGGTTGATGTCATAAGTTGGAATTCGTATGTGATCAATGGTTATACATTTTACACGAAGTCCCTAGATGATAAGAGCACCGTCGTAACGGTGGTGTTATGTTAGAGGTGAATCTATGCACTTCTCTAGTTCGAAAGACAAGAGGCCTTTATTGCGTCATGCCATATTATGGGGTTATTGAAGAGATTTGGGAGGTAGACTATGTTAAAATTAGATTTCCCATTTTCAAATGCAAGTGGGTTAATGTCAATAATGGTGTTCAGATCGATCGGCTAGGATTTACATTAGTCGATGCCAACGGTAGAAGTTTTGGTGATGAACCTTTTATTATGGCGGACTGGGCGAAACAAGTGTTCTATATCACCGATCAAGAAAATAAAATGTGGTCTCGTAGCTCTCCAAGGAAAAAGGGTCATTGATATTGATGAGGAAAGGCATTCAAATTATGGTCTTCCCGAGAGTACTCCTTTTCAAGGGGTCTACTAGGAAATGAACGAAGAAGATGAAGCGGATAATGAACCCGGCATAAGAAATGATCATCAAGAAGAGATATGAGAGGATATCGCTTTATAAAAGAGTCAATATATTTCATAAGGTAATATTCATATGAAAACTTCTTTGAAAACTTTAAGGTTTTTACTATATTATATTCCTTATACGTTCTTAAACAATGTCACTGACTATGAAGTTTGTTCTTATTTTATTTTTGTGGCGGGATCGGATCCAAAGGGGCATGTTATAAAAGAGGATGTTACGTTGTTTGGTGGAAATCAAATGAAGGCATGGTGAATATTATATTGGGCATGTATATTGTATTTGTAACTGATTGTATTTGGATTGTAAGTAAGTTATCTTATTGTATAAATTAATTTAGGTGTTGTAATCATAATATATTCATTAATTTAAGAAGCGACATAACTCATGGTGAATATTATTTGTATTCTTTTTCTCAGTTTAATTTATTCATAATTGTTCATAGCTTGTACTTAAAGTATCAACTTTTATGTGCTGGATTGGGTGGTGGATTTGTAAATATTGATCAAGAAGAACAGAACAGGGAAAACATTCGGGAAAATTTAGACCGGTAATAAATAGGCTGGTCTGAAATGTTCAACTGTTAAGACCGGATGTATCCATATGTCCGGTCTTAAAGGTCAAGTGTACCTATTTGATATTAAGCCGGTCTTAAAAGTTTGTTTTTTAATACCGGTGTGTTTATACGTCCGGTCTTAAAATTCAATTTTTAAGACCGGACAATTTATTGTCCAAAGTCTTGAAAGTCGGTCTTTTAAGACCGCGTATAATTAGTTGTCGAGTCTTAGAAGCCGCTATTTTTCGGCCGGGTATATTTTTGTCCGGTCTTAAAATTTTGATCTTTTAAGAGCGGCCGAGGTTTTGCCCGGTCTTAAAAGTTGAGTTTTAAGACCGGACAAAAAATATTTCAGCCTTATTTAGTCCGACTTTTAAGACCTAATGTTTTAAATGTCTGGTCTGAAAGAGTTTCTTTAAGACCGGTTATAGTCCGGTCTTAAATGTGGACTTTTAATACCGGCAGGAACAAGACCGATCAATAGTCCGGTCTTACGATGCCTCTTTTGTCCGGTCTTAAAGTCCTTTTTTGCACTAGTGGCACTTGGGTTCTAGAGTTCGTTCATGTCTCGCCAACCCAGTTCGAATCGGCAATCTCGGAATTTCACTCAATCTTCCCACTTAACCAACACCCAATTCTTCATACCAAACATTTTATTTTCCCTCAACTAACTTCCTTTCCTTAGTCTACCAAACAGCTCACATTTTTAAAGTTCCCTCTTAATCTTCCTTTCCTTTTCTTTCCTTCCTCAAATCTTCTGCGTAACAAACAAGGCTTAAGATGTTGGAGATAAAAAGGAGTAGTAGAAAATGAAAGACAATGAAAAGAAAAACAAAAGAAAATATCACCGTATTATCAAAAACGATGACATCCACAGACTCAAGTTCCAATAAGGGCATTTATAGATGCTGCAACAACGTTCTACTCTATGAATGATGCGATCTACTTTCACCTTCAAGATCATTTCGGAAGAACCTTGACACAAATTTTGCAAACTTGAGTTCATGTTGATTGCCATTTCAGGATGGTTACAGTATTGGTAGAAAACTAAAAAAGGTATTTTTGGTAAGAAATAGTAAACTCATACCAACTACATTAAATAAGATGGTGAACCGTCATTAGAGAGATTGAATGTGTGGCAAAGCAACATTTGAATCGAAGGGACGCTCAAAAGTAACGTTTCAAAGAGTCAACAGAATTTGGATTATTACGTTTTTTAAAAAGTCATATATTACATTTAATTGAAAAGAAATATGTGGGAACTGGAAAAAGAAGTTGGAACGACATGCACGTACGAAATGAAGGAAATAATTTATTGACTAAAGTATATTTTTAGTCCTAAAATTCTAATACCGTTAATATTACTAATGTAAAACGCCGACATTTGATTTAAGTGATGACTAATAGTATTTAATTAATTACACAAATTTTATATATTCTTCAATTTATCCATATTTTAAATTTAAATTTAATAACATTTAATTACACAGTCATCACTTAAGTTTACACCGTTATCACTTGAGTTTACATTTTACGTTAGTAAAATAAATAGTATTAGAATTATAGTACTAAAAGTATGTTTTATAAAGTTAAGGGACCAAATGTATACATAATGTAAACTTATAGGACCAAAAATATACTTTAGCCTAATTTATTTGCAACCGACGTTATAAAAATCTTAACGATTACTTGTGGTTTATCCAAAGAGTCATTTTCAGATTTGTTATTTAACATTTACGTACATAATTTAATGAGGTAACCTGTAAAACAAAAACTATTCCAAATAAGAAATGAACCATCATGCACCAAAATGACCTTCTTCGTGTCATGCCTTTAACTATGTTTGAGTACAATATATCTCTTAAACATAACAAAAAAAACATGGTAAAAAAAAGCCTGACAAAATATTCTTGGTTGTGAGATCTGAAGAGAACATTTGAAGATCAACCATACGCTCATCCAGTACAAAAACACCAATAACGTAAGAATCTCTTAATTCTTTTAAAATGTGATGTGTTAAAATTGGGAAACGAAGATGAAACGGCATGCATGAACGGTATTCGTTAATAAAGTAATGTTTGCATCAATAATCCGTTTTCAAAACGGAAGAAAAAAAAATTAGAAAAGCAACCATTATGTCATCAAGTACAAATTTAGTAGATGCGTGTATTTATTGTATTGAATCTAAATGTATGACGTCAATATGTGTTATTTGAGATTGGAAAATGGGGTTCAAACGACATGCCTGTACGATACGAAAGAAACAAATTATTTCCAAAAAACACATGATATAAGACGAAAATATACTTGTGGCTTATCATAAGGGTACTGCCCACATTTTATTATTAAACATTTTTGTACGAAATAAAAGACAATAGAATAAACTGAGATAAAGGTATTTAAAAAAATGTCAAGAACGAAACGACATTCAACTATGGATGGCTTTAACCATGTATTATTATTCATAGAATAACACATAAACATAACTACTTGTTTAATTTTAAAAATTATAAAATCATTACAAACATGAAACTTATGATAAAGAGTTCTGATAACAGAAACGAAGTTACAAAATCCTAAATGCTAAAAATTCCAAAAAAAAAAAAGAAGAAGACAAAACACCTCAAGGCCAAACATGGAAGAGATGGCATACGTGAAGATCCTGGATAGTCATTATCATCAGTAATATGAGCAGCAGACATGCAATGCAGTTTCAGACCGAAATCAACAACAGCATGGTGGCTGCAGTTAAAAATTGCCCGAGAGATGTGACAATAGCTTACAAACATGATTTCCCCATCTACAATGAAAGTGAAATATGTTAGCCACTCAATATATCATAAATAAAAATATTGAAGTAATATAATCATTCGATATAAAGAAAAACACTAACCACAGGTTCTTATCATCTTAACAAATAGCAACGCCACAACAACATCGTCCTTATCTAAAACCTTAGCATAGCTTATAGAAGCCCAAAAGGCGAGAGTACCCCTAAAGCAACAACGGAATGAATTTCCACTACAACAACATGTAATGATAGTTACTATTTACATTAACAAAATAGCAGTATTTACAAAGTATAATGTCTGGACAAACCATTCATCCATGATTTCAAAGTTGAATTGGTATAATGTCTCTCCTTCATCAACAACATCGGTAAGTTCGTAAACAGCAGTTACAAGTCCCACTACATCTGGAACAGAAAAAAGATAAAGTAAGAAAATACAATGGAACTCTTGACAGAAAAAAAAATGGAATGAAAAGCATTTAAAATAAAACATAATACTTAAAAGACTGGTTTCCGTAAGTGGAGTTGCAGCAAGTGGAAGAAGGGGCTGAAAAATGGTCTCAGGGGTCTTAATCACATTACTATTCAGTAAATGGTTCAATGACAATTTTTAAATATGGATTGATAATGTTCGTCCGACGTTCCATAGAAACCTTTTTTTATTACAAAACAAAAACCAGGGATAATAACATCTCATAGTCTACGGATAATATCATGTTGACGCAACGCCAAACACGTGTAACCCTACATCAAATGAGAAAACATCAAAGCTTATTGAAGATACATATAAAACAATGATAAATATAAGGAAAAAAAGTTTGATGATGACAAAAAACCTTGGAATCTGCAAGCACTGCGTTGTATGTGATCTGTCAATGCATCTCAGCTCGTATATGGAATGTCCCAAAAGTTTGAAACAACCTTAACAATGATACTGCAGTTTTTGCTTTTACAGTCAAGCTCAGGGAAAGAAAGTACATTAGACGTAAACATTTGAATCCGAAATTGGTAGTATATATTTGAAGACTAGCTGCCTAAATAAGTTTTTACTCCTTTTTGCTTTTTCTGATGAACTAGTGCTATATAATAAATCAGATCAAGCTCCTAGATGTGTTAGTTAAATTTTTTTGGACTCACTACAAGATTCCTTCAATTTAAGCTGAAAGTAGATGAAAATTCGTAAGTTTTGTGATGGTGGAATTAAGTAACGAGAATTAAATGCTCACAGATAAGCGATATTTAGTCAAATTATAATCGCTTTGTTTTATAACAAAATTATAATTTAAATGTGGCGGATAAGATAAAGTCATATATCTGTGCGGCCCAATCAATGATTCAAGTCACACACTCTCATAAATCCATTTTTTCTTTGAAGAATTCCCTTCAACCTCACAAAATTAGATTATATTATTTTTCTTATTTGACCGCTTCGTGCTTGTATTGCTCTCCCATAACCCCATTTTCACGTTTTAGGCGGCTCCTATTACGTTCGCCGCTACTACGAGAATCGTTTTTGCTTTATTTTGCTCTGGCTACTAAGATGTTTCAGTTTGCCAGGTTGTCTCTTGCCTACCCATGGATGCAGCAGCAGTTCGAAAGGTTGACCTATTTGAGAATCTCCGGATCTTCGCTTATTTTCAACTCCCTGAAGCATCTCGTCGCTTACTACGCCCTTCCTTGTCTTTAGGTGCCTAGGTATCCATCACAAGCCTTTCCTCGTTTCAACCTCGGCCTTAACTTGAAGGCTATGCCATCGTAAGGTGCTGTTAAATGGAAGGATCTTATCAACGTCCATGAATAATAAGGGCTTGTTTGGGAACCCATATGATGGGATAATAAGTCCATCAAAAAAAATTTAGGTGTTTGGGATTGATTTTTTTTTTATGGACTTCAAACTATGATGAGGTTTTTTCTTTGAAGCCACGATTCCTAGCTTCTAACCCCATCAAATGCTTCTCCATCAATTTTACATGTGGACCCATCTATTAAATGACCATCCACCCCCTCCCCCACAATACCATCCTGTTTGTAAAAATTTAGTCTACTTTTTGTAATATAAATCCGGATTAATATTAATAAGGGGGGAGAGCAAAGAGAAATTTTTGGCCACATCAATATATATATATATATATATATATTATATTGCACAACATTTTCAAACCACGCTAGCACAATATAATAATAATAACTATCAAGTTGGCCAAAAAGAAAACTACCAAATAAACGTCACTCCAATTCTAAGATAATCAATTACCCCAACCAATATTAATGAAGTAGACTATTTTTAGCTTATTACTTGAAAAGTCTATACCATTTATGTATAGTTTTCCCTCGGTGACAAATAACAACATATGAGTGTTTATATTTTAGGGGAAAGTAATATTCAAGGAGGGTAGTGTTTGTTTGGGTTAGTGATAGAAATTATTTTTCCAACGTGATTTATGATAAACGATATAAATATGTGAAATGAGTTTTACCTTAATTTACGTAAACATGCTTCTTAAACGGTAACTCAATCAATCACATATGCAAGAATAAGACCCTAGCACCAGCTTGTGATAATGATGATCCACTTGATAATGATGATCCGTTTGATGAAGCATCCTCATCAACACGAATGAATCATCTTCGTGATCAAATCAAAAATGAACTTGTAGGGACTAAGTTTATTTAAACACTTCATTGTGTTGTAATTTTTTTAATGGTAATTTTACTATTTTATTTAGCAAATTTATATTTATTTTTAATTTTTTATCCCAAATTATCACATTTTATACAACACATATGTGTGTGTGTGAATTTGATTCATGCCATTTTCAGTCATTTTCCATCTCATCTATCTTTTTAAAAGCTATGCCAAACAAGTTCCCATCACAAACAAAAGTCACTTCTACTACTGCTATCCCAAACACAAATCACATAAAAAAAAGTCCATCAGGATAAGTCCATCAGATGCAAAAGCCACTTCTCCCACCGTGATCCCAAACAGGCCCTAAATCATAGCATACTTAAATATTGATATTAATATATTAATTAATAATAAATAATATTAAAATAGATTATTATATATATATATATATATTAATTTCTATATTTCCCTAGCCCCTTCTCATCAATGGACTCCTGACGTATACGAAGGAGTGCAGTTCGTTCGATAAATTCCTACCTCTCTATCTATTTCTGAGATATATTTGGATTTTTCAAAACTCCATGGACATGTAGAAGAGAAATGCTATTCCCACTTGGACCAAATATGAATCTTTAGACTCATTTGGCTCTTGCGCTCAATTACTTATGGGAGCTTCCCATATCTTTTTTTTTTTTTTTTTTTTTTTTTAATGTAATGAACCTATATTCTCTTCTCTATTTATATTCAAAGAAGAAATATCGAAACTTCTTACTAATAGAAGACTAGATATTAAAAAAATAATTTTTAGCAAAGTTGTTGTTGTTTTCTTTAATAGAATTTTTATTACTTTATACATAAGTCATCAATTTCGCATATTGTATAAAAAGGGGCCGAAATGAAATACCCATTTTTCCATTTTTCACCCTAAAAGGATCACCTCTTAACCATTTAAAAAATAAATGGCTAAAACATTATATTTGAATTCATATTATAATTTCAATTTTTTTTTTTATATAATGAGTTCTATTTAAAAGCCTCATGACACAAATAACTAAAGGGTTTAATATTTCTGCTTTTGTTGTAAAAATATTTTTTCTGTTACATTCACATAAAAGTGAGTGAGTCCCACTAATATTTTCTCTCTCTTCTCTTTGGAATGGGACCCACTCACTTTTATGTGAGTGTGACAGAAAAAAAAATTCCTACAGCACAAGCGAAAACGTTAAACCCATAACTAAATACATACTACCTCTGGTCCTAATTATAAGACATAGTTGACTTTTTTTGGAAAGATTAAGGTAGCTAAATAAGTTATTTAATCATTTCATATGTTGTGTTTTCTTAAATTATATATTAGTTTATTGGTCAAACTATTTAGTTTGAAGAAAAAAAAATACTCTAAGCTAATTTAATTATAGGAACTATTTACCGAGAATTTGAAGAGATTAAGGAAAGAAGTTAAATTTGTTAATTATAATTATTTTTCAAAAATATCCCCGCTTAACCAATTCATCATACCACGACTTTACCTTATGTTGGGCAGTTTCCTTCTATTTGTGTGAGCCGCTTCCTCAACTCCTTGTTCATTTTTTTTTTTTGGGGTAGGAAAACGGGTATGTTGGCCCAACAAAACGAATAAATTGCATACCTATCCCACGTGGGGTAATTACGTACTATACTTATTACTCTTTAGAAAAATATGATAAAATTGCTCAAAATTATTTTATATAAAAAAGTATAATTGAGGTGTATATGACATCAATAAGTTGTAAACATTATTTATTTTATAGAATATATAGGTGTATTATTCAATTATTATTGTCTTTAATTATTATTGAGAAATTATATATAGGGGTATTATAGGAAAAAATTGACAAAAGTTAAAACTTGCTCTTATAATTAGGACCAAACCAACTTCAAAATGTGTTCCTATAATTAGAACCAGAGGGAGTATTATGCATGATATGTATCTTATTAACTTTGTTTAAGTTGAATAGGAGTGTCATTTTTCCCCACATTTTATGAATAAAAAATCATATTAATAGAGAAAATTTGACAATATATAAATATATTTTTTGCCATTGACAATATTTAAATATAACTCAATCGTGCTCATGTTAATAATCAATAATAATTAAATTTATTTTTCACTTGAATATTTAAAATCTATTTCATCTCTATAAAATAATTGTTTATGTTCATGATTTATTTTCATTATTTTTCAACTTTTTTGTTATACATTATTTTTCAACTTTTATTTGCGAATGACCTCAGGTTTTTTTTTTTTTTTTTATATATAAGAAAATTTTAGGAAAGGGGTTGGGCTCACCCACGATCCAAGGGTAGGGCGAAGTCTCCATTTCTCCTAGGTGATACCAATGTCGGGTCAAGGAAATTTGTCTATTGTAACATCCTGAATTTTTTTCGAGAGAAATTAATTTATGATAATTAAAATTTACCATTTAAGATTATTTTTATAATACAAAGTAATATCTCAAATTTTGGAACAAGAGAGTTTAGGAATAAGACCGAGATAAGAAAGCTACTAGGCTCTTGATAATCGGTATTTTTCATTGCAATCGTGGTAAAAATCGATATTAATTTGAATGATAGATGATTATGTAGTAGATAAGCATGTGAAATCTGATCGGTAGATGAGTATTCGGTAGTTAAATGGTAGATGGACATATGTATGGTAGTTAGATGGTAGATGGAGATGAGAATGGTAGTTACACGGTAGATGGACATAAGAGTGGTAGATAGATGGTAGATTGAAGTAGTTGGGTAGTAGATAGACATATGATTTTTGAAAAATGGTTGAGACCCAAAACTCTATAAATACCTCACCCCTTCTCTTCTTTCACAACACACAAACACTCAAGACTCACAGAAAGGTAGAGAAAGAGAGAGAAGAGAGAGAAGGAACGTAAGGAATCCTTGCAGTAATTTTTAGGAACTATCGAGTAACAGGTAACTCTGAATATTCTTCCATATACTTGTGAATTGTGTATGATTATAAATTATGTTATATTTTATATAGACTAAATTATTTGTATATGTATTACGATATTATCATGATGAAAACTGAATATTACGGTTTTGCCCCCGAATTTCAGAAATGACATTTTAGTCATGAATTTCAAAAATGACAATTTAGTCCTTTGAATTTTCAAGTATGAAAGATTGGTCCGATGAGGTTTATGAGATGCTGATTTTTCCTTGTGATGATATAAATGGAAGCATGTTTTAATATACTTTATTTTTATTGAATATAATTATCATGGCGGTTGTATGTGTGATGGGTTGGAGTAAGGAGGAATTTGAATGATGAGATTTCTTTATGCCACCACTCGGTGCACAGTGGATGGTACTTTTCAGGGCCCCTTCTTCCATATTTTTCCTCTGGCCGGGATTGCATTGGAGTTGTGGGACATGTGACATCTCCTTAGTTGTTCTTTTAAGGAGGGAAGCCATAGTCCATACTTAAGATCTATACCTTTGGTCGGGTGTATCTTAAGTTTTGGTGAGCTTGAAACCATCCAGTCAAATGAATGAGTTTCTATTGGACTATGTGTTAGTCTATGACTCTAGTCAGCGGTACAAGGGCGGATGTTGATATAAGGGAGGCTGCATATTGCATATTGTAAAATTGTATAATTTCACAATTCGACATAATGATAATTACTTTTGCAAGAGAATTTTGTATGAGAAATTATGGTATATATAAATATATTTGAGATTAACCCTGCTTTTTGTCATATGTAATTTGCTTGTGTACGGTAGAAACTTTCGATGAGTTCGAGACGTGGAATCTCATCCCATATTAACATTTTTCAGGTGAATATCCTAGTAGGGAGCAAGGGAAGACACCTATGGAGTCAGCTTTGAAGGCTCTTTTGTACTCCTATAGTTTATGTTATGTTATTTTATTTGCTATGAACCTAAGACTTCCGCTTTGTATTAAACTCTGAAACATTTTTGAAAATTTATTTTGAATATGTATTATGAATTTCATTTTAAATGGTCTTGTAATTTAATGATTTGGATACTGATTATCCCTGTTGGAGGTATTTCAAATATTTTGACCAAGTTTTCAGGTGTTGAATTTGAGGAGTTACATCTATTACCCTCAGGCGTTTACCTAGGCACCCAGGAGCAAGGACGCCTCCCCCAGCGCTTTGACCAACTCCAGGATCGAACCCTCTTCCTTTGGTGAGAGTGTCTGACTTCTTTACCAGTTGAATCCAAGGACGAAGAGAATGACCTCAGGTATTTGCAATATGGTTTGAGGGAAACTAGAGAAATGGGCACATGAAATTGTTGCAATTTTTTTTAATACGGTTGGACAAGCGCTAAGGAGCAGCCTGCGGCAAGAAAGGTTTCAACGCTAACGAGAGTCATAAGCATCTTCATAATGTCTTAGAGGCAGGCTGTAGGCTTGCAATGTCCAATATAAAAATGCAAGATACAAAATTTGAGAATATTCAGTTAAAGATATGCCATATTAATCAATACTGGCCTTTTTTCAGAAATGCTATTAGAGCAATTAATGGCACACACATTTCATGTGTTATGAAAAGCAACTAAAAAACAAAATATATTGCAAGAAAAGGAATAACAACACAAGTAATGTCAGTTTGTGATTGAGACACGTGTTTTACTTTTGTATTGGCTTAATGGGAAGGTACTATATATTATGCTTGCATATTTGATCATGCGCTCACTGTTGGAAATTATGCCCTAGAGACCAATCATTATACTTTAAACATTATTGTTATTTAAAGTATTTCTCCATTTTGTTATTATATCATTTGCATGTTTATTATGATGACTGTATCCTTAGATGTATCATAAAGATAGTCTTAAATGTCCCTGGTCGGTCATCTATACGGGAGCAAAGATGAAATAAGACCAGTATGACTTTGATAAGGTATGTAGATACAAATCAAAGTCTTAGGCACTTATAAGAGTACAAGGTGCTGGACCGACCCACTATGAGAAAGCTGCATGGATTAAATCATAAGCTTATCTCATGTATAACCATGTCGCAATGCCCTTTGACCTAGTCAAAAGTCACCTTTGACCGGGTGATGATAAAGGCTTCGATCGGGATGAGTGGTTTTCATGCAGATGAATGTGAATGGTCAAGATGAGATTTGTCCCTCACATTTGTATAGAGATATTACTGGGCCCCTCGATGAATAAGTCTGAGAAAAGTATGGCCATACTACGATGGAAATGAGTTTTCATTTCAATTGTTAGACTACTCAAGAATCGAGAAAGTAATAGTCAAGAACAGGAGGATGACACTATCCATGCTTCATCATTGACTAAATTATCGCGTGACAAAAGGGACATAACATGATTGTATGATAGGTTGCATCATATCATTGGTCCTCATATAAATTGGGTAGTCGTAATGTCTTGCTAGAGGCTGCTTGCGATTTGTGGGCTGGTACAGTGTTGGCCCGCTGCCAATTTCATGTGAGCCTACAGGGTCACACACAAGAATAGCTCAGCACAAGCTATAATGTCCAGATTCATTGAATCTAAGACATGTCTAAGATTTAATGAATACAACGTTTAATCTAGGGAAGATGGATATATATAAAAGATCCAATAATGATTGGATGAAGATAGGAGGAATAATAAATGATGATTGAATTAAAAATAATTTTGAATTTTAGTTTAAGATATGAATGTGAATCATCATCTTAAATTATTATTCAATTAAGATATAAATGTGATCCATCATCTTAAATGGTTGACTCAATCAATCAATCAAGAAATAAATGTGATCTATCATCTTAAATGATTGATGCAATCAATCAATTAAAATATGAATGTGATTCATCATTTTAAATCCAATCAATCAATCAATATATGAATTTAATTCATTGTGATTTGGAATTTCCAATTCAAGTTTGGATTGGGTCTTTCTTGTAAGTACTTAAATTAGGGTTAGACTCTTATAAAGTACTGATTTTTGGTGTGCCTTGTGGTAATACGTTTTTCTAGGAGAAAAACAAGATGCCTTATGCTTTCTAAATTTCGGTCATCACCAAGGTTTAGAAAGAAAAAGACGATATCCACAAGAGCAAGATTCCAATGATCTTGCTCCTTCTATCCGTAACCTAATTCCAAGAAGCCATCATCTTCTTGCAAGAGAAAACCCTAGAGGATACGGAGAAAAACGTTAGAGGCGCTAGCACGCTGCCTGTGTTAGGGTCTTGTTCGTGTAGATACCAGTAGATGGAGCTGGTTCGTTCAGTTGGCTCCTAGTGATCGATCAAGACGCATACGAAAAAAAAAGTACGATTCTGATTACTCTAATTTAAACGTCATTGATATATCCTCCATTGAGATTCGAAATTTATTTTGATAAATTTCTTTCCGCTGCATGTTCGAATCTCAACACTCACAACTCCTTTCCATGAACTTTCCCCAACCACATGTGTTTGGGTAACATAAAAAAAAGCACTTTTTGACCCCTAAACCATGGTTTTGCAAAAAGGCAGCCAAATACCAAGTCATTCCCGGGCCTTGGAAAAGCATCAAATGAATGGCAAAACTCATGGTATATTACACAGTAGTCAAGCTTCAGAAGGAGGCTACTTTTGAGCACCCCACAATGAAGGTCATCAGAGGAAGGTCCCAACTCCACAGCACGTTGAATGCTCAACTGATTAGTTACATACAACATCGTACCACTTGCCAAGACTCATATAAGAAGCAATGTAATCGGCCATCACACGCATTCACTGAAATTTTCAGCTTACGTACCTGACATTCACACGCATCTTTCACACGCCTGGCATTGGAACGTAATGCACGACCTAAAAGTAACCAACACGAGATTAGTAGAGAATAGGCAAAACACGATTACAGGAAATAAGCTGAAAAACACTCCAGAGGCAGAGAAGAGAGCAATGTTCTCTACGTTAAACATTAAATTTAATATTAAGTGGTCTGACTATCCTTTCATGGAAGGCTTAACAACATACAAACTATATCAGGCCTTCAACCATGCACAATGTGACACCGTCCTGATCGAAGCCACGCCATAGAGTCAAGGTGCGTTTGAAGCAAAGTCTTCATTAGTTCTGTTGGAAACCAAGCAGGTTTCAGAAACCAAGCATGAGAGAGAAAGACGCTGCGAATGAGGGTGACTTCGCAAGCTAATGGAACAGTATAAAAACCGAGTACAATGGTGGGAAGATATGAAATATGGAATCTGAAATTCAAACTGTAACTAAGGCGACCGTGTTAGAATGTAATTAGTATGTTATGGTTAATATATGCAAATTGTATAGATGCTCAGAATATTTCCTAGACACGTGTATGACGTTTATAGGCTCTGCTGTATTTACCCTAACTGTAAAGATTCTTCAATATCTGTATTACACTTGCTATATATATATCAGAAAGGCTAGAACGCTGGATTCAGTGCTTCTGCATCATTTCAATTGTGTTTTCTCTACTGCTATTTCTTCGTTTTCGATTTTAGTCGTAACAACACCAGTAACTTCAGTCACCCAACTTCTCCTCAAGCGTATTATGCAAATCCTTACTCTGTGGTTGATCCCACCTGGTACATGGATAGTGGGGCTAACTATCATGTAACTCCCAATCGATCATCTTGAAAATGTTGTCTCGTTGGTAAGTCATTTCTCGAGAACTTGCACAGTGAACGAAGCTCTATCGTTGGTATTGGGTCCTCTGTTATAACTGGTAGTCATGCATCTAAGCTACATCTGAATGATATTCTCTATGTTCCCTCTGCTACTAAGAGTCTCATAAGTGTTAATAAACTTATACTTGATAATCCTGTCAATGTTCATTTTTCTAATCGAAGTTGCGATGTCAAGGATTCGGTGACGGGAGGAATGTTGCTCGGGGAACTCCACAAAAAGCGGGGCTATATCCAATGAAGACAATGAAAGAAAGAAAGCTTGAGCTTAAACCAAAGGCACTAATGGCGAGAGAAAGGTGATAGTCGCCACAGAATTCCTCGAGATGGCATTATGCATTAGGACATCCGAGTTCAAGTGTTATGAAACATGTCTTAAATAAATGTAATAAGAAGGATTCATCTGTTATTATCAATGATCAACATGTATGCGAAGCTTGTCAGTTGGGAAAATCAAAACGTTTACCATTTTCTAAATCTGCTTCTCTGTCTACACATCCACTTGATCTAATTCATACTGATTTGTGGGGTCCTGCTCCAATCCAATCTCGCAGTGGTCATAGATTTTATATCCACTTTGTAGATGATTATAGTCGTTACACTTGGATTTATCCTCTTAAACATAAAGGAGAGGCAGTTCATGCGTTCAAAGTGTTTAAAGCATTGGTTGAAAATCAATTTGATTCTAAAATCAAAGCCATTCAATGTGATAATGGCATCGAATACAAACCACTTATACCCATAGTGAAGAAGCGGTATTAATATTCGCCTAACCCGTCCATACACGTACGCCCGAACGGTAGAGCGAGAGGAAACACCGTCACATTGTTGAGATGGGTTTAACGCTTTTAGCCTATTCTGGAATGCCTTTGAAATATTGGTTGGATGCTTTTCAACAGGCTGTCTTCTTGATTAATAGATTACCAACACCGGTATTGCACTATGACACTCCTCTGTTCAGGTTGCATAAAACAGAACCGTTGTATATGTCTCTTCAACCTTTTGGTTGTGCTGTTATCCCCTGTCTTAGGCCATACAATGCTCACAAGTTCAGTTTCATAGCCAAAAATGTGTGTATCTTGGCGTGGCTTCACGACAGAAGGGTCACCGGTGTCTCGGTCCTTCGGGAAAAGTCTTCGTGTCCGAGACATGTCGTTTTTGATCAATTTCTCTTTCCATTTCAAACGGGATTTATGGCGAGGTCTCCTCTAATCAAATTCCAGAAGGTTCAATTCCTCTAATAATTCAGTATGAACGACAAACCAGACTTGAAACTGAAGAAAGTGAGGATAACGATGATGACATTCACGATGAGCAAATCTCTTCATCAGTTCAGAGTACTCCGTTGATGGTTGCAGCTGAGTCAGTTGGAGAAAGTAGCCCGATTGACTCGGTAGTCCAATTGAATGTCCGGCTTCACGCTCAAGACGTCCGAGATCCACATCCACATTTAGTTGCAATCGGGCCTACAAATCAACATCCCATGTTGACCGGGGCCAAAATGGGCACGATAAAGCCCAATTATCCATATGTAGGCTTAACGTGAAGGAGTGTATTGGCTCGACAGAACCCTCAACATCCCGTGAAGCTCTGTCTTCCTCCGTATGGCGTGACGCGATGCAGAGTGAGTTCGACGCTTTGATCAAAAATCAAACATGGTCGTTGGTGCCCTTTGAGAATCAAAAGCTCATTGATCATAAGTGGGTGTTTAAGATAAAATACAGAGCTGATGGCACAATCTTGAAGCACAAAGCTCATCTGGTAGCAAAGGGGTTTCAGCAAATTCCTGGTGTTGATTTTGGCGAAACCTTCAGTCCGGTTGTAAAAGCTACTACAATCAGAGTGATCTTATCGATTGCAGTCACCTATAGATGGGCGATACGGCAGCTGGACGTGAACAATGCGTTTCTTAACGGGTTTCTGCAAGAAGATGTTTATATGACTCAACCAGAGGGATTCATCGATTCACAACGGTCAAACCACATCTGTAAGTTAAATAAAGCGATTTATGGTTTACGGCAAGCCCCTAGAGCTTGGTTTGATCGTCTACGTCTTACTCTGTTAGATTGGGGTTTTGAAAATTTGAAGAGTGATATTTCGGTGTTCATGTTTTGACGAGATAATCCGACCATTTTCATCCTTGTTTATGTGGACGATATTCTCGTCACGGTAATAATTCTGTTTTAGTTGACAAGTTTGTGAAGCACACCGAACTTAATATTTTCTACGAAGGACTTGGGTCCTCTTTATTACTTTCTTGGCTTGGAGGTATATCGAAATGACTTAGGGATTTTTCTGAATCAAACCAAGTATGTCATTGATTTGTTGAGCAGATTTGGTATGAATGATTGTGCTCCAGTTACCACACCTATGGTAACTGGTAGGTTGATTACATCAGGAGATGGTGAACTTTTAGGGAATCCTACAGAATACAGACAGGCTATAGGTTCACTCCAATATCTCACTACCACACGCCCAGACATTTCTTTTGCTGTAAACAAACTCGGCCAATTTGCCTCAACCTCGAACCGTACATTTGCAAGCGTTAAGAGGATTTTTCGTTATCTTAAGGGAACTTACAACTTAGGACTACACATTAGACCCTTCAGTAGTCCTGAACTTGTTGCTTACACGGATGCATATTGGGCGTGTGATCTTGATGACAGACGTTCTGTGGGAGGATTTTGTGTCTTTCTAGGGAATAATCTCATATCTTGGTCTTCAAGAAAAGAAAGTGGTGTCCCGGTCTAGCACGAGAACCGAGTATAGGTCTTTGGCTGATGGAACTTCAGAAATCAAATGGCTGAATTCATTACTTTGTGAAATTGGGTTATTTGTTAAAAGTCCTTCAGTGATTTGGTGTGATAACCTTAGTGCGAAGGCTCTGGCTGCAAATCCAGTCCAACATGCTAGGAGTAAGCATATTGAAGTAGATGTACATTTTATTCGAGACTTAGTTCTATCTGGGCTAATTGATGTTCGGTACATTCCTTCTTCATATCAACTTGCAGATTGCTTCACAAAGCCATTTGTGCCTCAATCACAAGGCCAAGATTTTTAGAGACAAACTTGGGGTTGTTGATTACACCCTCTCGTTTGAGGGGGAATGTTAGAATGTAATTAGTATGTTATGGTTAATATATGCAAATTGTATAGATGCTCAGAATATTTCCTAGACACGTGTATGACGTTTATAGGCTCTGCTGTATTTACCCTAACTGTAAAGATTCTTCAATATCTGTATTACACTTGCTATATATATATCAGAAAGGCTAGAACGCTGGATTCAGTGCTTCTGCATCATTTCAATTGTGTTTTCTCTACTGCTATTTCTTCGTTTTCTATCCGACCGCCCCTTTAAGAAGCTGTCAGCTCGACACGGAGCCAATGACCTTTTTTAAGGGAAGCCGTTTACCTCTAGTGAACACTGTTTTCAGTCAGGAGCCACAATGAGCCGACATCTAGCATTTGGCTTGAGTGGATTAGTATTAGGAGATATGTTGGTAAAAAACCAAAATGACCTTACAAAAAAAAACCAAATTGAGTGTCACAGTTTCAGGCCAATTATTATTTTTTATCCTATAAAAAAAGGTTTTGTTTATGATAAAGTCGAACCCATGCGCAAAGTAGCGACAATTTTAATGAATGATAGAATTATTCTTCTCAGATACCTCCCAAATAGAAAGCCCTGTGCTTCGACTTTGAAACTCCAACAGTTTACTCCTGTGACAGTTGCTTTTGATTAGACTTTAAGAGTAGTTGCTGAATCCAAACCGCACAGAGACGCAAAAAATATCAAAGATGGGTTGGGGAAGGGCAATGTATGAAGGAGGTGTGGTGCTGGGATCTCTTTGTTTACTCGGTTGGGCTGGTCTCTGGTTCTTGAATCGTCGTCTCTACAAAGAGTACGAAGAGAAACGCGCGCTGGTGCAGATTATTTTCAGCGTTGTCTTCGCCTTCTCCTGCAATCTCCTCCAGCTCGTCCTCTTCGAGATCATTCCCATCCTTTCCAAAGAGTAAGCTTCTCAAATTCCATTTTTTGTTCCCTTTTAGAATCTGCCCATTTCATGAATTCTGAGATTTATGCTTTTTCTTCATCTTTAGCGTTACTTTCATCGGATCAAATGTATGTTAAGTTTCCTTGGAAATGACTTTAGGTAAAGAAATGATATTGGATGCACATGTGAGCGTGGGTTAGTGCTCTAATTTTCTTTTGGGCCTCGTATAATTAGAGAACTACAGAGAATACAAAAATGGTTAGAATCCCTATTGTGTCCAATTGGATTCACATTTTTCTCAAATCGGTTGTTCTTTTGAATCTTGTAATATGTTTATCCTTTATTCCACATTTTTTGCTCCTCTGCATAATTAGTTAACTTTCATTTGCTGGTCATATTGGCCTTGCTGTATAGGCTTGATTTATTGAAAATGATACATGACCATACAATTTCCTTGATCTAATGGAAATTTAATTTCTTTATGAATGTAGGGCTAGAGTTTTGAACTGGAAGGTGGACTTGTTTTGTTTGATCTTATTACTGGTCTTCATGCTGCCCTATTATCATTGTTATTTGATGCTCTGCAACAGTGGTAAGCCAATCTTCACTTTCTTGACTAACATGCATGTAGTTTGTTCTTGTTTTTCCATGCTCAATTACTAGGGACACAAGGTTTTTGCAATTGCTTGTCTATTATTTGGCTATTTCTTTCCTTCGATTGGTTTTGTATGAACTTTACACTTCTAGGACATTGCTTGATTGGGCAAGTGATCAACTTTTGATGTTTTAATCCTTAATGATGCTGGCTTTCTTCCATTCATCATGTTCCATCCCTAACATTTTATTCAGCCAGGCTCCTATCTCTCTTGGAATCTTCATTTTCTTTAGAATCCATAATAGTGGCATTTCTGATGCGTTTCTGTTGGAACTATTGAATTCTTTTCACTTTCTAATAAGATAGGATAGTTTTGGATTTTTTTGGACATTTGACTTGTTTATTTCAGTCCTTGGATTTTCTTGGATATTTCACTTTCTATATTTTAATAATAAACTTAACACCATCCAATTAAATGAAAGATCCTTTCCATATAACCAAGTGGTTCAAAACCGTTTTTCCCCTCTTTTTTCAATCAGTATGCATGACGTAGTTATGTTATTGACTGTTCCAACATTTTGATAGATTTATTAGGTCTTCACTGCCAAACACTACAAGAAGGTGGAACATTGTGGAGTTGAGAGGCATTTCCATTTTGATGTCTAGGAGGCTGAATTGAAGCACGTCTCATTTAATTTCCCTTTGTTGTAATCATTTGACATCCTTAAGATGCTCTGCTGTCAAGGTTTTCAAGGAAATCACACAACAGAGATGTCAGGGATTTACTTATTATGTGCTTTAGTTATGATACTTGTGGCTTGTGCCTTTTTACCCATGTTATTTTTAAAAAAATATCGCCCCCAGGGCGGGGATCTGTATCTCTTCCTGTTTGTTTTGACGATTTCTTCTTTCTTTCATATACAAAATAATAGTGGAGTGAATTGTGTAGGCACGGGTACTTATGGTTTGTAACCTGTAGCATTTGTGCAATGGAATGCTGTTTATAAAGTCTTTAAGAGCCATTTTCTTGTCAGTGACTATTTCTTTATTTTCTTTTCAGGTGTAAGGAAGGAAAGGGCAGCTCTTGGAGCTATATTATTCTTGCTGGCATTTCTGTATGCCTTTTGGCGCATGGGCATTCACTTTCCAATGCCATCACCTGATAAAGGTACTGATTTACTCTATCAGGATTATGTCTCTGCATTGTCTCTCACTCTCTTATTCCTTGTTGCAACTTCATAAAAAATTTGAAATATTCTATTAGGTGTACATACTCATGCTCTGAGAGAATATTAATTATGCTATCTGAATTGATTTATGTTGTGACTTTAATTTGGCTTTTAAGATTATGTATATACTGGGAATTTTTTGGTTTTTTGGTTAGAGTTTTTGGATATTTCCTATTTTTGATTAAGATATTTTGAGTCTATGCTGGATGCTGATCATTTTTAATTGTTAGGTTTCTTCAATATGCCTCAGCTGGTCAGTAGAATTGGGGTGATTGGTGTTACAGTTATGGCTGTTCTATCTGGTTTTGGTGCTGTGAACTTACCCTACAGTTATTTATCACTTTTCATCAGGTAGTTACTTTGGTGTCTCATTTTACTTATTTGTTTTCCTTACTTCCTCCCAATAATTATTCTTTTATTAAAAAAAAGGAAATCAGCTTCATTGTAAAACTGCACCAATGTATTGAGATGTTTTGGTTTTAGACCTATCCCTTCCTGTTACTATCGTTTTCTGCTTTTCTCGCTTTGGGCTATGGGTTCATAATTCATTCAGTGGTATTTCTCCTGTGAATATTCAAAGTAGTATATTTCTGATTTTTCTGTGTTTTTTGGAGGGCTTCTAGACCCAATCATTATCATCATTCTTAACATTAGGTTTTAGAGGATATTCTGTACTCTGTTTACTTATTAGAAGTTCTCTCCATAAAAAAAAAATAGTAAGATTCACAGATTCATGATGTTATTATGGTATTCTTAACTATTCTATTTTTATGTTCATTTGCTTATTGACTTTACATATTTTTATTAATCAGAGAGATTGAGGAAGCAGAGATTAAAGGTTTGGAGAGACAACTGATGCAGTCAATTGAGACTTCTATTTCAAAGAAAAAGAAAATTATACTTTGTCAAATCGACATGGAGAGCAGCCAAGGATCTGAGGAGGTTTATATTCTTCTTTCTGCTAGCATCATGTTTTTATGTGTCTTTTTTGGTCAACATTGAAATTTTAAATGTTTCTTTTTCTCCTGCGTTTTACTATTTCTCTCTGTTTGAAAACCTTTATTAATTCCGTTTCTTTTAATCCTATTCTTCATAACTGATCTCAACTTGTTTGTTTCAGAAGTTAAATGCCAGATCTTTTGTAAAACGCATAGTTGGCACAGTCATTCGATCTGTGCAGGAGGACCAAAAGGAGCAAGGTCAGTGTTTTTTTTACTCTTTAAACTGCATTTTGAAGCTTTCCTCTTTTAAATATACATTACTATGATTGACAGCTTGGAATTAGATTATGACCAAGTCATGGTTTTCATAACCTGTGTGTGTTTTTTTTTTGAAGTCATACAAATACCTTTCTTTTTAAATCTTATAATTACCTGTTGTTTCTATTTAAGTCTTAGAGACTTACGATCATTTATAGCACCCTATTCTGTATTACATGATGGTGCATCTAATGTTATGATGGTGAGCCATTGAGGATTTTGAGAAGGGTGGAAGACTAGCAGGAAAATTAAACTATCTTGTTGTGACTTATTCTAATATTGCATACTCTGTTAGGGTGGTTAGTCTATTCATGTCTTCTCTAACAATCACTCACAGGGCAGCTTTAGAATAAATCCTTTTTTATCTGTAAGGAGCTCCTGGTTGTTGTTTATTATTGTATGGAAATCATAGGCACAGTGATATTGAATGCCTTTTGGTGTAGTTTGGGCAGGATCTATGGTTGGATAAAAGGTTTACTATATGGTATTGTGTATTTATGGTTGGAAACTTAGTATTGCGGTGAAGTAAAAAGCATTACAGCAAAGTGAGTGTCTCGATCAAGTGTAGAATTGGAATACAGGGCTATGACGCACTTCGTTTGTGAAGTTTTATGGATATATCAGTTGTTAAGTAAGTCTGGTCTTAAAACCTCATTACTTGCAAAGTTATGGTGTGACAAGCAAGTGGCTCTACATTTTGTCTCCAAGCCGGTTTTTAACAACTCCAGCTTTCTTTGTTTGGATGCTTGGCATTGAATGTCATTGGGTAGAATTTTCATTGCCATCTGCGAAGCATATTTTATGCTACTGTTTCTTGGGTTCATTTTGATCTTTTCCTTTTCTTATGCATTTTCAAGCATTTGATTAATTCCTTTATTATTGAACTAGATCAAACCATTTTTCTGCAATAATGGTGAGCCTGCACCCTGGAACTTGATCTAGCATTACTGTTGTTTCTATACTATGATTTTCTGGGGAGGAGTTCCTGATAGTTAATGTTGAGAAAAGAGAGATTCAATGTTTTCTAGAGATGTGTGTGGAAGAATTTTAAACACTTATGCTGCAATATAATGAATTACATTAAAAGATATTTAATCAACCATGTCTTCCCACTATCTGAGATCTGCCATTTATAAGAGAGAAAAAAGAAACACTGCTTGCTAAATTTGCAGGACTAATTCCCCACTACTCCATTAATTTGTTTGTGGCTATTAGCCATATTCCATGACAGCCACGTTGTTGTAGCTTCTCCCACTAAGAAAGCCCTCTCCCTGGGCAGATTGAGGACGTGCTCCTTACGTTTCTTGGTCTGCGTCAAGAAGTGGCACAGCTGATGCTTTTGCCCTCTCTCTTGAAACATGTTTTCTTCTACAATAGGTCTGCAGAGGGTCTTCAGTTCCACTTTCTTTGAAAAAGTGGGAATTGTTTAGGATAGATTTTTGAATTATGAATATTTGATGGTTACTCTTTTCTTAACTGACTCTTCTTGTTGAGAAATTTCCTTGAATTGGTATATCTAATTTTATGGTCTATTTTGATGTCATTGAGTAATATATATATATATATATATATATTATATGTATGTATGTACTAGTATATATTTTACCCTACGATTTCTTTTAATTTTGTTATATGTGAAGATATCAAAGGCATGGAAGCAGAGGTACAAGCTCTAGAGGAGCTTTCAAAGCAGTTGTTCTTGGAGATTTATGAGCTTCGCCAAGCCAAGGTTTGCTTTCAGTATTATGCTTTTCTTCTTTCACTTTCAAGAAGCACTTTCAAAGCATGTGTGTTAATTATGTTTGAATCTTATGCTTGTAGTTCTTGTTTTTCTGTTATTTGGCTTTTGATGAACCTAACGAGTTGCATCATTGATCCTCTAATTTCACTTTACCTTGGTAAAAAAATTGGGCCTTCTGATATTTGTGAGCTACTAGAATAAGAAAGGGCCTCTTTGCCTTCTTGAATCTGTGGTGCCTAATGTGCTAGGCTGGTTCCATCTGCTTGTCCCTACCCACGTTGTTGTTGTACATGGCCTTTAGTATCTTCTAGGACCCTTTACAAGTATAAAACATCCTAGGTGATACTTTTGGTTATAATTGGTTTCATGTCTTGCTTCCTCTGTTGAGCCAGTAGTCTTTTCTCTAACCCAACGCTACTTTGAGGTTGCCTGATTGTGATGGTTCGTAGTCTGGTCATATGGATATTAGGAAAAAGGCAAGAAATGGGGGGCAACGTTTAGTACCTCCTTGAAGAAGCAGAAGTAGTGGACTTCCAAAATGATATATATATATATATAAAATATATATATATATATATATATATATATATATATATATTTTGCATGGTGGCCTCTCTAATTTCCATTTTTCCGCTTTAGTAAATTTGTTCTGATCCCCCTTGATTGGAAAAGTGCCACTAGATCCATCTGGCAGGTGGTAAGGGGGTGGATGGGATGTGGGTAGAGGTTAGGGTTCTAATCCTCCTAATAGGCGTCACTTCTTTAGAGCTGCAATTGGCGTCCTTCATTTCTACATCACCTGGGTGCTTGAAGTTGAGGTAGCTAGCCTCATGTAAGGGACCAGTCGTGCAATGGCTTCCTTGACCTAGTTCTGTAACTGAAAACTGAGGCTCATAACCCACATAGTTAGAGGATTGGCTTGTCCTTCCAATGACTGTGTTGGATTTGATTACAAAGTACCCATTGTGCATGGTGTGAAGTGGCTTGCTGGCTTGAAGCTTTTGGTGGTCTCCCATCACCCCCTTCAAAATTTGGTGGCTTGCTAGCATTCAAAAGACCCTCAAAGAAGCAGCAGTGGTGGAAAACTAACACCATTTTTTGCTGTTCACTGATTTGAAACTTTGATGGCTTCCTATTGATGTCTGTCTTGCTTTAGTTGAAGCTTTGTTGGTGAAGGTCTGGCCTTGAGGTGACTTGTGAAAGTTTTGGGTTCATGTTGTTGAACTAGTCTTAAGCTAAAATGCCTGAGCTGCCTGTAAGCGCTGCTACTTGGTGGTGCGATAGATATTGAAGAGCAATGAGCCCTGGATGCTGTCCTCTTTGAATTGTCTAAAGGAGTGACTGTTTGTTGATGCAACTTCAAGAATGTTGATAGAACCCAAGATTGGATAGAGAGAAATAAGGAAGAAAAGTCTTAATTAAATTAAGAAGTCAGAATCGAACTTCTTAAGTTAATAAAGACGAGGAAAAGTCTTAGTAGAAGATGAGCAAGGATCTTAAACTCATCCAACTAATAAAGCTCAAGGAGAATCTCCAATGATAAATACAAATATTGAATTAATTTCCAGATGATTTCTACATGATGTGACACATAATATTTATAGACAAAAATAATTAAAGACTCCTTAAAATATTTCCTCTAACCCACAACTCGGATGATGGGGGATAACTATCTAATAACTAAATAAATAAATAAAAATTACTGATTTAATCTGCAAGTATCATAACCCACTACTCCTAAACTTGAGGACCACTCAACAAACCTAAATAAAATAGAAAATATCTAGAAGAACTTAATAAATATTTATTCCTAATATTTTTCTAACTCCCCATATCATCCATTATCCCATTGTACTCAGCACTCTTTCGAATGTTGTTACTGAAGCTTGGGTTGATGTGATGACGAGCTCGAGCTGGTGGGTAAAGCAATCTTGTGGCCTCTGTTAGGTGCCTTTTGGGTTGAAAGTTTGTTCATCCTCTTTAAACTTTTTTGTGATTGATCCAAGCTCTTGAGGAATCTTGTCTTCTTTCTCTTCCTTGTGTTCTTCTTCAATCACATATTCCACTAGTGTTAGAATCATGTAGGCCTTGTCACCAGCTTTGACCTCATAGCTTCCTTCAAAAGCAATAGATATAACAATCAGAATGATTGGAAAATATTCCTTGCTATCAAATCAATATTTGATCTCATCTGTCTCTGTTGCACTCTCTTTCTCCTCAATCATCATGCTCACTCTTTGCCTCCTTAATCACATTGTTTTCCTCCTCCTCTTTAAGGAAGATCTGTGTCTTCTTCTTAGTTCTTCCTTCTTGCTGATCATTATCTTGCTTCTTAACTAACTGGTCATCTTAACCATCCCTAACTAATTGCTAATTTAATGTAACAAGCTCAAATTTCAATTTCATTCCCATTCCTGAATGAATTTCAAACTAATCCTACTTGAAACTTAGATCTCTAGTCACTTAATGATTAAGATATTAGTAATAGGAACACTTGGTTTTAAGTTTTTCTTGTAGTTATGATTGGTTTTATTACGACTTTACGAGTGACAACTCATTGTTGAAGGGTATAGAACTCCTATGTAATGGGAATCATGCCTTCAGCATGTTAGAGAACAAATTATATGATATGTTTGGTTAGTTCCAAGATCAAATGAATTTGGAATCTGAAATCCTTTAACTTTGACATGTTAACCATTTATGTGGTTGATGTTAAGCCTTAAATTTGATATTTTTATTTGATGATTTTTAAATTCGAAATGATCATATCAAAGGAAGAGTAGTTGTGGCGCCTATTGAAGAGAAATGGTTAAAAAACATTTGAGGTGGTTTAGACATGTACAAAGAAGGTCATTGGAGGCACCGCTTAGACGATATGATGTCTTGTCCTGTGAAAAGGGGCAGAAGGTGACTAAAAAATGAAGTCATTGAACGGGACATTTCGGTTAACAATCTACCGAAGGATTCGGTTGTTGGTAGAACACATTGGCGTCGTGTGATTGATGTAGCCAACCTCACATAGTGGGATAAGGCTTCTTCTTCTTCTTGTTGTTGTTATTTGAAGATTTTTGGAGTTGTTATGAGTGGAATTTTTCACACACACACACAAAGTTGTTCTATCGGTGTATTGTATTCTGGATTATGTATATTATGTACGTGGCAGTTTAATGTTGGTATGCAGCAAATTGGCTTCAGTTACTGTGGCAATGTTCTAGGCAGCCTTGACAACTCTGAACTTGTTGGAAATGTTAGCAAAACCATTTTGGATCCTGCACATTATGGATTAGGTTGAATTGGTTCTTGACAATACTGTCAATTTTGTTGAATGGTGCGTCTCAGATAGAAAAGGAGTCAGCTTTGTCTTTCTAGCACATTTACTCATTATTTATTGTTTATTTTTGTTAGGACCACAGAGGAAACTTAGGAAAATACATGAAAAGGGGGAAGTTACTTTTGTTGTTCAGAACTTTGACTTGCTATTTAGGAGAAAGAAATAGAGAGGTAGGGTGGCTATAGGGTTTGCTATGGTCTAAGTCTATAAGAAGAGGACTATGTGAGTTACTTTTGGGGCCTTTAAATTCTCATACTGATTCAGAGAAAGGGCAGAGAAGAATTCAAAATTGGTCTTGGCCCTTTGGGTGGAGAGTGCCTTCCGCTTGAAAGATTGGCAACCTATGTGTTTGTTGGCAACCTGTGTGTTTGTTAGAGTGTAATTCCTGCTGTGAGATTTGTGTGGGAATTGTGTGAGAGTTGTGTCTGTGTGTCATTGTGTATCTGTGTTCAGTTATTTTCAGTTTGTAATCGTTATTTTAATTGTTGTTCATGTGTTTCAGTGTTTTGTTGTATTAAGTTTATTATTACTTGTAATCTGGTTGAGTTTGCCAGTAATACTCTTATCACTTTCAAGCTATCGGCCAGTATCTGTTGTTTATTTCTAGTTTCAATTTGTTATTAGCTCTGTTTAGGAGAGGGCCCTAACAATTTTATTTTTATTATTTGAGTATGTTTTTATCCATTTATTATGAAGTCTGTTTATTTATCCTTGCTTTGTCCTTTTTATCCTTTGAGGGATTGACTGGATTTGACCTAGATTTTATTATCCTTTAGGCTAGGAGGTAGACTTGAACTCAGCCGTTTTCATTGATCTACCCAAAGATTTGGTTTTTGGCAGAGCACAATGGGGCCATGTGGTCTATATAGCTAACCCTACCTAGTGGGATAAAGCTTTTTTGTTGTTATTGTTTTATTTATTTGATGTGGAAATTTGAAGAAATCCTATTCTCCAGTTAATGGAATGTTGCATGTGGCTGAGCATTGTTAAACTTGTATTTCTTTCTCAAGTCTGCTTATTAGAAAAACTTGTTATTTTGCAGGAAGCTGCTGCTTATTCTCGAACTTGGTGGGGGCACATGCAGAATCTACTTGGCTATGTTTGTTCCGCCTATTGTGTGTATAAAATGATCAAGGTATTGTAACATAGGATGGCTGGAGTAATTGTTATCTATTGGCTATGTTTAGGGTTTCTTGGAGCGAGTAATGGTTGATAATTGGTAGATATTGGTACATTAGGGCATGGGTGGTTTTAGGGCAATATGATGTGGTCTGATGGGCTACGTCAGATAGTAATTTGTTAATAGCACTCATATAACTTGCCATTCATGGGAAAGAAAGGTTTACATTCCTTTGATTAGACATCCTGTAGCTTATATGCCAAGGTTTGGGACAAATTCCTAATCCATGTAAGATTGAGACTCTGCTGTTATTAATTCTACAAGGAGACGTCAGGAGTTAGGATAATACCCTCTTATTGCTAAATAACATGAGTTGAAGCCCTAATAAACTTTATGACTTGTGATAAGAGGTATTGAAAGCTAAAGAAGAGTTCCCCTGTTAAGTGGTATTGATGATCTACATAGGATAGACAGAGGATGGCTAAGCATCTGGTTTTATCAAAGTGTTTTCTGTTGATAAAATCTATCTGGCGATGATAATAATGGTTTTAGTTGGTTGATTTTTCTTCAAGCTTGAGATTTTTTGTTTTCTTTCATCGTAGTTCGCATTAACTTGGCTAATTGATTGAATATCTTTTTTGCAGTCATTGCAAAGTGTTGTTTTCAAACAGGTATTGCTTTTCCCTCAATAATTCTTTAGATTTAACCTTTTTTAGATGTTGTTAAGATACTCTAATTGGCATCATATATAATAATCTGATTTTATGGCAGGATGGTTCTGTTGATCCTGTAACAAGAACGATTACTATATTCTTACAGTTCTTTGACATTGGAATCAATGCTACCTTATTATCACAGGTTAGACTCCTGTTGCATGCCATACTTTTTAGTTTGTCTGGAATCAGTTAGTGGTCTTCTTCTTAATCTGTCGCTGACACCTAATGCATGTTTACATTAAAGATAAAACCTGGTCACTTTTGTTTTATAAAGCATCTATGAAAAGTCATGTTGAGTTAAGGTTCTGGTAGTTATACGATTTGAAAGTTTGTTGTGAACCTATTTGTTGTAGTTTTTGAACTTTCTGTGTTCAGTGTCCACTGTCAGTTGACCTTTACAGAGCTTTTGCAAGTACTAGACCTCTTAAATGATGGGGCAGGTTTGCTTTTCACCTTTTAATTCACGTACCAGACCTCCTTGATGACTAAGTAATTCATAAATCAAAATGATGCTTGATAGTTTTGCCAATCTGTAAATGAATACTGCTCTAGTTGTTTCACTGGTGCTAATGCTTAATTTACAAATAAAATTTTTACTATTTATTTTATTTTATAAGTTGTTCAATCATGTGCCACTTCTTAAATCTATCGTGAATGTTTTAGACTTTTAGTTTTACATCTCATAAGATTTGGAGCTGTGACAGGTTCTCAAAAGCTGACATTGTAAAAATTTCTAGTTTCTTCGTTGTTTGCCCTTTTGTGCGTGTGTAATGTCAACTTGTCAAGTTTGTATTTTTTACGTGGTTTGAGGCTACAATTTAGTAATTGTGCTTTTCTTTTACAGTACATTTCCTTAATGTTCATTGGAATGCTGATTGTGATATCAGTGCGTGGATTCTTAACAAATCTAATGAAGGTATTCCTGTAGCATTAAATTGCCTTTATTTTTTTCCCTTTGATTTTTTGCTTAGATAAGTTATCCATGGATGTTTTGATTTCTGTTCTGGTGAGGTGATTCATGAATATAATTCTCTGTCTCATTCATACAGGGAGACAAAAAAAGAAGAGTAAAATACATTAACTACCCCTCTGTTTGACATAAATTACAGGATCCTTCCTTCAGGGAAAATTGCACTAAACTCCCAAACTAGGAAAAATACTACTAAAAGATCCATTGATATCTCCAATTTTCAGGCAAGTCCTGTGGGATTTTTGGGTATTATAATTGAAATGTCAAAAGACCCAAGTACCCTTGTTGTCAGCTGCTTCACCTGTCAATGGCCGCCCATAGACTTGTCAACGACTTGCCAATGATTTTTTCCATTAACGAGTCCATTTGTGGTCATTGACAAGTCCACATGTTTGTGTTGACAAGTGAGGTAGCTAACACTAAGGGAATTTGGTCTTTTGACATTTCGATTATACTACCTAAAAGTCTCACAGGACTTGCTTGAAAATTGGAGATTTTAAGAGGCCTTTTAGTAGTATTTTTTGTAGCTTGGGACCTTAATGCAATTTTCCCTTTCCTTTATTATGAAAATGTTTATGAACCTCCCTTAGAATTAAAATATATGTTACACAAACCTCCCTTGTATGTTTCAGATTTGATTTCTATCTGCCCAACCGTTATTTGACCGTTAAGTTTGACTTTTAAACATTTATTTTGACCAAAATACCCTCCTTAACAAAAGAATTATTTAAATAGTTGTATTTTTTTAGTACAACCAAAAAATAGTTCTGATGCATATATTTTAAAACTTTTTAATATGTTATAAAATTTATTATATTTTAAATATTTTTATTTAAATTTTCCTTTATATTTATTGAGAAATATTTGTTTGTGTTTTTGAAACGGCTAACAAATATTTCAAACACATATTTTTTTGTTTATTATACGTTATAAATGATATAAGTTTGAGAGGCTATATAAATAATTTAAATTTTTAAACATATTTTTTTGCTTCAAACATCTTAGAAATATATTTAGCCAAAATTAGGAATTTAATATGACGATGGGTGAACTAGTAAAGAAATTATATTTTAATATGAATTTTTAATTAAAAAACATATCTTTAGAATATTCTTAATGGAGTTAACAGTTTGGATTTAAGTTTATGTTTTCAAAATAGAGGGGAGATCTATGTAATTAAGTCTAAATACAAGGGAACATAGAGTATTTTATTTAAGAAAAAAGGGCCAAGTAAATATTATTGAAAGACTCAATATATTATATAAAAGTAGAAAAAGTAGATATTGTAACTGTACTAATTGATGTCGTTCTCTTTTTATTTGAAAAATTAATTAATTAATTAATAATAATAATATTATTTTTTTAACTTTGATATGATCAACGCTGTATTTTCATGCAAATGCACGTAATTGAGGCTAGGTTTTGGTGTATGACATAGACTCATCAACATCTGTATTAATACGATGTTCACTCAAATATATAATCACACAATGAGCTCATACCCTTTACGTTTGGGATACTGCATGAACTATTTTCCTAACCTATCTTTTGTGGTACATGATGCTTGCAATTCATTATTGAGATCCCCTCCTTCCCAACTCCCTGAGCTAGCCTTAGGCGGCAACATCATTTTATCTTGAAACAGGGTGGAGAATCAACAATTAAAAGCTAATTTATTGTCAAAGGAGTGACACAATTTGTGTTAAAAGAAAGGGATTAAGTAAGAGTTTTGTTTGGTCTTATAATGAAATTTCAGCTCTTTGTCTAGAAAATCATTTTGTAGCATTCGAGCTGATTTTTCTTTTGATCGGGAGGATCACTTGTCCTCTGTTATTGTGTTGTTCTGTCTTTTCATTAGCAACCTTTTGCAATGGACTTCTGCACCCCAAAAACATCTAAAAAATGCTATTGGAAAACCAAAATAACAGTGAAGTAATAGTTTGTTGTGTGCTGACTTCTTATGGGAGCTTGTTCATTTATTTGTGTATATTTTTTTTTCCCCTGCATGCAGTTCTTTTTTGCTGTTTCCCGAGTTGGAAGTGGATCTTCAAGCAATGTAGTACTATTTCTGTCTGAGATAATGGGAATGTATTTTATATCATCTATTCTTTTAATCAGGAAAAGCTTAGCTACTGAATACAGGTATTTGTAGAAATCTGTGTTAGAATATATGATTTGCATATTTGAATTCTGTTTTAAGGCATTTATGTCTGTTTATTTCGTGCCCTAATATAAAAGCAATGTTATGAAAACTGAATTGAGGTATTGGTTTATGGTTCTCTCGTTAGATTAAACTAATCATAATTAAATTAATATATTTTTAATTATAAAGATAGAAGTAATAACAAAAATTTCAAATAAATCAACAATAAATGATAAAAATTAAGATCAACAATAAGGAGAAGTAAAAATATAATAAAAAAAAATAAACATTTCAATGAACTATATTTTATATATTATACAATATAATAATTTCATTATTATAACGAGAGGGTTTGAACTAAGACCTTTAGGGGTTGTTTGGTTTGAGGGAAGGGGAGGGGAGGGAAGTGGGCAAAGGGAAAATTTTTTAGAGTCGGATTTAAAAAAATTAGAGAAGTGGGGTTATAAAATTTTAATAAGGAGGAGATGTAAGATCAAAGGGTAAGAAAAATTAATTAAAAACTTTTAACCCCACTTCTCCAATTTTTCTTGATCCAACTCAAAAAAATTTCTCTCCCCTCCTCTCCCCTACAAATCCATCATACTAAACGAGCACTTAGGGTGGTTTGGCAGGAGGGAAATGGAGGGGACAGAGAATTCTTAAGAGTTGGATCTAGAAAAATTGAAGCAGTGGAATTATATAATTTTAATAAAGATAAGATGTAAAATAAAAGAGTAAAAAAGATTAATTTAAAACTTTCAACCCCACTTTTCTAATTTTTTTAAACCCAAGTCAATTTTTTTCCCCCTCCCCTCCAAATCCCTCATACCAAACACCCCCTTACTCACACATCACTTCACCTTTATCCCCTGAGCCAGTCTCAATTCTATTTAATGTAGTATTTTATAATTTTGTATCTATTAATCATTCTGTTTGTTATTAGTCTTAGCCTTAGCTCTACTCTACACGAAGCGTCTCTTAGTAGTTTTAAGCTTTGACTTATAGGTCCATTCATTAGCCAGTTTGTACAAACTACAACTTGTAAAACATAAAGCATGATGGCTGCTGCATTTCTTCTGGTTCTCCTCTCTCTCTGTTTTTTTTTTCCTCTTTCAAATTCTGTTTTTTCTTCTCCTTCAGATTGTGTATTCCTTCTCCTCTGTATTCTCTTATAATGACTATTAGTATCTTGTACATATTGTATACTGATATGCTAGCTGTAGTCTGCCACATGTATGGCTATGATTTATTTGTAACAATATTCTGACTCTATATAAAGCACAGTGACCTAAGGGGATGATTATCCTTTGGGCAATTCATTTCACCATTTGTCTTTTCCTTTCTATGACCATGTCTATTCCCCCCCCCCCCCCCCATTCCTTGTCTATTGTTTTCTTTTTCTATTCTTTGTAATTTCGCAATTCCCTCTTTTCTTATATCTTGATTAGTCGAGCTCTTGGTTGCATCTTCTCATATCTTGTTTGTTCTGGTTAGGTTTTATCTATGGTGGTTCTTGATCCTTTTCCCCCATTTTAATCGAAGGGAAAGAAAACTAACATTGAACAGCTTAACCCATTAATTGGTCCATTTTTGTTAGTTTTTACATGTTCATGGTTAATTTGATCAATTTTTCTTAAGTTTTTTAAATAATATTTTCTGGTTCACCCTCTCCTTCGAATTGGAACATGCATTGACGATTTTTTTTGGTTAGTTTTTACAAGTGTTATTTGGCTAAAGTTGTGGTATGAGGATTTTTTCATATTTTATTGTACACTCAGCAGAATGTTCTAATCATGTGAAACTGAATTGATGTTACGTTGTTGGAAAACCATGGTCAGCTATGAAGCACCGACACTTCTATTTTTTTAAAATATGGGTGTAGGACACTCCGACACCGTCCGACACTCCTCGACACTCCTATTTTTTAAGAATATTCGTGGCTTTGAATATTACTGAATTGATAATGAATTTTCCTTGTATTTTTTTTTTAAAAAAAGGAGGCACGGCTTTTATGATGAGGCCAAATCTACGATAAGCCAAAGCTGGAAGCCAGGATTTTACGGAATATTGAACTTGAATGTAAATTATAATATATATATTTAATATCAAAACGTGTCCTAACGTGTCGAAATTTAGATTTTTTTAGGATTCACGTGTCGGAGTGTCGAGTCGTGTCGTTCTCGTGTCTCGTGTCAGTGTCGGTGCAACATAGATGGTCAGTATTAGAATACTAGTAAATGAAGGTATTGAACTGGAATTCTGGTATGCCCAGAATTATTATCTCTAAAGTCTTAACCATTTTAATGTCTGTTCTGACTTTATTGGCAGGATTATTATAACAGAGGTATTAGGTGGTGATATTCAATTTGACTTTTATCACCGGTGGTTTGATGCCATTTTTGTTGCCAGTGCATTCCTTTCACTGCTTTTACTGTCTGCGCATTATACATCCCGCCAAACTGATAAACACCCAATTGACTGTGAGTAATTTCTCATTTATTAATTGAGCTATCAGATAATTTTCTGATTTCATTTTTGCACACGTTAAGTATCAGTTCCTAAAGCAATGCATTGCTCACTGATTTCTCTCTTATTTGTCTTTGGACAGGAAGCATACAACCTATATGCTTGTATAGTTTCGACGACCAATGAAGGTACAATGCTAGGCCACTAAACTTTTAGGTTGACATCTAATTATGTGGGTGAACTTGAATTTATTTTGAAGTGATGGGATGTGATGAAAAAGGGAATGGAAGGAGGGACAGAAGGAAAAAGGCAGAATGGAAGAAGAGAGATAGTTAGATAGATAGTTGTGTGTGTGAGAGAGAGGGTGGTTTTTGTGTTTTTTTTTTTTGGGGAGAAGGGGGGGGGGGGGGGAGTAGAACAGAATCAACATATTCAAAGCCCCTCCTTCCTTTTAAAAACAGAAGGCTTAAACGGTTGCTAGTACCCCTATATATATATTTTGTTTGTTTGTTGGTGAACTGCTAATAATCCTATAATTACCTTAACCATCTTATTTATTCATAATTATCTTATCAGTACACCCCCCACCCATAAAAGGTCCCTTGCCTTCACAGATCAAGTACAAGAAAATTATAATACATCCATTGAAAATCTTTTTTGTTTTGGTACTAAACATTTATTAAAAACCTAATTGGAAACAAGACGCATCTTCACCGTCTTCCCTCTATACCAAAACTTCTTAGTAAGTGAAGAAAAATCTGATTGCACACGACCTGCTTATTTTGACCGTGGTATTCCAAATTCCTACTAATTTCTCCCTTGGACGACCAAATTTCTGAACCATTTGAGAGTCCTTAACCATGGTTGCTTTCATTAATTATTAAATCTGTATGGCCTTCTCTACAGGCCTCTGTACTGTTATGGTAGTGTTATCACTTGCCTTTCCTATCGTTTTGAGTAGCATCTTTGTAATTGATTGTAATGCTGCCTTCTTACATTCTTCTCTAAATTCTTCCTTGGCTCCAATCCATCAGTTAAACTGTCTTGTCCACCTAAAATAATTAATCTTTATTTACTATCAAGAATTATGTGATTTTGTTTTAGAAACTAATTAGAAAGGGAATGGGATCTCATAGAAAGTAATTGACAAATATGCTGCCTAAACAAAGATAAAGGTATGGTAACACGAAGAAACATATTCATACGTGGATCAAGAGCTCTTCGATGCATTATTCACAATCTGTACAAGAAAATATAGTGACCTCAGAAAATAAACGCTAAGATACTCTAATATCCTTCTCGATATCTTCACCCCAAAAAACAGATAAATAATCTTAATGTTTTACAAATATATAAAGTCGGTCTAAACACATCATGTAGCTTAAGTGACCTTAGAGTTTCATTTGTGGGGTGAGCCATTTTCATCATATGTACATTAGAAGTATGTAGCTAGTTGCTTTTGTTATAATTTTAAATCGGAGTACCACTTGTTTATTTTTTATTTTGAGGGAACAATGTTCATAATTACATTTTTTTACGTGGAATGATGCTATCTTCAGTGAGGATGATATATGAAGATTCTTTGGTAGCAAGGATAGCAACAGAGGATATTGAATCTGTAGTTTCTGTATGGGTAAAAGGAATGTTTCAGCTCTGTGGAAGGTGACTCGTTAAAGCTCGCATAGAAAAGCAATATGTTGGATGGATGACTGCTTCGAGACCATGCTTGATGGCTGTCCCCGAAAATGATGGCATATCATCCTAGTATACAAGCTTTATGATAGAATGTAAAGAAAAATGGTCGAGTACTCAATTATCGTTCAGTTGGTAGAGAATTTGCGTGTGTGTTGTGTTTTTGGATGATTGACCAAGGCAAGTGCTAGCTCACCATTATTTGGAATTTAAACCGTTGTGCTTTTTCTTGGAGAATACTGATTATACAGAATTATGTTTCCTCCTCATTGTTGGGGTTGGGAGTATCTCCAATATTGCTCCAAATTGTTAATTTAATTTGTATTTCGCATTTTATTTATTTAGGTATTTCAAAAGTGAAATATTTTTTAAGAAATAAATAAAAAATATTAATATTTAGATTTTTTAGTTCTTTTTTGTGTCAGCAAAAATAAATTGCTGAGAATTTTGTGTGTTGGTTACCAAAAAATAAATTGTAGTGGTTTCATCCGGTAACGTGGCTATGGATAAAGGGTAATGAATTTCATTTTTGACGCGGGTTTACAATCATTTTCACGTGTAGCTGGACTTATAAAGTCTAATAATTATGAATAAATAGTATGTTTAATATGAATTTGTGGAAATTGAACTATTAGTCATATAAATAAAAACAGAATATTGTAATAATGTTGCGTATGGCAATCATATGACAGACTTGGAGGAAAAATAGGGGTTAATTTTGTTTGGCCAAAAAAAAATTAGATATGGGGTAAACGGAAATGTGAGGGGGAGACGCACGCCACAGGGGCGTTACTGCTGACCCACGCAACCCTCACGCGCACCTTTCTCACGTGTTCACTTCAAATTCACACGCAACTGACGCGACACGTTTCAGGAACCTTACACGTGCGGAGCGTCCCTTCATTCCCTTGACTTATTAATAATAATAAATCAAGAAAATAAAAAATAAAATAAAAAGCATCTTAAACGCAAAGACTCGCATAAATTCCACAAGCAAGAAAATTTGTAGGTTCAGATTTACTTACATTTCTTGTCCATTTAGTGAGTTAAAAAGAAAAATTTTCAGACAAGTAAAACGTATCCGGATCCAGAAATTTTAGAAAGATAAAGTGAGAAGGGGGCGGTTTAAGCCAGCTTTATTAGATGGATTCTCCTCCTCTTTAATTAAAAAAATACAGTTGCAAGATTTTTTTTTTCACCTTCAGATCAGAGGCGGGGGAAGGCAGAGAAAGAAAATCCACCTATTTATTGGTATGGTAATTGTTATATATCAATTCAAAACGATTGCATCAGATCCTCTGTTATATGCATATCTAAGTACATGTTCATCTTGTTGTTGTCTTCTGTTCTGTACCTTTTACTTTCAATTCGTGTTCGGTGGTCGTCACAGATAGTGAAAACCCTGATATCCTACAACTTCTAGGGCAGAGATTTCTTCGACTGTTATCGACATCGGAGCCACTGTGCCTCTGATTGCCGTCGGCAATGACCGAAAGCTTGGAGTATATTTGCAATGCGACTGAAATGATTTTGAAGCAAGAGGCATGTCAATTATCTCCCGGATAGGGTTTCATTCTGATTGTGCCAAACTAGTTGTTATATGTATCTGTGTACTCGTTTTTAGTTGTTATATGTATATGTCAATTATTTCCCAGTTGTTATTAGCTATTCGTTGATTATTTATAATTCATATGAAGGTCGTTCCTTATGGTTTTTATTCGAATATGTTGGGGAAGCTGGGTACTTGTTCAGATAGGATTAACCAATTCCCTGTTGGCGGGTTTAGGGTTTGAATCCCTTTAATCGAGTGTTGGTGTTTTGATGGAATTTTCTTCTATGGGTTTGTTAGTCCACTAGGTGCCCTTTTAGTGTTTGTAACGATTGATAATGTTTACGAGATTGTTTCGGTTGCTAGTGTATTAGAAAGATTATTATCAGTGTTATTCTTCTTAGTTGGGCAATCGTTGTTAATGATGTTTGAATCTTACTTTCTAGATGACAGCAATACTGAGACGGAGTTTCTGTATGCAAGGACCTGTGGATGAAGAGATCATATTTAGGAGCGTATGGTGAGATAACATGGTGGCTAAGATTATATGTCTCGTACTTTCCTTCTGTCGAGCTCAGATTAGCCTTCATGTGTATCATTCTTTACATTTATATAGTAAGAGTTCTGGTTTATTGATTTTGGCCATGTTGCTATGGGGGCTGATCTATGCTGAATTCTACCGGGATAAGACTTCTGACTTCTGTCTTTTTTGTTTCATTTGTGTTTTTATTGAATATTATTTATCAGTGAAAAGTAAAGTTATTGAGCATATGGATTCCTTCTTAAGGGGGCATTACTAGAGGAATAAAACAAAAAAATAGTTGGCATTAGCTCAAGGGAGCTATTCGATTTCTCCATGTATGTCAAAGAAGCCTTTTAAAGAATGTATCAGTTGAGAACTTTAAATTATCCTGCGATTACTAACCCTGTCTATCCTACAAAAGTAGCCTGGGTAACAATTTATGTCTCATAATTTTAGCATTACTTTGCCCAAAACGTTTAAAATGATTTGGGAAGATCTCAAACTTAGTTGGATAAACCGATACTAGTCATCCATGCTAGGCAGGCCTATGTAACTGGTATTTGTTGAACTTACAAATACATGCACAAATATTGTCAAGTTTGATGTGGCTTTTGTGCTTCCACCAGATCATTAGTTATTTTCTATTCAATATAAAATTTCAGCTTTTCACATTGGGGGAGGTCTTAACTTTGCAAAAAGGATTATTGAGAGATAAATTCTGTTGATTTGGAGTTTGAATCAAAGGTTTCTTTCACCTTTCTTCTTACTTATTATTTTTTCACAACAGGTATCACCTGGATCTGGAAATATAATCGTCAGATATCCTATTACTCAGAACGCTGATATGAGACGTGAATCAGGGACTTGTAATGTGTGTTCAGCTCCTTGTTCATCTTGTATGCATTTTAACCGTGCTTGCATGGGGTCAAAGGTTGAGTTCTCTGATGAAAATTGCCGTTTAGCGGGGAGTAATCATTATTCTATGGATGAAGGTGATATATCTTCTCTCAGGAGCAGGGCTCATGAAGGCATTCAGCATGCTGACATGCACAGTGTCAATTCCAGCCATGATTCTCTATCTGAAAATGTGGATAGTAAACAAACTTTGTCAAGTAAGTGTCAGGAGTCTAAGTATCTAGAAGGTCTTGATGATAACACTTCTTGTATTAGTGGAGGGAGTGATGCTAATTTAGCAAACAGTAGTAATCCCAAGATTGTAGACAAAAGAAATGTATCTTGTAGTTTGGCTTCGGTTAATATTTTAGGGGCAGAAGGATCTGTAAGTGCACAATCTTTTGGCATGTCTGGCTTACCTGAGACTCCTCCTTCTAAAGACGTGGATACCGATGAGAGCTCACCTAAGGTATACAGCCAAGATGCAAAGTCTCAGACTGTTAAGTCACATTCGACTATTCCAAGGTTAATGGATGTGGAAAGAGATGAAGATTCTCTTATTCCAGAAAAACCTGAATGCTCCACTGAAAACGCTGATCCATCATTGAGAAAAGTGATAGCAACTTCGGTGGTTTCTGGTGAGAACCCTATTGCTGTTAAGGATAATCTTATCGATGGTAGCAGCGCGGCTTCACGTAAAATATATTCCAAGTCAGAAGCTGATGCTGTCAATGAAGTTGGGGGTGCCCCAGATGAATCTCATAATGCTGCAGTCCAAGATGAGCGCGACAAAGCTGAGCAACCACTCGGATCAACTGGCAAGGAGGAGCCTCAGTCTGAAGATGGGAGTGACGAATCAGATGTTGTTGAGCATGATGTGAGTACCCTTCTTATACTTACATGTTTGTTTGTTTGTTTGCTCTATGCTCGATTGAGTTAGGAATAATACACTATTAGAAAGGTCGTATTCCTAAATTCAATAGGATTTCTATACAAATTGATGTCCATACATGCTGAAACTACTGTGGTTTATTGGTAATGCTTTGATGGAATGGTTTTACTGCCTCCCCTTTATTGGACACAGAAGCAGTTAAATTTTGTCTCCGTTGTGCTCTCACCCTTTTGTTTATGTTCTTTAAATTCTTAAATTGCTTACCCTCCATTTGGAGGAGGAAAAATTGGGAGGAGAGAAAATGGAGAGAAGGGAAAACTGGAGCGAAAATATTATCATCCCTCTCGTTTGGATGGACGAGAGAAAACAGGGAGGAAAGAAAATGAGCAAATATACAGAAAAAAATTAGTATCAAATTACAAGAATAAATATACAGAAAAAACCTGTTGCCAGAAAAGCCCCTCCCTCTCACTTATAAAATCATTTTATACCTTATGATGAATAAAAAAACCACAACTATATATGTAGAGGCAAGTGAGGGACATCAGAACAGGTGATGCACTGTGCTGAGGGTGCAGATGTGGAAACGGCATTTTCCTCCCCAAATCTCTCCATGTCGGGAGGGAAAATGTGGTGTGGGACCCATTGATAAGCTTCAATATTTCCATGTGATTTATTCTCTCCCCAGTTTCCTTTATAGTTTTCTTACAGGGGAAAACTTGATTCTCTCCCCAGTTTCCTTTATAGTTTTCTTTTCACTCCCATTTTCTCTCCATCCAAACAAAGTGTTAGTCTTGCCATTTTAAAATGAAGTTTCTATTAGAAGAGGAGAGGACGTTGTTGAGTCCAAGAACGTGATTAGACAGCTAAATAACTAAGAATAAAACAAGAGCTTGAATTCTCCAGCTCATAAAAGCATTTAAATCCCTGTACAAAACTGATATATTATCCTCCTTTCTTGTGGGGTAAAAGCCATCAACATTAAACGTTTAAGATGGCATGAACATAGATGTCTCATGGTACATATAATTGCGAAAAGATTAAAGTGCTATGAGCCGTATGGCACAATTCTGTAATTTTATTTCTACTTCAGAAAGGTGTGATTTTAGGGTCGCTGGCAGTTTTAGTTATACATGATTCCTAAAAACGTTTTATCTATAGTTTTATATTTATAGAAATTGACAAGATATTTTGACGTGCCATCTGAGGTGACACTTCAAAAACAGAATTGCAATAAGTCAATAACCATATGAAGTTCCATTTTATCTAATTAGCTGACCAAGTATGTGCTTGCTTATACACTGGCTGCATAAAGTAGCAACGTAAATTGATATAAATATGAAGAAACATGGATGCACATACCTCTGTATGATACTGAGTTATAGTTTAATTGATTGATGTATACAGGGAACCAGAACCAACAAACAATTCTGAAATTACTTAAATTGCTCTTGTGAAATTGAAACAATCACAATATAGACAAGCAACCTTATCTTGAGCTGAAATACTAAATTTTAATTAGGAAATGAAATGTTAATTGTTAAAGGGATAAATGTTCAAAGACCTAACAACTAGATAAACAGTTAATCTTTGATTCCCTAATTACATTATTCAAAATTACAACTTGGTCATGCATTATTCTAAATAATATATTAATTTTCTCCAGTACTGTATCAGTCCGTCAGCAGTTCTGTATACTCAACTTGAATGTTACTAATTTTCTAAATGAATTCTCTCCATCCATCTCTATTACTGCTTTCATTTCATAGCATAATTTTTTTGTCCTGGCCTTTGCTAAAGAAGGGGAAAATATTAAACGTTCTGTTCATTGATTGGAAAATAGGTAAAAGTTTGTGATATCTGTGGAGATGCTGGTCGGGAAGATGAACTCGCCATATGTAGTAGGTGCAGTGATGGTGCGGAACACATGTAAGCTTAACATTTTTAACCATATCTTTTGTTTGCTTTCATTTGTTAGTGTTAATCCATTAAGAAAGGGTGTGTTTTTTTTTTTTTGGGGGGGGGGGGGGTGGAGCAAAGGAAGTTTTGACAGTCTTATTTTTTCCAACCAGTTATTGCATGCGAGAAATGCTTCAGAAGGTCCCTGAAGGAGATTGGCTATGTGAAGAATGCAAAGAGACAGAAAATCAGAGGCTAGGTAAGAGTTGAGTTGTGCATAAAATTCAGGAAGATATAGTTATGGACTTATGGTGTCTGACATATTGATCTCTTTCTTGATCTGGTGTATGCATGGCTTCAGTCTTGATATTGAGGGTAGTAAAGTATGCAAGTGTCCTTGCTAGCTTTGGGTCTATGGTTATATGCTGACTTATTTATGTGAATAAATTTCATGGTTCAGATGTTGAAGAAAGAAAAATTCCAAAATTTAGTTCAACACCACAACATTCTGGCAAGAGGCTGTCTGAGAATATAGAACTGGCTCCTGCACCAAAAAGGCAGGCTCTTGAATCAAGCTCAGGCTCACCGAAGTCATCAAGTCCCAAGAGAGCTGTTGCACTTCCTCAAGAATCTTTATGGAAGAGCTTAGATAAAGGTAAAGTGAAGCCTGATAATCAGATGCCTATACGAAATCAGTCTGGCAGTGATAACATGGAAACAGTTTGTTCTCCTTCTGGCCCTCGGAGTCTACTTCGAAAGGGTATGGATTTACCTATCCTATATTGTGTTTGATTTTTATTGTTTGTATTTATTTAAATCATTTATGAGTGGCTAGATGTTCCAAAACAATGTCTTCCACTTGCAATGTTTAATTATTTCTAGCATCATATTTGCTTCTATGAATAGGTCTGTTGAAATCTAATTCATTCAACGCATTAAATTCAAAGCCTCGGGTCAAACCCGTTGATGAAGTTATCCCCCAAAAGCTGAAAGGGTCTAGTGAAAATACTTCTAAGAATTTGGAGACGCCTGCCCGGATGATTGGCAAATCTATGTCATTCAAATCCATGAATTTGGGTCGTTCGAGTTCAACTGCATTAAAACTTAAACCACTTTCATCAAAATCTATACCTGCTCAGGATTTGAAAGGAACAAGGCTTGCAAAAGACTCCAGTGCATTTGACAGGAAAAGTCTCTCTAGGGTAGATCGATCGGTGGCTTGCTCAACAATGGCTACCCCTGTTGTTTCAACACCCAAAGGTGATCAGAAGAGCACAACTCTTAGTGAAACTATTAAACCTTCATCAGTTGGCAACAACCGAGACTTGAAGGTGAATCAAGATGGGAAATTAAGTACCTTATCAAAGTCTACTAGTAATGTAGGCCGTAAGGGTGTAGAACCTCAAGTCTGTTCAGGTAAGATCTTGATTGAGAACATGTGTGTGTGTGTTTTTTTTAAAAATATTTCACCGTCCATGATGTATCTTTCTTCTTCCTGTGTCAATGTGCTGCTGCTGATATTTTGGTTTCTATTCAATATGTGAGCTGTACTTTTGCTTTAGAATCAGTCGGAGAGCAGTCTGCACAGTTTGATTGTGTCCTTGGAATAAAATTTGAAATATATCATCTCCAAGGGTATTTTCTTATTTAGTTATTTTTTCAACTTTGTAGGGAGAAAATATACCAGCGGTGATGAATCTGTACAAGATTTGCAGCCTCGATTACAAGAAACAGCCAATCCTGTTGAGAAAACCAGAGATAGCTCTAGTGATCGTGTGAGGACAGATGCCATTGCTAAGGAGTTTGGTCATGCTACAGAATGTTGCACAATTGGTAAAACCCAAGAATCTGGTAGTGAAATTAATGTTGCTACTGCAAGTAGTTCTATAGAGGAGATGCATAAAAGTGATAATGTGAAAGCTGCTCTCCAAGCAGCTTTGCTTAGAATGCCTGAAATGTACAAAAAGAAAGAAGTGGCTAATCAAATGGATGAGCTTGGCACAGACGTGAAATGTGAAGCCACAGCTCAAGACCAAGTACTTGGTTCTGGCACGCCAAAGAATAATATATCTGCTGAAGAAATTCTTGATGGAAAGGACACACTCGAGAGCTCTGCCGCTGCATCTTTGAAATTTTCATCTGGTGAAAAACAGCTTAACTTAAGCCGAAGTGATTCTTGTTCTCAATTAGGAATCGCAGGTGTTGATCCTCCCATTGGAAAGATTGCTGTGAGAGACTTTCCTAATCAACCTTTGGCAATCTCACGCGTTCTTCCAAAGATGGCTGTTCCTGAATATGAATGCATCTGGAAGTATGAAACATTTTCCCTGAGCTTCTCTGTCTTCTACTTTTAGATTGTTTTATACCGTATTGCTCTATGTGCACTGTCAAGGTGTTCTATGAGATCTGTTATTGGCATTCAGGGGTATCTTTGAGCTACATAGGAGCGGAAAGCCTCCTGACTTGTGTCCTGGAATTCAAGCGCATTTGTCAACTTGTGCTTCCCCAAAGGTTCTTGAGGTGGTGAATAGATTACCATCCAAAATTTCTGTCAGTGAAGTTCCTCGCTCAAGCACGTGGCCTTCACAGTTTAATCAAGGTGGTGCTAAAGAAAATAATATTGCACTTTACTTCTTTGCCCAAGATATTGACAGGTAAGCATATGGATATTGTTCTTGGAAGATGGAACTTAAAGGAATGGTCTAACTAATCTTTGGTTTGGCTAATTGTTTTTAGCAGTTTTCATGAATTTTACAGCTTATATAACTTTATGTTCTTAATGATTTTTTGATAGTCATGAGAAACACTATGGGGCCCTATTGGATCACATGATGAGGAATGATTTAGCTCTTAAAGGAATCTTTCATGGTGTTGAACTACTCATATTCCCATCCAATCAGCTTCCTGAAAAATCACAGCGTAAGGAATAATTCTGATTTTTCTGCTAAATCACTCCTTCCTCCCATGGTAGACAACTTGCCGATGGATTCTTATGTCTTTGAGGTCTATGGTGAAGTTTATGCCTATATCAATTCTTTGTAAAAAATTGATTAATGTGCAACTTTGGAATGTCTTGAGAGGTGATACAGCCTGGATATACTGTTTCCCAAATAGTTGCTGTACTAAAGTGTATTCAATTACAAGCTGTTAATTTAAGAAATTGTTACCAATACTAATATACTATGATGTGGAATTTATTTATTATCAAATCCTTAGGTTGAGAATGAGATTACTCTTGTTCATGAAGACCATTAAGAATATGATCGCTTCATCTAGTTTTGGCACTAGAAATAGTTCAGCTATGCATCTTGATGATCATTTTTCCTCTGAAGTATTGTAGATGTGTCCAATGTGGCTTTTAAGTGTTTGTGAGAAGTAACATTTCCATCTATACATGACTGTTTTTCAAAATAGAAAACGTTCTTAAATTCACTTGCAGCAACATGTTTCAAGATTGCTAAACAATCTTATCGCTATTGCAGGTTGGAATATGTTGTTTTTCTTATGGGGTGTGTTTAGGGGGAGAAGGATAAATCATTCAGACTCTGCAGAAAAGACATGTATTCCTAGCTTGAATATGATGCCGGTTAAGCAGGATTTTTCCACTGCCATTGTGACTCTGTCTGAGATCCACTGCTCACCAAAGAGAATGGATGAAGAGTCAATTGCTGGTGATAGAACATGTACAGTTGTCCCATCTACTTCCCTAGACCAGGATCAAGCTACAGTAAGTAAGAATTTTGATGGCAAAGAATCTAATCCGGACCAGATACAGTCAGGCTCACAAGTAAACTTAGAGGAGCAAGATAGTAAAATTGACACCAAACCTACATCATGCAGTTTGGCTAGTGGTGCACAGTTCTGTCAAGAGTTGAAATCTGCTGGTTCATCTATGGTAATGTTCTTATCCTTATATGAATGATACAGTAAATTAGAGTTTCTTCTTTGTGCTTGATATAAATTATGTTAGGTGCACTTAGTAATGGTGTTAAAGTTTTGATCTGATCTATGTTCCACAATTTTTTTCTTTTTTCCTGCGAAATATTATCAAGAACATGGTCTGCTAATTTGGTTTGCCAGATTAAGACTATTGTGAAGATAGCTTTCCATAATTTTTGTTTGGTTTTATGGTCCTGAAACAAAATTTCTTTGCCAAACTCGCTGGTCTAAAAGTGCATGTCAGTCAGAGGTTTGGTTGAAACTACCTATTCATAATGAATTAATCAAGAGAAATATAAAAAGAGGGCTGTGGGAATGATATGAAAAATCTAATAATTTCTATGAAGAGAAAAGCAAATAAATACAGTCATTTTGTTTGTTGTTATATGCCTACTGCAGGATGTTTCAGGACGAAATTGGTTTTTGCTATATGGGCATGTTTTATTTCTTGACTTTGTCGGTGCTTGTTTCAGTGAGGTCACAAGTAATCAAAATTCTTCCTTTATAGACTAGATTAAAACTCTGTTCCCTAAAAAATGTAGCTGATCTAATGCTGTCCTGAAAAAAGAGAGAAAGAAAGAACATATAGTTGGGTCCTGAATTTATAGATTTTGTAATAAAATTAGCCCATTTTTTAGCCAACCTAAGGACTAAAGCGAGCCTAAATGAAGTAAAATGAGGGCTGGGCTTACTTTGCATTATTTGTGTCATGGGACAAAGCTCAAGCCGGTGATGTTTTTTCAGGGGTCAAAATGTAAGTTGTTCTATATGTTGTATGTTTTTTAAAATTTTGAAATATCACTTAATGCAGAATGGTAGCCCACTGGAACATGGACCAGCAAAAGTGTCCGCACCTTCTGGAGCAATGGGAACAAATGTTACTAGTAGAATTATAGAAACAAAAGTTGATCCTAATATGTCTGTTAAAGAAGAGAAGTCTTTGCCTTCTGAGATCCCTCCTCTTGGCTCTCAAGAGATATGTGTTGCAAGCACTGCCAGTGAGGACAAATTTTCTGAGAGAATGGCAGGTGATATTAATCAACAAAGGCATATAAAGCAACAGAAAGATGATCAATATATTGACATTGAGACGGCTTTTCAGGGAGAGCTAACTGCAGAAGGGGTGAAGCTTCAGCAACCAAGTGATAGAAGGTTTCAGCATATCGATCTGATGGACACTGCCATGCAGACTTCTGAAGTATCATGCAAGAGACATTGGAGCGAGGCTGATGTCAAATTAGAAGATGGAGAAAATTCTAGCAAGAAGCTGAAAACAGATGACTGTGGAGCTTTTGGATGTAGCATTTCTGGAGGTAGAGATTCTTATAGGACCAATTTTGCATCACATAGAAATGGTCTTGGTACCGGTTCTTCAATCAAGGACGAAGGATGTGGTGATATCTGTGATGAGAAAATCATCCTGGAAGACTTGGGAACAATGGAAAGAACTTTCTTTCCTGTTGATGAGCATAACATAAATGATTCTCATTTGGGTTCAAATAGCTCGCCTCATTTGGGTCCAAATAGCTTGTCGTTGAAAGGGCCTTATGTGTATGATAGTCAATTTCATGATGAGATACCAAATTTAGAACTTGGTTTAGGGGGTGAAATGAAACCACCACACAAGGGAATGCTGCCTTTCTTTGTTGAGGAAATAGAGAAGAAGCATTGTCGGGAAAAGCCTCAAGATTGCTTGGCAGATGAGCATGAGGATGATGGTGTTGCAGCATCTCTCTCTCTCTCGTTATCATTTCCATCACCAAACAAAGAACGCGTTAAAACTGTTTCAAAAGCAGAGCAGGTTTTGCCTGATGGACGCCATGTGAATACTTCGTTGCTCCTTTATGGGAGATTTGCGGAAAAATGAATCTGCTGGTAATTTAATCATGTACATTGCCCCTCCCTAGATGCTGCGTTCCAGCTATAGCCTACAACCCATTGTGTATGATAATATTTACCGGGAAGATTTAATAAGTTTTTCACTTTTGTTTTGATACATGTTTTGTATTAGGTTTTTGGTTTCAAAATATGCACAGTTAACGGCTGTTTGTATATAGTGAGAATTGAAGCCGATACAATATCAAAATGTTTCTAGGAATTTACTGTGTAGGACTCTTTGCCAGTGTTTCCTTTCGTCCTGGCTTTAGTTGCTTGCATTTTCTGTTGTACTTGTTATCAACCCCCGGGTAGTGTAAGGTACTGGAAGTCGGTTTAGGGCGTAAGGCTCTGAGGTGAGGGGCTAAACAACTCTAAGCCTTTTGTCAGCTCTTATATTTAGGACGACCGGAGCGAGGATTAAATTTGAGGAACTTTGCATTCTGAAGAGTGCTGGGTAGGGCAGGACATTAAATAAATTGATTGCAAGTTCAATCAAATGAGAAAAAATAGGTGGGCTCTTCTTGTGTGTTGACTGAATTGAATATTATGGTGTCATTAACCAGCGGAAGTTGGTTTGAGTGGAAGGGACTCTAGCCTCTTAAGCAGGAGGTTTCGGTTTCGAGCCCCTGTGAATGCAAAAAACTTCTCTGGGAGAGGTCCCTTCTTTTAACGCGTGACAGAATCTCTGAATGGTTGTATACTTTGCTACCATTTTTATGATTTTTTTTTTTTTAAAAAAACTAGGTCTTTGGGATGGGTTCGATTGTTTCAATTTATCCCATTTCCCTCTAAAGCAAAGTCATAGATTACCATGTTTTATGTCTTGACAATCCTACTTCAATTATATCATAATGGCGTGGTTTCTCTAGTTCAAAAACATGTCTCAATTTTTGATGAAGTTATTATTTTAAGTAGTTTATCACAACAAGTTAAAGATAGTTTTTTTTTTTTTTGGAAAAGCGATTATTTTAGCAATATTAAAAAATAGCTTTTTAAAAAAACAAAATGGAACACGCGGGCTCTTGATATTCACACATAATCATGGTCTTTGATTCACATGACTTGAGTGGTTATAATCTGTCATAGAACACTGAAATGAAAATGACAAGGAGTAAACTAGAAGGTATTGGCGGAGGGGTAAAATAAAACTACCTTCACCATTAATTCTGTTGGGAAAAGTGAAGCATGTGTTTATTTGAAAATGCAAAAGTCCCGTTTGTATCAGCTGGCTTGAGAGTACCATTAGAGACAATGCTTCATACTTCCCTCTGCTTAGCCCTAGTTGAAGATCTGGAAACAGTATTATTATCGGTTCTAAATAATACTGTTTAAGCCTATATAATGATCTAACAAGTTTATAAAACTCTTTTATTCCCAATTTGTTAAACCCTTGAGAAATAGTCATATGAACTTCTTCATCTAAATCCACCACCCCGCATTAATATATTTTCATCGTCCGTTTAATATATATTCCCATTACATTTAACAGGTAGTGCAAAGTAGCCCTAACAGTTATCAAACCAACAAACGCGTAGGAAGAGTTTTCCTTTTTCGGGAGAAATGATGTTATGGTTCTTATTAATAATAAATCTGACTTGCAGGTGTTTTTATGACAGATTAATTATTTTAATAGCATGAGATGATAATAGCTTGGTGTCATGTAGGAGTGCATACAGTCAAATAAATTCATTTAATAATCAAAGTTAACATCCTTTCACAGTATCACAAAAAACTTTTAGATACGCAGCAATGCTCATTTTTGAAACCTTCCATGGCAGCTTTACAAGCTTAACTTATAAAAACAGATTAGGCTCCTATACTATGAATCTGTTGACGGAATTTTTCTGTTTTTTAAAAAAAGAAGTGGTAGGCAATAGGTTTCTAAATGGAGTAATTATTTAATTATGGTGTTGAGTTTCAAACTAAATCTCCTATAGCTCATGCATTTTGACCCAGCATCATATTCAATTCGTATATAAAAAATAATTAGAAAAATTATTTTTTTAGTCCTTTTATTTTAGATAAAGTTCTTTTGTCCCTTGATTTTATAGAGTACATTTTCAATCTTTTTAACCTAATGCTGTTAACAACAAAAAGCTAACAATAAAAATTTAAAATATTGACCACATTTTCAAAAAATTTCAAAATAACAATAATTGTTGCAAAAAGTTAATATTTGAGAGTAACAATGTTAGGAGTTAGAGGAGTAGGAAATACTTTATAAAATTAAAGAATCAAACCAAAGAGGGATTTTTTTCTTTTCAAATTAATTTCACTAATATTTTCTCTTCCAAAAAAAAAAACAAACTTAATTCACACGAAGGGGTCAAAAATGTGACGGTAGGTACCAACTTTAATTAAGCTTAATTTTATACACGTTTGCTTTGCACTCATGCTTTCCCCTTAGTTAATTATAAATACCCTTGGACTTTCTACAATTTCTCAATCAAACGCAAAAAACCTACCATTAAACGTTCAAAGAATCGAAGCACAAGAAACCTGTCAAGCGTGAATTCAGGATTGTGAGAAGGTTCATGATTATGCCCCCCAAACAGTGATTATATATATTCAATAAATAAAGGAGACATTAAAGATGAGGCTTATTTGTTAATGATTAAAGGCAGTCAATGTATAATATTAACACATCAATATTAAACATATACAAATAATAAACTAGTTAAGAACCGGCAGAAAGGAAAGATCGATATATATATATATATATATAGACCCACATTGTTTGGTGGTATGGTTATGGTCTTATGGAAGAAGAGAGCAAAGGAGTGCAGGTAGGGATTGACTAATGCATATGTGAGTTAGGCCCACAAAAAAACCATTGGTGCGGTGCTCGTGTTCATTCCAATGCACTCAAATCATATATATTGACGACCTTACGAATCAAAACCTAGAGAGAGAGAGAGAGAGAGTTGAAAAATATGGGTGCCAGTTTAGCTAGAAGCATGACATTTTGAGGACAAACGGAGGTAGTTAGGATCTGCTTGTTCATTTGATGAGTTAAAACTGAGGGCCGGGCTAATTATAATAATAGTTGGAGATTAAATTTGGTTCTAAATATAAGTCCAATTGCATACATTAAAGAGTTTCTATTAATGATAGTCATAATGAAAGATGTCATTTTAGGAAAACCAACCTATATTTATTACAAAGGATTAACATAACTAACTTTCTTAATCTACTATCAGTTAGTGTAATAAAAATAAAATTTGTAAAAGGGCTTCATTTGGCTGTGGTAGCTAGCTCTAGCTGGATACCCATTTGAAAGGATGATGCTTTTGGACGTATTGTCCATCCATAATTTCAGTAGACAATAGATCGCTCTAGTCCTATTATAAGCTCAATTTGTTAAAACTTTTTGTTCTAAATATAAGTACACCTTGAGATCCATTAATGATTGTTTTAAAATTTTACCCCTATTAAAAATATAGGTGCGAGAAAATGTACAATATCTTCTTTTTTCAATACTCATTATTAAATAAGAGCAAATTTAGAAAAGCCAATTAATTTAAGACATACTAAATATTTTAACTTTCATTTCTTAGCATATGAGATTTGGTCCAATTGGACTTATAATCACGGTCAGAGTGGTATATATTCATCAAAACCTCTCCAATTTTCATCCATCAACCAAAACTTTCTTGTTTGTATTTTCTTTAGCGTTAACATTGATTTATCAAAACACACACACAATACAAGGATTGTTGATTGATTGTGTATATTCTAGATCAGATACTCAGGTGTCCACGTCAACTTGATCTCCATCACATATATATTTTATTTAAATCAGACAGGCTCCACATTCATCCAATCCTAACAAAAGAAAGACACCTCACGTTCTTGTATTGTTGTTGTTATTATTATTATTATTATATATTTCCCCTTATGTCATACAAATACACGGTTGCGTTGTAGACTACCCCACTTTCCCCCATTGTGCTCTCCATGTGCCTTCTATTTATGTATATGCCATGCATGCTCCCAGCACCCCCCCTCTCTCTCTATATGTATAGATGCAGATTTATATAATAATACTATGGCCTTTTATGTAGAAATATCAATGTTGAACTGTCTAGGCAACTCCTTAACCAGGACGTCAGATAATTAAAAATTTTCTCTCTTGAAGCTTTGTGACCGTCAACAAGTGCGTGTAAGACATGGAGACTGTGCTATTATAGAAAGTACTTTTAACGTCTGTTTGTAGGCCCTTTCTACATCTGATCTATTTTCAAGGGGACATCTATGTGAACGAAATAAGAAAGTCTGAAAACAACGTCCGTTAAAAAAGGATGTTGTAAGAGATTTATGAAGTCCCTTTTTTAAAACAAACACCGTAAGTATGTAACTTACAGAGTTCTTTTTACAAAAGTGACGATATAAGTTGCTTACTTACAGCGTCCCTTTTGGAAAAAAAAGGGATGCCGTATGTCTCTTATGGCGTCCCTTTTTTAACAACGGATGTTGAAAGAATTTTTTTATAAAAAAAATATCCTTTATATTTTTCACTGGCCAGCAATTAAACTCTACTAAAACATCATCCAACACTTCTTCATAAACCAAAATGTCCTTACAAATAGTACAGAAACATCCAGCACTAGTTAATGAAAGTGTTAACTACTACTATTATGTACAATAATCACCACAAAGTGTCAAAAACTTGTTTACACGACTACTATCTAATATAAAAATAAAATTTACTCATCTATGTGTTGAAGAAAATGTCTAGCCAAAAGGTCTTAGATCAAATTAATGTCTTCGTCTAAGTAGGCGTTGTCATTACCAAAAATATGTAAATTGGAAAATAAAATAAGATAAATCAATCAAGTGAATGAATTAATTAATAATTCAATTAAAACACCAAAATATTATCTTTTGAGAATGAAGAAGCGATTACTTGTTCGACATATGTAGTAACTCCACTTTGAATGATGTTATATATATAAAGTGTTACATAGTATCCGCACTCAGTTCTCCCATGTTGTCAAGGGCACTATAAATCATAAGCAAATGGTTAAAATGAATAAAGGCATATCTAAATTAACAGTCCATGAAAGAACATGAATTCCAACTACTTACTCTCAGATAAAACCACTGCCATATCTACTTTTACCTTCACGTGTCCCCCATGTAGTCTATATGTCTTGAGTGCACTGTCATTAAAATGAAAATCAATAGACATTAAAACAATTCATTTAAGTTAGGAATCAATGATTTACAAACAAATTAATTTACATGCTGAAGATGGATTTTTTCTTCCGTTTGGCGTGTGACCCAAGGAATCAAACCAATAGAAGGTGACATGACGGGAGAAACAACACACAAACTCCAATGGTAACTATAACAACATATACATATTGAAATTAAATTAAATAACAAAGCAATTAATTCTTTGATATCTTAAATAGATCAAACTAAAATACGTACTCTTCAAGAAATGGTGCTAGATAACAAGGAAATTTAGTCTCTCCCATTGTGTAGCCCACATAGGTTGTCAGTAATTCCAACTTATTCTTCTTTATCATATTTGCAGGACATAAGAATCCATATAAACTATTTCTTCCCCTTCCTACGCATATGTTGTGGAGGAAGCTATAATGGAATTAAAATGATAAATGAATTATTGAATATATAATATCTAAAAACCATTGCATTAATTTTGAAAAAAAAAACTTACATGATTGCAAGGTGAACCCATCCTATATCTATCTCATCTAAATTTATGAATTCCCTTAGAGATCTTTCCTGTCAATTGTAAAGGGATATGATAGTCTTTTGCCCACAATCCCTTAAGGCATTAGCAAGTCGATCTGGCCAATGTCCATGTGGATTTGTTGCTGTCATGCCAAGAAGGAAAATTTTGTCACATCTTCTTGATCCTATTAAAACAAAAAATACAGATTATAAGTAGGATACCAAGAAAACTCAAGTAATAGTAAGGTATTTCCTACCATTAGAGGTTTTGCTGCCGTGTGAATAAGAGATTTCGACCGAAGGATGAAAGATCCTATCGCTTGACCTAGTGTGGCAACCTAATCATCAGGAACCAGGACGTCTACAACTTCTTCCCCCTCTCGAACACATGTCACAGTAACCCTATGTAAAGCGTCTAGAATTTGCTTATGATAGTGAGTGGTAGCTTGTGTGTGAACAAGAGCATCAACAACACACTACTACAAAAAAATAGACATGGTGTCCCCAAAAGACGTCCTTTTAAAAAAAAAGGAAGTAAAAAATAGAGGTGGTGACTTTTTTTTAATTATGTGGAGGTTTTTGGCGTCCTAATTCAATATTGAGATACCTAAATGGACGCTTTAAGCATCCAAAATAAGTTTAGAATGCCAAAAGAAGGGAAATTTGGCAACACTAGCAGGAAAAAAGAGTATTTTTGGCATCATAAATTCAATTTAGAACGCCAAAAGTAATATTTTTGGAGTCCTAAAATGCATTTAGGACTCTAAAATGAGTATTTTTAGGTCTGAAATATTATTTAGGACGCTAAAAGGTTGGAGTCCTAAAAGACATTTAGGACACCTAAAGATGCGAGGAAAAAAAAAAAAAGCGAAGCTTGAAAAAAAAAAGGCGGAGTCTAAAAAAAGCTTCCTTATTTTTCAAACAGGGCTAGATCGAGTCATGAGTTTTCATCCTCTCGCTCTCGTCTCTACGTTCGTTGATTTCCTTCATCCTCTCGCTCTTATCTCTGCGCCCTTCAGTTGATTTCCTCTCGCTCTCGTCTCTGCCTTCGTCAATTTCGTCTCATAAATCTACTCCCCTCTACGTCGCCTGTAATATCCCGAATTTTGAGTCTAAAGACTTGAAAATTAGCCTATTTTTGGAAGTCTACTAGGCCCTATTTTTGATAGTGATAAATTTGGGTTCAATAAGATATCAGGTTTGTTTTGATAAAGGCCTGGTAGGGAACGAATAGAATTAAAATGGAAGTAAAGCCTATACCTATTTTCTACATTTTTCCGTGACTTCTCTACTACTAATTTATAAAACATATTATTATATTATTATATATTATATTATATTATTTTGTATATATATATATATATATATATATATATATATATATATATATAATATAAGTAGTGGGCGGTCAAGCCGCCCACGTTAAAAGAAAAAGGGGAGGGGGTATTATTTTTATTAGATAATATATTATATATTATAATGTATTATTTAATTAATTACATTTGAAAGGAGCAGATTGTAGTGGACTTACCTTACTTGCATGTATTTGATATTATTATGTATAGTTGCTATGCTTGCTTGCTATGTTTAACATATTTGAATGATTGAAGCTCTGTTTTGAATTATGCTATGGCCATAAGTATGATGTAAGAAGCATTGAGCATGCAGATATGTCATTATGTTAACATGAGCATGTGTAAGGCAAGTATATTATACATTAATATTTATCTTGCATGCATTGTTTGGTATTGTTTGCTATTGAGATTCCCCAGAATCTCACCCCCCACAACTAACCATTAGGCAGGTGAGCACGATAAAGGAGTGCCGCACAAGATACTAAAGGGAAGGTTACTCGAGGATGGACCGGTAGAAGGAATTTTGAGGAATAGGAGGATTAATAGTGTCTTTGTATTAAGACTGTTTTTGAATAGTGATGTATACGTGAATAGTGAAGTTGTAAAATTTTAAAATACGCTTCCGTGTACGCAATTAAATGGGGTATTTAAGGCGGGGTGTTTCATTTTTGGTATCAGAGCATGGATTCTGGCATTTGGCTAGTATGCTCTAATAACACCTGCATAATATAAGGTATTTTGAGGTTGTTAGTTACTAAATTAACCTAGGAAAAGATCTTGGTCATAGAATTTTTCCCCGATCGCTAGTTGATTTGCAGGTATAATGGTGGGGCTGATAAATCAGAGTGCGCAGTGGAATTGTGGTAAGCACTATAAGAATAGAATGGACTGATATTAACTGTTGTCTAATTTCTGGGTATGTTTGAATTTTGAAATTTGAATTTACCTGCAGAATTATGAATTTTCTGAAAAGCATTTTCAAAAGAAATGTTTTGAACAGAATTTGAAACTCATTTTTATGGTATTTTTGAACTATGTTGTGCTGAGGAATCCGGAACTGAGTAAGTTCTGCGTTTATTTTTCCTGTCAAGGAATCCGAGACTGGTAAGGTCTTGCGTAATTTTCCTAGCACAATGAAATTTGAAACTTGGCCGGCACTCACGCAGGCGTTCGTAGTAATGGCTCCAATCTTTTTCCCAGTAGGGATCCCGGTGGGTAGCCCGTTATTTGTGCCAGTGCGGACACTGGGTCTCTTTTAAAGGGATGGAAACTCTCCCACAATGGCCAACAAGTGTGTTACCATTTCAGTGGAAATTTTTTGAATATTTGAATTTGGAAATGCGTGTACAAATTTCGAGGACGAAATTTATTTAAACGGGGGGAGTAATGTAATATCCCAAATTTTGAGTCTAAAGACTTGAAAATTAGCCTATTTTTGGAAGTCTACTAGGCCCTATTTTTTATAGTGACAAATTTGGGTTCAATAAGATATCAGGTTTGTTTTGATAAAGGCCTGGTAGGGAACGAATTGAATTAAAATGGAAGTAAAGCCTATACCTATTTTCTACATTTTTCCGTGACTTCTCTACTACTAATTTATAAAACATATTATTATATTATTATATATAATATTATATTATTTTGTAATATATATATATATATATATATATATATATAATATAAGTAGTGGGCGGTCAAGCCGCCCACGTTAAAAGAAAAGGGGCGGGGGTATTATTTTTATTATATAATATATAATATATTATAATGTATTATTTAATTAATTACATTTGAAAGGAGCAGATTGTAGTGGGCTTACCTTACTTGCATGTATTTGATATTATTATGTATAGTTGCTATGCTTGCTTGCTATGTTTAACATATTTGAATGATTGAAGCTCTGTTTTGAATTATGCTATGGCCATAAGTATGATGTAAGAAGCATTGAGCATGCAGATATGTCATTATGTTAACATGAGCATGTGTAAGGCAAGTATATTATACATTAATATTTATCTTGCATGCATTGTTTGGTATTGTTTGCTATTGAGATTCCCCAGAATCTCACCCCCCACAACTAACCATTAGGCAGGTGAGCACGATAAAGGAGTGCTGCACAAGATACTAAAGGGAAGGTTACTCGAGGATGGAACGGTAGAAGGAATTTTGAGGAATAGGAGGATTAATAGTGTCTTTGTATTAAGACTGTTTTTGAATAGTGATGTATACGTGAATAGTGAAGTTGTAAATTTTTAAAATACGCTTCCGTGTACGCAATTAAATGGGGTATTTAAGGCGGGGTGTTTCATCGCCATAGATCAGCTCCTGGAAATCCAGGTCAGTCTCTTCTACATATCTGCTCCCGTCTGTCTCTCCGATCTGATTTGAGGCTCGCCGATGTAAGAAACGGTGCGGTGGTCTTGAGCTCTCTCTCTCTCGATCTGTCTCTAAAAGCGTGGGATACACAAGCACGAAGGAAGAAAGAGGGCCTCATCTAAAGAAAGCAGCAGTGATGCACTGTACAAATTTATGGGTTGCTAGATCTGTCTCTTGATTTGTCATAATGATACTGATGTGTTAATGGTAAAAACATTTTTTGTTGATGGAATCTGTTTTGAATCTTAAGGAGTAAAATTATGATTAACTTTGATGCTGATGTATATGTATTCTTCTTGTTTAGGCAAAGGCAATAAATTGCTCTATTCTTTTTCTAATGAAGGTTCCAAGATCTTCCACCGACACTGTATTGAACTATTGATCCATATTCAAATTATGTAGTTATAGTACTTTGATCTGTAATAGGTTTTATTCTAGCATTTTCTTTTGTCGCTGCTCCCATGTTTGATTTTCCCTTACTAGCTTTTAAGGGCCCGTTTGGATCGCGGAAAATTGGGCGAAGGAAAAGGAAAATGAGCATTTTCCATCGCGCGCAGCTGTTTGGTTCGCATTTTCTGTCAAAATATTTTACAGTGGCGGGGCGATTTTCCCTTATACATGGGAAAATGGGTTCCCACCAATTTTGGTGGGAACCATTTTCCGGCGGAGCAAGAAAATCAAAGAAGACGAAATTACCCTTTGCGAGCGCTTCTTGTGTGTCTTCAATCCGCGAAGAAGTCACGGTGGTGATGATGGCGGACCCAACCGCCTCCCGCCAAAGATCTCGAGATCGAAGAAAGCACATGAGACCAAAACCAAAGATCTCGAGATCGAAGAACAAAGACGCGTAAATCGAAGAGGTAGCAAAGAATCCCACGTTGCGTGCATTTGAAAATATTCTCCCACAAGATGAAGATTTCGATTATGATAGGTATGACCTTTATCAGTGAGACTGAAGACGCGAAAGAGGAAGAGAGAGAGAGAGAGAGAGAGAGAGAGTGGGTGAGTGAGTGAGAGAGGTGGCGGCGAAGAAGAAGGAAGGAGAAGGTGAAAATCAAAGTCGAAAATCATTTTGCTTCAAGGTAACATGTACTTTGATCTAACAAGGAAAGGAGACAGGAGGTCGGACAATTCTCGACAATTTGCAGGTTCCCCTGTTATGCAACTAGAAAACAGAGATTTACAGAGTTTCATTATTCTTGTAATTTCTAAAGCATTCTCCAATATTCTTACACTAGGTATTATCACTGAACTCTCCAAAATTGAAGACATCAAGATAATTTTTTTAAAAAATTATAGAGTGGAGAATGCCCTGGGCATAGGCATTCTCGACAGAATGCACTGTCGAGAATGCCTTAGGCATAATGCCTTAAGGCATTCTCGAGAATGCCTTAAATGCCTTCCCACGAGCATTTTTTTTTTATTTGGAAGGGTAAAATGGTATTTTGCCTCATTTTCTTACCTTATTTTCTTCCAACCAAACAAATTTTTTCCTATCAACCCATTTTCTTTTCCAGTACCAACCAAACGCAACGAGGTAAAATATATTTCTTTGGGCGTAAGTGTTTCTATATTTCTTTAAGGTTTTGAATCCTTTTTTGCGATGGTGCTCAAATCTGGTTTTCTTTATTTATTTAATTTTAAAAAAGGACTTACAGCGTCCTAAATATATTTTTAGGACGTCGTAAGTAGAGCTTTGACGTCCTAAATCCTAATTTAGGATGCCATAAGTGGAGCTTTGACGTCCTAAATCCTAATTTACTTCTTGTGAATGGAAAACAAAGAAAACTGAGTCAATGATGTCAAATAGATTAAAATATAAAGTTCTATACTATGATGATTACCAGAAATTTAGGATCTTGCCGTGATGCCACAAACAACCTCCAATCGTCTAAAGAAATATAGGAATATCTTTGACATGGATCCTGATTCCTCCTTGCCCCAGGGTACAATGGTGTCTCTACGTCACTCCGCACACTGTCATATACATGTGATTGCTCAAAGGATTCTATCTCAACATCATGAATCATTTTCTCCATTCTATATTCATCTACGACATCCATAACTTCCTTTTTGTGCGACGCATATGTAGTTACTTCCTCACGATGCCATATCCACCTTATGTACAGAAGGTTTATTTCGTTACAAAGTAGGTGATCCCTTATATCATTAAGATATTGTCAACTCTCATTTAAACAATTGACACAAGGACAAAAATAGATCCATTTTTTGTAGGGGCGTTCCTTATAGAAATAAACCCTTCCACCCCATTATCATATTCTTTACTAGTTCTCAAAGCATTCATCCAACTATGATCCATTTTATTATCACCTAGCTAAGCCATTTCAAACAACAATCAAGTTTAAAACAATTGTCAAGAAAGGGATTGTCTTTTACTCATTTTTTTTTTTAAAAAAATCGACAGCATATCCCCTTATTAGTAAGACATCCAAATATTTCAATAACAATCCATTTCAGCTCATTTCAAACAAGTTAACTAACTGAAGCAATTCAGGACAATATCAACAATTTCATCAATACATAATATAAAAAACATAGCTAAATTGTCTAATTCGATCATAAACTAGAAATCATGGATTTCTAAGCATCCACATTCATACAAGTTTATAAAATTGTCTAATTAAATGCATATAAACATACTAGCCATATATTACAAGCATTATGTCATTAGAAACTATATATATTCCAACTTTTAATCAACTATTGAACCTTTATTAATTTTTAAATCATGCTTTACATTCAACTCTAAATCATGCCTCTTATATTTCCTACATCCCAAAATTACAAAATCTCAAGATCAATACAAGTCATTATCAACATCAACAACAACAACAACAACAACAATGTTTAACTATAATTACCTCAACTTTAAATTCGGATGCTTGAAATTTCTTTTATCGACTCAACCTTAACATTGACAATAACAACAAAGAGAACATTATTAGAATCAGTCCCAACATATGCAAAGCATTGTATTTGGTTTTTTAAAAATGGCACAAACCAAGGTTCTGCCATTAAGGAGCTGGGAGGAGCGGCGTTTGACGGTGAGAGAAAGGAGGGAGGAGCGACAACTGACTAGCGACGAAGGAAGAGAGGAGGGAGGAGCGATAGACCAAATGACAATAGAAGGAGGAGCTGCCACGGACGACAACCCGCGAATGAGGAGTAATAGCAATGGCGGACTTCGAGCAGCAACAAAAGGGAACACAATTTGGATGGACGAATCATGACAGACGACAAGCTGCCACGAATGTAGACACGCAAAGAAGGAGCAACAGCAACGGCGCACAATGAGGAGTGATGGAGGATGACGTGCAATGACAAAGGACGATGAGCAACGACGAAGAAAACACGATAGAGGCTTGAGAGCTTTAGAATGGAGGAGCGAGTTGTCAAAACTGAATTTTTTAAGATTGTTTTAGGCATAATTTTTTAAGAATCGGACGCCAAAAACAACATTTGGCATCCCTATTTAAAAAGGGACGCTTAAAGCTTTTGCGCCAAAGGCTTTGGGTGTCCCTTTTTAAGATAAGGGACACCAAAGGCTAAGGTGTCAAATCCTTTTTGCGTCCTTTTTTTAAAAAAGGGATGCCTAAAGCATTTGCACCAAAGCTTTAGGCGGCCTCCCTTTTGAGAAAAGGATGTCAAAGGCTCTAAAATTTAAACAGAAAATTGTAAAAATGTTACCGCCTACTTTTTAACGTCCCTTAGCATCATCTCTAACATTTATCTTAATAATGATCCCAATGGATTGGTCACAAATAAGTTAGTTGGCCTGGGACCGTTAGTAGTTTTTTTCTGGTAAAGTCGGTGTCCTTTTTGGATCTGCAATATATTAATTCAATAATGCTTCCATCAATTATTTCCTCAAAATAATTAATTTTTCCACACAAGTAGCTAGTGGAGCACAAAATTTATCCGCGTACGTACGTGTTATCTGCTTTCAAACGATGATATGTATATTTATTTTTTTCCAAAACAAAAGTAGTTAACCCTAGGCGCAGGCCTATATATATATATATATATATATATATATATATATATATATATATATATGGTTTTTGTATCCCTTTTTTATTGAAACGAACAAAGCTTTTGTATCTTTATAATTTATTTCTTGTTGAGCATATGACTGTTGAGTAGCAGTACCGAAAGGGAAACCATTTCTAAATACGAGAAAAACTTGGTTTGAAGAGCACTAATTAAATCAGACATGTTTTATCAATAAAGAAAAAAGGACCAATGAATCCTGAAATATCTCCAGATCCATGGGATAATTAAGTTTGATGAGTAACCAAATTATATATAGACAGAATGATTTATCATCACCCCACTAAGAATATAATATATGGTGATGAAATATTATTTAGTTGTAGAACTAAATCTAGTCCTTGACAAAACCTGAATTTAAAATTATTCAAATTAAATAACTCGACGCTGATAATGGTCCACTTTCTCCCGGGACAACCAATCTAACAAGAGCACATGGAGCGCTCGCACTCATTGAAGAGCTAGAGATTAGACACACCACTTTCCAATTAAAACTGTCATCTTCATAAATTACATTATTAATTTCCATTTAATCTTACAGTTAATATAGTCATATACTAACTTCAAGAAACAATGATTTCAAAACAAGAATGACGCCATGAATATAATAATCCTACCCCACTTTACATTTGTGATTGCTTTTCTGTCATAGAGATAGAATTAATCATGTGTCTCATCAACTAATAATTTTAAGAGATTCAAATTTCATAGACTATTACTTACAAACTAGCTCCAAGAGTTGACATTAATTAGTTTTTGTATATATGTTATTAGCATAAATTTATGTGCATGTATGCGCGTGTGCTTGTGAAATATTTTTCTGGCTACGAGGATCCTACGGGATTGATCGCTACTATTCACTGAATAGGGCCTATTTATTGGAACGCAACTAATTAGCTTGAATCCTTCTAGCTTATTACAGTGGATTAGTTGATTTATAATATTCATTACACACACACACACACACACACACACACATCATTAATTGATCATTTTAATTTTTGGATGTTCCGGAGGGCTACGAATTATTAGAGATGAATATTGTTGTTGGTGGAACGAATGGGGAAAAACAAAAGAAATTGTTAAGCATGTTCTACCATGTGAACACATGGAAATTTTATAATATGATATTGATAATTGCAAAACGAAAATGATAATTCTGAATGGTCCCTCCCCATGTGTGGGTCAATCCGATTCCATGGCACAAAATTAATGGATCTCCATTCGATATGATCAGTGCCCAATTAAAGTGATTTAACTCCTCTCTTGACACATAATATTATATTCCTACATTGAATGTTTACTTAATCTGAAATATTCACAATATATAACGACATTCATTGCCTTCCAAGTTCGATCATTGGATTCTCTTTTCCATACATCATACTTAAAATCTTCAAGAACACATCAATGTTTCTTTTGATGGCTTAATTTTGATTACCCTAGCTAATACCACTTCATTTCATGTGCATGCAGATACTATTCGATATGATCAGTGCCCAATTACATTATGTTATATATACTTAACTTAATATAATTTAATAAAGGTTAAATTAATTACTCATCATTCTTGAGGAACAATAGCATGCATATGGTCTTCATTGTCAAATTCGCCGTGTACATTATTGTTGCGGGTGAATTGTGTGGCTTGAATCTGGAGCCCCGGCCCACTTGTAAGAATACTCACAGTTTGATCAATAATTATTATTAAGTTCTTTTGCATTTTCAATTTTTTTTAAAAGAAAACAAATTTATAAATAGTTTCCTTATTTATGTTATTTTCTTTTCAAATGTTATAACGAAATTAACCTTTAAGAATCCTACGTACGCACACACTTGTTTGAATATTGACTCTAACATATTTAATCATGTGCATTGAAAAAACTCTGTGATGGAAACCTAACTCATACTATCTGCAATCAATAGGAATAGTTCAGGAAAATAATTATAAATTTGAAAGTAAACCCCCTATGATATTTAGAACACGTGAGTATTTCTGTTCCCTCTTTAGGTCCAACAAGAGGAATTGTAATTAATTGGTAAGTTGATAACTTGTATATTTGTGCTTATTATGGATATGTAATTTTAATTTGCAGTGGATGTGAATTTATATTAAGGTTTTTAGTGGATTTATGAGATAAAATATATACATAATGCATATCAAAGCATCCAAAGTGGGGTGGCCTTGGTAAGTAGTGAGCACGTAAGAAGAGCAAATCATGAGTAAGAATCTCACTACGACAACAATGTGAGAATATTGTTAATTAAGTGTTTAATTGTGACTGGTTGAGACATATACGCGTAAACTATTATGTATGTATGTGGGGCGGATCGAAGTGTGCCATTTCTAGCTAATCAAGTATTTGATTAGGTATATTATTATTATTTTGTTAATTAGTCTTTCACTCCTGACCACGCATATTAATTAATATTATTATATTACTATATGTGGCTCTGTCGAAACTATTCGAAGACTTGCCCACCCCTAGCTTTACCCCCATGTCTTAATCTCTAAACAAATACTTATATGTAGTTTGGTATAACTAATAAGGGTCATTTCACACCCAAACACACATGCATATATAAAGCAATTAGGCAAAAAAATGTACTGCAGTTGCTTCATTTTTACGGAGAAATTGAGTAGGTCAATGTTTTAATGCTCATGTCATAAATTAACAAGGTTAAGAGAGAATCTAACAATAGAAATCTATGTTAGATGGGTTTTCAAAGTTGTAAGGACATAGGAAGAGTCGGAGTACTCCCACTGCTAGTCCATAATATAAAATCTAGTTAGGGATTATATTTAGTCCTAAATATAAGATCTTCATTCAGTTTATCTATTATATTTTTTATTTTCCTCTAAACTAAGTTATTACCTAACTTATAATTAACTTGATGGATAATAATCTGGTATTATTACATTTAAATTTTTTAGAATGATCATGTTATATTTGTTGAAAATAACCAATTTATTTCATTTCCTTAATCTTTCAAAATTAGTTAATTAGCTCTTATATTAAAAAATGGATGCGGTAGTAATATATAAAGTTTTAGAGGGCTCATGCACACACACACACACACACACATATATATATATATATATATATATATATATATATATATATATATATATGGTAGTTAAACCCAAGCTTGGTTGACCATTTACCAAAGATTTATTGTATGATTTATCATATACAATCAGATTCGTTAATTAAAAACAATAAAGTGGTAACGAGAAATGCTATGGTTATAATTATAATATTGTTCTACTATCATTAATCTTTGGCTTGAATATATGTGCTCACTAGCTAGTTCTCATGAGGACGTAGAAGCTAAGAGGTAAGTGAAGAAAAAGGAACAACGTAACGTATGGTATGATTCTTGAACAGAGAGGATGATATCTACATTGTATGAGAAGAATTGGATGTAATTATTTTATTATGTGGGGCAATTAAAGTGAATGATATCTATGCATGTGTGAGTATATGCATGCGCATGCAAGAGAAGAATTGTAGTTTGTTATATATGCGGGACACTTCTTAATTATCATATCTTTCAATTAGAAACATTTCTAATTTGTAGATATCTCGCGTGGTGGGTTAATTTTTTTTTTAAGTTGGTGGCTTGAGAACGAATACAAATTAGTATGATGATGCTTTTATAATTTACTTGATTTGTTTGCAAATGGAGTTGTGACAACATTGTAAAAACAACGGGCAATAGGTAGATGGATATGAAGGGCTTGTTTGGACTAACATTTGTAAAAAAGATTTTTATTTTAATTGACTTTTAAAAATTGAAATTCCAGTAGAAATCAATTAGTATAACATGATTTATATTTAAATATGCGCGCTTTAGTTAAAAAAAAGTTAGTTTGACAAATTAAAATCTGCTTGAATGATATAATTTTAAAGCGTATTTAGATGTAAAATTATTAAAAAGAACATGAGTTTTATATGATATACATATGAGTATAATTTGATGACTTGCTGGCCAAAAATATTTTGATAACTTTATAAAAAATACTAAAATTAAAATAAATAGTTAATGTATTAATTAAAAAAATCAATTACTAAAAAGCACTTAATTAGATATATTCTCAATGGGATTTGAAAAATAAATAATTTAAACATGTGGTTAAAAAATAGGGAGAATCTCATCTAAAGACGATTGAATTACCCAAATTCTAATTTGGGTTGCAAAATTTAACAAATTATTAATTAGGTAATGTGACACAATTACGGATTTAGAATTTGAACCAAATTACCTTTATATCCCCTAGTTATTAAAAATAAATAAAATGGGAGACAAAATAATATTGTTTACACGGTAACAGGAAATTCAGCGTGTTCTTTGCTTCTTTTGTGTTGTTTAGCCAAAATTTGGTCTTATATGGATTTGACATTATTTTTAACATTTTTTTAATTGATCATTTTGGTTAAAACCTGATACTTACGAGTCCCTAAAGAACGTCATGAATTAATTCAGTTGTATTAGAAAGGTGTCAATGTGTTCTACACGAGAATCGTCCATTGGTTTTTACTATGTATTTTAATCGCTAAGTTCTTAGATTGCAAAGTTATCTCCCTGGCGAATTATGACGCTAAATATGTTCCTGTACTCATCATTGCTCTCCAAATCGTAAACAAAAGTAGATACAAACGATATATGTTGGAATATGCATCTACGGTTGAATTAAACAAATATTTATTTTACCGCCTGCCTTATGAATCTTACTGACTTGACCCTCACCTTCTATATTTTCTTGCGACGTACACGAATCTCACTAGAATTCTTATAAAAATCATCAACAATGCTCCCTTGCACTTTAATTGTCCACAAACCACCCCGTCAAAAATATATTTGTTTCGGCTCTAGAATAGGTTGGGATTCGTGCAAAAATCAGTAAAATCCAAGATGTCATCAACCGCCCTCGCTGTCTGCTTCTCCATCTCTGCCATGGCTAAAAAGCTTTCACTAGGGCTGATCTCTGGGAGGCATTCTAATTCCCTCCCACACTAGGGCTAATCTCTAGAGGCTTTCTCTTTTCTTTGGACTATATGTTAGGGGTATTATTAGAAAATAACCAACATTTAAATATTTTAGATTGGGTCATGACCCAATTTAAGATTTATTGAGTTTACCAGCCTTATATAAGATTTTTCCTATTTCAACTGTCTTTATATGAGATTCTCCCTAAAAAAATATTAAAGGATTAAAGATAGCGGAAATATGTAATAAAAAATTCTATTTAATAATAATAAAAAAGCATACATAATTAAAAATCACATAACCTATGAAAAAGAGAAAGGAGAAATGGTATCAATGGAAAACATAGATGATGGGTTGCCGAAGCATGAAGAAGAGAAGGAGGAGAGGACACGCAATGCAACCCAACCCAATAAGCCAAGAAAAGTGGCTTCAAATTCGATGTGCATTAGGGGACAAAATGACTTTTTCAAGTGCCACTAATCCGAACAAGAAAATTGGCTTTAATGGATTCTTAACCTGGTTTTTGAGCTTCTAAAAGCCATGCCAAACATAGCATAATTAGATAATAAAAGAAAGAATTGAAGAACTAATATGAGATGGAATGGTTGCTCATGCCTTGCATCATTTATGAAAGTAATGAATATCAGCTAGGGATAGTAAATGGGGAGACATAATACTATATGTAAATTTAAAAGAAGAGGAAGAGACGCGGGATTCATTGGACAGGTACGTGTGCATATGGCAACATGACACGACCAATCGATACTAATAGTTCTCTTTGTTAACTACCTTAGCTTATTCCTTAATAGTGTGTTAATAGAATATAATAACTCATCTCAGTGATCATCTCTGCATTAATTCATGAACAGAAAGGAATTAAGGTAGACGCTCAAGACAGAGATTGGCAATATCACTCCCACCACACGTACAAATGTTATTGGTGCCGCGTGTTTCATTTCAATATTCACAAACTACAAATACAGCCCAAATATATATATATGATTATCACCCTCCTTCTATTCTACGTTTTTTTATAATATTTTTAATTACATAGGCAGATACTAATAACCTGAGATTATATATAAATGGGATCAAACACACAGTCTCCCTCGATTGATCGAGGAGCTTTCATACAATTAAGCAACAAAGTCATTGGTTTAATTTTATCCCCAAAACTATCATGACTACTAAGAGACCTATTTTAATTTCACCAAACATCACGCCATGTCACTCTTTTTTATTAATAAACCCAACCATCAGTTTAATTAATTTTCTTGTTCTCTCACCTCATTGATTATTGTTGAGGGGGCATGAATAGGAGTAAAGTAGGAAAATAATGATAAATATGAAAATTATATAATATTTAGAACTAAAATCAACTTCTCAAATATGTATTATAGTAAGGACTGTAGGAATATTTTATATGGTTCACAAATAGAATCTCTCCCTTACAATCCTACCAACCAGCACAATCTCTCACGCATATGTCTTTCAAATTTTGGTTTTACTTTTTTAAAACGAACTAGGTGTTAATGGCATAAAATTACGGATGAAACTCGCAAACTCTTTCCTACTTACAGAGAAGCTTTCATGTCATCACTAGACTACAAGCTATTAGCAATTTTGGTCATACTTTAAGTAAAGTTCTCTAAACAATGTGATTTATTTTAGTTTATGTGTTTAATTAATCACAATATGCATGATCCATCCGTTTCACTAACTTTATAGCAACATAAACACATTGAGCTCCAATGTCAGTATTTTTTTATTTTATTTTTAATATGATATTAAAATATCATTAAAAGATACGTATTATATGAAACATTGAAGGATTTTATATTAGAAATACTCCTCCGATTCCTTATATAAGATAGTTGGCCTTTTTTAGAGAAGTTAAGGAAGCTAAATAAATTACTTTAAATTATTAATATTTATTATTTTTATACTAAATTGTTACCTGAATTATGAACTGACATATAATTAAATGATACATGACATATACTATAATTAACTTATTTATTTGTTTTCCTTAATCTCCTAAGAAAAATCAAATATATCTTATATTAAGCATCAGAGAAGAATATATTAGTTGTAATATCAAAAATAACAAATGTATTAGGTTATCGTTTCGTTATCATATAAGACTGGCACACGATTCAAACTTTTCTGATGTGTGTGTATATAATTTCAATAAATTAAAAAGAGAAATACCCAAGACTTTTTGAAAGTAAAATGCATAATATGTAAACAGAAATTTACATATAGTATATAAAATGGAAAAGAATAGTATAGGTTAGGTTTATCTCATTATCTTTTTTTCTCATAATCTCATTTTTCATTTTGTTTTGGTAATTATTTCTCATTTTCAATTAGCCGACTCATTAAATTTTAAACATATTTTTTAAAAAGGTTTAGTGGAAAAATCCTCAAAACTGAGAATATATTTAATGAGTTAATTGTCACTTTTTAATTTTTTAGTTAAAGTGCCTTAAATTATCAACGGGAGGAGGGAGTGTATCTTAATTAGTTTTTGTTATTTAAGATTATAATATATTATTATGAAATGTTAAATCCGAACAACTGAAAGTTAATGGTAGGATATGAAAAAATAAATGAAGATGGGAGGGAAACAAAGCTAAAGAAGATACCCAATGGGTGAGCAGTGGTTGAATTGAACGTGGCATTAAAAAGAGGAAAAAGTAGGCTAGACAAGATTACATGTTTTCGGAGTTTGTGAAATAAGTTATGTCTCCTTACATAATTGTTGGGAGTCAGAAAATCCAAAGTCCTTTTTAGCAAGTCTAGCATCACTCTCCCTCTCTCTCCCCCCGCTCTCTCTCTAACCTGCCATTTGAGTAGAGTTACACGTGGTCTCCTCCTACATGTGGGGCTTCTTCCTCCATCCTTATATATACCGGTCCCCTCCCTCCCCACTCTCCTCATTCCTCCTTCCTCCTCCTTCTGCAACTTCTAATTTAGCCATGCCTCCTTCTCTTGCTTCTTCCTCTTCTCCTTCTTGGACTATTAATCCTAAGCTCCCTCAACATTCACGCTCTCCTCATTCTTCCACTTTCTGCTCCCTCCAAACACTCCAATTCCCCGACCACTATCATCCCCACCCCCACCAACTTCCTCCTCAGCCTCAAAAATGGAACCTTCTTCAGAAGGCTGCGTCTCTCGCCTTGGACGCCGTCGAATCTGCCTTGATTTCCCACGAGCGCCTCCACCCGCTTTCCAAAACTGCCGACCCCGCTGTCCAAATCGCCGGCAACTTTGCTCCTGTGCCGGAGAACCCCGTCCGCCACTCCCTCCCCATCTCCGGCACTATCCCCTCTTGCATTCATGGCGTTTACCTCCGTAATGGAGCCAATCCACTTTACGAGCCGTTCGCCGGTCACCACTTCTTCGACGGCGACGGCATGGTCCACGCCGTTCAATTCAATGACGGCTCTGCTAGCTACGCCTGCAGATTCACTAAAACGCACCGTCTGGTTCAAGAAAAAACCTTGGGTCGACCCATGTTCCCCAAAGCAATCGGTGAGCTTCATGGTCACTCTGGCATCGCTCGTCTCCTTCTGTTCTACGTTCGTGGGCTGTTCGGCCTCGTCGATGGAAGCCATGGAATGGGTGTGGCAAACGCCGGATTGGTGTATTTCAACAATCACCTTCTCGCCATGTCTGAAGATGATTTCCCTTACCATGTTCGAGTCACCCCCAATGGCGACCTCGAGACCGTTGGTCGTTACGATTTCGATGGGCAGTTAAAATCGACAATGATTGCGCACCCCAAGGTGGACCCTGTCACCGGAGAACTCTTCGCTCTCAGCTACGATGTTGTCAAAAAACCATACTTGAAGTACTTCCGCGTCTCCTCTGACGGTGAAAAATCCCCTGATATTCCTATTAATCTCTCAGAGCCCACTATGATGCATGATTTCGCCATAACAGAGAGGTTCGTGGTGATCCCAGATCAGCAGGTGGTATTCAAGCTCTCTGAGATGATTCGGGGGGGCTCTCCGGTGATATATGATAAGAAAAAGATGTCCCGGTTTGGGATTTTGGACAAGAATGCAAGCGATTCCTCAGGGGTGAGATGGGTCGAAGCTCCTGATTGTTTCTGTTTTCATCTGTGGAATGCGTGGGAAGAGCCAGAGAGTGATGAGGTTGTGGTGATTGGTTCCTGCATGACCCCGGCAGATTCCATTTTCAATGAATGCGACGAGAGTTTGAAGAGTGTTCTCTGCGAAATTCGACTGAACTTGAAGACCGGCAAGTCGACGCGCCGACCCATTATATCGGAAACAGAGCAGGTGAATTTAGAAGCAGGGATGGTAAATAAGAACAAGCTAGGGAGGAAAACAAGGTACGCGTATTTGGCACTTGCAGAACCATGGCCTAAAGTTTCAGGCTTTGCCAAAGTGGACCTTTTAACTGGAGAGATTAACAAGTATATGTATGGCGACGAAAGATTCGGAGGAGAGCCTCTGTTTCTTCCCAGGGACCAAAATTCAGAAAGAGAAGACGATGGCTATATCCTAACATTTGTGCATGATGAGAAGGAGTGGAGGTCAGAACTGCGAATTGTGAATGCCATGAATTTGAGGTTAGAAGCTTCCATTAAGCTTCCTTCCAGAGTTCCATATGGATTCCACGGAACATTCATAGACTCAAAGGATTTGCAGAAGCAGGCCTGAGACTAATATCTAATCAAGTAAAGTGGAGGAGATGATACATCAGAGGGATGCTTGGAGATATAGATGTGTGTCCCCGGAATCTCTTCCTCCATGTTTGTTTTCTATTCATTTTCTTGATTGGGGTCTGATTGAAGTGGGAGGATCTTTGGGGACCAGCAAGTAGCTTTTTATGGTATAGTTAATTAATTAGCAACGGAGCTCAGCTGGTTTCTGCTTATTCTTTTCACTGAGAAAACTATTATATAGAATGTGATGATATATATATCCTGTGTGTTTACCATCTACAATCACATGACATGTATGTAAATATACAAACAATATTTTACTTCAATCCTTTGTGCAGCTGTATCTATCATCTCCTTTTTCATCAGAAAGCAAACAAAAAAGTGAACGCAGAATTCACTCTATCTGCCATTTTTTTGGCATTGTATGGCCTAAATAAGAAACAATACGTCAAACGAACAAACCCCAAAACATGTTGTCTCCTTTATGAGATATTATAAACATATGGTTTTAAGACTGTTGGTGATGAAGCAATGCTAAGGTTGCTATTACTATGTGATCCAGAGGTTATGAATTTAATTTCTGAAAACAACTTCTCTAATAGTCAGGGTAAAGCTGTGTACAACTATCTTTCTTCAGACGCTACCTAGTGGAAGTCTTGTGCTCTCTAACTGTCCTTTTTTTTAACACTGTGGGTGATGAGATACTTAAATTTATATATGTAAAAACTTATTCATTGTATTTAAATAAATTAATTTGAGAATTAATTATTTCTAGATATTAAATATTTTGAATATAATGTTATATAAGGGCCTTAGATTTCTAATAAAATTAAATCAATAATTTCATTCTGTTAGTTTTAATTATTAAAATTCAAGTTATTTTAATTCTAAACTTTAAATTTAAATAAATAAATGCTCCTTGCTAACTTGAAAGCAAACAACCATTAGAACAAGAAAGACCATCACTTCAATGACTCTCCAAAACCCATTTAAAAATATCTATCCTCCTACAGTATTGAGGAAATTTCAATATTTAAACAAGTTCTGCTGTATTTAGAAAAGACATTATATTCCTCGTATAATCTCCAGTACACATGCAACTACTCTTCAAAAGAATCAAACGGTGAAGTTCCTTGTATCAAATTAAAATCTTTCTTCTCATGTATGGTTATTTTTTTCCCCTAACATGCAGAAGAATCATTGTATATATAGTTAGCAATCTCAGTCTGAAACAATTATTTACTCTCATGAAAAGTTAATAGAATTTTTAGTATATACTCCTCCAGTTATGAATCTAGGACATAATTTGAGAGTGAATTTTAATTATAAATGTAAGACTTTTTTTATATTACATTTCTTATATTTATCATTTTTCTTCAACCGAATTTTCCTGACTTATAAACAGATATGTAATATGTAATGTTACATGGGAATATTTTAGAGAGGTTATGTTATGTCATGTATGTTACTAAAATTAAGTAATTTTTTTTTTTTAAATCTCCCCAAGTGAGATAAAATAGGTCTTATATTAAATATTACAGGAGTGTGTGCGTGGGCGGTTTTCAAGTTTTTAAATTTCAAGTTTAATTAAACTCTCTGTTTTTATTGTTGTAGTTGAGATTGCAAAGTAATTAAACTAAAAACAGAGAGTTTAATTAAACATGTAATTTAAAAACTTGAACCCCCAAAAAACACATGAAATTTGAAAGTAGTAGAATAATATTCCATAAAAATAAGAATAGATGAGTAAAGCAATTAGTCCAAATGCAAATGGGAGGAGCAGCACATGTTAATATATTAAGAGGGATCCAATGGGGAGAGAACATATTGGCAAAAGGTGCAGCGTCTAGAACAAGATGAAACATAGAGTCAGCTAGGTGTCACATGATGGCAATTACTGTGCAATCTCAACTACAACAATAATAATATGATTATATAATTAAGGAGCTCCCATATATATATATTTATATATATCCCAAAATTAAAGTCAACTCTTGATATTTGTAGAGTATATATAGTAAAGTGTTTGACACAATGTGTATAGATAATCGATGTTGTTGAGGCAAAAAAAAAAAAAAAAAGCAAAAAGTTATGAAATTTGTGAGAGTTTGATTGGAAGATGGTGGAAAGAAACAGGTTGATACATATATATACATGAACAATGCTGCTAATTTATGGGAGACTCAATTATTGAGGGAATTGAATTGTGTGGGAAGCAAGCTGGGTGCTTGAAGGGCCCATCCCATATCCTTTACAAAATATGCACAAAGTAAGAACATATAATCATCTCAAAAATGAAGCCTTTTAGTTTTCCCCATCACATCGCATCAAGCACTAGCTGATGAATATAATCGAGAGTTGGAATTTGTATATATAGATCAGATTTTGAGTCTTATAATTGTGGGGTTTCCTTTGCTCAGGATCAGTGATGGCCTTTTTTTTGTTTCTATATATGTTGATGAGAAATGTCCATTTTGCTCACCCGCCATGATCACTTTTTCCTCAAAGCTTTGAGAGATTTTATATATTTATATATATATGGCCATTTTTCACAATAAAGTGCCTCCTTATCCTTTATAGTGGCCGATTCATTGCTCATTTCCTACATGTTTCTGCACTCATCGATCACTACCCAGCTAAAAGAGAATCCAACAGGTCAAATTATTTCTCTTAATTAATTAATCAAGGTGCATGCAAATTCATGTTTGGATTCTCTTATCACCAATGCCTAATGACCAGCTCAAATATGCTTCCTCATTAATTTTGGCTGAATTAATGTACTGCTACATATATAATAATTGATGATCATAATGTGTCATGAAGAACAGTGGAAGGTGTGATTGCCCTAAATAAAAAATATATACTCCTACAATAATTTGTATGATAATCACCTAGACAAACAAACTAAAGAATACAATGACTAGCTAGGTAAAGCACTGAATTTAATGAAGCAATAATATGTGCATCATAGGCTTTAGTTGGTTAAAAAATATCGGCCTTGGTTGCATAAATCAAATAGTACTCCTTCCATCTATACTATTAGCTTGGTTTAACCATCTTAAGTCCACGAAAAATATTAGTTAAAAAATAATTATAATATTAACTAAGTAAATAATTTGTAAAGCGCGGCTTTTTATGTTATTGATCACAAAAGTCAGTACTACATTAATTATAATGAATTAATTATTTATTTAAAAAGTTCAATGTATATAGGAGGAAAAGATAAAGAAAAAATATTAATACTCTAGGAACAAATCAAGTTGAAAGAGTGACTTATATTATAAATTGCAGGTTATGGTAAGCAATTTCCAATTCGCCCATGTGGATCAGGCATTGCCCGTACAATTTTGTTCCCCAATTATAGCTTTGTTCACATAAATGAGAGCCAGGAAATCGGTCCGGCCCGTTTAAGTCTTGACCTTGTAGGGCTCGGGCTTAAAAAATAGGTCAGAAATTTGAAATTGGCCGCGGCCGGCCCGTAGGGCCTCGGGCTTTATCGGGCCGGCCTGCGGGGCCTCGCCGCCTCGCAGTGCCCGTTTAATCTGTAGCTTTTAATTTTTTTTTTTTAATTATTTAGACTTCCACTTAATGAATGTATTTATTTGTAATTACTTAAATTTTTATAGGTTAAACTATAACCATTTTTTTATTTTTATTATTATTCGTATTAAAACACATAATTAGTTATTATAAATTTTAAAGAATGGATGTTTTCATATTAAATAAACACATACTTTGGTATTACAATATTATATAAGTAATAAATTATAAATATATTTTGTGTAAAATAAGTATAATTATTTTTACTCGTCAATAAAATCATGCATGAACCAAAGGAATCTACCGACACACAAAATTACGAGGGAAAGTCATTTTGTCGTGGGCATACATAAAATAATTCCTTTATTTAATATTTTTTGAAAAAAAGGAAAAAAAAACATATTCTTTGTGTTTATTTGTTTTTTATTACGAATTAATGAATGTGTTTATTTGTTGAATGATTTATATTGTTTAGATATTAATGTTGATAACATTTATTTGATAGATTAGAACTTTAATGATTGCAATTTACTAATTATATTTCTTTGAAAAAAATCGAAGGAAAAATAGTTAAAATTTAGAATAGTAATTTTCACCTGTAGGGCCGGCCCTGGCCCTGGCACTATCAGGCCGGGCTTTGAAAAATAGATGTTTTCCTTATTCCAAGCCCTGTAGGGCCAGGCCCTATCGAGCCGAGTCGGCCCTGACTCCCAGCTCTAACATAAATACTTGTTAAATGACAAGTGATTGGACACAAGTCAGTGAAACCGTCCAGCTAGCTTTAGCGAGAGACTGGAGTAATAGACACACACATTTGAAAATCCCTTAATTTTATAAATTAAAGTGTATTTTTAGTCTTTTCACTATAACATAATTAGTTCTATTAAAAAAAAAAATGCTGGTATTGATATTTTAAAATGTTGATACAACATTTACAAATGTTGATATGTTAAGTTTAATTTTTTGAAATAACAATAATATTGATTAACATAACTAGTGGGATAAGAATTTATTTTTGTTGTAACACCCCAAATTTCATATTATTTACTGTGCCCAGTGACACGTAGTATCTAGGAATACGATGCTACAGGTCAGAGTAATACAGAACAGAGAGCATGCATTACGTTTGGACAATGAGTAACTGATATAAAATGCTCAGGTATAAGCTGGTAAATTAAATATTTCCGAAGGAATATTCATGTGATACAATAATACAGAACTTGTATAATTACAACTCTTACATGGTAATTATACAATCTTAAACCAAGCCTTAACTAGACTTGTGGCTTACAACCCAATACAGTTAATCAAACCCATTGGCCAGGCCGGGAAAAGTCTAGTGAAAGTCTCCCTGTCTTTCACGACGACTTATAACTGAACCACATAGACCAACTCTTTCTTAGTTTAAGCACCAAATAGTTTGAAACAACTCTATTGGATTCATGCTAGAAACTAGTCCCTATTGACCTTCTTCAGACTCTCGTCTCGATCGGTGCCTCTTCACGGCTCCATCCCCATCACCTTCTCATATCCAGGTTCCTTTCCTGAACTTTTAGTCAAGTCTGAGATTCAATACCCATTGAATCTCATGTAACAATTAACCTCATGCTCAAGTAATAACAGTATATATGACAGATATTCATTGCATTTCAGCATCAACCATACATAGCACGCAACAGATGTAAGGTTATAACAATACATAGCACACAACAAATGTAATATAAACAGCACAATAATACATAGCACACAGCAAATGTAATGTTAGCAACGTTTGCACTCACCAATGTCACGCCTCCACGTGTCCTCAGTGCTAGGAAAACAACCCTACGGTATTATCAAGATTATAACCCACATAAAGCTGAATGTATATAAACAGGTAACTTAAGCCTCGTAAATTTAGTCACGGTGCATGACCCAAGACCTAGTTTTGTCCATGACTTCATGAATCATTTAATCATATACATGCATACAAGCCACATCAGAGTTAAAGTTACAGTACGCGTACGTACCTTTCACCACGTAATTGTCAAAACGCCCAACCTTTTGAATCCGACTCCGGATATCCCAGATATCCTATATATTATCGTCAGATTATTATATGATATTGTGATAAATATCATATTGCCTAGAATAATATCATAAGAGTTATTTTTGTCATCTTTGACCCTTTTACCCTTGGTGGATTTGTTATTCCAATTTTACCCTCACATTTCTTTAAAAACGCAATTTCAAATTTTCTGTCCAGATTTTTCGGTAACTTTGAAAAGTCATAATTAATTCTACAAAAATAAAAAATGAGGTGCTGAAAAATTCCTCATGACCCTTGACATGTATATTTTCAAGTAAAAATATTCCTAGAAGCTAGAACATCAAGAATCATTCCCAGGTTTTGCGTTTTCAAACACTGTTCAGATTTAAATCCAGTAAACAAGGCTTATCTTCAAAAATTCATATCTCATTGTCCAGATATCAAAACGTTACATATTTTATATATTTAGAAAGCCCTATATGTCTACTTTATTCATGTAAAATTTCATGATTTAATAACTTCATTTTCTATATAAAATAATAGCATCAATTTCGCTGCCTCCAAGAAGTTCAAAAACTGAAAATTCTACAATTTTCACAATCTTGATCCATTGATTTCAAAACTTATTTCCTAACATGTTTTCCACTCCATTTTGCATTTTAAAAGCAATGGAGACTTCCAAACATGTAAAGGAAATTCTCTTAATCATTTCCTAGATTAAACTACAATTTTTACTAAGAACTAGAAACTAGAGCTCAAGAACTTACATCTTGAAGTTTTTACTCTTTCTCCTCCTTGCTCTTATTTTTGCCTTGCTCTCTATCTCAATCAATTTGAATTGAGTTTTGGTGTGAAGAAAATGAAGCGGGGAGCCCTCTATTTATAAGGAAATCTCAAGCCCAATGTGGACCCCACCATGTGCCTCTTCTTTCCTCTCAACCCTTGGATCTAAACTTAATAAAGAAGTTTTAATCCCCCCATCCATGCAATTGGCTGAATTTGAGGGACTCTTTTGAGGCTTTTGGATGTGTTTTTCTTGTGTCTTCATCCAATGATTCATGTACTCTCTTTTCTCCCATTGGTCCAATTAATTACCTAAGGATTTAGCTTATTTTCTTGATTTTTCATTGGCTAGTTGTCATTGTTGACTTTTCAACATTAATTAACAAAGTTTAATTGACTCTTAATTGCATTTGTCATTGGTTAATTGATTTGTTAGTTAACCATGATCATTAGTGCTTTATTAATCAAGCTTTATGCACTTTAATCTTTACTTAGTGAAAGCTTAATTGTCAATTAGCCTTTGCTAATTTGTTCTAATTTAATTAAGTGTCTTCATAAACTTTTCTTATTTCTTTTGGTTATAAGATTAGCTATCTATGTGCTATTTATATCACATTTTAAATATCCCTTAAATGTAGTCTCATAATTAACCATTGGTTAATTAATTCCAAAATGATAAGAATATAATCAATATATTATAATCATTTGAGACACATATTTACCTTTGTATTTTGCTAATTATTTGTCAAAATACAATGTTTATAAGAATTATGAAAATAAGGGTATTACAGTTGTTGTAACAATGGTTAACATAAAAAATTATTATTTGAGACTAACAATATAACGGTTAGATTATCTAATTGATTAAAAAAAGACTTTCTAAATTTAAAAACCAAACTGAGGCCTTATATAAAGTTAGAAAACCATATAGTATACCCACACACACACACACACTTTTTTTCCAATCCATTTTTACAGTTTCAATTTTACAAGGAAGTTTCTCTACAATACTCCCTCCCTTTACGCGTATATATTTTTATCAGGATGTTAAATATGAGTGAGTTTTACTTGATATAAAAAGTTCTTTATTCGATAGAAATGATTTTAATGAACTAGGCACAAAAAACTTAATAAAACCTATATTTGACCCTTGGGGTTATCCTAGAGGCATATTACGTATAAATGTGATAAAAGTGGGCGATTATTATTATTGGTGTGGGAAAGTGACTGTAAATCAGTGCAAACTGCCACAATTCATCAGATGACTTCAAATCCTTTTTTACAGAAAGCTTAGATTAAAGCTTGTGCTATCGCTCCCTTGAGTTGGTTTCAACGACCCAAACCTGCCTTCTCTCTCTCTCTCTCTCTCTCTCTCTCTCTCTCTCTCTCTCTCTCTCTCTCTCTCTCTCTCTCTCTCTCTCTCTCTCTCTCTCTCTCTCTCTCTCAAGTGTACTTTTATATGACTCAAACTTTCACCCAATTCAATCTTTTATTAATTAATGTAGAATATTCTTTGATTTTAAGAAATACAATATTAGCATGAGAGTCAACAGTCATGCTCCTGAAACTTGTCGTGGCAGATCGATTGCTTGCAATATTTAGTTAAGGTTTCACTTTATTATTACCATGCTAATGGAGAAGTGTCTTGATAATGTGTGCACTTTTCATAAAAGTAAGTAGAAAACAATGATCTTGTGTGTGTGTGTGTGATTTCTTCTGTAGTTAATTCGTTGTGGTGGTAAAGACATTAATATTTTTTCAAGACAACTAGAGTACAAAGATACTGGTCTTAATTAGAACATGTAATGATTTTTGGTCAACTAATTAAGTTGAATATGAAAATTATGAGGAGGTATATTTTATGTTGTCAAAATCTGGTATGAGTAACTCTCACAAGGCAATTTGGTGTCATTATCAATCAAAAGCCGCAAATGATGGATGGAACAATTTATTTTTGGGCAACTCAATTGGTTACTCTATCTTCCACCAACGACGCTCAACGATCTCACTCCTCTCCTGTATTGATCACCACATTTTTCTCTTCACTACCTACAAATTTAAGGGCAAAATGTTTTGCCACGAAAGTATTGGTAAAAGAAAGATTCAAGACCGAAAGTTTTTTGGTATCGTTTTTTAGGAAGTTTACAAACATAGCAATCTTGCCTATCGGTTGATTTTGACCATTGGATTTTGCTTTCTTCTTTGTCAGAACTTTGGCAAATTTGCTCCTTAAAAAAAAAAACTTATGGGGCAAATTTGTTACTAAAAATAACTTCCGGGGCAAAAATGATACCAAAAAAACTTCTGCGTGCTGAATGCTCCCTAGTCAATACTTCTATGGCAAAAATGGTATTTAACCCCAAATTAAAACACTAATTACATAATAAATAAGAAAGTACGTACATACAAACATACATATAGGTATGTATATATATGTACCATATATATATATATATATATATGAATGTATATATGTATATGTGTGTGTAAGAAATACTTACATATTCCAGAAGAACCATATCATCCGAACTCTATCAAATTGAAAATATAACAACTCATATTATTTTAATCCTTGTTGGTTGATGACTCATCTGAAAAAATTTCAAATTTTATCTTTTTTTTAAAAAAAAATATTGGTTGATCATAATTTTGTTTTAATTTTTTTTTCCAAATTAAGATTATTTTTTTCTTCTAAAAAACAAGATAAAACTTGAATTTTTTCAGATGAGCCATCAGCCAATTAGGATTAAATTGGTTTGAGTTGTTCTTTTTCATTGGATGGAGTTCAGATAACGTGGTTCTCATGGAGTATGTAAGTATTTCTCTACACACACTACATTTGATCCTTAATATGGAAGTTAAATAACTAAGTTGAAAAAGATTAAGGAAATTTGTTATTTGTTAAAAAATAATAATACTGATTTCTCTTAAATACTCCATTTTTAATCATTTGTATAAAATCCCTTTAATGTGTGCAATAATAACTAAGGATAATTTTGAAAAAAAAGTATAAACCTAATAAATAAAATATATTCTAGTCTTATATTTAAAGCATGCAATCTCTCTGTCAACTCTTATACTTAGGACCGAAATACACACACACACACACACACATATATATATATATATATAAAGTCCATTTTGAAAGAGCCGAATGGGGTTTTCTTATTGAGAAAATTGCAATTAGGTCTCAATTAAATGACTTAATGGTAATCAAGTCTTTTGAAATCATCAATTTACAATGAAGTCTTAGTAATAACAAGTTTAGTGTAACCAATAACAAGTTTAGAGTAACTAATGACAAATTTAAATTATCCAACGATTGTTAATTATATGTTGCCTTTATAATTTTTGTTGTTGTTTAATTTAAGTGTGTGAGTGTAATACCCTAAAAATTGACTTATGATAAATATCATAAATTCAGTAAATAATACCTATTGGAAATAGGTGAATATGTGGTCTCAAATAAGAAGTAATAATTATCTTATTTTCTAAGGTAATTACTATGGAAATTAGGAGAGATAAAGAGCTAAAATGTATTTTTAGAGCATTAAATGACCTAAAAATATTATGATATATCCCAAGAGGTAGTAAAATATTTATAAAAAAAATTAGAAAGTATGTTGTCTCTAATTTTAGGATTTTTTGGGATAATTTCCCTTGAAAAATAATGAGGCAAAATTAAGTATTATTTTGGGATCATAAGTGACCCCATGATTTTTAATATTTTACATGGGATATAAAATACCAATGTAAGTAAAATAGTTGTGAGATAATGATTTATCCTAATTAAGAAAATTATCAAAAATTAGTAAGTGGCTAATCTGGTAATTAATGGGATAATTAAGGTATAAAGTAAATGAATTAAAAATAATTTAAATAATTATTTTTAATTGGAGAAATTCGAAATTATTAAATAAATAAAAAATAAAAAATTAATAAAATATTAATAAAATATTTTATGCTTAGAAAAATAAATAAAAAATAAAAGAAAAAATAAATAAATGTGAAGGTAATTAGAATAAAATAATAATATAATGCGGTGAGTCGGCTTATAGGCAAAGGCCAGAGGGAAAAGTTAGAAATAAATTTACTGGGTAAACCGGAGGTAAAAGTATTTTCAGATCGATCAAATTAAGAACAAGTGAAATTTTACACGAAGAAAGAATTTACCTGGCGTTGTTTCCGCAACCGAAAACCCTAATTTCGTAACATCCCATTTGAAAACGGCGGAATATTTTTTTTTTTTTTTTTAAAAACGTTTCCAAATATTTCAAGCGAGTAATCGAGTAGAGCATTGGAGCGAAAGAGTAATCAGTTCATAGCCAAAACATCAACCATTGTGTAATATTGTATAGATTACAATAGTCCTAAGGTTTAGAAATGAAATAGCGGAATGACGAATAATGAATAACGTAGAAGACGATAAGATAGAAATAGTCTTCACCGCACGTCTATTCCGGCACTTGCCTCGATCCCCGAACCGTGGTCCTCCCGACTGAAGCTACGCTGAGATTCAATTCACCATATTGAATCTCGAGGTAACGGTTAACCTCATACCCAAACAATACAATATACGACAACGAGATATTTCTAGAGCTAATACCACAAGTATATCATAAGCATACAAACGATGCATGATCATTATGCCGACAAACATAAGCACAAAGCAATATGTAAAGCCCCATAAGGTAAACAATAACAAAGCATGCACTATTCACCAGTGCCACGATAATTACTCGTGTCCTCGCGCTAGGAAAACAAAACGGTGTTACCAAAACTATAACCCGTATAACCGTGCGTATAACGGTCTACGAACATATCATTGACATATAAGTATTTAAGATGTACAAGATTAGTGTTACAAGACGCGTCCGTACCTTCGTTGACGACGTTAGGTACTTCGCGGAAAAACGTACTTTTTACGGAAAAACGTGAAATGTTCGACGGCACGTCGGCGCAAAGTAACGCGGCAAATCGAGTTTCGATGCCCTATCAGAATAATATCACTTTTATTAGTGATTTGACATCATAACGGCATTTTAGGTAAAAATTACCATTTTGCCCTTCTACCCCTAATTTGGCGGAATTTCGCGAACTTCGTTACTTTGACCGTATTCCATTTCAAAATTATCCCCACTATGTTTTTACCTCGTCGGGCATCTTTCAATGCAATGAGGCATAAAAACAAGCATAGGAACAAATTCGAAACTTCCTAGATCAAAACAACAGTTCTACTATAACTACCGAAAGAACTACGGAAACTAAAAACTAAGGACGAAGAACTTACTCGGAGCTAAGGCAAAACTTTTGCAGAGCTTCTCACTCTAAGTTTTGGCCAAGGTAGAGAGAAGAAAAGGTGTGAAGAATGAATGAAGAGTTCATGCCTTTATATAGGCAAAAATTGGGCTACTTTGGTAATTTTCACTTTCCAAGTTTTGTAATTTTTCCTTTCTTTTCAACCATGTAAAAATCAAGTTGAAATGTGGTAAATTCTTGTCCATGGCTGCCTTGGTCGACATAAGGGAGGTGATGTGGCATCAAACCATTGGTCCAAGAATGGTGACTTAAGCTTACTTTATGCCCGGTCCGATAGAATTTCCCCGATCGGTGTCCGTTTTGCGTAGTCTCTAAATTCTGAATTCATAACTTTGAAGATCTTCTCTTCCTCATCAATAATATCTAAATTAACTTAGATTCCAGTCCCTTACAGGGTTCCAACAGTCCAGTTGAAGTTTTTCTCGAAAAACGTGTCCTAGGCGCGTCACGGTTACGAAAATCGTTTTCGGAATCATCAACCTCGGACAAAAATTCACCGATTCCAAATATGTCCATATAATCATAAACTCATCTCCGGATGTTGAGTTATAATTTATTTTCTTCAGATCCAAAATGTGACTATCTCGCATTTTTCCCTATTTCGTCTTATTAGGTAAATGTGCTACCGCCTCGGAATAAACTTCCGGAAGAGGTCACTTGAAGGTAAAAGCTCACGATCAATATTTTACCTTGACTTTGGAATTCCTATTCCTGGTTCTCTAGATAGGATCCGTTTCCTATTTATTCCATTACTATTCACTATATTATATAATAATACAACTTTACAAAAAATATCATGATATTAAAATTTTATCCTTATCCCTTTTTTCTTTCTCAATTTTCGGCTGCCCTTTTTTTTTTTGTATTTATTTTACATTTATTTAATTATTTATTTATTTATTCCATTTTTCCAAAAATTTCTCAAAATCACCTAATTGGTCCATTCTTGTATTTAGGCTTAAAAATACCTAAACTCACTTATTTTTTACAAAATTCTCCAATTAATTACTAAATATGTTCTTACTAATTTTAAGCCAAAAACCACTAATTTTAGGGTTTTACAAAATTACTTATGAATTTTCTTTACTTATGCTTAAGTAATTAGCCGTAAATTACTTAACTACTTTATTATCACTAGTTGATAATTTTATTAATTAAAATGCCTCATTACCTCATAATTCTAGCACCGACATTTCGTTTTCATGTTTTTCGCATTATTCTAGAATTTGAGAGGGTATTATGGTCATTACAATGCTTTTTGAGCATTTTTATTCAATTTCCCCAAGCTCACAATTTATCAAATTATCACAATTAGAGATAACATACTCTCCTAACTCAAATAATTATTTCATTGCCTTTTAGGATTTTTCACAATTTTCCTAAGTCATTTTGCATACCAGGGGTATTTTGGTCATTTGGCACTTTGGCCCTTAAATTCTCTAATTTCCTACAGAACTCATCCTAGAAAAATAGACTATAATAACACAAGTCTTGCAACAATAATTCCACTTATCAGAAATAGCCAATTTATTTACCAAAATGTAATATTTCGGATAAATAAATATGCGGGTATTACATTTCTCTCCCCCTTAAACAAAATTTCGCCCTCGAAATTTAATCTATACTAACTAGACTACGGGCCATAAACTCTAGGTACTTCTCCTTCATGTCACTCTCGGTTTCCCAAGTTGCCTCGTTTGATGACAAACCCTTCCGCACCACCTTCACTATCGGTATAGTTTTAGTCCTAAGTGTTTCTCCCGGTGTTCGAGAATTTGCTCCGGCTCGACTACAAAGGTGTTATCATGCCGTACTTCAACATCATCGTACTTTATGACATGATCTCGATCCGGTAGGTATTTCTTCGGTTGTGACACGTGAAAAACATCGTGGAGATTACTCGGGTTCGGGGTAACGCTAGTTGATACGCAATCGGTCCTCGCTCGGCTAACACTTCAATTGGTCCAACGTAACGCGGACTAAGCTTCTTTCTCTTGTGTTCGCCGACACCTAAGTTCATCGGAGATAATTTCGAAACACATGGTCTCCGACTTCAAACTTCAACGGTCTTCTCCTCTTATCTCGCATAGCTCTTCCGTCTCTCGTGTGCGTAAGGAGTCTCTTCTTGATCGAGCGATCTGCTCGGAGGTCTCTTTTAGCATATCCGGTCCAAGCAACTCGCTTTTCAGACGCATCTCGTCCGGCAGATAAAGGCGATTGGCACTTTCGCCCATACAAAGCCTCGAACGGGGCCATTTATATGCTTGAATGATAACTATTGTTATACGCGAATTCTGCTAGTGAGAGGTGTTCGTCCCAATTTCCTTTGAAATCCAGGGCACATGCTCGTAGCATATCCTCCAGCGTCTGTATCGTCCTTTCTGATTGACCGTCGGTTTGAGGGTGATAAGCCGAACTGAACTTCAGCTTGGTACCCATTCCTTCATGTAGTGCTTGCCAAAAGCGGGATTGGAATCGAGTATCCCGATCAGAGATAATACTCTTAGGGACTCCGTGCAGCCTCACGATCTCTTTGATGTAGATTGCAGCCAATCGTTCTGGAGATTAGTGGATGCTAATGGGTATGAAATGTGCCGACTTGGTTAATCGGTCGACGATCACCCAAATGGTATCGTGATGCCTGATCTTAGGTAGACCTACCACAAGATCCATGGTCACATTCTCCCATTTCCACTCCGGCAGTTCTAGTCCTTGCGAGAAGACTGTGGGGTCGCCGGTGCTCAATTTTTTACTTTCTCGGCAAGTTAGACACCCGGCCTACGTGCGAGTTACGTCTCTTTTCATTCCAGGCCACCAAACTTCGGCCTTCAAGTTCTGGTACATCTTGACCATTCCCGGATGCAGAGTGTACTTACTCTTATGAGCCTCATCCAAAGTATCTTCCGCTTCGTTCATCAACCGGCGGTATGTAAATGCGCCCCTTGTGTCTGACCAATCCACTCGATGAAAGGTCGTGGTCTTGGGTTTCACCTTGAGAGATTTTCTCCCGCATGGAGATTGCCCAATCATCTTTTCTCTGAGCTTCATCAACTTCATCTCTCAGGTCATACTCCCCTTGACTCATAAGAAGATTTGCAAGGTAGGCGTCACCTGGTGCGTTGAAATCCATGCAGATTCGGTTTGAAAGATTCAGTCTCGAAATCTTCAAGTAATTTCGCTCTTGTATCATCATGTATGACACTTGCACCTTCTTCCCGCTAGAGCATCTCGCAACGACGTTTGCTTTCCCGGGTGATACTTGATCTCCAGGTTGTAGTCTTTCAGCAATTCCATCCAACGACGTTGCCTCATATTCAGTTCCCTTTGATCAAAGAGATACTTTGTGCTCTTGTGGTCGCAGATAGTTCTACGGTCGTACCGTACAGATAATGCCTCCATATTTTCAAAGCGAACACGATGGCGGCAAGCTCCAAATCGTGTGTAGGATAGTTCGACTCGTGCGGCTTCGGTGACGAGAGGCATAAGCCACCACTCGCCCAATTGCATTAGGACACAACCCAATCCTTGCCCACCGGCATCACCGTAGACAACATATGTCTCATCGGGATCCGGGATTATCAATACCGGTGCCGTAGTCAATCTCTCCCTCGTCTCTCGAAAGCTCTCCTCACGCTCATCTCCCCATATGAAGGGTTGATTCTTCCTCGTAAGCTTTGTCAATGGTAGGGCAAGACGCGAGAAATCCCGTATAAATCTGCGGTAATATCCCGCCAGACCTAGAAAACTACGTATCTCCGTCACTGTTTCTGGCCTCTTCCAGTCCAGAACTGCTTCCACCTTGCCTGGGTCAACAGCAACTCCGCCGCTAGATATCACATGGCCCAAAAATCTCACTTCCGGCAGCCAAAATTCGCATTTGCTCAACTTTGCGTAGAGCTGCTTCTCTCTTAGTATGTTTAATACTAAGCGCAGATGTTCTTCATGCTCTTTTCTGCTTTTGGAATAGACGAGTATATCGTCAATGAACACCACCACAAACTGGTCTAGGTGTTGTCGGAAGATACGGTTCATGTAATCCATGAATACCGCAGTGCATTTGTTAATCCGAAGGGTATCACAAGGAATTCGTAGTGCCCATATCTCGGTTCGAAAGCCGTCTTGGAAATATCATCATCTTTGACTCGAATCGATGATATCCCGAACGCAAATCAATCTTGGAAAAGATAAGTGGAACCAGATAACCGATCCAAAAGATCATCAATCCGGGGAAGTGGATATTTGTTTTTGACAATCACTTTATTTAGTTCACGATAATCGATGCGAGTCGAAAACTTCCATCTTTCTTTTTCACAAACAAGATCGGGCTCCCCGGGGTGATACACTCGGGTCGAATGAACCCCTTCTTCGAAGTTCTTCCACTGTTTCTTCAACTCTTGCATTTCATTTGGAGCCATACGATACGGCGCCTTTGATATTGATCCCGTGCCGTGCATCAATTCAATATTGAACTCCACCTCTCGGATAGGAGGTAACTCGGTGAGATCCTCCGGAAATACATCGGGAAAATCATTCACCACAGGGATATCCCGGAGTGAAAGTTCGGCTTCTGCTTTAACCGAAAAGAATACCATGTAGACATGGCATCCCCGTTTCACGCATCGATCAACTTCGTAGCGGAGAGAAAACTCAGCTCACATCAACCTTGTCTCCGGAAATGATATCTTCTTCTTGCCACAATCAATCATTGCACCGTTGGTCGTTAGCCAATTCGACCGAAAATGACGTCGATGCCGTGAAGAGGTAGACGGATGAGATCTATCTTTGACACTCGTCCATCCACGTTAGCGGTACAGTTCATACACGCGTCAGAAGCTAAAGATTTTACACCCAGAGGTGTAGACACTACCAGATCAAAAGGTAAACTACAGGCATGCATTCCTAAACGACTTGCACAATCATATGATATAAACGAATGACTGGCACCTGAATCATACAATGCTTGCAATTTATTCCCATTAAGATAGATGGTACCTTGGACCATTTCTGGAGACTGTCTGGCCTCGGTGTTTGTCAACGCAAAGATCCGGCCAGCGCTCTGAGGTCTCGCCTCTGCAGCCTTCTCAGAGCAATCCCGGCTAATGTGTCCAGACTTCTGGCATCTGTAACAGACTTGTTTCCCATCACAGTTGGCTCCTGGATGGTATTTCTTGCATTTTGGACACGTCTGGGATCCCGGCTGTTTGGGGTAATTCAATTGTCCAGTTTGGTAGGGTCTCTTGTTTCCGCCTCGGTTATCGCTCCAAGGCGCCTTCCTCTTCTGTGAGGAGCCTCCGCGGTTAGACCCACTGCGGTTTGCATTGTTTCCTTCTTGGCCTCGGAATTTGCGCAGTTCTTTCAAATTGCGCTCAGTCAATCTGCAGGATTCCAAAGCTTGGGCCATTCTCGGAAACTGCTGCGATACTAGCCTCGCCCTTATGTCATATTTCAGTCCGGTCACTAGTCGATTCGCCTTCCAGCTCTCATTTTTGTGGTGTTCGGATATGATGAATAACGAGACAAAGTTGGTGAAACGCGCGAAGTAATCGTCGAACGATTCTTCATTTCCCCGCTGGATGTGAAGAAATTCTTCTTCCTTAATCCTGTACCGAGGGAGGAAAATATCGTTCGTTGAACCTGTTCCAGGAATACCTCCCAAGTAACGGGGCCTTGAAGGGTTGTGGAAACACTCTTCCACCACCCGTGGGCATCGCCCTCTAGCTTGTAGATTGCCGGTGAGCCTTTCGGTTTCCGGGCACTCAATGACTTCGAATATCTTCTCCGGACTCGAAGCCAATCCTCGCCCAATTCACTCTTTCCACGGAAACCGGGTGGTTTAAGCTTGCGTAACCGGTTGACCCGGCTTTCCGTGGTTCTTTCTCTTCTTCCTTGTCGTGGAGGTGATCGGGATCGATCGATTCATTTTCTTCATCGTTATGTTCATCGTTGTCCTCCTCTTCATTATCATCTTCTTCTTCGTCGTTGTCATTGTCACTTTCCTCATCACGTTCTTCCTCGTGTTGTCGTGCTTCCAACTGTCTTTGGGCTTCTTCATCCTGTTGATGTTGCCTTGCCAAGAGTGCATCTATGAGAGCTCTCTCGCTCTTCAAGAGTTCTTCTCAGTTCTTGCACTTCATTTTGGTCTCGGCTGATTTGGTATATTTTGTTCGGGTATTTCGTCGGTTGAGGTTGTACGCCTCCGCGTCTACCACGACCTCGGCCTCGGCCTCGGCCCCTTGGTACACCGGTACCTCTCATAATGGCCATGTCTTATTCTTTTTCCTTTATTTATTTAACAAATATGTAAATATTAGAAATGACACAATGATTTTTACATTGAAATATATATATTCACATATATTCATTTCATAACATTTTACATATTAGTCGGTCTAGTCCTAGTACAAGTCATATATTACAACAAGTTACAACCCCTCTTTATTCAAACATATTTTACAATCTCCCGGGGTTGCTTGGAGATACAAACTAAAATTTGGACTATACGCTCCGGAACTTTACTCTATCCGTCGCCCGCTCCTCTTGGTGATCGAGAATTCGCTCGGTTTGACCACAAAGATCTTGTCATGTCGTACTTTGATATATAGTGTTTCCCGTGGCACCCATATACCGATCAACACTAGATATCAAAATGTCTCCATGGCGCCCATACACCATGGTAACACAAGATACCTTAAATGTTTCCATGGCGCCCATACACCATGACAACACAAGATACCTCCTACTTAATGACACGGTCGCGGTCCGGTTGTAGTAACCAAGAGATATGCATTGGAAACTAAAATTTTCGCGGCAAGTAAGATAACTATTTATCAAACCATAGGGGAAAAACGTTAGATTTAGGAAGACAATGATTAGTCTATCGCAGACTTTATCACACTAATACTACAAACGAACGGACACTCGTACTATTTCCCCTCGTTCAGGATTTCGTTGATTCGGTCTACTTAGAAACGGTACGGAATTTCGTATCGAGAGTTCCTCTACATGAGTCAAAATCGCATGTATCTATCCTTGTTGGTCTCGGAGTTTCATCCGGCGTGGCCTAGCTCCACATATAAGCTGCGCTAGGACGAATAGTCGTCCAAAGTACAAACCGACGATTGTCGATTATCGAAACCGATATCAAATATGAATATGGACGATGGATTTATCGATTCGGGTTAGAATGATGCACCGACAGAGGGTGGTACACCGGTTCAGAATGGTATACCAGTCCAGACTGGTACACCGACTTAGGGCTATCTCAGTACTCATTTTCAAAAATGTGCTCACAATTTAAAAGGCTTTTTGAACATAACTCCGTTATCCGAACAGTAATGGCGGATAAGTGTCTATCATGGGGACCTCACCAACTCTATGGCGACCGATTGGCCACACCCACATAGACTAGCCTTAACGTCCTACCATACTATCCGTAATAACATAGTCATATCAATGCCGGGACTACCGCTCCGATACCATAAATGTAACATCCCATTTGAAAACGGCGGAAGGAATTTTTTTTTTTTAAAAAACGTTTCCAAATATTTCAAGCGAAAGTAATCGAGTAGAGCATTGGAGCGAAAGAGTAATCAGTTCATAGCCAAAACATCAACCATTGTGTAATATTGTATAGATTACAATAGTCCTAAGGTTTAGAAATGAAATAGCGGAATGACGAGAATAATGAATAACGAGAAGACGATAAGATAGAAATAGTCTTCACCGCACGTCTATTCCCGGCACTTGCCTCGATCCCGAACCGTGGTCCTCCCGACCACGAAGCTACAGTGAGATTCAATTCACCATATTGAATCTCGTGTAACTGTTAACCTCATACCCAAACAATACAATATACGGACAACAGATATTTCTAGAGCTAATACCACAGTATATCATAAGCATACAAACGATGCATGATCATTATGCCGACAAACATAAGCACAAAGCAATATGTAAAGCCCCATAAGGTAAACAATAACAGCATGCACTATTCACCAAAGTGCCACGATAATTACTCGTGTCCTCGCGCTAGGAAAACAAAACGGTGTTACCAAAACTATAACCCGTATAACCGTCTCGTATAACGGTCTACGAACATATCATTGACATATAAGTATTTAAGATGTACAAGATTAGTGTTACAAGACGCGTCCGTACCTTCGTTGACGACGTTAGGTACTTCGGCGGAAAAACGTACTTTTTACGGAAAAACGTGAAATGTTCGACGGCGCACGTCGGGCGGCAGTAACGCGGCAAATCGAGTTTCGATGCCCTATCAGAATAATATCACTTTTATTAGTGATTTGACATCATAAACGGCATTTTAGGTAAAAATTACCATTTTGCCCTTCTACCCCTAATTTGGCGGAATTTCGCGTAACTTCGTTACTTTGACCGTATTCCATTTCAAAATTATCCCCACTATGTTTTTACCTCGTCGGGCATCTTTCAATGCAATGAGGCATAAAAACAAGCATAGGAACAAATTTCGAAACTTCCTAGATCAAAACAACAGTTCTACTATAACTACCGAAAGAACTACTAAAACTAAAAACTAAGGACGAAGAACTTACTCGGAGCTAAGGCAAAACTTTTGCAGAGCTTCTCACTCTAAGTTTTGGCCAAGGTAGAGAGAAGAAAAGGTGTGAAGAATGAATGAAGAGTTCATGCCTTTATATAGGCAAAAATTGGGCTACTTTGGTAATTTTCACTTTCCAAGTTTTGTAATTTTTCCTTTCTTTTCAACCATGTAAAAATCAAGTTGAAATGTGGTAAATTCTTGTCCATGGCTGCCTTGGTCGACATAAGGGAGGTGATGTGGCATCAAACCATTGGTCCAAGAATGGTGACTTAAGCTTACTTTATGCCCGGTCCGATAGAATTTCCCCGATCGGTGTCCGTTTTGCGTAGTCTCTAAATTCTGAATTCATAACTTTGAAGATCTTCTCTTCCTCATCAATAATATCTAAATTAACTTAGATTCCAGTCCCTTACGGTGGTTCCAACAGTCCAGTTGAAGTTTTTCTCGAAAAACGTGTCCGGCGCGTCCGGTTACGAAAATCGTTTTCGGAATCATCAACCTCTGGACAAAAATTCACTGATTCCAAATATGTCCATATAATCATAAACTCATCTCCAGATGTTGAGTTATAATTTATTTTCTTCAGATCCAAAATGTGACTATCGCATTTTTCCCTATTTCGTCTTATTAGGTAAATGTGCTACCGACCTCGGAATAAACTTCCGGAAGAGGTCACTTGAAGGTAAAAGCTCACTGATCAATATTTTACCTTGACTTTGGAATTCCTATTCCTGGTTCTCTAGATAGGATCCGTTTCCTATTTATTCCATTACTATTCACTATATTATATAATAATACAACTTTACAAAAAATATCATGATATTAAAATTTTATCCTTATCCCTTTTTTCTTTCTCAATTTTCGGCTGCCCTTTTTTTTTTTGTATTTATTTTACATTTATTTAATTATTTATTTATTTATTTATTTATTCCATTTTTCCAAAAATTTCTCAAAATCACCTAATTGGTCCATTCTTGTATTTAGGCTTAAAAATACCTAAACTCACTTATTTTTTACAAAATTCTCCAATTAATTACTAAATATGTTCTTACTAATTTTAAGCCAAAAACCACTAATTTTAGGGTTTTACAAAATTACTTATGAATTTTCTTTACTTATGCTTAAGTAATTAGCCGTAAATTACTTAACTACTTTATTATCACTAGTTGATAATTTTATTAATTAAAATGCCTCATTACCTCATAATTCTAGCACCGACATTTTTCGTTTTCATGTTTTTCGCATTATTCTAGAATTTGAGAGGGTATTATGGTCATTACAATGCTTTTTGAGCATTTTTATTCAATTTCCCCAAGCTCACAATTTATCAAATTATCACAATTAGAGATAACATACTCTCCTAACTCAAATAATTATTTCATTGCCTTTTAGGATTTTTCACAATTTTCCTAAGTCATTTTGCATACCAGGGGTATTTTGGTCATTTGGCACTTTGGCCCTTAAATTCTCTAATTTCCTACAGAACTCATCCTAGAAAAATAGACTATAATAACACAAGTCTTGCAACAATAATTCCACTTATCAGAAATAGCCAATTTATTTACCAAAATGTAATATTTCGGATAAATAAATATGCGGGTATTACAATTTCAAATAAGACGAAAAGTTGATCGGATAGAGTAGAGTCAGATAGGCAAAGTGAGAACCTATAGAAACAATTGCGTCTTTTTAAACACGAGATTAAGTTAGGCAACAACTGGACGTTTTACGATTCAGTGAATTGTTGTCCAGAAGTTGGTTCTATCGGAAGCGATTTCCGTAACCGGACGCGTTTGTCCGAATATCTTCCGACGCACCGGAGAATACCTGGATATGATCAAAAAGAGGATCAAAATATATAATATGAAAGAGGATGAAAAGACCTTCAAAGTTACACGCTCGCATTTTTGAGTTTCGCAAAATCGCGAAACGGACACCGTCGGGTAGCTTTATCGGCCGGAGGCCATAAAGCAAGAGCCATCATGGATGAAAACTCATCCATTGACTTTAGGGCTCTTAGATTTCGATCTTGACCATGGATGGCCAAGAGTGTTTTGTCCTCAAAAATGCGATCCTACGGTCCATATTCGTCAAGACTGAAGTTCGAATTATTTACCGTTCGCCATCCGTCTCTTCTATAAATACCAAGCTCCTCTTCTTCATTTCTCACACCAAAAATCTGCCTCTTAGAGAGAAGTTAGAGAGAGAAGCCGGAGAAAGTCGAGCAAAGTATGGGTAAGTTCTTCTGGTCCTTAGTCTTTAGTTTCGGTAGTTCTTTCGGTAGATATAGTAGGAATGCTAGATTTATCTTTAAATTTTCAAGATAGTCTAGATATCATATTTAGGGGTAAATATGATATATATTTCGAAAATATGATGAGGGAAAAGATGTCAAAATTCCGGGAGAGATAGAGCGAAAACAATGAAGCTCGGCGAAATTCCGCCGATTAGGGGTTCGGGGGCAAAATGGTAATTTGTACCTAAAATGCCTGTTATGCTGCTAAAAGTTGTTAAATATTATCCTTATAGGATATACGAGATAATCGTACCGCATTGTTAGCCATTTGTTGTACCGCCGTCGTACCGCTGTTTTTCCCGCTGTCGGAAATTTACCGTTTTCCGTAAAAGTACCGTTTTCCGTCAACAAAGGTACGTTCACGTACTGTAACACTAACTCTGATGTTTACTGTATGCGTATATGTGCTATGTGTATGGTATGCTTATGTTAGGTAGTTGATAGCTCTGTTGTACGTTCGCGTACTGTAACACTAACTCTGATGGTTATTGTATGCTTGTATATGTTTGTTGTGTTCTGTTTGTTGTTGTAGCATACGTGGTTATGTTATATACACGGTTATGTCACATACGTGGTTATGTCACATACGAGGTTATTATTGTTGTATCATACGTGGTTATGTTACATACGTGGTTATGTGTTTTTAATCATACATCGTTATGGGTCGTTGTATTGATTCGCTATCGTGTATATGTAGTCGTATTTAAGCATGAGGTTAACCGTTACCCGAGATCCAAATTTTAATTGGATCTCGGCTCTTATCATAGCGTCGGGTTCGGAGAACCGAGAACCGAGGAGAAAGGCGACGAGCCGCACGGAGACCCTATTGAAGACTTTCTTCGGGTGTTATTCATTTTGAAAACTCTCGGTCAATGTACCGTTTCTGTAAATCAGTCAGACTTACGGCATTTATAAATATATGTATCAGTTACTCAATTGCTCTGATGCTCTACTCTGATGATATATGATGGGAAAAAAAATATACTGCTTTTGAAAATGGGATGTTACAGAAAGGGTATGGATGTCTACTACAGAGGTTGTGCTCTATTTTTGTGTGCTTAATAGGAATAAATGGAAAGGATGAAACTTTATGCATTTATAACCTTTGTAATGCGAATACAGTGCTCTAAAGTTGTTGATGTTGCTTATATATGGTTAATAACAACTTTGTTTTGCAAGGTGACATAAAAAATGACAAATACGTCTGTAAAGCTTATATTATATTTTTTTGCATATGGGGAAACTATTTTTAAATGGAGGAGATTATGATTTGCAAAATGTGGGGGTAACGTTAAAACAAAAACAAAAAAAGGAAGATACTACATAGGAGTTAAGAACAATTTTAGCATCAATTGTTAGAAAAGAAAGTAGTAGAATTTTCATGAAATTCACGCTGACCTTTGATGTAATAACCTTTGTGGACCTTGTAAATGATGAAGGAGTAGAACATTTTATTTATTTCAATGGAGAAAATAGTCATGTGTATGTAGAAGAGAATATAGACAACAATACACAATCAATAAAGAATGATGCAAGAGAGTAACAACATCTTTTTAAGTTGTATTTGTCTTTTGAACTAATATTTTTTGTAGTCACTTGTTGCTGTGTAAATTGTAATTAAATTATTTAAACTTGTCGTTGGTTGCTCTAAACTTGTCATTACTAATAAATGGACAAAATTTTACTTTCATGTTTAGAATTAATAACATCCAGGTCCTTTGAAGGATCTGGTGCATTAAATCTATTAATTGAGACTTTGTTGCAATTTTTCCTTACTTATTTCTATGGAAAAGTAGTCTATAATAAATTCCCCAGTCGCCCTAATACTAATTGACTAATCGATTCCTCCCATTGTATTCATCGAAACGTCCGAAACCATCACTTGCTCCTTAGCACATGCAACACTACCCTCTGATGGGGACCCATTTATGCATTTATGGAAGTGCGCGAGTGTCAATATTCTTCCCATTTTCCTAAAATAATAATAATAATAATAATAGTTATGTTTACCATTGCTTTTATTTACCGCATGTATCGCTTTTTCCTCGCATGCGATATTACTGCTATTTTTATTTTAAATATAAGAGTAGTTCACTTTTTTTAAAAAAATGTTAAAGAAACTAAATAAGTTACATCAAAGTATTTATATTTATCATTTTTCTTTAAACTAATTTACTTAACTTACAATCTGATATATAATCTAATTATACACAACATATACTATGACTAAGTGTTTTTTTTTAACTTCCTTAATATCTTCAAAAAAATCATCTAGCTCTTATACTAAGGATTGAAGGAAGTATTTTCTAAGTAAAATGTCAAAGACTCATTAATTCTACAAGAAGGTAATACGTAGTACTGATTACAGGCACTCTCTAGTCTTATTTATAAATGAGTAATTGAAGATTTTTTGTCAAATTCATAACAAAAGTATAATTTTCACTACTACAAAAAATAGGTTTTATTTTCCAAAAAACGTCTGTTTTTCAAAAAGGAAAGTAAAAAATAAAGACGATGACATTTTTGTAATTATATACAGGAATTTTGACATATTATGCATCTCTTTAATAAAAATAAAAATAAAAAACACCAAAACTTGATTTTTGACCCCTTTTTCAAATAGGGACTTCAAAAGCCCTACTTTTAGCGTTCAAAATTAAAAAGGAAAGCCAAAAGCAGGACTTTTGGTGCTAAGAATAGGACTTTTGGCGTCCCTACTTTTGGCGTCCGAATATAAAATTAGGATGCCTAAGGCACTCTCATCACACCCTCCAACACACCTGTCACACCTTTCAACCATTTTCCTCTCACCCACATGAAGCTTTTCTCATTTCTCTCATCTTTATTTTTTCTCTGCCTTCTCCTTCAACCTCTGCCTTCTTTTTGTTTCAAATCACAAAGCAAGTTCCAACATGAGACCTTCAACCTTCTTCTTCTTTCTCGCTTCACGTTCCTCCACCTTCCACTACCGCCGCAACCTTTGTTGGCCCTTTCTCTTCCCAGAGCACCATCGGCCCTTTTTTGTGGTTTTTCGGCAAGTGTTGTAATTTATCGGCATTCTAACGGTTGTTGTGATTTTCCCACGACGTTGTGTGATTTCAATTTCATAGCTTTTTCTACTCTTATTAATTCTATGTAATTCTCTATCACCTCCACACTTGCGTCTTCTTCTTTCTCACTAGTGTCGTCACTCACCACCAAGGCCGCCGGCAAGCTTCATCTTCCTTCAACCTTCCCTTCACCATTCTCGATGGAGATTGTAGAGACGGCGAGTTTCACTTTTGTCTTCACCATAGCCAGACAACACTACTCCTCTGTTTTTTTTTCTGTGGCTTCCTCGAGCTCACCAGAAACAACTCTAGTAACCACCACAAAAGCACCAACGGCCTCTGAGTCCAAGGCGTGTGAAATCAAACTCCAATTTTATTTTATTTTTTAAAAAAGAAATTTACCCCGTCTATTTTTTTAAAAAGGGACACCGTAAGTTTGCCCTTTTTAACGGACGTTGTTCCTAGACTTTACTACGTCGCTCATATAGGCATCCCCTTAAAAGGGTGTAGAAATGGCCTAAAAACGGGTGTTAAAAATTGTTTATGTAGTAGCATTTACTCTTCATTTATTATTGTATGGACTTATATTTAGGACCAAAGGAGTATTAAATAGGGGTAAAGTTCAAAATTTGTTAAATTTTAAGAGCTAGAGTTAAAAAGGTTTAGGGATTTTCTTAATTTCGATGAAATAAGGTGGAAGTAACTTATAAATATGATCAGATAATGATATAGAGATTAAATACTCCAAGGTAAAATAATGATCCATCTGAATTGGTGGTGAGTGTTTTCTATGGCCGACCACGAATCAATTATTACTGCCATTGACCGAAAGACAGCTTACAAAATTTAAGCATGCATAATGTTCATTTCATTTTGTTTGCACGTTTATTGTAATTTGTTACTCCCTCCAACCCTAAATATAAAACTTATTTACCTCATTTGATTAAATTAAGAAAGTTAATTAAGTTATATTTATACATAAATATATAATTTTACTCTTTATTTATTATTGTGTGGACTTATATATAGGACCAAAGGAGTATTAAATAGGGGTGAAGTTAAAAATTTGTTAAATTTTGAGAGCTAGAGCTAATAAGGTTTAGGATTTTTCTTAGTTTCGGTGAATAAGGTAACTTATAAATAGAATCAGATGTGATCATATAGACGTTAACTACTCCAAGGTAAAATAATGATCCATCTAAATTGGTGGTGAGTGTTTTTCATGGCCGACCACAAATCAATTATTATTGCCATTGACCGAAAGACAGCTTACAAAATTTAAGCATGCATAATGTTCATTTCATTTTGTTTGCACGTATATTGTAATTTGTTACTCCCTCCAACCCTAAATATAAAACCTACCTTATTTGATTAGATTAAGAGAATTAATTAAGTTATATTTATACATAAATGTATAATTTTACTCTTCACTTATTATTGTGTGGACTTATGTTTTAGGACTAAAGGAGTATTAAATAAGGATAAAGCTGAAAATTTGCTAAATTTTGAGAGCTAGAGCCAATAAAGTTTAGGGTTTTTCTTAGTTTCAGTGAAATATAGTGGAAGTAACTTATAAATAGGATCATATGATGATGGTATAGACATTAACTACTCCAAGGTAAAATAATGATCCATCTGAATTGGTTGTGAGTGTTTTTTATGGTGACCACAAATCAATTATTACCACCAGTGACTGAAAAACGGCTTACAAAATTTAAGCATGCATAATTGTTCATTCCATTTTGTTAACGTTTATAGTATGTCTATATAGAGGTTGTAATTTGTTACTCCCTCCAACCCTCAATAAAAAACATATTTACCTAATTTGATTAGATTATGAAAGTTAATTAAGTTAGTTTATATGACATTTTTTTCATCTAAAACACCCTAATCATCTTCTTAAATTCCCTTCATCTCTCTATTATTTGATTATTATTGAGGAAACGTCAATAAGGTAATTTTGGAAAATATGGATATATATGGGAAATATATCTTATATTTAGAGCTAAGATGTATTCTTCAATTAGGTCTTATATTAAGAAGCAAAGGAAGTACCTTATTGATAAAAATTTGACAATATGAAGGACCAAATATGGATGAAAATAAGCCAGACCCCTAACAAAGGCCGACAGCCTAGCCTAGTTTATTTTATAAATAGGTCAGGTTAAGGCTCAGGCCTATTGCCAGGCATATTTAGATAAATAGGCATGACCTATTTTCATAAGGCCTATCCTAAAAGCCTGCAGGTCTGGCCTAGTTAACTTTTCTTAATTTTATACTATTATATAAGTATATATAATATCATCTAAATTATTTTATAAATTTATCAACCTCACCTTAATTCTAAGTTTCATATCACATCGCCAGCTAAAGTACAATAATTGTTAGGAGTTCATTTTAGTGCCTAATGAAATATTATATTCTTAGTAGGAAGAGTTTGTCCCAATTTATGTGGGAAGAGTAAAATCTAGTTTTACATGTTGCTTGTTATGCTTAATCAATTTTAAAAAATATATTTCATTGGTCAACAGACGATTAGTTTTTCTTATTCTTATTTGCTTAGACAATTGTTGTCACTAAACATTCATTTTTTTTTCCTTACAAAGCCCTAATATTAAGACAAGAATGGTTGAAACGCTTTTAAGACATAGCGTAGGATTGTAAATAAGTGTAAAGAGTTATATATGAATTTGGAGGTATAGGTTTTAAAGGTTATTTAAAGGCCTACACTTTAAGTAGGCCTTTAAATAGATTTCAGGCCTTTTAAAGGCCTAGGCTCAGGTCTAAAAAAAAAAAACTACATACAGGCTTAGAGTCAGGCTTAAACTTTGAATCTAGCTACGTTGTAGGCCCAGGCCTGTTTAGGTAAAGCTTAGTCTAGTCTAACTTATTTCCATCCCTTGCACCAAATACTCACCAAGATGTTGCGATTATATGTACAATTAATGGCTGTTGTTTTATTGGGTTATGATAAAAAGTAAGGATTTAGCAGAGACTGATGAAGTAGTGGCTGTAAAAACGTTTTTGCAGTGAGCAACATTGTTTTTCAAAATTCATAGTTAGCACGTGCATGTTAGATGCTGTGTAGTGTGATCAGCTAAATGATTTTATAAATTATTTATAGTTTACCAACTTAACCTTAATTCTAAGTTCATATCACATCGTCAGCTAAAGTATAATAATTGTTATGAGTTTATTTTAGTGCCTAATGAAATATTATAATCTTAGTAGGAAGAGTTTGTCCCAATTCATGTGGGAAGAGTAAAATCTAGTTTTACATGTTGCTTGTTATGCTTAATTGATTTTAAAAAATATATCTCATTGGTCAACAGACGATTAGTTTTTCTTATTCATATTTGTTCAGACAGTTGTTGTCACTAGATATTCTTTTCTTTTCCTTACTAAGCCCTAATATTAAGACAATAATGGATGTTTCGCTTTTAAGACATAACGTAAGATTGTAAATATGTGTAAAGGACTATATATAAATTTGGAGCTATAAGTTTTAAAGGTTATTTAAAGGCTTACACTTTAAATAGGCTTCAAGCCTCGTCAGGCCTTTTGAAGGCCTAGGCTCATGCCTAAAAAAAGCCTACATACAGGCTCAGACTTTGAATCTTTATTGCAGGCCCATGCTTATTTAGGTAAAGTCCAGCTCATTTCCATTACTAGGACTCACCAAGATGTTGCGATTATATGTACAATTAATGGCTGTTGTTTTATTGGGTTATGATAAAAAGTAAGGATTTAGCTGAGACTGAAGTAGTGGCTGTAAAAACTTTTTTGCATTGAGCAACATTTTTTCAAAATTCATAGTTAGCACGTGCATGTTAGATGCTGTGTAGTATGATCAGCTAAATGACATGCTTCCAATTTTTTTTCTTCCTTTGTTATTTAAAGAGCAGGCAATAGGTAATAATGATTTATTATTACAAGTAAGATTGAAAAAATGACCTCTCACTTCCAGAGGAGTTTCCATACCACTTAGTTACCATATTATTTCTAAATGATATATTTAAACTTTAAAAAGAATTGTGACTGCTAATCATCAATCTAAGAACTTTTATAGTGATAACTTTCAAAATTAGTATATGTAAGACAGTAAAATTATAATAATACTGACTGATGAATGGATTGATTAGAATTTAAAGGGAAAAAGTGTAGAAGGGGCTGCCAATCGCCTTATATAACCTTCCTAAAAACGGGAGGTTAGAGGTTTAATATCGCTTGTAACTGTCATTAGTACCCACCCCTAGCCCCTTTGTGTAAAAAACAGTAGGGGGGGGGGGGAGGAGGATTGTTTACGTGTTAACTATAAATGACATGTGATGTGTCTCTCTTTTAACTTGATGATGTTTCTATTTAATCATACACACACGCGAAGCTGCATGGATCGAGTCACGTATACATGCAATAATGAACGCAGCCTAGGGGCGTATGTATGTGTATATATGGAAGGAAAATAATAATAATAATTAATATCATAGAAAACGACGATGTTGACGAAAAAAACTTTGCATGTGCCAAACGTATCTCCAAAAGGTCACTATTACAGAAATCACAAAATATGACGGTTATTATCTACTATATATAACGGTTCTAAACTGTCATATATGCTAGTGTTATAAAAGCTCAGCGCAGATACATTACGGTTTTGAACTATTATTTATTCCGAACCTATTATAACAGTTATAATATAACATCAGTTATGTATTGAGGCTCAATGAAACCATGATATGCCCATTGTTATGATAATAATTAATGGGTACACATAAACAACCATCATAATATACATGGTACTACTTTCATATAATACATAATGGTTCCGCTTTTACACTTGGTATATATGTATTAACATATATAACAATTACGGTTCTTTCAAAATAATCGTCATTAGTTGATAAAAATAACGGTTGTTAGGTAACAACAGTGATTTATCGAAGCTAATTTGTTTTTTAAAAAAAAAAAATTGGAGGGGGAGGGATATGCTTTCGAGATCCTCTTGCATATACATTTATAGAACGAATCACAATACATATTGACATTTTCATTCATATACAAATTAATATAACAAATCTGAATATATTTATAATCATTCATGTACATGTATACACTATTAAAACCAAAACTTTAAAACAAACAAATCATCAACATCTATAAATTTATAGTCATTCTATGTATTATTTACTCTCCAACTGATGTTACATAGATGTCGCTAACTCTTCAGCCACTTCTTCCATTTGTGAGTTGCTAAACATCGTGAGGCGTTAAAATACTGTACGAAAATTAAACAAAAGATGAAAATTAGATATTGTAATATATAATTGATCGAATGTATATATGAACGAATTGAGCATATAATAAACCATATTTGTATCAATATTTTCAGGACCGTGCGTGATTATATCCTTCATGTACTACATCACACAGTATGTCTAGTTGTTTTAGGCACTATAAAGAAATGAGAAGAAAAAAATTTCAGTCAGTCATATATATAAACTATATGTGTGCTTCTATTTAATATTATAGTCATTGAAAAATACTATATATACCTTCGGACACAGCCATTGAAGGTGTATCTAAAGCAGCTATCAGTGAGGTTGCAATTGTTGCAGTCGAAACCATTCTACATGCGATACGTACAAACTGCTATGAGAAGATACAATAAAAAAATTATATTTATAGAAACATGCAAGCTAAACTGAATTATAAGAGATGGTGAATGCATAAGTTACTGGTTGAATGTCCCTACGCGTATGGTCTCCTATCTGGATCCTCGCCATAGAGTTGTAAAACTAAATCTTTTTGCGGATTAGATTTACCACTATGAGCATCCATTGCTCCCTAAATAGAATAATAAATCACATCATCATGAGAATTACAAAATAAATAAAAATTAATTTCAACAGAGTTAATGGTGTTCCCACCCTTGAATGTAAGGGCCCATTTGGTATAAGGAAAGTTTGAATGGGAAAGGAAAGGAAAGGAACTGAATGGAAAGGAAGGGAAGATTGAGAGGGAACTTAACAGAGTGTTTTGATTGGTAGACATGGAAATTAGATGGAAGATGATAATTCTTTTTTAAAAAAAATCAAAATATAAGATTTGAAATGTGCAAAATACCCCTTAAAAAAACATCCCTCCTTATTTATCCCTAACGTCTCGACAGCACACAAAAAAGAAAAAAAAAATCAGATCTAGGAAACAATCGCAGGTTCCGACAGTGGTGGTAGTCTGGTGTTGGAGGTCGTAGGTTCCGACGATTTTCCCTTTCTCACCACTGTCAATGTCGCAAGACGGTGCGTGGAAGCTTACAGTTTTTCCCTCTCTCGTCCCTGTCAATGTCATGTGTTTCGATGGTTTTCCCTTTCTCACTGCTGTCAATGTTGCGGCTTCTTCAGCGATGGTGAAGGTGGAAGTCTTCGCTAGCAGTGAAGAGAGTCAAAGGCGAGAGGAAGAGAGTCGAAGGTGAAGTTAGTGAAGATCGATGAGAAAGAAGGAAGAAGATTTAAGGACTTAATGGGAATTTCATAGGAGGGAAGATTAGATCCCACCAATATGTGAAGGATCGGATCTTCCCTCAAACATGGGAACTTGAGCAGTCGCTGAAACTTGCCTTACCGGATCTTCCGCGTACCAAACGTCAAATGCCATGGGAGCTTTGGAATCTTCCCTTCCCTTTTCCAGTCTTCTATGTACCAAACGGGCCCTAAGGCACAAAGAAGTATGTGTCTCTTGTATCTGGCGGCCTCCTTATGAATTCATCCCCAAGAAACCTTACGTGATTATACTTGATATCTTCCTTCATGTCGTCACCCTAGTGCCTGACATTATCTTGGCGGACTAACTTGATCTTGTCCTAGAGGTCATGGGGGAGGATGTAAGTATAGTATAGGTGTTTGAAATACTGAAACCAACATACCAAAATGTAATCAAAGTTCTAAGCAACCAACTATTTAATTATAGTTGAAAAAATACCTAGTAAAGAAATTGACAGAGTTTGTACTTTAATTTCCATCTTCTTGTTCAGCACCTCTGAAACAAGCTCTTGGCTTATAGCATCTTGTTGGTCTTCTTGGTCAAAGACCTCTCAAATTTGATCATTAGAAACATGTCTAAAGCAAAGATCTTGTCAGCGAACTCCTAGAGGGACTTTCGGGCATATTGACTAATGAGCTTATTTTGTGAGGTAGACTTCTTCCTAAATTAATCATTCGGGATAGGATGCTTCATCTTCTTAGACTGAGTGAGGGTTTTGGAAGTGGGGGGCTTAGACTGATCAGTGGGTGACTTCTTTTAAGCGACCGACTTCTTTTGAGTGGGAGGCTTCTATACTCAAAGTAGACAACGAGGCCACGTAACGAAACTGCCCGTAACCTCTCCCATTGTATCTGTGTCTTTGGTAAGCACATGGAGTAGGTAGCTGGGATCGATGTTGGTGTTGATTTGTACCTTCACATGCTCATGAGGAATAGACTCGTTATAAAGCGTGTTATCTTTTGGACAGTTGAACATTCAGCCCGTTGCAGTTGTATGGTGTCCAGGGTTATCAGCAAAACACTCAACATCCACCAAACCTTAGGCAAATCATGTGGGTAAATGTATAGTTACCTCTAGTACTTGAGCTACAATTTCCCCTTTGTTGCTTCATAAAACGCTCATTTATCAACTCTTGTGTGAGAAACCATATTTGTTCATGTATTTCAACACACTGTTTCTGGAGCTTTTTGTACTTTTTTGTCCCGGTTATTTCTTTGAGGTTGCCGCAAAACATAATATTTTGTCTTGGTCAATCTAAAGCCGGCACCCCTAAGAAGACCAAGATGGTCAGGCCCCAATATCCTAGCCAATATGTCCTTACTCATAGAAAGGCAACCCCCTGTGTCGTAACTTCTTGGTACATGGCTTGCAATACATTTAATAGTAATGTTAATATTGATAGTTAATTAAAGATATTACTTCCATGAATCAGGGACTAATATTAATACTTACCATTTTAGCGATGACCTCCTTTACTTGTGGATCATCATAAGAGGCATCATTATTTTGCCTTGCCATCGACCAAAGTTCATGACAGGGAGATCTACTATCGTCCCCACTCTTAGTAGCCAACTTTTGAGCAATACGAGCATATACCTCGTTCGCCCTCCTTTATAGGAATACTTATTGTTCTTCACCCTCGCCCTATTTACCCAGCTTAATTCCTACAAAAACACACAACACTCAAGTTAATATTAAACAAATATATGAAGGTCTTATGAATTTAACAATTACTTGGAATGACGGGTGATGATGTGAGATGAAAAATTCTCCCCAATCATCCGATTTGATAATGGACCAAAGATCCACATAAACTTTTATCTCATCCGCCTCTATAGGATTTTGCATATATGTCTTTGTCAATGCATGACAGAATGTGCATAGTGATTGGCTAGCCTTCTTGACGACAAATTCTTTACTAGACTTTTCGTATATATGATATGTAGATTGCAAAGCACACAATTCAAGTTAACATTTTTTACAAGTACATAGCAAGTAATTAGTAGGCATATATACCATACCCTGATTTTGTCTGAAATAACGTCTGCGTAATCTCCCTATACCCAACGTCAATTACCCATCGTGATAGGAACATTGGTCCTTACTGTTAAGCCGATGTAACTGATGAAGTGTGACAGCTCAAGAGGTTGACTGTCATTGTTCCATGTCACGTGAAATTTTCTCCCCAAAGACTTTGCTTCATTCACAAAAATCAAGGAACAATATCATGCACTCGTTGTACCACCTGTTTTGGAGTCTCGTTTCTGGGATGCCTAAGGACAACATTAGTACCAGTGAGAATACTAGTACTAAGAACATTATTGGAACTATGGGCATTATCACTACCGCAAGAAGTAGAACTGGTCATTTTAACTAGAAAACAAAACTTATTTGTCAGTCATAGAGAACATAGCAATGGGATTTCAAAAAAATACGATGCACAACCACTACCAAAAAAAAAAAATTTGTTTAGCGATGGACTAAATCTTTCCCTAGAAAGACAAAATTTTTTGCAAAAAAGGGTCTGCGACGGAATTTGAATGGGAAAAACATCAGTTGCAAACAAAATTTGTAACGGATTTTGTTTCATCCAAAATCCTATTCATATGCAAAATTGTGTAAATTTGTCGCAACATGCATGGTTGCCCACATTTGAAAAATTGTGTAAATTCGTCGCAAATTGAGGAATTAGAAGAAAAAAAATTCTAATTATCAGGGCTCTTCCACAACAACCACTCAAATAAAATATATATATATATTATGAAATAAACAATCCTGAATAATGTATTAAAAAAAGTGTACATGAAGAAATATATACAGTAGCAATCCTAAAATGTTATACATAAACAAAACAAAATATAAACAACAATTTTGCCAACAAAATGAACTATTAAGCATAAAAATCATAAATAAGATCTATATACTAGCAGCCTGGTCATTAGAATTTATTTCACTCTCTACTTGATCGAATTCCTCACACGTCGCTTCCCTCACAGTCATCTCCACTTCGCCACCTTCGGAATGGTATTCACTTACTGCACCTCCGTGGCCGCCATCTCACCCAGTAGACCTCTGGGTTATGTTTTTAACGCCTTCTCCTTTGTTGCTCCCTTCTCCCTGCCTTTCATAGTTCCATTTTTAAGAGACTCTGAGCTTTCTTGCAAAATCAGAAATACCGTGAAAGGATTCTGCGCCAATCGTCAACCGTGATTCAACCTTTTCCTAGTTGGAAAGAATGACAAGCAGAAACTAAACTCAATTAATTTGTAGACTTTGTGCGCCATGGGTGAGGGAGATGAAAAAGAAACAACTTACAAGTCCTTTCTCTCTAGCTACAGCAAGTGAACCAGCTGCAACGAAATCTTTTTAGGACACCTAATTTAAAATTGAATTGAAAATAAAGGTGTTAGTGTAGCATAAATATGCAGAAAAGCAAGTCTTTTCCTACTTTATATATAGCTCCTATATGTATAATGGAAGAAGCATTTAATAATAAAATGGAGCAAAAGTGGGTTCTCATATATATAAGCTTTCATTGTCTTGTCTCATGCAGCACACATTAGTGATGAGTACAAGGTAAATTCTAAGACATTCAGAGCTAAAGTTGAACAGATCTAGTTAAAGCAGGTTCGTTACTAGCTATCAACTGGAACAACTGAATTTTAAGCAAGAGAACTGAAAGAAAGTCAAATTGGAAACAACATTGTTGAAAGCCATCTGCATTTGCCTTTTTGTGATATGCTGGGCAAAATAAATGATATTAAAGTATTTGTAATACCTCCAACTATAAGATTTGGAAGCTGATACTCTACACTGCACCATCATAAAAGTATTTAAGTAACAGAAATCAGATGAATAAAGTAGCAATACATGTGATGAGGGCCATTATAGAATAATCTAAGTTCTACTGTAGTGTATAGGAGAATGCATTGATGATTTTGCCAAGAGAAACATAAAAGGCAATCATGCAAATACGATATCTTTTCTTTGGTTAAAAAATGATCTCTGACTTTGTAATTTGTGTGTGTTTCATACATGATGCAACACAACCTCATGTTTCAGCACAAAATTGCTAGCAGCAATTAAAAAACTAGACAGCAGTTATAAGAACAAATGATTGACAGAAACTAAAATTTAGAAAGTGTTTGGAGCATACCTTTCCGTATCTGTTAAAAGGACTCACTAAAGGAAACCATGCATTCAAGTATGGCCATTTCAAGAATTTTCTACAAAGTAAATCCATAGAATTAAATCAAATAAATTTAAAAGAAGCAACCTGCTTTCTAGATGATGAATCAGCCAAGCTCACTGAAAGTATACAGAAGTATAAAGAAAAAGGAATGAGAAGGCCTGATCAACACTGCAGCTAAAAAAGGCTAATACACAACAGTGCAAGTTCTTATTCCAAACACCAATGAGACTGTCTTTCCTCTCCTGTTACATGAAAACTAAGCTCCAGCAAAAATGAGATCAATTCACCAGCATCAACACCTCATGCCTGCATAGAGTAGATGATATAGAGCCAACAAGAAACAAGCGATAAAAACATCAGAAATATATAATCAGGGTTGAAGAGCAATTTCTTGCGTTGAAGAGCATTTGTATCCATAAGCTGTAATTTACATGGATGATGCAAGTCATTAGGGAGAATCATGTCAAGTGTGAAAGGATTGCAAATCATTGACACATACCAAAAATTGAAATCCACTTTTGGTTAATCTGGGAGCTTCTTTATCTATACATTGGTACACAAAACATAAAAGAAATGTTAGCAAGACCCTTGAATTAGAAATGAAAAACATATTGCAAGTAAACAAAACCTTTGTATCATAAGTTGCCGCTGGAAAACTTTCACTAAAGAAGAGCTGATGTTTGAAGGCCTTTCAACTTGGTTTGGGCTTAAAAGTCGCAACAAGAAACGTTGATTTATCACAGAATTAAGATTGAAGAGTTAGGGCTAATTTTGTTCAGACCAAATTAAATAAACGCTGATTTTCATTTGTAATCATGCTGGTTGTGATTCAAATTCAAAAGCTTTAGGCCCCGTTTGGGTCGAAGAAAATCGAGGGAGGGAAAAGGAAAATTGGGATTTTTCAGTGGCGGCGGCTATTTGAATCAAATTTTCCTTGGAAAATACTTTCCCGCCACGCGTCATTCTCCCACATTTAAATGAAAATGGGTTCCCACCAAAAATGGTGGAAAGCCATTTTCCAGCGGTTATGAAAATGGCCTAAAGCCCATTTTGCCCTGATCACATGGTAGAGAGAGAAGAGAATGACGATGGAGAGAGGAAGAGAGAAAAGAGAGTGACGATGGGGAGAGGAAGAGAGAGAAGAGAATGACACCGGAAAACATTGTTGAAGGAGGAGGAAGAAGCCACCGACAGTGGCCTCTTTGTCGATGCGGTGCAAATCCGTCAGACCAAAGGTGACGGAAATGGAAGCGAGTCGACGACCGACCATTGGAGCTTTAACGAAATAAGGAGGAAGAGAGAAGGAAGATTTTTCTGTGAAAAAATTGGAGACGACGATCACACTTTTAACGTCCGTTTTTAAAAACCAGTCGTTAAATTTTTTTAGATATTTAAATAACGGTCGTTATATGTCTACAAATCCACAACACGTACACATGAAGTTGAAATATCTAAAAAATTCGAATTTCAACGATTGGTTTTAAAAAACCAGTCATTGTAACTCAAAACAAAAAATAAAATAAAATGGCACGGGAAAAGCTTGAACTAAATGATATTGATATATTTCTTACAGATATATATAAAAGAGATATATTGTTTAGTTTATTAAATTTAATTAGGAACTAAATAAGTGAAAGTATGATTACATTTCTTCTCTTAACTATCGAAATTCTAGGCTACATATTTGGAAATTGCTATAAATATGGGGTAAAACCATTTATATAAATAAAATAGATATATTTTTTAATTTATTAAATTTAATTATTAGGAACTAACTAAATGAAAATATGGTCATATTTCTTCTCTTAACTATCGAAATTATAGGCTACATATTAGGAAATAGCTATAAATATGAGATAAAATCACAATGGTCATATAATCTTGAAGCTTGTATTCTAACGGTAAGTAGCACTAATCTTTTGCAAAATAAAATTAAATGGTGTCTCAAAATAAAATAAATGGTGTCTAAAATACAACGACTGTTTTAATAAAAACAGTCGTTGTATCACAACATTTAACGTTCATTCTTAATAAATGGACGTTAAAATTAAGGAGAAAATTACAACAGTGTCACCGCCTATGTTTTAACATTTAAATTTCGTTTTTCAATGTAAGTTTTTTTATTAGTTTTGAATATTTTATTATTAATTTCAATAATAATAAGATGATTATTTATTTCAATTAATAATCGTCTACAATTTTGTCTAACATATGTGAGAAGACGTCGTGCATGCACTGTGTGTGATTTTGTGTGGTTTATAATAATATTTTCTTTTAGGGGCAAAATGGTATTTTGTCTTATTTTCCTACTTTATTTTCTTTCAATCAAATAAAAAATTTTCTATCAACCTATTTTCTTTTCCAATGCGAACCAAACGCATCAAGGAAAAATATTTTGCTTTCCATTCTATTCTTTTCATTTCCATTCCTTTCCATTCTTACATTTTCTTTGATCCAAACGGGGCCTTATAGTTCTACACTGGGCTAATATATACTACTAATTTGACGCAAGCTTAATGTAACCACTTACTAGCTCCGAAGGCAACTAATACTCGTGAACGACGGAAGGAGTGAGGACGGCAAGGTCGGACGAGCGTGGACGGCGAGGTCGGACCAGCATGGACGACGAGGTTGGAGGATCGAGGACAACGAGGTTGTAGGAGCGAGACGGCGATGTTGGAGGAGCAAGAACGGATATGGAAGAGGAGCAACGATAGATGGCTATGGAGGAGGCACGAGGACGACTATGGAGTAGGTAGAGGGTTTCAGAGGACCGAGCAGTGGCTCAGTGGCGTCTGGACTCTGGAGCAGGAGCAGAGAAGAGAAGGCAAACTGGTGAAATCATGAGGATGTCAGGTTGAGTGACTTTGAACTGACAAGGAGCGATGGATTGTTTTATCGTTGCAATTTGCAACAGCTTGTTTTTTCTGTCTCAATTTGCAACGAATTTCTCTTCCATTGTGTAACTAACTGCTTTTCCGTCACAATTTTTGACAAATTATTTTTCCGTCGCAAATTGCGATAGTACTTTGTTGACGGTCACAAATTTTGTTTAATTGCGACGGATTTTTTTCCCTCATAAATTCCATCACCCTTGCAATATTTTCTAGTAGTGAACTAAGGTCAAAACCTACCTAGGCAAGATGAAGTGAAAATAAGGAGAATGCAAAATGCAAAAGAGAAATCATACCTCAAAATAAGGAGAGAACAGAGCACGCAAAGGAATGCGACCTAGCTAGGGCTCTAAAACGAAAAGGCAAGTTAGGGCAATCGAAGCCACTAGCACAGCTGTCAAACCAAAGTTCAAAGAAATCAGTGGATGAAGTGGTTTGCCTGAAAGCAACTGTCAACGGCTGAAAAAGTCAACCGAAGTTGTGGGGTTCCAAGTATGGTGGGTAACGTTCAACCAAAGATAAGTGTGTTAAGTGTAATAACTTAGGAAAGTGAAGAGGCACAAGATAACAGGTGTTTTAAAAGACTTGACAAAACTTGCTGAGGATTATATGTTCAGAACCGTTATGAAAGGTGGAATTTTTCTTACAATTCATAATTTACAACCGTAATGAACCTTTGAACGAAATTTCACAGTTTTAACATGACAAATATTAGGTTTTATAAACGACGACAGTGATTTCTTAATAACTGTTGGGTATTTAACATGGCATTCTAAAAAATGTTGGGTTTTACATAATAACTTGACTTTTTTTAATAATTTTTAAAGTTAATTATTCAACCCCATAGTACAATAAAAAAAATAAAATAAAAAATGAGAATGTGAATGTGAATAAAGGAGAGTGCGAACGAGAGGGGTCAGTCCCTTCAAGCACTGATCCATGCATCATTGCTCTCCTATGTAATTGATGAAGAACAAATGTCAGAAGTTGGAATAGAAGTTAATGGATAAGGTTTTCGCGGGTTATTCAACAAACCGTGTCCTTTGGAATGGAAAGGGTTACATTATATAGAGCCAAATGTGTCGTTATAAATTGCCACGGTTAACATAAGTAACAGTTATTTACTAATAACTGTGAACATTTATTGTAAAATGTCTAAATTAGTTACAGTAGTTTACTAATAACCATGAAGAGATAAATATTTTTAAAAAATATATTTTTGGGCTACATTGCACTCATGATTAATTATTTTTAATATTAAAAAAAAAGTAGTAGTGGTTTTTAATCATCACCACTACTGTTGTCCTCCTCCTCCTACCCCTTCTCGCTCGGCACATCATCGACGTCTGAGGAAGGAGATGAAGGGTTTGACTGGAAGTTATCACAAACAACCTAATTGTGATGAATAATGAGGTCTAACTTCTTGTTCAGATTGTGGGCTTGTCTAGCTAGATGCCTTGTGGAGCGGTCAAAGCTAGCCAACATCTGCAACAAAGCCTCCATTGGAGGAGGAGGCTAGAAAAGGAGGAGGAGGGTGAGAATAACAAGGAGGAAGGCGAGCATGTGGAGGAGGAGGAGGACGAATGGAAAGAGTTCTCTAGTGTCTAATAAGGGAGACAAGGACAAGGTTTTGAAAATGTGCTTTTTAGAAAATTACTAAGAACAAAAGGAATATGTTAGTATAAATATAGTTGAATACTTCGCTCTAAAGTATTTAACTTAGGAGAACCAGTACTTGGTGGCAAATCGAATGAGGTTTTGAAAATGTGCTTTTCAGATTTGTTCTTTACATGATGGTTTATTATTATGAAATGTCGTTTTTGTCGTTTATGCTTTACAGTCAATAGATATTACCATTATATTTGTGCTTTTGTTGATGTAGAGTTGGAAGACAAATCGTTTGTAAATGTTACATGATGATTGTTTTGAAAGAACCGTCACTTTTGTCCCTTAATAAATGACAGTTATTAACTATAGCTGTTAATTTTGGGTTTTTGTGAATTCTCACTACTACAAAAATTGGATATTACTACCTCAAACGACGTCCTTATTTAAAAATAGGAAGTAAAAAATCTAGGCGGTGACATTCTTGTAATTATTTGCAAGGAACTAGACCCTTGAGTGTCCTGAATTAGAGTTTAGGACTTATAAAATTGCTTTTTGTCGTCCTAACATTTTTTAAGGAAGCCTAACATCTGGGTATATTGTTTCGCGCCATGGGAAATATGAGAATATTTTGTTTGGCGCCATGAGATTTAATTTTATTTGGAATAAAATTCATTTTATGCGTCCTAAAATTGTTTAAGGACAACTAAAATCTGGGAAAATATTTGGCACCATGGAAAATATGAGAATATATTATTTGGCGCCGTGGAAATATTGTTTTTGTAAAAAACAGTGGCGACCTTAATCAAATTAAGGACGCCAATATTGAAAAATTGGCGTCCTGAATTTACTTTCAGGTCGCCAATTTTTGAATGGGAAATATGAAAATATATTTATTGGCGCCGTTTGAATATTTTTTAAAAAAATTGGCAACCTGAAATTGAATTCAGGTCGCCAATTTTTTTTATTTTGTCGACCTAAATTTCTATCAGGTCGCCAAAATTGCCATAAACCCTTTAATTTTGCCAAATATCCCTCATCCGACACCCACTCTTATAATTTCTCATGTATTTCCCTCTGCTTCTCTCATTGAACCCTATCGACTCAATCTCCTTGCTCAATTGACGTCGAACCCTAATCGCGATCACGCTCACTCCATTTTGCGCGACAGTCCATCCCCTCCGTCTTCCCTCTTCGTGGCGTCCATCGGCTCTGGTTCTCTGTTTCCGGCGCCCCCCCCCCCCCCACCTTCTTCGACGATCTACCTTCTTCGACGATCTCGATCTAACAGTACGCCGCCCTTGCTTTGGTTCAGTTCTTTCATGCTCCTATTGCGTTGTACTGTCATTGAGGTCAATTCAAGCACTCTGGTTGGTTCTGTTCATCCCTCAGGTAAGGTTGCCTGAGTTGTGTTTTCGCCTTAATCCTAAACTTGAATGTTAATCAACAGAATCAGAGTACTCATGTAGAGATTAATTTTTTATTGCGGGTGTTTTGTTATATCCAATTTGCTTTCACTTCTCGATCGTATTCCAATGGTCAAATGATGGAACTTTGATTCTCTTGATACTATAACTCATGGAATAGTAAGAAGTAATGATACTTCCTTTGCCTTAATATTGTTTGTGGTGGTGCATACATACTTCATGTTTTTTCTTTCTCTTTTCATTTTGTTGTTTTGCTCTCTCTCTCTCTCTCTCTCTCTCTCTCTCTCTCTCTCTCTCTCTCTCTCTCTCTCTCTCTCTCTCTCTCTCTCTCTCACCTCATCTTTCGTGCAGCACACAAGGCTAGGGAGCATTTGATTATTTATTAATTAATTGAAGCATGAACATGGGTGGCGTGTGCTGACATATAAATATGCTTGTGCCCTTTTTGTCATTGTTCTTACAAAATGTTGAGAAATAATTATCATTGCTTTTCCTTAGTACGATGCTTGTGTTGATGTGTGTCTTCTTCACTTTTATTTATTTGTTTGTTTTTCTTTCTCGTCTCACCTCTTGCGCCACATCCAAGACTAGGAGGTATGTCCCCTTTTCATGATCATTTATCTATTAGCTTGAGTGATATAACATGCATGCATATCTTCCATTTCTATTTTGCTTACCTACTATAGCACATGTGTAGCGTAAAAGGATGATGCATGAAGAGATATGTGTGCTTAATTTTCATTATCTCATTGAATTATCCTCTATATTGTTGCTGGACGTATTGCATTAGGGATCAAGAGGTATGTGCTTTTGCCATTATCTACACTTGATCATGATCTCGCCTTGTCTTCTAATGGTGATATGTGTCATGCTTATTTGTTTTGTTATAAGTTGATTCAAATAGACAGCTATAGCAGTCTTCAGTATGTTTTGGTTTTGACAAAAAAAAAAAAAAAAAAGTCCTAAAGCTCCATACCGCGTGCCAAAAAATTTCCTCCTAGCTAGTCTTAATTATTTTCCTTGACATATAATTCACCTTACATGTTGGTTACTTTATATTGATGATTTAATTATATATTTATATATTGTTTAAGTTTCTGTTTATCTTTTTCATGGTTCTTCGACTGTATGTGTAAAAGATAAATTATTCGAATAGGAAATTATCCGGGTTCTTTTAGAATTAGATGTTTATAACTTTAGTGAAGTAATGCTAGCTACTTGATGATTTTGGTTCTGATCTGAAAAGCTACTTGATGATTTTAGAATTAGAATGGTTCCGCTACTTGATGATGTTAGAATTAGAATGAGAAACTAGCTCGTTTGTTTGCCACTTCTCCTTCCATGTTCCTTTGTTTTTTTGTATTTCTGCATGTGAATTTCTTATGCATTTCTGAAAATTGATGCGTTCTTTTGTTTGAGATGAATTAGTATTGTATGAACTTTGGGTGGAATTTTCCACAATTGCATTAAAACATGTTTCTTGGAAATTTTCCACAATTGCATTAAAACATGTTTCTTTGAAAGTATATTTGATCAATTTTAGTTATCTGGAAATTTGTAGTGTTAAGTTCTCAGTGATTACTTCTTTTTTGACTTCAGGAAGCTAATAACCCTTTTGAGTACAGTGACTTGCCTACGACAACAACCCACAAGAGCTTGAGGGGTGCTAGCTAGGGTAGGTATATTTAATCATGTTCCTTTTGTCATACAATTATTCCCTCTCATATGTTAGTTTGAATTATTCTAATGTTGTTGTCTTTAGGTTGAATGGAGCAAATAAATTTCAAACATCAGAATTTGAAGTTGAGGTAATTATAGTTAAATATTGTTGTTTTTTTGTTGATGTGCATTGAACTAGGTAAACTTTGTTGTATGAATAACGATGCTTAGAAGTCCATAATTTATAGTTTATGACTTAGACAATTTAGCTATATTTTTATATTTTGTATTGATGAAATTGTTGGATTTAATAGCTGATATTGATCTGAATTGCCTTAGTTAGTAAGTTTTATTGAATGAAGCTGAAATTGTTTGTTGTTGAAATTTTGGGATGTCTTACTTTTGAGGGGAAATGCTGTCGAAATTTTTTTACAAGATTGAGAAAAAAGCATATCGTTCTTGAAATTTCACATTTTTTGGCTGGATCAAGTGATCAATCTGTTTTATGTAAATCTTTTGATAGACGAATGCTTCTTGAGATTCTTTCGGAACTGTGGTGGTGACATTTATATTGCATGAGATTCTTCGGAATTGTGATGGTGGCATTTATGTTGCATGTCTGCTTTTTGATTATGAAGGAATCCTTAAAATTGCAGAATTTTGGACTGGTAGCTTTGTATGATCCTGAGCACAATGAGCCCTTGACAAGTACAGTTGTCACACTTTGGTATCGTGCTCTCGAGCTTCTTCTTGGGGCTACACATTATGGTGTCGGCATTGATCTCTGGAGTGCTAGATGATTCTTATTGGCAAAGCTGCTTACTGGGAAGCCAATCATGCTTGGTCGAACAGAGGTATTGCTTGTTGTGTTGATCCTCATGTGGCCGTTTGCATAATGAAATGCCCTTAAAATGTATATAGTGCGAGTTTGATGCTCATCTTGTTGACTTGTAGTGGACATTTCTGTGCTTTTTTTGGATTGATGGTGTTCCTTAGTTGGTGGTTCGCATTGGGCACATGTTGGGCTGTTTAATTAGCCTAATTAGATTTTGATTTGTTTTCATTTTGAGCAGTGTCTGAGCTTGTATATGGCTGAAATCTATGACTCCTGAATGTAAAGTTTGATATTGGTGGTTCGCATTGGGCTCATGTTGGGCTGTTTAATTGACCTAATTAGATTCTGATTGTTTTCATTTTGAGCACTGTCTGGGCTTGTATATGGCTGAAATCTATATATGACTCATGAATGTAAAGTTTGATATTTCAGTTTTGCAGCAAATTGGCCAATTTTATATGCAGGAATATTTTTTAAAAAAAAAAACTAATTTAAGGCGTCCTGAAAATAAGATTAGGACGCCCAAAACGTGATTTAAGGCGTCCTGAATAGGTTTTAGGACGCCTTATTAAGGCGTCCTGAATAGGATTTAAGATGCCTTATTAAAGGCGTCCTGAATTGGATTAAGGCGTCCTGAATAGGATTCAGGACGCCTTTTATTAGGCGTCCTGAAATTATATTCAGGACGCCTTTAATGAGGCATCCTGAATAAACTTCAGGACGCCAAAAGATATAATTTCAACTACTCCCTCCGAGACGTCCCTCAGAAAAGGGACGTTAATTGGGTCTTATTTATGTCGTTTTTTTAGCTTTTTTGTAGTAGTGTCTGCCTCACAATACATGACGGTGCATTTAATTAAACTTTACTTTAAGTATTATCTATCCTTATGCGACCTCCGTCTCGACATACATAACATTTATTAGCTGTAACAGTGATAATATTAAGCATTATAAATGCGCAAATTTATAGTAGTGGTTTTGAATCCTTAATTGTTGATATGCCCTTTGGTTTTTGGGACCTAACAAAAGCTCACATTAAGCGTCTTCATTAATTACACCAAACTTTCTTCCGGGATCGGAAACTCTTTTACTTTTAATTATATAATATTTTATGTCTTTGTTCGGTGTAGGACATAGATGTCTAGCCTGAAGGGAATAGTGAGTTGTTTATATCGGATCAAATGATTCCTCAAGGTATCTATGTGGAAGATCCAAAAGGAATATCAAATGACTCTCCCAGATATCTATATAGAAGATACCAGCAAGAGCAACGAATCATTGTGCAATACGAGAATGGCGTTTAGCCAAGAGGGGGTGAGGTGTGTGCACAGTGAAGCTGAATAGTAAATAGGATCAATAGAGAATGTATACATTTTAGGTTAATCTCCTATTTACAGAGATTACCTTAGGGTTTGGACCTTGAGCTTTGTGCACCTTTCAGCCCATGTTTCAGCCGCACTACCTGCATGTTTCAGGCGCACTACCTTTCATGTTCCATGATTATAGGTCAATTAGTGTATTACCTGATTATGGAAGGATTCTGGTACCAATTGTCCTTGCTCGGCATCATAGTAGATGGGCCTCATACATGAGTCCATAACATGTACACATATTCATTCAGTGATATGTGTGTGTATAAGCTTTGTGTTGTGTGGAGTACGCTCAGAGAAGTTTGGAGAAGATGAGAGAGGGTATATAGTATGTGCCCATATACAAGGAAACCTCAGCAAACTTTTCCGACTGTTGCGTAGGCATCCTTGCATAAGCAAGTATAGGGAAGTGTTGTTTAAGGTATACATTTCGTTATGCCAATTAATCAACACTTGGTCCTCTTTATCATATGATTCGTGTTCCCTTTTACACGTCTATATATATTAGTATTGCAACATCCGTATCAAACTCGTCAATCATCCATCCTATTTCATTCATTATTTATATTATTTAAATCAAATTTAAATACACATACCCTCTGTATTTTCTGCTTACACGTTTCTTTGAACAAATAATTTATAGTTAGTCTATAGTCTACTAGTCCGTTATTTCCTTCTCTAATTTTTTGCACAAAATTGATTGATTTATTATATATATTTAATATATAGCCTGTGTCAATTTTGAGGTCGTGAAGTAGCTAGGATTCAATGTTTTGAAAGGGGAGAAAAAATTGAGGCATGAATTTTTGTATTCGTTAAATTGCTTATCTCACACTTAATATTGTGTAATTGACATTGAAATAACAATTTCATCATATAGTTGGACATAGCCAAGTATAGCCAAGTGCCTTTATGTGCGGCTTGGAACCCTCCTCTTCCCTTCCTTCCTCTTTTTCTTTTTTTAGCCATTAAATCAACATTTAAATGATCCATATTTGATCTTTTATAAAATTATTGTTAAAATATTAAATCATAAAAATAAAAATAATTAATTAGATACAAATTGCTAAATTTTGATATAAATAATCCAACATTGCAATAAAAAAAATATTTTGTATAAAACTAAATCTAGACCATTCAAATTTTGATCTAATGACTAGAAAAGGAAGAGGATGGGGGAAAAAAGATGAGGGGTTCCAAACCACTTAATGTGGGGGTGTCATCACTTACTTCCAAGGCTGCATAGATCTCTTTATCGTTACTAGTCAAAATCCGGTGAATTAAATTAAAAAGATTTGGATATTGTGCACATCGTCCTTGTGGAAATATATTATGCACACTTTTTATATTCATTAATGTTTCTAAATAAATCAATTAATCATCAACTTTATACTAGAAATTAAACTTGTCATACCCGCTAAATAACCCATATATTTATATGAGTAAGTCAATATAATGCAATAAAACATTTGGAAGCCATAAAAGCAACGAATATGATGATATGATAAATGTAGAACAGCTCAAAATGAGATGAATAATCGTCGTATATAATATATAGGAGTATTATCCAAGCAGCACTACACACCGGCATCAACAAAGGCAATGACAAGCACTGCTCATGAATTACTCAAAGACGTCGATGATAACAAGGAAACCTGGTGCATTATTGTTAAGGTGCTTATGATTATTGTTATCTTTAACTGCGTTACTTTCTTTTAGGTAAAAAAACACACACACACACACACACATTACTTTCTTTATGTGATTTTTCTTTAGGTCCGGGAGGGTTACAAAATTTTCTTCCAATTTCATAATCATTGAATTATATTTATCTCGCGCAGCGTGTGAGAAGTACGCAAGAGAGAAATGTAAAACCAGAGAGAGGGGGAGAAAAATATAGTTGTAAGGAACATCATGCTTATCACATACGATATAAGGCCCATTTGAGAATTTTAAATATAAGATTTCATTCCCTCTTGTCTCTAACTCTTTTAGTTTTAATTATAAGGCAGGGAGAGGAAGTGTGTCTTTTCCCTTATTTAAGTATTTATAAGGTAGGGAGAGAAAGTTTTTTATATAAATGTACAATTTTACCCTTTATTTATTATTGTGCAAGCTATACTCCCTCTAGCTAGTTTAAATATAAGAATTAAACTTGTAAGAGTGTGTGATCTTTTATATAAGCTAAGGTACACTTTATTTTTGTCTAATCGTTTAATTTTTTTCCCCCCAATTTAACCCTTAATTACTCTTTCATCTCTTTTTTCACTCATTCTCTCTTTCACTCACCCTCTCCATAAATAAGTGCTTTTTAGGAAAGTATGTTATATTTTTATATATTTATTGTCTTTAACCAATTTTAATTAATTGTTTTAATTTCTTAATTTAATTATTTGGTGCTTATATTTTGAACAGGCCAAAGCTAGTATTAAATAGGGGTAAATTGTTGAATGTTGAATTTTAAAGCAATGTAAATAAGGTTTAATATTTTTCTTGGTTCTGTAAAACATATTGAAAGTATTTTATAAATACGATCATAAGAGTATTTTAAATTTTTCTTTCCCATAGTGCTCCTATTTAATGCAGCATTTTATCTCTACATATTAAATTTTAATCATTAAATGGAAATAATAATTTTTTGAAAAGAGAGAGAGAGAGAGAGAGAGAGAGAGAGAGAGAGAGAGAGAGAGAGAGAGATAGAGTGTCACAGATTCTCTCTCTACATATTAAATTTTAATCATTAAATGGAAATAATATTTTCTTTTAAAAAAAAGAGTCACAAATTCTCTATATATAAATTATAAATAACCAATTTACCTACTTTTAATTATATGATTTAATTAAGAGAATATTATATTTAGAATTGGGGGGAATATCATGAAGTTGAGGTAATAGAGAGAGGGAGGGGGAAAGGGAGAGAGTTCCAAACTTAGAGTCTGTATCCATGAGCCTAGTGACCTAATCAATTAGTACCTTTTTTAAAAAGGACAAAATGATATTTCAATAATTAACCAAGTTTAATTTATAGGTTACAAATAGACATAGAAATTAAATAAACTTCCACCAATGAAAAGACGATATGACAACTGAGAAATTATCTTAATACTAACATCAACATGTGAAAAATCAAAAAGTAAAGCAAGAATTTCCTGCCAAGTAATGCTGAGTCCTAAAGAGCATTCACTAGGGCTATGAATGAAGCATTTGTTGACGCGGTAGATGATTAGTTGATGCTTATGATCAATATGTTGGAGCTCAGAGTTTCGGATCCAAAACAAAGCAGCACGAAGACATTTTGGGGAGAAAATTGGTTCCGGGACAGTTTGATTTTGCCTCAAAAATCCTTCAAGAGGAGAGCCTTCATGACATATGATTCCTAATCAATTAGTACACATATATATTGGTTTCCCCAGAGATATGTTGGGGTATAATACTCCAATCACACATCATAATTTTTTTTTTAATCTCATTTAATTTAAATCATTTATGAGTTCCCTCATAATATTTTCTTTTCTTGAATGCTCTTTTACAACGACAAATAGAGATTTTTTAATAGATCTGTAATCATTTTCTCAGAAGAGACAATATAACAAAACCTGACTACAAGCTCTGAAGTCTCAACCTTCATCAACGTCCGTCTCTTGGATAAAAGGTGGAGGTTGACAAGGAAACAAAAGTTACCATCTATCCTGTGAGAGTATCTAGCTAACTCATCAGCAAAGGTTATAGCCTCTTTGAAATTATGATTAACCACAACCTGCCAATCCCCATGGAGTAAATACCTAACGTCATCCACAATATCTCTAAAAGGACGGTCCACATCACACCCTCTCAACATATAGTTTATAGCCTCTATACAATCAGTAAACAAAATAATCTTCCTATAACTTTTTAACCTACACAATTGAAGGCCCTAAATACAATCAATTAATTCCTCAAAAATTGGGGGAACATTCGTTAATTTGCAGCTGAAGCCTCCAAGACATCTGTCATTATCTTGAAAATATACTCCACATCCAATCCTTCCATCCTCTAGCACTAAACTAGCAACCTCCAATTTGATGACATCCTCCTCTTGATGGTTGAAATTTGTACTAGAAGAACTGATCCGCTTCCCCGTGTCATAAGTCTTGGGAGTATCCTGATCCAAGCATGCTCTAAAATAGCTATGGTTTGCATTGAGCCTGACGTTGGAATTAGTGTTTTCAAAAAGTTTATTACAACGTGAAACCCATACATCCTAACATAGATACCTAAACAGGTTTGCCCACGGAACGTTCTTGGTGTAGTTCCTTCCAATCTTGTGAGTCAGGTTCCACTTCATTCAATCTGCACCCTGCAAAGAGAAGAACATATTCCATTTTTCTAGTTTGACCACAAATTTCTAGCAGCCCATGACATCTGAGCAGTCTCACAGCATATGCATCTAGTCTTCCTCCATCTCACACCCAAGGGGGCAGGTAACAGCAGTTTCCAATCTTCTCAGTTTTCTTGTGTATGCTCTTCCATTTACAGCTAACCACATGAAATTTTCTACCTTCTTCGGAACAGACTATCTCCGATCCATAGGATCTTTCATATGTTACCTTCATCCTTGGCTCTAGCAAGTTTCACACCTAAGATTCCTATAAGTTCGGCCAATGTAGTAGACAGGGATCGATCTGAATCTCTTGCTAAAGCCCCTAATTCAAAAATTGTCTTTGTCACCGCCACAAGTATATTCTACGTAACACACTTATTTTATTATTAAATTACACGCTTGCACATCTTGGAATCGATAACAAAAAAAATTTGTGTTATTTTATTTTATTACTCCCTCTTGTCTTTAATATATAGGAGTAAGTTGAAGGTTGGATTTAGTCTTAAATATAATATCTTAATCCACTTGATCTCTCATATTTATCATTTTTAAAAAAACTAATTTAGCTAAGTTATAAACTACTACCTCCGGTCCTAATTATAAGAACATTTTTGTAGTGTAATTTACACTACAAAAATATTCTTATAATTAGGACCGGAGGGAGTAATATATAATCTTATGTTATACTAAGGTATTTTAAAGGTATCATGTCATATTTGTTATAATTAACTGATTTAATTTACTTCATTAATTTACTCAAATTAATTAAGTAGTATTAAATAAATCTTGGGATATTTATTGAGCTGAGATCGCTAACAAGAATAAAAATATGTCAACAAAAGAAATGTAAACAATTATGATAAGGCCGTGCCTTCATAATCCTTTTATAGTAAAGTCGCAATGAGTATTCATGGGCTACCTTCTGTGGGCCTATCTCGGGCTAGACATCCATCCTTTAAAAACCCATGTTCCAAAGTTATTGGTTAGAGAAGTTTAGTTGATTCATTAAAAAGCTGTGTAATTAAACCGGTCAAGAATCGGTTTAGTCTAGGAATTAACCCGATTTTAAAAAATGATTTTTTTTTTATAATTTTATATTAATAACCCTGAAATCTTCATTTTCTTACCGGTTTGGCCCCTCTCATCAATAAGCAATCTTAGCCCCTCTCATCTGCCAGAAAGGTGAAGAAAACAGAGGGTGTGATTATGGTAGATGAGTTAATTCTACTTAATTTCTGGGCTAAGATTGCTTATTGAAGCCAATCCATATCCTAATTTGTTTGAATCATCTCTTTCGAAAATATTTTATATGTTGCCGTAGGGGCTGAGGCTTTTTTTTTTCCCTTTTGGGTGGGCACCCACTATCCTAGGTCTACCTCTTTAACTTGAAGACTTCACAAGACCCAAACTAATCCGGATGAAGCTGAGAGTATTTAACATTACTGCTGTTATGGACTCATATATGAGGCCCATCGACCATGCGGCCCAACAAGGACAATTTGTGACAGAATCCCTCCATAATCAGGTAAAATGCTAATTGGTCTATAATCAAGGCCATAATCTCGAAACATGCAGGTAGTGCACCTGAAGCATGTAGGTAGTGCATCTGGGACATGCAGATAGTACGGCTGAAATGTGAGCCTGGAGGCGCACAAAGCCCTAGGACCGAAACCCTAAAGGTAATCTCTATAAATAGGGGATTAACCTAGAAGGTGCGCATTCTCTATTCATTCTATTTTACTATTCAGCCTCACTGTGCACACACCCCCACCCTTTTTTGGCTAAACGTCATACTCGTGTTGCACAGTGATCCATCACTCTCGTTGGTATCTTCTACATAGATATCTGTGAGAGTAATCTGATATTCCTTGCAGTGTCTCCTTAATAGATACCGTTAGGAATCCTTTGATCCAATATAAACTACCTACTAGTCCATTGAGGCTAAACATCTGTGTTCTTATACAGAACATTGGTGCCGACCGTGAGGAGAGATAAACTTTGATTCTCAAACGACCAAAAATGCAAACACCAGAAGCCGTAGCCAAATACCTCGGTAGGACCAGTTGCCAGAGGGACAAGCACAGCCGAATCAAGAGCGAACGATTCAGTACGAGGATTCGATCGCTCAGGATTACAACCAAGTTATGATGGAGACCGAGGGGGAGACAGCTGATACCGCAACCTCTCCAGCCCCTCATAACCGGGTTATCCAGCAAGTCTGGCCACCTGTTCAATAGCAAGACCCTCCCCAGTTTTAGATCGAAAACCCGTATATTCACCTTTTGCAAAACACGTTGGGGTCGTTGTTAAGGCGGATGGAGGAGATGGAGACTCGTAACCGACTCCAAAGATAAGAAGACATCTGACTAATGCAGGAGGATATAGACCATCAAAATGCCCTCTAGCGGTAGGAAGAAGGGCGAAGAATGCAACAGTTGTTTGAGGCGTGTTTCGGACGGTTGGAAAACTCGGTGCATAATATAAACCGAGAGGCTGTTGGCCCAAGTCGGGTCATTGCCTCAGCTTCTACTCGCATGGATGCTGAACCACCACGTATAAACCTCAAGGAGAACAACTTGGCTGGCCATAACCAGGTTCGAATTCCAGAGGAAGAGATTAGGAGAATAAAATGGTTGGAAGAACGCCTTAAATTGCTCGAGAACCCTACCCAAAACACTGACCAAGATGCTAGTGGTCCTAGTCGGGTTAGTATCACGACTGCTGCTCAAGTCGACACTAGTGTTCCATAAGATGGTAATGCTAGGCAAAACCAGGCCTGGCAAGACCAAGCTCGAATCCCCGAGGTACAAATCCCGGAACTTGAGCATGCAAAAGGCAAGCAGATTGCGGATAATCAGGATGAAAGCAATAAAAGCCGAGATATGATCTTGGACTTCTCGCAAGATGTGCCTAGGGGCTACAGGAGAAGATATGACAGAGAGAATAATAGGAGCCCTTTCTCGGACGACATTGTGAATGCTCCTTACCCCAAGGGCTTTGATTCAAGAGACTTGCCGAAGTACAACGGGAGTCAGGATCCGCAAGTACATCTTAATACATTTGATGTAGAAATGTATGTGAAGGGATTCACGGGGCATATCGTTTCCCGTTTGTTTGCGGATACATTACGAGGAGCGGTGCAGGTGTGGTTCCATACTCTACCTCCAAAGTCAATCCATACGTTCAATCAACTGGGAGATAAGTTCAAGATGAACTTTATAACAAGTAAAAAACAGCCGAGATCTGAGTTTACTCTCGGCAAGATCAAACAACAACCAGGGGAGACGCTCCAGAAGTATTTAGACCGTTTCAAAGATGCTGCTTTGCAAGTGCACGAGCTACTGAAGAATCTACATGTTCATCTGCTCATAGCTGGCCTAGATGCTACATCTCGGTTGGCGAAGTTAGTCTTCAAGAAGAAAGTCAAGACCCTGGTGGATTTTAAAACTCGGGCCAAGGAATATCTGGAGTTGGAACAAATGGAGATCGCTAGTAACGTGGTAAATAATAGGAAAAGGAGTACACCTCCCAGAGGAAAGGAGCATCCTGACAATCAGAAGCAAGAATTCCGTGATAGAAACCCGGATAGCAAGTCCCGGGGTGGAAGGAATGGAGTAAAAGGGAACTATGACAGGTATGATAAGTACACTCCCTTGAACGTGTCGCATGCGCAACTTTAGAAGGAAGTGGCCCTGACTGAGATGAAGAAAGTGGACAGACCTCGACCACTTCATAACAAGGCGGCCTTAGATCAGTCTCGACACTATGATTTTCATGACTAGTTGGGACACACTACTATCAGTGCTGGGACCTCCGGGGTGACATTGAGAAGTTCATCTGAGAAGGGAAGTTGAGGCAATATGTGATCAAGACCCAAGGGAGAAAAAATAACAAGCACCCAAGGGGACGAAGCAAGAGCCCGGCCCCCGAGAAGAGAAGGAAAGATCAAAAATAGAGGAAATCAGTGGGAAGCGATGACGAGTTTCCTGCAGGTGAATATGACTGTAATGTCATCAGTGGAGCGTTCGGAGGAGGCAGAGACTCAATGAGTCAAAGAAAGAAATATTTAAGGGAGGTCATGTCAATCCAGGATCACCCAAAGTTCAAAGAAGAGTCTAATAAACCAGAACCTCCCGTGCTATGTTTTACCAAGGAAGATCTGAAGGATGTTGCTCCGGGCCATCATGATGGTTTGGTGATTACTAGAACCTTGGTCAACTACCGGGTGAAGAAGATTTTTGTGGATAATGGTAGCGCAGTGGATATCATCTTATGGGATGCATTCAAACACATGAAGTTTGACCCAGAGGACCTAAAGCCATGCAAGACAACCCTGACAGGCTTCAATGGGCAAGACACTTGTCCTAAAGGTTATATAGACCTTAAATTGATATTAGGGACGAAAGAAGCCTTTAAGTCAGAAAGGGTTAGGTTCGTGGTTGCCGATTTCCCGTCCCCTTACAACATAATTTTGGGAAGGCCAACAATACATAATTGGGATATGCTAGTGTCCACAAAGCATCAAAAGTTGAAGATGGTTAGCAAGAAAAATGAGGTCATCACTGTCAGAGGATATCAAAAGGAGTCTCGACAATGTTACTTTGAAACGGTTAGAGAAAGTAAGGATGATCCGTCATTGCCACCTCGAATCAGTAAAGATGATACTTCGAGCAAGGCTAAAACGAAGTTACAAGGCAAGTCATTAAATCTAGTCGAACTGGATTTATGTGAAGAAGAGAAAATACAAAGAATATAGCCGAACAGAGAGCTAGAAGATCTCTTCCTAGGCGCCGAACCGGGATAAATTACTAAAGTCGGAAAGGCGCTGGATTCCGTGGTTCGTGCTGAGCTAGAAGATTTTCTTAAGAAGAATGAGGACGTGTTTGCTTGGAAACCGTCGGAGATACATGGGGTTAACCCAAAATTTTGTTATCACAGACTGGCGATACATCCGGGATCAGTTCCAGTGGCCCAAAATAAAAGGAAGCTCGGTCCAGAGAAAGGGAAGGCTTTGAAGGAGCACGTGAAGGAACTGTTAGAAGCTGGTTTTATTCGGGAGGTACAGTATACCACCTGGCTGTCCAACGTGGTCATGGTCAAAAAGTCGAGTGGCAAATAGAGAGTCTGCACAAATTATATCGACTTAAACAAGGTATGTCCCAAAGACGCTTTCCCAATGCCCAGTATAGACCAGTTGGTTTATAATTCTTTCGGTTTTCAATTGCTCTCTTTTATGGACACATATTCTGGGTATAATCAAATCGCCATGCACCGGAGGATCAAGATAAAACAGCATTCATCACTGGAAAGGCAAATTATTGCTACAATGTGATGCCTTTTGGCCTAAAGAATACAGGGGTCACCTCTCAAAGAATGATGAACTGAGTATTCGAAAACCAGCTCGGGAAGAACGTGGAAGTATATATTGACGACATGATCGTCAAATCTACAGAGCCAACAAGTCATGTCCAAGATTTGCAGTAGACATTTGACAAGCTGAGGGCTTACCATATTCGGTTAAACCCGGCTAAATGTGCCTTTGGAGTTCCGGTTGGAAAGTTCTTGGGCTTCTTGCTCACGAACAGAGGAATTGAAGCTAACCCTAACAAATGCCAAGCTGTGCTCGATATGAAAGCTTCGAGAAACAAGAAAGAGGTCTAACAATTGACGGGAAGCCGAATATGTCCTGACCGAGATCCATGAAGGAATAAATGGGCAACACATGGGAGCTAGAGCGCTGGCTTGGAAAGCTTTAAGAGCCGGTTATTATTGGCCTACGATGAAGGCAGACTCCCAGAACCATGTACAGAAATGTGACAGCTACCAGAAACTTACCAGGATAATATGGTCTCCCCCAGCAGAATTAAAGTCTATTTCGGCACCGTGGCCATTTTTTAAATGGGGCATGGATCTGTTGGGACCATTTAAAGCAGCTCTAGGACAGCTGCGATGGCTCATAGTAGTTGTCGACTACTTCACCAAATGGATAGAAGCAGAACCAGTGGCAACAATCACGTCGGTCCGGGTGCAAAGATTCCTTGAGAAAAATATCATATCCCGGTTTAGGATCCCGGCGGAAGTGGTCACTGATAATGGAACCCAGTTTATTGATAAGGGATTCCGAGAAATGATATCCGCTTTCCAGATCAAACAACACTTTGCTTTGTCGAACATCTCTAATCTAATGGGCAAGCTGAGGCCGTAAACAAAGTCATCATAGATGGATTAAGGAAGCGGATGGAAGAGACAAAGTCTAGTTGGGTAGAGCAGTTATACTATGTCTTGTGGGGATACTGGACCAGCATTCAAACATCAACTGGGGAAACTCCCTTTAGATTGACGTATGGGTGTGAAGCTATGATCCCGGTGGAAATTGGCGAGCCTCATGGAGGAGAGTCAAGGCCTTGCAGGAGGAAGAAAAGAATAGTGAAGCATTGGCGGTAGAATTGGACTTGATTGATGAAGTCAGAGTCACCGCACATTGCCAGGATATAGCCACAAAATAGCTCATCACGGCAAGATACAATAAAAAGGTGAAGTCGTGGTCATTTGAAAAGGGTGATCTGGTGCTTCGAAGAGCAGACATTGGCAACAAAAACGTCAGGGATGGAAAGCTTGCAGCAAATTGGGAAGGCCCTTACCAGGTTAGAGAAAATCTCGGAAAAAGAGCTTATATGTTGGAGACCCTGAAAGAGAAGGTGGTCAAGAGAACATGAAATGCGGACAAACTGAAAGCATATTACAGCTGAGTTCCATAAAGAGGCGACAATGTTGCGAGCCTATGTAAAATTCCGTTACTGGAATTATAATGAGGCAACAATGTCGCGAGTCTATGTAAAATTCCTTTATTGGAATTATAAAGAGGCGACAAGGTCGCGAGTCTATTGTAAAATCCCTTTTGGGAAAGACGACTATGTCGCCAAGTCTATTCAAATAAATGCAGAACTTTTCAATTGAGAGTTCACTTCAAGTTGCTTGAGTCGCATTGGTGAATAAATCTAGGGTACAAAACCCGGTTTCAAATAAAATTTGGAGCAATGGATAAATGAGTTTAGGGTCACGAAACCTGGCGTCGATGATGGATTAAAGAATCCAGGGTAATGAAACCGGTTTCAATCAAAGCAAAGGAGAACAGTTTAAACGTGTTTCTATTAGAACCCGACAAAACTAAAAGGCTCACATGGCCATGATGCATCAAAACATTTTCCTGGGGTAATGAAGTGAACCGTCATGCTGACCCTGATCAGGTCAAAATGTTTAAAGTTTGGTTCAAGAAAACTGAATTTAGACATGAGACGGGTTGCCTTTACTCCGGATTAAGTTCCGGTCGAACGTGCCGGAATATCATGTGATAGATTAATGAAAATCTTCACAAATATAATACCTGGTTATAATATCGAATGAATATTCAAGCAGATTCTGCGCAAATGTTTTTGACTCTGACCCAGTCATGTAATAGAACTGTGAAAATAAATTCAAGTTCATAAAATGCAACAAATGCAAAGTGAAAGTCTAGCTCGGAGAAGCATTTGGGTTCAACAAGCAATAAGCAAGCGTTCGGTGTGCGCTAAAAGTAAGTGTTTTTCATTAATTTTGAACTATTTATATAATGTCAGTTGCAGGAATATAAACCGGGTTATTAGCCTGGGGAAAAGTTACAACAAAAGTAAACAAAGGGCTTCAGCACCCCAAATAAAGAGCTACAATCAAAACCAACATTCCGGCCTTTCAACAAGGAGGAGCATTAACATTTGGTTCTGCCGGGTTTGGAGGATTGGCCTCTTCACCTCCTTTCTCCTATGGGTTCCCCTCCAAGTGATGAATAGATTGGTTGGCGAAAGATGAAGGGGGAGGGACAAACTTCTTGTCGTCAACATAAGCGTTATAATGCACCCCTTTAAGGTTCAATTCAACACTGGGGTTCAGGAATTGAACTTGCTCCATAGCATTGTCAAAAAAGTCCTTCACGCCGGTTTTTAACCAAGAGATATTGGCTTGTGTGAATGCCTCTTGGTAATTCTTCAGCTCCGCTTGTAGCTCTTCATACATGGTCTTCACCATGTTCAAGGCATTGAGATCCCTCTCATGAGACTGTTGCTCGCAAAAGAGATCTAACTTCGCTTTCCGAAGATCCTCCTGAATTTGCAGAAGCTCTTTATGCATGTCTTCCTTTTCGGTCTTAACCACTTGCAGCTCTTCGTGCATTTTGTCCTTCTCCATTCTGGCTGCTTGCAGCTCCTTAAGAGCCCGGACGATTACCTCATCAGCCTTGTTTTTCTCCATCGTGATGTGCTTAAGATCTGCATGAGTAGTGGCATATTTGTTTTTTTAAGTATGCCACGGTTTGGCTCAACACAGCGGCCTTCAAGCCTAAGTGTTCAATCTCCTGAAGTTGTACAACCTCAGCGTCATTTACTTTAACTGGTTCGAAATAGTGCTTGGGAGGACGAAAAGTAATGCGAAGGTCCCCGGTAACTCCGTTTTCCCAAATAACAGACCAGGACAGTTGGGTAAGGGATGGATCTTGAGTAACCGGCTGCTCAGATGTTTGATCAGCAGGGTTTGGGGGAAGAAATGTCGGGGCGACTGCGTGATCAGTCGGCGTACAGACACCTTTCTTTTTCAGCGCCGGCTTCTTCTTTATAACCTTCGCTTTCTTAGCTAGGCTACTTTGGATTGCTTCAGGGGCCGGGCGTTTCCCGCTAGCTTTTGCATCCGCAATTTCTATGTCGCGGAGCGTCACGTCAAGATAAGTAGGTCGTTTCCCCATTTTTTGACCTGTAAGGCAGAAAAACAATGGTCAATTATTCAATTAATAGAGCAAGAGGCAGGAAATGCAATACAGTAAAAAATTATGTTCATACTCGCCGCAAGTTGTTTTCTAGCCTGGGGCTTGGGAATATAGTCATCCGACTTCATAGCGCCGTTTTCTTCAATGAAGTGTTCAATAAAGGATATTGCTGAGTTTTCGGAGTCAGAAAAGCTATGGGTTGACAAGTCAAAATTGGAAGGGGAGAGTTTATGATGATTGTAAGTCCAGTACAGGGGGAATTTCTCCTCCACCTCCCCGATCTTAAAAGTGTTAAGAAACCAAGGTTGTTGCCCGAGCGTGGCAACAACCTTGAAGAAGGCAATCTTGAAACCTTTGAAAGAGTCGATAAAAACTTCAAAGAGTTTCAAGCCGGCAACGCTCCAAAGTGAGGTCCAGTCTTTCTTAGAAAAGGATTTTTACCGGACTCTTTACCATGGATGAGAAAAAAGTGAAAGAAAACTTGAGTCTACGGGCCAAATCTTTAGCCTTGCAAAAAATTTTGAAAACTATGGCGAACGCCCAACTGTTGGGATGAAGTTGGGAGGGGGCAAGATGTAAGTAATTCAAAAGCTCAATTTGAAAATCGGTGAACAGGAAGTGAACACCGAGACGGGAAATCAAATCCCGATAGAAGAAAAAGAAATGTAGATCATCATCCCTATTTCGGCAGAAGGACACTGACTCATGATGAAGGGGTAAATGAAAGGTGTAGTCTTCTTGATTGTGGAGGCCTAGTTCAGTGAGTTCTTCTGCGGTCATGGTGTTCTTAATACGTAACACATCCTCGGTAACCCAATGGTCCGGAGTCTCAGAAGTTTTGGAAAGATTAGTAGAGGTTGATTCCCCAGTTGTGGATTGCTCAGTATGGCGTGATGAAGGTGAACCCATTTATACCTATAATAAAAAAGGTAAAAGTCAAAAGCATGACATATACCTGAGCCAAAAGAGATATCATGTGATGATGCAAGTGAGGCAACGCCGGGATGACTCAGGCTGGGGAAGACCGAGATGGTTGTGGAAGTAAGTTTATGTCGGCAAGAGGCCAAGAGTGATTCGGCTTCTGAGGCACGACCGAGATTGAGGAGAGTGATGTGCTCATAGCAACAATTGTCACAAGGATCGACGACGTTCCCCATATGAGATCCCGGTCTAGTTTGTGAAACATTCTTTGGCCGGGAAATTTGGGAAGTTGGGGCAGATGAGGAATGATCCCGACTGAGGAATATAAGTGGAATAAGAAGGGATCCTGGATTAGAAGCGCTCGAATCCTGATTCGTCCGTGGTTGTTCTTGGTTCCCCTTTCTGCTCCTACTACCCCAAGGCTTACAAAACAAGGCTTCTTTTTTCTCTTCTTTGGTACGAGGAAGGGACCAAAACCAATATTTTGTTCCAGAAGAAAGTAATTTAACCACTTCTCTATCTTCTTCTGGAATTGGTGTACCATAAATTGTTAAAGGCAAAGGAGCGTCCTTATTCATAAAGTTTTACGAAAAAGAACTACAAACAGAAGGAAGATATCTATAGGGCAGAAGCCTTATTGGGATGGCTCAAAACAAAGATTTCAGCTTTTTGCATTCAGCGAGGAATTACCTATAAGGTCGTCACTGCCACCCAGCACAAGCGAGTTTGAATAAAAAGGGGAGAGAAAGGTTTGAGCATTATACTAGAAGTTCAAAGAGATGACCCAGAAACCCTAGTTACGTACCCAGCAAACCAAAAGATGAGGTTTGGTGAAAACCAAAAAGGCAAAAATAGAAGAAGACTAGATGAAGCAAGACGGAAGTAAAAGAGAATAAGGAAGCAGAAGGAATACCTGATTCTAGAAAGGTTGCGAGAAACTAGAAATCACAGACAGTAGTATAGAGAGAAGAAGGCTCTGTGGAGACGGGAGTTTTCTCTGAGAAGACAAAGAGAGCTTCGAGCGAAAAGTGATGAGAAGATGTGAGAAATTTCAATATATAAACGTTTTGAATTCGAAGAGTCAGGGGCAGCGAAGTCAATTCGCACTGAGAATCAGATTTGAAAACCTAAACGTACAATGATAACCGCTATAAAATGACATGAACATTTAATGCACATGGATTTCAAAGACGGCAAAAGTGGTCAATATGCAGGAAATGGTAGCCTTACGCCATGACGTCAGCGGCATAGGCAAATGGAATTCGATCGTATTCTATTCTTTCATGACACCTCAGATTGGGGGCAACACGTGGCAAGAATATATGAATCCGGTAATTTGGATTCAAAGGTGCAAACATAATCTCGGCTATCACGAAAGCAAGTGAATTTTCATTACCATATTAGCCCAACAATCATGTCTGGGGGCAAGTCCATAACCCGACGAGCAGTTGAATGGAAATCAAGAAAACCAAGCTGAACAACTCGGATACAGAATCTAGGTCATATAATCAGTACATCCCGGCAGCTCAGAGACCTGAATTACCGGGTTGGGAGGCAACTGTTATGGACTCATATATGAGGCTCATTAACCATGCGGCCCAGCAAAGACAATTTGTGACAGAATTCCTCCATAATCAGGTAAAACGCTAATTGGCCTATAATTAAGGCCATAATCTCAGAACATGCAGGTAGTGCGCCTGAAGCATGCAAGTAGTGCATCTGGGACATGCAGATAGTACGGCTGAAATGTGGGCCTGGAGGCGCACAAAGCCCTGGGACCGAAACCCTAAAGGTAATCTCTATAAATATGGGATAAACCTAGAAGGTGCACATTCTCTATTCATTCTATTTTATTATTCAGCCTCATTGTACACACACCCCACCCCTTTTTGGCTAAACGTCATACTCATGTTGCACAGTAATCCATCACTCTCGTTGGTATCTTCTACATAGATATCTGTGAGAGTAATCTGATATTCCTTTTAGTGTCTCCTTAATAGATACAGTTGGGAATCCTTTGATCCAATATAAACTACCTACTAATCCATTGAGGTTAGTGTTATGGAATAAAATATTAGGCCCGTTCAAGTGAGGCCCAACAAGGGGCAACCAAACCCTAACCCTAAGAGGCACCCATTATCCCACAATCACATAGTGGGAGGACTGGGGCAAGCAACATGCTAAGATGGGAACGTCTAAACGGATCCTCTATGCCTCACGATAAATAAGAGGGGAATTTCCCCGGGTGAACGCAGTACACACAAAGTATCCTCCGAACTCGCCTCTTTACAATTCGGTCTACGTAACACACACCCCACTCCCTTAGGCGAAAGCCTTCATGTGTGTGCTCTGTGATCTCTTATTCTCATAGGTATCCCATCCAGTGGATATCTGGAGGTAGCTATTTGATCCTACATCAACATACTAAATTTCACCTGAAATTTAGACATCGTGTTTATGACATTAACATTGGCGTCGACCGTGGGGAAAAAGTCACAAATTTTCATAGTAGAGGGAAAAAGTCACAAATTTTCTTGTGAAAAGATATGAGGTCCTGAGTCATTAATTCAGATATTAAAGGATGCAACTTGTGAATTTGATGTTTGCGTTGGGATGGAGACTAGGGCTAATCAATGTTGCGGGCCTGAAGGAAGGCAGCACAAATATCTTTTATTGCCTTTGTGTGAATCTTTTGTTGCAAATTCTGAAATGGACCACAATTGCTGAGAAAGACATGAAATCAAGAGGTGGCGGTGCAGCTTTTTCAAGTATTGTGGGACATGCCAATCAAGGTGTTGGTGACATGCATAAAGGCACCTCAAATGATGATTTGTGGCAAAAGGCTTCGAAAAATATATACATACATATATATATATATATATATATATATATATATATATATATATATATATATATATATATATAAATATAAATATAAAAATTCTGAAAGGGGGTGGAAAATCTGGATGAGTATTTGCATTTAATTAAATAACCTTTTTGTAGATTTACAAGAACCACGGTGCTACTGAAGAAAATCCCTGAAGAAATCATTGCTCATTGTGCAATTTATGCCGTGTTAGAAGATGCAGAATTTTTTGGAGGATGGCAGAGCAAGAAACTTCTATGCCCATCAAGAAAATAATGTAGATAAACAGTATGCTTAAGTTATTTGGGATAGAACTCATATTTCTCAAATATGGGTGCATAATGTGCCAGCTCTACAACAAATGCCGGCAAAAAGCAGAAAAGAAGCGATGCAACCAGTCAACCCACGGGGTTCCATAGCTCGGATATGGAAGAAGCGGTGCAACCACAAGTTCACGTGCCAAGGGATTTGCTTGGAAGAGCTAAGAGAAGCAGGAGTCTAGGCGCAAAATTCAAATAAAAAGGAATGATGCAATCAATGAGCATTATTGCTCTGTACGAATGATGCACTTTGTGGATACACCTGGATGTAAGGAAAGGCGATAAGAGATGGTTTCCATGTAGTTTCACCAGTGGTGGGAAATACTTCGCAATATTTCAAGCATCTTGGACAACTTGGGACTTGGTGCTCCGTGAGATAAGTTTTGCTGCATTAACATTCTTGTTTCAGAAATGCTTCATTTTCATTCATATATGTGTGAAAAACCCTTGCTTCAATTGTCTTGAATATGCCAAAGGACAGTAGGATACCTGCAGAATTTGAAAGAATTCATTTTTGTCATCCATGTGGTTCGGACCTCAAGAACGTTCTAGTGTTAATTGTTTAGATGGAGCAAAAGATTATGGAAGCCATAAGATATCATTCTTCTATTATCATATGTGGAGAAATTAAGTGTGGAAATATTAGTTAAATCATTCCTCATCTGTGCTTAAATGTCTGCGGCAATTTCTCATGAATTCTTGAAATTGCTTGGTGGGTTTGTGTAATAATTTGGATGGATGTTGCATATGCTTGAAGATCCTTTTAATCTTTCAAGATTGATGGAGAGTAAAACTGCTTGCTTTTCAAAAAGCTTGGGAAATGCAGGTTATTAAAATTCTCTTGGCATTATGGGTGTGTGTTTAAGCTGGAATATTAATAGAAGGGATTGGGTAGCAAAATTGCTCAGTCCGAAGCAGATTCTTCAAGCAGCGCTCAATGCTCATTGTGCATTCTTAATTGGAAAATTATCTCTTTGCTTCCTCTTGTCATGCATCGTCAAGGACTATTTCTTGTTAAAGAGAGAAGAGATGTTACCACCCATGAAAGTGATGACCAACGATGATAATTTTTTTAACCTGAATTGGCTTCATGGATCTCCATGCAGAATCTACATTCATGATGAATCGATATTCCTCTTTTGGAAACAAAAATAGAAGGCGGACCCGATTTTAACTGAATCTAGTTTAAAACCCGGGATCCGTGTAAATTTTTAAAGGCGGACCGGGTTAACCGAATCTGGTTAAAATCCGAGATCTGTGTAAAATTTTGAAGGCGGACCCCGGTTAAACCGAATCTGGTTAAAATCCGGGTTTCGTGTGGAGTTCGCCCTTACGAAAGGGATGAAGGCGGACCACGAATTAACTGAATCCAGTTAAAATCCGAGTTCCGTATGAAATGAACCCTGCGACAGGGATGAAGGCAGACTCGGTTAACACTGAACATGTATGAATAGAGGTTCGAAACTCCTTCATAAATCATGTGGTGTAAAAGACCGAGTTTTAACTCATTCATGAATGACATGAGCGACTCGGGGTAAAAAAGCCCGATTACGCGAAATTTGTCATAGCGGCAAAGCCGCCAAAGAAAAAACATACCCCGAGTCCAAATAGACAAGGCGAGTATAAATATTAGACATGAGCGACTCAGGGTAAAAAGCCCGATTACGCGAAATTTGTCATAGCGGCAAAGCCGCCAAAGAAAAAACATACCCCGAGTCCAAATAGACAAGGCGAGTATAACTATAAGACATGAGCGACTCAGGGTAAAAAGCCCGATTACGCAAAATTTGTCATAGCGGCAAAGCCGCCAAAGAAAAACAAACCCCGAGTCTAAAATGACTAGGAGAGTATCGATCGAGAAAGGTTTTTCAAAGTTTTGCAGGAAACATTGTTGAAGGCGAACTCGGTTAAACGAATCTAGTTTATAATCCGGATCCGTGTAAATTTTTAAAGGCGGACCCGTTAATCGAATCTAGTTAAAATACGGGATCCGCCAAGTAAAGACGGCAATGCCGCAAGTCTATTTAAACGATGAATTTTGGGTAAACAAACCCGTTTTCAGAAATCAAAAACCCGGAATCTCGGTGTTAGAAGACATAACCCGGAATCTCGGTGTTAGAAGACATAACCCGGAATCTCGGGGTTAGAGATATTAACCTTGAATCTCGGTGTTAGAAGATATTAACCCGGAATCTCGGGGTTAGAGATATTAACCGGAATCTCGGTGTTAGAAGATATTAATCCGGAATCTCGGGGTTAGAATATATGAACCCGGAATCTCGGGTCAACACGCAAGCAATCCCAACAATCACGAACATCGGTCCGGGTTGGAAAATCAACACATCCCGGCAGCTCAGTGACCTGAACTACCAGGCTGGGAGGCAACAGAATGGATAACGATTTGTTAGTGGAAAAGCACATTATCAATAGTCGGGATTATTGCAAACCAGAATGTTTAAAGCAAATTCGGACAAGCATTCAAAATGAGCAAGCTAAACGAATTGTGTAAATAGTAAGTATTTTTCATTTTATTGTGATTTGCTTATACATTATTAAATGCAGGAATATAGACCGACGATTATCCGGAAGAAATTGCTACGAAAGCGAATTCGGATTTAAGGGATCTTGGAAAGCTTCTAAACAGAAGAAAACTCGAATACACCGTGTCGGGTTAAGCAATCAATTAATCTCGGCGGCTCGTAGACGACCGCCAAGCTTGGGGGCAAATCTGTTATGGAATAAAATATTAGGCCCGTTCAAGTGAGGCCCAACAAGGGGCAACCAAACCCTAACCCTAAAAGGCACCCATTATCCCACAATCACATAGTGGGAGGACTGGGGCAAGCAACATGCTAAGATGGGAACGTGCTAAACGGATCCTCTATGCCTCACGATAAATAAGAGGGGAATTCCCCAGGTGAACGGTACACACAAGATCCTCTCGAACTCGCTCTTTACAATTCGGTCTATTACGTAACACACACCCCACTCCCTTAGGCGAAAGCCTTCATGTGTGTGCTCTGTGATCTCTTATTCTCATAGGTATCCCATCCATGGATACCAGGAGGTAGCCTATTTGATCCTACATCAACATACTAGCCCACCTGTGGCTAGACATCCGTGTTCTATGACGTAACAGGTTAGACATCCGTATTCTTATATACTCCTCCGGGTCCTTATTATAAGCGCACCAACTAAGCAAAGTTTATTTGGTCCTTTTTATAAGGCACTTGTTTGTTCCCAATAAAGAATGATTATTTTTTTCCATGCCCGCCCCTAATTAATAAAGGTAATGGGTGAGAGTAATAATTAATATAATATTAGAGTTTAGTGCAATTAGTAGGGTTAATATTGGAAATTACTTAGATTCTAGGACAACTTTATTGACTTTAACTACTTTTATTGATTTGTGAAAAAAGTTAGTTGGTGCCTTATAATAAGGACCAGAGGGAGTAGAACAGCTGCATTCCCAGATTCAAACTCAGAACCTCTAGTTAAGCTAAAACAACTTCCTCGTGATTTCATATTCCAATTTTTCTTGTCTGTTTATGCATGTTCATTGAAAAATGTAAATAGCATGTCGCTGCTTTATTGAAATTCCGTTGCAAATCTGTTGAGATTTTATTTTTTATTTTTAAAAAATCAACATGGCTCTCCAGCCATGTCATTGGCAGGGCGGCACCTCACCTCGCGGGCAACGACATGTCCACGTCAGATAATTATTGAGTTTTATGACAAAGCAAGTTCAACATCTAATGCCTTTGCTAGTTGAGCGTTCACCCACATTAAAATATAAATATAAATTTATTTTTTTTAATTTTAAATTTTCTTATAATATATATTATATTTGATATGTATATATCATATAAAATATAAATTTTATGATATTTAAGTATTTTTATTTTTTTGTTATATATATGTTATCTTTTATTATATTGTTATATTATATAAATTATTAAAATATGAATATAAAAATCATAAATTTTATAGAAGGTAAAAAATTCCGTCGGTCATTAAAGGAAGAATTTTTTGTTGTCGGTAATTAGTGGTGGAGTTTTTTTTTCCACTGGTAATTTTGTCGGAAAATTTATTTTGTGATAGAATCCCTACCAAGTTTACGGACGGAATTTTTTCATTGGAAAATCACAGTGAGATCCTAAAGTACGGAAATAATCACAAAAAATCTCATACCAAATTCCCTTCATATGATTAGTTGTGAATAAGCTATTGAATTCTGCTTATAAAAGAGTTTCGTTGTCAAAATGACTTTTCATATTGTTAAAATGTCCCTATAAAAATCTTGTTGTAAAAATGGATTCTAATGTTGTCAAAATTATTTTTCATGTTGCCAAAAATTTTCTAAAATTCTATACATATGAAATACTCGCAGAATTTTTGACAACATTAGAAAACATTTTCACAATGAGATTTTATGTTGTTAAAAGCCATTTTGACAACGAGTCTTTTTTGTGAGGGGAATTGACTAGCTTATTCACAACTAATTATAAAAAAATCTCTAGAAACTTTTTTGTGAGGAGTATTTGGTATGAGATTTTTTTTGTAATTATTTATGTACTTAGGACCTCACTGTGTATTTCCCTTTTTTCATTGGTAATTTTTCAAACAGAAAATCCGTGGTAATCAATGACAGAGAAAATCCATCGGTAATAGCATTTTTTTTTTGCTCAGACATCGGTAATAGTATAGGTATTATTTTTTTTCTTTTTTATTTATACAAAAAATTTAGGAAAGGGGTTGAGTTCACCCACAATCCAAGGGCAGGGCGAAATCTCTCTTTCTCCTAGGTCATACTAATGTTGGGCAGAGCGAGCCGCCTATTACCCTCGGCGTTTATTTGCAGACCAAGAAAGCAGGATGTCTCCCGCCGCTTTGACTAACTCAGGTGATCGAACCCCCCTCTTTAGTGAGAGTGTCCGACCCCTTTCCCCTTTGCCAGTTGAACCAAAGGACGAGGGGTATGGCATAGGTATAATGCCCCAGTATTATTTGTGTTTTGGATCATTGAAGCCACAAATGGGGTTTTAGGGTGAGGGATGACAGACTAGTTCTTAAAAGGATATCTTTCATTGTATGATGGCCCAGTATTATTTGTGTTTCGGATTATTGAAATTTCACACTCAATCCTATGTACGGCCACGTGCATCGCGATGGGGAGAACCGGAGAAGATTATTGGACTTTCTATTTAAAGTATCCGCGAAATTAGAGGAGTACAAATACAGTGATCCTCCATTATAATTTTCAACGTTTGAAAACTACACCTATAGAAGGAAGAAAACATTTACTCTTTTACTAGTGAGCTAACTCGTCAGTGATTTCACAGGGAAATAATTGACCAAGTTGCAGATCAAATATTTCAATATTGAACATCCATATATATAGTTGCAGGGCGGAGCTTGGGACAAAAATTTGGGGCTAAATAGTGATGGGGGATTCAGGGACAGCGCCCCTGAATTTTTTTTTTAAAGGAAAGTTTTAAATACATTAAAAAACAAAAAAATATAAACAAGAAAAGAAAAAAATATAAAAAAATACACCACAACATTGGAAGGTAAGAGGTGAGGTTTAACTGTTAATTTATGTGATTGTGAATTTTTGTTCAACCATAAACTTCATGTAATTGAACAAAACATTGGAAAAGACGGCGAGGTTTAAAATGAAAAATCAATTAACTTCATCCACGGGTGTAGTGTAAAATGAGTAAAAACAAAGTAAAGAATACACCACAAAAGTAAATTTCACTGATAAGCTAAAAATTTCAGGTAATTAGAATGAAATATAGAAAAAAAAAATTGAAAAAATTAACATAAATCATACAAGACCCCACATAGAACACAAATTGAATTATAAGCCCCAAAGATATAAAGAGGGGGAAAAATGGGGGGGCCAAAATTTAATTTTACATTATATTAATTTTTTAAAAATAAAAAATCTTTACAATTTTCTTTTTTGGGGGGCCATAGCCCCCACTAGTTACATATAAGCTCGGTCCCTGAAATAGTAGAATGATATATAATAAGAGTACCATTTTTAACCTCATATATTAGTCCAATTTACATACATATTACGTATAATGACAAGGTTCTGTCAAGTATTAAAGCATACAACAGCATATTCTATTTCACGTACGTACATACATGTGAGAAAAGATTGACCACTCAATCGCAATGACAGATCAATGTGTCCTTATTCATTCATTTCATATGATATTATGTCTTATATTTAGTATCAGAGTTAGTATAATAATAATAAAAAAAGATGATATATGGTTGGTTATATTTATATATATATAATTAGGAGAAGGGTTAGACTCATCCACAATTCAAGGTTAGGGCATTATAGATCAAGGAATACAGAACTGAGAGTACATATGCCTCTACCTTAACCTACATTACGCCACTTCACTTCGCCTAGGATACCTCTCCTGTTACCTTGACCAACTCTAGGATCGAACCTCCTCTCTTTTGATGAGATTGTCTGACCACTTTATTAGTTGAACCCAAAAATAAGGGTAGATAGTGTATAGTTGTTGATGCATGAGCCAAATGGCAAGAGCCAAGTTTGAACGGTATTAGTGGGTCAAAAGCAAAAGAGAAGTCACATTGCATGTGGACCCCAGGGTGTGAATTTGAGCCACGGAGCTTCAAATGGCATTGGCACCCCAAGAAACGCCCAGAATATCTGCTGACGCAGGCCATGACCTAAATGCATTACATGAGTAGAGCCAGCAAAACGGGCCAGGTCCATTGGGTCGGTCCGTTTAAGCCCTGGCCCTTCAAGGGTCGGGTTTGAAAAATGGACGAGATATTTGAAATTAGCGCGGAGGGCCCATTTCCCGATAGGCCACGGCATATCTTGACCGGCGGAGGTACAAACGGCCCTTCGCGCGCTCTTTTCATCAGTAGCTTTTTCTTTTTTTTCCTTTTTAAATTTATTAATTTATATATATATATTGTATTTGTTATAGAGTTGTTTATCCATTTAACTACAAATACATAACTATACTTTAATTTTATGATTTGGTTTTTTATTTGTTACAAATAAAGATTATGGATGTGTTCATGATGCGGGAGAAGAATTTATGATACGATATTTTACTCAGTGAAAAGTAGGAAAGTATGCTACTACTCAAAGTGAAGAACAATCAAATGTCGTTAAAATTGATGATAGTGACGCAAAATGACAATAATAGTCGTAAATCTTAACGTCGCTAATGAGTGATATCTTTTATGTTTTATATGAATTATTTGTAAACATAGTTTTCTTTTGATTATGAATTAGTATTTATCTTTATTTATTAGATAATTCGTGTTGTAATTTACTAATTATATTTCTTCAAACACACGCGGAGGAAAAATAGTTAAAATTTAGAATAGTAATTTCTGCGCAGTGCTCTCTTTCAGTACGCATTTGAAAAAAACATATTTTTTCTACTCCTCCATCGAAAGGTCGGCGCATTAAGGCTTAGCCTTTTTCACGGCCGGGCTGAGGCCGGCCCGCGGCCCTGATTGCCAGCTCTACCCATGAGGCGGTAAACATGGATGGAACTTTGTCGAATAGGTCAAGCAAGATGCTTTTTTTTTTTTTTTTTTTTGCTCAAAGAAGCAAGATGCTTTTGGGGAACCATTGTTTTTATTATTCTCTTTGATTTCTTGAAGGATCCTCTCTTTATTACATTGGGGTGTTGCCCAAGGCATAGATAGATAAATTTGCCTCCAAACTAAAAAACCATTTGTATTGGGTTTTTGAGAAGGAAAAAAAAATATTAAAAATATAACAAAAAATTGGAGCAGGTGAATTTCATTCTAAAAAAATATATATATATATTATTATTATTTATAGAATTATGATTTTTTTTTATTTTTTTTTTTGTATGTTTTGTTGACCTAGAGGCTAGAACCCCTCACGGCCTCACCTTCTGCATTACCTGATTTCTACTTAAAACTAATTTCCAGAGTGTTCACTTGCCTATAAATAGAGGCATCCAAGAGCTTTCTCTTCACTCCTGCATTTCTTGTTGAGCATTTCCTGATTGTTTGATCGTGCAGCCATGGCGAATGAGGTGATTCTGCTGGATTTCTGGCCAAGTCCCTTTGGGATGAGGGTTAGAATCGCACTTGCTGAGAAAGGGATCCAGTATGAGTATAAGGATGAGGACCTGAGGAACAAGAGCCCTCTGCTTCTTCAAATGAACCCGGTTCACAAGAAGATCCCGGTCCTCATTCACAATGGCAAACCCGTCTGTGAGTCTCTCATCGCTGTTCAGTACATTGACGAGTTCTGGAACAACAAATCCCCTCTGCTTCCTTCCGATCCTTATCAAAGAGCCCAAGCTCGATTCTGGGCCGACTACGCTGACAAGAAGGTTCCTCTCTGCACTCCATTACTTTTCAGATTCTTTACTTTTACTTGTTTTAGGTTCTGATAATTTCTTCGCGTTGTTTGAACAGTTGATACTACGTCTCCGCTGCATTACTTCTCGTTTGCTCATTACCTTAGATTCTTTGTTTCTGTTATTGTTTTTATTATTTTAGATTTTGTAAATCATGTCGATTTCTCCTGTGTTTGAATGTTAACGGGAAGCCATACTTGCTGACTCACACCATCACCAAGAAATGGGGCTGAATTCTCAGTTTGAAAGTCCTGTTTTTTTGGGGGGGGGACAAATCCTGTTATTCTTATGGCAATTTTCTCAAAATACTGCAAACAGTAAAAATTTACGGTTGGGAAGTATTCATCAATCATCAAGATGCTACATCAGAAATTCTTTTCTAAAGAATTATTTTAGATTTTCAAAGAAGTCGTTTACTTACAAAAACGATTTCCTGTCTGACAGCTTCTTTGTAATAAAAAACTGATAAAAAAACCCTATTCATATTCCTCTGCATTATCTTACAGGCAAGAAGAATAAAGTATTCGGAAAAATATTACTTTACTTCAATAAAAAAATATTCAGTACTAATAATTGCATGTTCCTAGAAAGTTTTGAGGTGTGCTTAAAAGTCATCTCTGTCATACTCATATAGGTAGATGAGTTTTGTTTTCAATGTTGGCAAGAAAGCATACTAACCTGTCTGAGCAAGTGACACTTCTCCCCAATTCTATTGTTTCTTTAAGGCTATGCTGAGATGGAGGGAAAAGGAAGAGAAAAATAGAATTTGGGGGGGGGTATTAAAAAGCTAAACTCCCAAATTAGTAAAAGAAATTATTATTTTTGGCATTACTGGTGTTTGATTGTCCTTCGCCTATCTAATGCTGTCGTCAATTTGAAACAGATGTATGATGCGGGAAGGAGAGCATGGACAACCAAAGGAGAAGAGCAGGAAGCTGCAAAGAAGGAGTTTATAGAGTGCCTGAAATTGTTGGAGCAACAGCTGGGAGACCAGCCCTATTTTGGGGGAGACAATCTTGGATACTTGGATGTGGCAATTGTGCCGTTCTACAGTTGGTTTGAAGCCTACGAGAAATTCGGTAACCTCAACATAGAGGCTGAGTGCCCCAAGTTCATTGCCTGGGCCAAAAGATGTTTGCAGAAGGAGAGTGTGGCCAAGTCCCTTCCTGATCAGCATAAGGTCTATGACTTTGTTCTTCAGATGAGAAAGAAGTTTGGCGTTGAGTAGCTTCATACGAGACTAATTATCTTTCAGTGATCATTAGCTCCATCTTCAGAATAAAATTATGTAACAATATGGCCCTTTGATGGGCCATACATCATGTTTTGTCAGTGGGGTGTTTGTTGCTTTTGAATTGATACTTGATCTCTGTTATATTTGATCATGTGTTGTCGGTCTGTAATGTTGTACTACCTTTTTCCTGCATGTGTCCTCAGTAGACTTGGTTCAACTAAGATTTCTAGTGCATCTAAATTTCCGGAAAAGTGCAGCTTTGTTTTTATCTTTTGTTAAACATATTGATTGCTTTGCCCTGTGCTGCCCCTGAATCGCATGGTACTTTTTCTCAATGAATCATATGATAAGAAGGAACAGAATCTCCTGTATTGTTTTCAAGTTAAACATGGCCCTTATCAATAATTACTGTTAACAGAACCCATAGTAAATCCTGAACGAAGGACAAAACTGAACAGAGGGAAAATGGGATCACACTGATAGGAGACTTCGCGGGTGGTTTAACTTGTTCTACCTGAAATTGCAACCATCTTGTTTTCGGGCCTCTTGCCTTAGCCATGTAGTACTATAAAACCTAGTTAATTTTTTTTTTTTGAGAGATTAAGGAAGCTAAATAAGTTACTTAATCATTTCATATGTTGTGTTTTCTTAGATTATATATTAGTTTATTAGTCAAACTATTTAATTTGAAGAAAAAAATAAAAATAAAAATACTCTAAGCTAATTTAATTAGCTTTTTTAATTTTTCTAAAAAGTCAACTAGGTCTTATAATTAGGACGAAGAGAGTATTATATATTAAATTGAGTAATGGGTGAAGTTGTTACTTTAATCTCTCAACTATAATTTGATAATTAATTGTGATTGTCTAGAAAGTTGGGACTTTATTTCAGTTAGAATTTAGAGAGGACAAGTTGAAGTGCGATCTGAAAATAGTGTGCGTTTATGTCTTTTAGTTTTTGTATGTACTCCCTTGTTGAAAATAGTGGAATTATTGTTGATCTATTATATATATACACACACACATATACATACCTCAAAACTCTCATTTGAAGAGTCTTATATCCGTACATCACTGTTATTATATAAAAACCATCATATATTATTAATGTTCAATGTTCTTTTTTTTATAAAAATGTTATTTATGTACTTATTTCATAACAATTATTTACGTAAGACCGTTATTAAGTTTATGAAAAGTCGTATTTCTTATATACAAATCGTTATGTACGTTACTAAATAAATAATTGTTGTAAAATGAGACTGTTATGTATCATGTAAGCATTATCATATATATATTATGATGGTTTTTTACGTGTGCCCGCTAATTGTTATTAGCGCAATGGGCATATCATGACTTCAGCAAACCTCAATACATAACGGGTATATATATTATAATCATTATAAGAAGTTTGAGATAAATAACAGTTCAAAACTGTAATATATCTATATATATATATATATACACGCCAAGCTTTTATAGCTATGCACATGATGATGGTAGTTAATACCCGTTATATATTCTAATTTATGTACTACTACTATTATTATAAAGAGTTCCTCAATTCAAACTAAAGTTATTCATGATATAAAAGAGATAATCTAAAATTTAAACATTTCAAAATGATGATGGATATTAACCCATTTCTAAACATTTAAAAAATCAAACCAGGTTAGAAAGAAGGTGAAACCCAACTAACATATATATTTAAATGAAAGTCATTTTTCCTTGGATGTATAGAGAAACACTTGGATCTTAAGTTTCTCAAAACTCAAAACATAACATTCACCGTATATCATCCAAGAAAAAAAAAAACGCATTCGTACGTAGTATTTAAATCATAGTACGATAATCAAAAGTTTCTAAAATATGAATTTGTTGATCCACATCCAATTACAAATAATCCTAAAGGCCTCTGTCCTTCTACTAGAATACTAGTCAATGATACTTTAATGAAAAGTATATATGCAGTTAAATAAGCTTACAAATTATGGGTCCTATGAGTGACAATATACATCAATTCATCAAAAAAAAAACAAGAGAGAGGCTATACATATATATATGGACTGATATCTATACCTCGAGAGCTTTCTCTAATGTCCCAACACAGGAATTGTCACCAGAAAACGTGAAGAGCAATGGAGATAGATAAGGACTCAATAACCAACTATCCAACTTATTACACATACTAATATATTCTTATGAGGTGACAAGTGAAATAATTTATATAACACAGTAAGCATTAGAGTATAGAGATATAATTTATAAAATTCTATATCACAAATTCCAGGTTACACAGTCAGTTTTTGCGCGGAATATGTCGCTCTGTAATGCGTGTATGTGTGTGCTAAGAAGGGAAAAGCATAAAAAAGGAGATGGTGTATAGTTGTTGATGCATGAGCCAAATAGCAAAAACCAAGTTTGAATGGTATTGCTGGGTCAAAGGCAAGAGAGAGTCTGAGAGAGCGTTTTATTTGGACCCCAGAGTGTAGTTTTAATTTGAGCCAGAATTTCAAAAGGCATCCAAAGAATATTTGATGACGGAAGCCATGAACTAAATACAAATGAGGTGTGAAACATGGAATTAGATGCATTTCGTGAGTGAGTTTTTTAATTCTCTGACTTCTTTTGGTGATATCCTAAAACACGTGGTTATAGAACCCGACCCGACCGACCGAGTTGACTTACTAGGCAAACTGGTCAACTGGCTGGTCCGGATGAGCCACCAACTCGAGGTGCAAACCGAAAAGGTGATGGTTGAAGGCTGAAGCAGAATACTTGAAATCGCAGATCCGAATCTACCACAATGAGGGAGGTTGGAGAAGAAGAAAGAGAGGGCCAACGTGAACTCAAATCCTTCAGAGATCTTAGATCAGGCGTGTAATCGGAAAAATCTTCACAGTGAATGAGAAATCAAAGAGGAGTAAAAGGAACCTGAGACTAAGGACGATTAGGAACTGTATGTGATGGGAAATGGAGGAGATGATGGGGGCTGAAGAAGAAAGAGAGATGGGTGGCGGGAGACTGATCGGAGACTGTGGCCTCTAAGATGACAGTGTTGCTAGCTTTGATCAGTCGATGCTGACTAGTCTAGGCTTAAGGATACGAATGTGGCTTTGGTCCGCAGCCGGCTTATGCCCAACCGCGTTTGGGAGCAAGTTCCTCTTTTCTTTTCTTTTTTTTTTTAAAAAATATTTCAGATCACTGAATAGTATTAAAAAGTACTTTAGGATACTAATTGGTACTAAAAAATACTTCATAATCTTAAAAAAATTATTCTAGAATCTTGAAAAAAATATTTGCAGTCTTGATTTCGTCTAACAAGATATTTCGGGATCTTGATTGATCTTAAAAAATATTTCATGATCTTTAAAAATTATTTTACAATCTTCAAAAAATATTTTAGGGCACTGACGGGTACTAACAAAATACTTGACTATTATTGAAAAAATTACCTCATGATCTTGAAAAATTATTTTAGGATCTTAGAACAATATTTCAGGGCATTGACTAGTACTAACAAAATACTTCAAGATACATACTGATACTAAAAAAATACTTCATGATCTTGAAAAATTATTTTAGGATCTTGAAAAAATATTTCGGGGAATTGAATGGTACTAACAAGATACTTCAGGATACTGAAAAAATACCTCATGATCTTGAAAAAATATTTCATGTACTAATTGATACTAAAAATATACTTGAGGAAATTTTTTGAAGATCTTAAAATAATATTCCAAGATCATGAGGTATTTTTTTAGTACCATTCAATATTCTGAAATATTTTGTTAGTATCAGTCAATATCATGAAATATTTTTTTAAGATCCTAAAATAATTTTTCAAGATCATAAAGTATTTTTTCAGTACCAATCAGGATCATGAAGTGTCTTTTTAGTACCATTAAATGCCTTGAAATATTTTTCAAAAAAAAAGGGGAACTTGCTCTCTTGCGCCAAAACGGCACAACTTTGGGTATAGGACGGCAACAGACCAAAGCCGCATCCTAAGGATAGCGATGACTGAAATACTCCCACCAATACTTATTACAAGACTGACTTAGTTGATTTTATTTGGAGAGATTAAAAAATTAGTTAATTATAGAGTATATAGTGTATTGTTTGATTATATATAGATTTATAAGTGAAACAAATTAGTTTAGTATATAAACGATAAATATAAATACTTTAAAAAAAGTAATTAATTTTTTTAACATTTTCCAAGAGAGCCAACTGTAGTAAAAATGTAGACCATTAAGGGTCTGCTTGAATTGGCCTTCGAAAACCATGTTAATGTAAGTCGAGACAAAACTCATCTTACAAACTTACATCATATATCGTAAATCGCGTTAGAAAAACAACTTCTACCGCTAATTCAATCAGAACCTAAGGTGTATTTGGTTTAAGGGGAGGGACGGAGGGGAGAGAAATTTTTTACTTTGTTTTGATCAAATTGCTCGTGGAAATTTTTCAATATTCCATAACTATATTTTCAACAAATCTTATTAATGACAATTTGGTAAAAATTCTCCCTTCCCTCAAACCAAAACTCCTCATTACACCTTGCAGACCATTAAAACTTCTAGATAGATTTTTTTTTTCCTTGACATTTATTTAGGAGACCATTAAAACTTCTAGATATTTGACTGTACTCCCGCCTTCCCATTGATAATTGAATATTCTATACACTTCTTTAGTACTCTTGATTAATAATTTAGGACTCTTTAGTTAATAAATAATGACTTTTATGCTTACTTGGGCTTTGGGCCTTTCATTAGATTTTAGTCATTTAAATAAATTCAAGTTTTACATTGTTTCACTATTTTTACCATAACTCTTGAACCAGACATCGGATTTGACTCATTCTTATTTCATATTTCAGATGATTTAAAGAGCTACAATTGTTATGAATACATGAAGGGCAAATTCGAACAAGAGGGCGGTCAATTTTGGGGCCAAAGTCAGATGTATATTTCTAGATTTTTATTTGGGCTCGAATTTTGTAATTAAAGCCCACTTTTATTTTATTTCCGTTTTGGGCTGAACCATTGGAGCCCATTTCCATTTTAGGTTAACTTTAAGTCAGATGGTGGCTACAACACTTAGGTCATTCACCTTTTTACTTATTTTCGGATTAAACACAGAAGTTTCATTTTCTCTACAATGTTCTTCGCGTTCTTCGTCTGTTCTTCATTTTTTCCAACTATGCTTGGCTGAGCTTCTGTGATTAACCCAACGTTGAGGATTCCATGATTCGTCGGAGAGCTTGTGCTTAATCGGTAATTTTACTCGTTTCGTTTTCATCTTATCGGATTCGATTTGAAATAGTTCGAATATTAGATTTAATATTCGGTTTGGTTCATCCCAAGGACCGAGTTTGAACTAGGTTACGGTGTTCGTGCGATCGCACGATGAGACGCCATGTTTCGGACGAGATGCTAGGCGATCGTCTAGTCGAGGGATTTTCTGGATGAACGCAGAGATTTCGATTCGTCCAGAACCAAACGCGAGTTCGTTCATTTTTCGTTCAATGATGGAAGTTTCTGGAATCTGAATGTTGGGTTGATCGATTTTAATCTGTTTTTATTTATTTTCGTTTTAATTCGTTTGAACCAAAAAAACCTCTCATTTTCACTGTTTCTATTCACTGATACTGTCCAATCAAACCCGCTGCGAATTCGTTAGGAAAACGATCCAAGTTCCCTATTACTGCAAATCTTTTACTGAATCTGGTTATTTTGAGAAACACGGCAAATCTCTTTCACCCATAGTATAGGAACGTCTAGAAAAATAGCTTAATGCAAAATAGAAGTTATTTATAAGATAATTAATGATTATTTTTAATTTTTCCCATATAATTAATTCTTATTTTCAATTTTTCTACTCATTAAATCTTCAAACACATTTTTAATAAGGATAAAAGTGTTCAATTTGTGAATATTTAATGAGTTTACGCTCACTTCTTATTTCTCATAAATTAATTTAAGCACCTTATATTATTAACCGGAGCGAGTATGTTCCACTTTTTTTAGTGCACAATTTTAAATTAAAGTAAAAATATATAATTATTTATCATAAAATTTGGATATTTTTAATTCAATTTTATTATTTTAATTATTATCAGCGTGACTTTGAATTCACTCTGATTTAATCCACTGTTACGACCAGTTTTGTAGTTGATCCGCGTTTAATAACCTAGATTTATTATATTGGGTGTGCCCCAAGGCATAAATAAATAAATTTGCCTCCAAACAAATTGAAATATTTTGATTTTTTTTTCTTTAAGAGATGTTTTGAGGAAAAACAAAAACTCTGAAAATACAACAAAAAAAATGGAGCAAGAGAGTTTCTTTTTAAAATAAAAATATTCGTTGGGTAATTAAAAGATCGTTACTATTTATAGAATTATGAGTTTTAAAATTTTTAATATCATTTAATTCACCTCCACTCTCAGGTAAATCGTTGGCACTAACAAAAATTATTACATTTTGTTAACTTCCGATGTAATTTTCCTCTAAAAAAAATTCGGGTACCAGGGATCAGCCAAAATTTCTGAGGCAAACATAATAATTATATGTATGAAATATATCGTATATCATTTAATTATATATAAATTATATATAGGCTTATAAGTCAAATAATTAATTTAATGTAAAAATAATAAATACAAATATTTTAAAATCATTCCTCTATCAAAAGAGCCAACTATAATATAAACGTAATTCAAAGATTGAAGGACACACAAACCGAAACTACTCATTGCTGACATTACACCTTGCACCATTAAAACTTTTCGACAGACTCATTTCTTTTTCTTGACATTATTTAGTAGACCATTAAAATTTCTTTGATACCATTTTGATCCTATTTATAATTTTTTTTAAAACTAATGTACATATTCCAATGAGATATAGTTAGATCAATAATTATGTGGTAAATTTTTAACTTTACTCTCATTTAAAATGGATATCTTTCAACTCTTTTTTTTTTCTCTTTTTTTATTGATACAATGAATATTAACAGAATTGGCACAATCTTATTTATTAGAAAGATGACTTATAAATAGGACCAAAATTTTTGGTCAAAAAAGACTTATAAATAAGATTAGAGTAGTATATGATTATACTTATTAGTACATGAGGTTTCTAGAAGAATGATTTAGTATACAATATGTCATTTTAATCCTATTTATAAATCTAAATTAACTAATTTTCTCACACCAAAAAGAGTTAATTAACTCATTAAGTGAGAGTCAAATTTTCAATTTTGTATTTATTTATAATTGGTTCCAAAAATTAACATAAATAATTAAAATATTCATTACACCTTGCAGACCATTAAATCTTCTAGATTCTAGACATTTACTTAGGAGACCATTAAAACTTCTCCATATTTGATTATACTCCCTCCGCCCTACAATATAAGAAGTGTATAGAGAAATTGTTTAGTGCAAAATATAAGTCATTTGTAAAATAATTAATACTCATTTTTTAGTTTGCTCATATAATTAATGATTATTTTTAATTTTTCCCACTCATTAGATTTTCATATGCATTGTTCAATAAGGATAAACGTGTTTAATTTGTGACATATTTATTGAATTAATGGTCACTTCTTATTTCTCATGCATTAGTTTAAGTGCCTTATATTATGGGTAGGAGGAAGCATATCCCCTTTTTTTTAATGCACATTTTGAGTTAAAGTAAAAATATATAATTATTTATAATAAAATATGGATATTTTTAATTAGATTTTATTATTTTAATTATTATTGGCATGACTCTAATCTAACTCACCATCTCAACCAATTTTGTGGCTGGTCTGAGTTTAGTAACATATATTTATTACATTGGCTTGTTCCCCAAGGCATAAATAAATGAATTTGCCTCCAACCAAATTGAAATGTTTTTATTTTTAATTTTTTTTCCTTTAAGAGATCTTTTTAGGAAAAACAAAAAATCTGAAAATACAACAAAAAATGGAGCAAGAGAGTTTCTTTTTAAAATAAAAAGATGATTTTTTCTTTATTTTTTCATGTTTTATTGACCCCGTGCATGTTGTTGAGAAAAAAAAAGGGGGGGGGGGGGGGGGAAGCATTGAATATTAAGGAACAATGGAGCTTTTTTACCTTATGAGAAAGATGTTGCTATTGGGGCGTTGGCTTTTTTAGATGGAGATTTGTGGATAAAGTTAAATTCATTTATGTTTTTATGACCGAAGCTCTGATTGTGAAAAGGGCCTTACTTCTAGCTGTGGACATTGGACATTATAAAGTGGTATTTGAAACTGATTGTCTCCCTCTGCTCACCTGTGTTGAGGCAAAGTCATCGGACTTGTACAATTAGAGGTGTAGAAGTATTATCCAGGATGTTATTTGTCTTTTGTTTTCTAATGTTGGGTTCTCCTTGTCCTTTACCCTAAGAGGGGGTAACTGTGTTGCGTATTTTCTTGCAGCTGATGCTTATAAAGAGTGTGCTCTATTGGTGGGTTTCGCGACCAACACCTGCTTTGTTGTCACTTCTAACTCTAAAGGCTTAAAAGACTAGTGCTGATACTGATAATCCTTCACATAGGCAAGGAATCCAATTCCCAGAGAGAGAGAGAGAGAGAGAGAGAGAGAGAGAGAGAGAGAGAGAGAGAGAGAGAGAGAGAGAGAGAGAGAGAGAGAGAGAGAGAGAGAGAGAGAGAGAGAGAGAGAGAGAGAGAGAGAGAGAGAGAGAGAGAGAGAGAGAGAGAGAGAGAGAGAGAGAGAGAGAGAGAGAGAGAGAGAGAGAGAGAGAGAGAGAGAGAGAGAGAGAGAGAGAGAGAGAGAGGTCACTGCCTCGCTGCATGTCTTTGCATTGGTTGATTCCATTTGCAACTTCGAGACTGTTGTTTTGCCTATAAATAGAGGCGCTAAGTGCTTTCTCTTCACTCTTGCAGCCATGGGCAATGAGGTGATTCTGTTGGGTTACTGGCCAAGTCAGTATGGGATGAGGGCTAGAATTGCAGTTGAAGAGAAAGGGATCCAGTACGAGTACAAGGAGGAGGACGCGTTCAATTACAACAGGAGCCCTCTGCTTCTTCAAATGAACCCGGTTCACAAGAAGACCCCGGTCCTGATTCACAATGGCAAACCCATCTGTGAGTCTCTTATCGTTATTGAGTACATTGATGAGGTCTGGAACCACAAATCCCCTCTGCTTCCTTCAGATCCTTATGACAGAGCCCAAGCTCGATTCTGGGCCGACTTCGTTCACAGAAAGGTTCCTCTCTGCGCTTCTTTACTTGGCATTAATTACTGGTGTTTGATTGTCCTTAATTGGTCTATGACGACAAGTCTAAGTTGCGAATTTTGAAACAGGTATATGATGCGGCAAAGAGAATATGGACAACAAAAGGAGAAGAGCGAGAAGGTGGAAAGAAGGAGTTCATAGAGTGCATGAAATTGTTGGAGCAGCAGCTGGGAGAAAAGCCCTACTTTGGGGGAGACAATTTTGGATTGGTGGATGTGGCGTTTGTTCCATTCTACAGTTGGTTTCAAGTGTATGAGAAATTCGGTAACTTCAACATGGAGGCCGAGTGTCCCAATATCATTGCTTGGGCCAAAAGATGTTTGCAGAAGGAGAGTGTGGCCAACACTCTTCCTGATCAGCACAAGGTCTATGACCTCGCCATTTGGATTAGAAAGAAGCTTGGCGTTGAGTAGCTACCTTAATGCAACACTGATGATCTTTCGCTTCACCTTCTGAATAATATGGCACTTTGGTGGGCCATGCATCATGTTTTGTCTTTGGAGTGTTTGTTGCTTTTCAATTCATACTTGGTCTCTGTGTGTGTTGTGGGTCGTCAATCCGTCATTATTGTAATGCCGTACTAGCTTTTTCCTGCATGCGTAAGCTGACTTAGCTCAGCTAAATATTCTGAGTGCATCTAATTTCCTGAAAAGTGCAGCCCTTTTTTGTTTGGTCTTTAATGGTTAGACATCTTGATTGCTATGTTCTGTGCCTGAAACTGAATCCATGCATGTTCTTTATGGACGCAAATTTCATGGTACTTTTTCTCAGTGAATCATGATAATAATTAGAGTAAATACTCTTTTTGGTCCCTGACAAAAAACACGGATCCTATTTTGGTCTCTTACAAAAAAATCGACATTTATTCGTCCTTTTTTATAGACTAAAAAGGGCCTTTTAGAAATTTGTGAATGATCAAAATGTCAACCAATCGACCTTTATTCGTCCTTTTTATAGACTAAAAAGAACTTCTTCTTTTTTTGTAAAGGAGCTAAATGGGGATCGCGTTTTTTGTCAGGGACTAAAAAGGGTATTTACTCTAATAATTAAGAAAAAAAACAGAACCTCCCGTAGTAATGTTTTCGAGTGCCTGTTATCAATAATTATTGTCAACAAAACCCATATATAGCAAATCGTGAACGAAGAATATAAGATAAGAAAGGTAATTAAATGGGATCACGATGATAGGAGCCTTGGGCGGTTGTTTTAACTTGCAGTACCTCAAATTGCAACTCTCTTGTTTTCGGGACCCTTGTCCTAGCGACCTTCTTAGATTTGTCCGCTCTCATTTTCTTTATGTCTGCTCACATCCTTTACTCTAAAACTACCTAATTTTGGATAAAGCAAGGAGAGCACTTTTTTTTTTAGAGAAAGCTAGAAAGAGCACATAGTGTTCTGAAATATTTTGTTAATAGCATTAAGTATCTTAAATTAATTTTATATACACATAGGCACTACCCTAAAATATTTTTCATTGATACACAATATCTATATGAAAATACTTTAGAGTACTGGGTGTTAGTTACTAGATGTCACTAAAAAAATATTTTGAAATGCTGAGTGTACTGAAAATTAATTTAGGATCTATTGATATATAGGAGTATTTTCATAGTGATGGATGTCTTTTTTAAATAAATAAATAAAGAAAAAGAAAAGAAAAGAAAATGAGCTCCCTTACTTTGTTTATTCTCAAAACTAGATAGTTTGGAGTTAAAAGATGAAAGGGGACATGAAAAGAAAAGAAGATAAGCCAGGTCCAACATTCCCTCCCCAAATGTAAATTGAATAGAGTAATAAGTGAAGTTGTTGCTTTAAAATAATTATCCATTTCTCCACTATATTTTGATAATTACTTGTGATTATCTAGAAAGTTTTGTACTTTTATTTCAGTTAGAATTTACAAAGGACAAGTTAAAATGTAATTTTGAAAATATTGTGTCATCTTTCAGTTCTCGCATGTGTTATTTAGCAATAGAATACATCAATATAACCATTGTTAATCTCATAACCCTATTCTGCATCAACTGGTTCCAGATTTAGTCTGGTTCTGAACATATTGATTTGATAACATGATATTTTTTTAAAAATAAATAAATAAATCCCATGGTCATTTTTCCTTTTGACAGTGTACAGTGTGCTGTTATGAACATGTTTGGATACCGCATTTGACCTCCCAAACAAAAGTCCTCTCAGAAAAATTATTTTCATTTAGTCATCAATATAGGAAAAACAGAAGCCAACGGCATCTCAATCGTCAATATAATTTATTTTTATTTTAAAACTTACACCCGCTATCTTAAATATTTCGATACATGTTAAATATATTACTCTTTAATTTTAGTTTACGACAATATAAAACAATAGTCTTAACCTTGACCAATCAATAATGAAATCTTACCCAAAAATCATGAAACGTACGTTGGAAAAGTTCTTTTTTTCCCTCACCACAGAATTCCAGGCTTAAGTTTTCAACTTGGGGTTCTTCTTGACTCCAATGAATCCATCGATACACAACAATAATAAAGAAGAAGCAGATATGGAAAACTTTCTGCAATACTTCATTTGGCAGAAACATCTATCTCTGACTTCGTTCCTAATTGCTTACGAATGCTCTTTTGTGCTGCATATATATACCTCTTCTTAACATACCAAATCAGCAGATAGGTCTAATACTAGTCCAAGGAACTTGAGCCCTTCACTTTCTTTTGTTTTTTTTTTCCTGGGCCGGGGCCATCATAACCCTTTACTTCATCATACCTATTTACAAGAAAATCCCTGACTTCCGTTTATTATATTTGATGAAATGTGGAAACATCAACTTTATCCCACGTTGGAATGGATTATGTTGGCAAAAAGGTTCTTTGTTTGTGTTTTTGTTTTCCTCCTTTGTTTCTCTCGCTCTGTCTAATTATTTCATTCTTCTTCTATTTTTTGCATGTCACCGTTACCTGAAAAGTCGTTTGATGGATGGCATTTGCTGCGAATTTCGCATTGGCAAAGATAAATATGCCTATCATAATTAGAAAATTTTACGCTGCAGTTTCTAGTTGCAGAGAAAAACCAAATGAAAACAAAAAATCAATTGCCTGTGCAATCAATTGTTAAACTGACCAATTTATCTGCTTTATTTTAAAAAATCATAAATAAATTTGTGCAACATATCACATGCTCTTTAATCAAAAATTTAAATTATTCATCTAAAAGTGCGTTAACTTGTGAACTTTTTTTAGGGAAAAAAAGGTTCATAGCATTTTTATTTTTATAATTATTGTGAAGTTGCTTTCCTATGTACATATTTGACTCGATTGGCTTTGATGCTGAACCCACAATAAAATACTCAAGTCCTTATTATAAGGCATCAACTAACTTTTCTCACAAATCAATAAAAGTAGTTAAAGTCAATAAAATTGTCCTAAAATCTAAGTAGTTTCCAATATTACTCATACTAATTGCACTAACTCTAATATTATATTAATTATTACTCTCACGCACTACCTTTATTAATTAGGAGCAGACATGGAAAAAAATAATCATTACTCATTGGAAACAAACAAGTGTCTTATTGAAAAGACTAAATAAACTTGCTAGTTGATGTCTTATAATAAGAACTAGAGGGAGTACATAGGAATGAGAATGACCTTACTTGAAACATAAAGTAGTACTCAACCTTTTATTGATATTATAGGGAAGAACTCACAACAACTCCAAAATACAACCGAACACACAGACGTGGACATGTTTATGATATTATTGTTTACTTATCATTGCACACAAAACAAGCACGACACTTGGAATGAATTAATTCAGCAGGAATTTTAGTCAATTCCAAACCCTTTCTTGATCTGCAACACAAAGTCATAGACCTTCAGTGGGTCAGGAAGTATGTCTGAAACACTCTGCCTCTGATAACACCTTCTCACCCATTCCATGAACCTCGGACATTCTTCTTCCACGCTGAATTTGCACATCTTCTCGTAGGTATAAAACCTGCATGTGATTGGTATTAAGGCCATATCCAACACTCCAAAATGATCTCCTTCAAAATAAAGCTTCTCTCCAAGTTCATTCTCCAACAGCTTCAAGCAATCTATGAACTCCTTCTTCCCACTCTCTTGTTCTTCTCCCTTGCTAGCCCACATCTTCCTTCCACAATCACCGATCTGCACACACCAATACAACAGTTCAACTCCTCAAGATTATTGGTAAGTTATGTGTTGTAAATTAGATGCAATATCATTACCTTTTTGTCGGAGAAATGAATCCAAAACATCGCCTTGGCTCGGTTGTGGGCATCATCAGAGCAAAGACGGTATTTGTGCTTCCAAACCTCATCAATATATTGAAGGATGATGAGGGACTCGCAGATGGGCCTGCTATTGTGAATGAGTACTGGAACTTTCTTGTGAATGGGATTTGATTTGAGAAGCAATTGGCTCTTGTTTTGATCCTCAAATATATCCTCTTCTTCCTTGTACTCAAACTCAATTCCCTTCTCCATCAGCGCAATCTTCACCCTCATCACATAAGGGCTTGTCCAGAAGCCCAACAGTATTACTTGTTCCATTTCAACTCTCGCCTGTATTTTCTTGGTTCTCGGTCTTGTGTATATATAATGCAAAATGAATATGCCTGTTCGATACTTATCAAGTCATTTCATAAATATAAAAAATGTCCATAAAGCATGAGTCTATTGAATAGTCATATCTTGGCTCTTTCTCGTGGAAGTTAGTCATTCATTTAAAAACAAAAATTGCCTCTGAAATGAGTCTTTGACAAGAAACTGAGCAAGATCGGAGAAAGTGTCTTTGACAAGAAACTAAAGAAGACTATGAATAGCTTCTCTGCAACTTAACATTTATAAATCTCATAGTCATAGTCAAATTTAAAATTAAAATAACTTCTTCTGTGACATCAGAGATAAATAAACAAATAAATCCATTAATAATTTATTGTGCAAAAACAAGGCGAAGGCCAAGTATGCAATACAATGATCTCAATTTTGATGTGACAAAAGAAAATTTCAGGGAAAACGGTAGAGCATCTACTGAGCATTTGGCATTTAATTGTACGATTTTCCCACTAATTGCATCTACTGAGCATTCGGCATTTAATTGTACGATTTTCCCACTAATTAAGGTTAGGCGCATAATGATAAAGATACCAATGATAATGGTATTAATAATGACACTAACGGCATTGACAAAGGCTAATCCAATGGAAGTTTCCTAATATATTATAATCTCGAAATTTATTCTCTTACGATAATGATGAAGTTGGAATTGGAATGCAAAATTGGTGGGATTGATAAAGTTCATATTTTATTTTCATTAAAACAAATTGCTACTTTTGTGTAAGTATAGATGTGTCTAGTGTCTACGTTTATGCTATAACATCAAATTATTTGCATTCAATATCATTCATATATAATTTAGTACCGATCAAGTACTGATTTGTGCATAGGATCAGGAAAAAAAGATTTGATACAAAGAGGAAGAGGAGGTGGCGGCTATGGCTATTGAAGTCGACAAAAGGGCATTGTGAGGCACAAAGCATTTACTTCCTCTAAAAGTAGAAGATGCCAAATTATCAGGCAACGAAATTCCATAATTCTCCACTTTGTATTCTATATTTTATTATAGTACACTCTTGTAAGTTGTAACCATCCATTATGCTAAATAGTTTAAAATAAATTATACCGTGTCAGTGTTGTAAAAGTTCTATATAGCTGGGCTTTAACATAAAATATATGCATGATCGGATGGTACGCAGCACAAATATGCTAATCATAACTTGGCAGAACAAAACAGAGTCTTCTTGGTGTTAATATGTTCCTACTTACTACCCCACCGTTTAATAAATAAATAAACAAAAATCCGACATTGGTGCTGAATTTCAGAATCTCACCATCATGTAAATTTATTAGTAGAAACCCAAGTGCATTGAGATGAGTAGTCTTCGAGATCATGATTTCGAGAGTACCATTATTGAGACTTGAGCAAGAAACACAGCAAAATTTCGTACTAGAGTACTTCCACAATGGGAGGCCCATTAACAATAGTGGAGATTGTCATGTAATACTCATATCTCTGCTCTGCAAACTACACCTTTGGTTGTGATCCTTTCAAACACAAATGATAGTGTTGTCAGTGCCAGAGAACATATGGTGGTGGATTTCCAGAAGAACCAAGAGAAGGAGGAGGAGGAACAAACAGAACAGAGCAACTAGTTTCACCCTCTTCTGTGTAAAGTGTTTTGTTACCTCTCTTCCTATTTGTCTGTTAAGTTAGGTCTCTGTCACTGTATCGTCTGTCTCTGTCTCTTTTTGTCCTTACCATCTCGTTCGGTATGCATATGCATTGCCTTTGTAGCTCTCTATTTCTCTCCAAACAATATAACTCCCTTTGGTTTTGTTCATTCGGTTCTTCTCACCGTCAAATCCTTTCTACCTTGTCTTTCTTGCTTCTGTGAAATATTTCTCAAATTTCTGATTTTTCCATTCCAAATGCTTTTTGATTCAATATCTGCTGATCACTTCTTTTGCAACTTAATAAAGCCAACCCTGTATGTTTTTCACTTTTTCTGACCCAAAATGGGTTTTGAGAGGAATTTCCTCATCCAAAAAGGGTTTTACTTGATGATGTTGCTTTGTTTTGGTGTTGTCCAAGTAAGTTCGATTAATGAGGATGGTTCGATTCTTTTGGAGTTTAGAAAATTCCTTTCTGACCCACAAAACAGTCTTCATGATTGGAATTCTTCTGATTTGACTCCTTGCAATTGGACTGGTGTGCATTGCAATAATTCAGTGGTAACTTCTATAAATCTTAGTCTCCTTACTCTATCTGGCTTTTTATCTCCCATCATCTGCAACCTTCCTCATCTGGTTGAATTGAATTTGTCAATGAATTTCATTTCTGGCCCTATTCCTGTTGGTTTCGTTGCTTGTAGGAGTCTAGAAATATTAGACCTTTGTACAAACAAATTTCATGGACAACTTGAGAACCCTTTCTGCCAAATTACCTCACTAAGAAAGCTTTATCTGTGTGAAAATTTTATGCACGGTGAAATGCCAGAAGAGATTGGAAATTTGAATTCCCTTGAAGAGCTAGTCATTTATGGCAATAATTTAACTGGAAGAATTCCTACTTCAATAAGTCAATTGAAGCAACTGAGAATTATCAAGGCAGGCTTCAATAGTCTCTCAGGCCCAATACCTGGAGAAATTAGTGAGTGTGAGAGCTTGGACCTGTTAGGATTGGCACAGAATCAGCTTGAAGGTTCAATACCAAGGGAGATTCAGAAGCTTCAGAACCTTACCACTATACATTTGTACCAAAACTTTCTATCCGGGGAGATTCCCCCAGAAATTGGAAATATCAGTGGGTTGGGATTACTTGCTTTGCATCAAAATTTGTTCAGTGGAGCTATTCCAAAGGAGCTGGGAAAGTTATCTCACTTACAAAGGTTGTATCTATATACCAACCGCTTGAATGGGACAATTCCTCCGGAGCTAGGGAACCTTACAAGTGCTTTGGAGATTGATCTTTCTGAGAACCTTTTGAGTGGTATGATTCCTAAAGAGTTGGGGCAGATCTCTAATCTTGGATTGCTTCATCTATTTGAAAACCTTCTGCAGGGAGAAATCCCTTGGGAACTTGGGCAGTTATGGCTACTCAATACTTTAGATTTGTCCATAAATAACTTGACAGGTAGTATTCCATTAGTGTTTCAAAATCTTACATACATGGTGGATTTGCAGTTGTTTGACAATCAACTTGAGGGTAAGATACCTCCTGATCTTGGAGCTAGAAGCGACCTCAGTGTTCTTGATTTATCTGCTAACAATCTCGTCGGTATGATACCTGCCCATCTTTGCAAATATCAGAAACTGAAATTTCTAAGCCTTGGGTCAAATAAGTTGTCTGGAAATATTCCGTATGATCTGAAAACTTGCAAGTCACTTGTGCAGCTTATGCTGGGAAACAACCAGCTGACAGGAGGCCTCCCCGTTGAATTGAATGAACTTCATAATCTTTCTGCACTTGAACTTAATCAGAATCGGTTCACTGGGATAATAAACCGAGGGATAGGTCAACTCCGGAGTTTGATGAGGCTTCTGTTGTCAGATAATCATTTTTTTGGGCATCTACCTCCTGAGATTGGAAAATTAGCACAGCTTGTCTCATTCAATGTTTCCTCTAATCTTCTTAGTGGAAGCATCCCTGACGAGTTGGGAAACTGTGTAAAACTGCAGAGGCTTGATCTTAGCAGGAATCAGTTCACTGGCACACTTCCAGGGGAAATTGGCAAGCTGGTGAATTTGGAATTGTTGAAACTTTCTGATAATAAATTTTCAGGAGCAATACCAAGCGCTTTAGGGGATCTTACTCGTCTCACAGAGCTGGAGCTTGGTGGTAACTTGTTTTCAGGTAGCATTCCTCTTCATTTGGGAGGACTTACAGCCCTTCAGATTGCCCTTAATATGAGCCATAACAAATTATCTGGTGTAATTCCTGACAGCTTGCGGAACTTACAGATGTTGGAATTCCTTTATTTAAATGACAATGAGCTTGTTGGTGAAATTCCCGCCTCAATAGGTAACTTGCCCAGCCTTTTGGTTTGCAATGTTTCTAACAACAACTTGACTGGAACTATTCCAAACACTCCTGCATTTCAAAAGATGGATTTCACAAATTTTGCTGGAAACAATGGACTGTGCCAAGTAGGTTCCTATAATTGCCATCCATCCAAGTCTCCCCCTTCTCCTCCAAACCAAAGTTGGACTAGAGATGGTTCTTCCAGGGAGATGATAGTGAGTATAGTTTCGGGTGTGGTTGGATTGATTTCTCTTACATTCATACTCTGTATATGCTGGGCTATGAAGCGCAAAAGCCCTTCTTTTGTCTCCTTAGAAAGGCAAGCAATGCCTCATTCCCTAAACAACTATTATTTTCCGAAAGAAGGTTTCACATACCAGGATCTCTTGGAAGCCACTGGTAATTTTTCAGAAGCTGCTGTTATAGGAAATGGAGCATGCGGCACTGTCTACAAGGCTACTATGGCTGACGGTGAGGTGATTGCGGTCAAAAAGCTGAATTCTTCTGGAGAAAGAGCAAATGTTGACAGAAGCTTTCTTGCAGAGATTTCAACCCTTGGGAAGATCAGACACAGGAATATTGTGAAGTTGTATGGATTTTGTTTTCATGAGGATTCAAAGATTCTCTTATATGAGTACATGGAAAATGGCAGCCTTGGAGAACAACTCCATGCAAATCCAGAATCATGTCCACTGGATTGGAATTGTCGGTATAAGATTGCTCTTGGGGCTGCACAAGGCTTGTGCTACCTTCATTATGACTGCAAACCTCAAATCATTCACCGCGATATTAAGTCAAACAACATACTACTTGATGAAAATTTTCAGGCACGCGTTGGAGACTTTGGCCTGGCAAAGCTGATTGACTTTTCATATTCCAAATCCATGACTACCGTGGCGGGTTCATTTGGCTACATTGCTCCTGGTAAGTAATTAGATGGGAAAAGTACTTTCTACTGATTACAAGTCCAGATTCTGAAATTATATTATTTCCCTGCCTTGAGTCCCAAGGCTTTAAGTTGGTCAAAAGTTGGTCTTAACAATCTTTGTGAACATTATTGTTATTTTACAGAATATGCTTACACCATGAAGGTGACTGAGAAATGTGACATCTATAGCCTTGGGGTGGTTTTGTTGGAACTAGTCACCGGCCGTTCACCAGTTCAGCCGCTGGAACAGGGTGGTGATTTGGTGACTTGGGTGAGAAGATCAATTCAAGCATCAGTGCCAACATTGGAACTATTTGACAAGCGACTGAATCTGAGTGAACAGAGAACAGTTGAAGAGATGTCTCTTGTTCTCAAAATTGCATTGTTCTGCACCAGTGCCTCTCCTCTCAATAGGCCAACAATGAAAGAGGTCATTGCAATGTTGATCGATGCTAGAGAGTATGTCAGCAATTCTTCAGTCCCTACATCAGAATCCCCACATGATACATGATGATGCATCTTTCAAAGGTTTAAAAAATCAATTGGAATCATATTTTAGATTATTAATTATTATTGACAATAGATATATGTTATCTAAATAATAAGCTTCAGTATAGAATATGAGATGGGTTCATTCAAAATGAATTCACCTCATCCATTTTGCCATAAGTTGTGATAAGGTTATTTCTTTGTTTCTGCATTTTTGCTTCAAGTTTCAGTTTCCTCAGGAACATGTCGTGTTTCTGTAGATAATATAGTGCTGAAGATCTGTAAATATTGTCTTATAACAACAATGAACATAAGATTACCATTGTGAATATTTAGTTAGAAAATCAGTTCTGTTATTGTTTCTTTCACATTCCAAAATAAATAATATAAACATGGCACATCAATTTTTACTTGTCTATTTTATACAATCAAATGCATGCCATACAAACGTATCAACGACAGGCTCGAGCCTAGGACCCCATATAAGCATGGTGGCTTGCACTGCCATTAAGGCAACTTGTTGTTGACCAATATTTACTTGGTTTATAAATGCCACAAAGTTTAGATTTCAATGTTTGATCCCAACGTTATTGTAACCTAGTGGCATGACTCATGAGAGCTCTCCTCTAAGTGGAAAGTCACGGATTCAATCTTACTTGTAACCTCAAGTCGTTAATGTCTTCCTCTTTAATTCAAAAAAATTAGAAACCTTACAATTATAAATGATTTTGTATCATTAAGGTCATTTAAGTTAAATGCCAATTATTTGAATCATATATCATAACCAACCAATCTGATTGACCAAAAGTATTACCTTTTGTGCATAATAACTATTAGTTCTTTACATCCATTATTGTGAAAAGTTCAAGTAATGAAAATATGATGAGTTAAGTAAGGACGACATTAGATACCAAAAAAATGGCCAAATAAAATGAGAAACATATAACTTATTTGAGAGGGACAAAGAACAAATAGCTTCATCGTACAATGTAATTAAGATTTTGTTTGCATGTCTTTTACCAACTCACATAGCTTACATTACACAATGATAAATTAGTAGAAGGTGGCGTGTTTAAAACTTCACAATGGCAAAGTCTACTAATTTTGTACACTCACAGATTCTTAATAAAAGACAAACAGTCAAGTAGATGATAGAATCATCAAAGAGAAAGACATTCTTTCACACTCTAAAGTCTAAATAGTTTGCCAAAACGAATACCTATATAAGGAATTTGTAGATAATTAAGCTGAATCCATCTGAATACGGAAACCAAACCAACGAGGAACAAACATGTGAGGATCTTTAAACGCTACACCTATGAGACATTCTCACATGGCTATTCTATATTGGTTTAGTGTATTCAAGAAATTCTCTTCAACTTTGCATTCAAAAAGTGGATTTGCCTGCTGTACCTGTATTCCACCCTCTTTCCTTTTCTTTTTGACTATTCTTTTGCTGAGTTTCTTCTGTTCCATTTCTTCTACCATTTTTCCTCAACACCCTCTTTGCCATCATCCTCCCTTGACTCCCAATAGAAACTCTCACTTTCTCCATACCTACATTTACACCAACCCTTCTCATATGTTGTTGAATTGGCGACTTGTTCTGAATCTTTTTATATAAGCTACGCCTTAGCATGTTGCTTCCTCTCTTCTTACTTTCACTCCTCATTCTTTGTTTAGGACTCTCAAGATGTGTCTGTGTAGCCAAACAGCTTCCCACTTCATCATTGCTTTCTTCCTCTTCAGCTCTACTTTCTAGCACTGGCATTACTGTTGGTGGGAGTTGAGGTAAGTTAGCCACAGTTGGTAGAGGTATCAGAGAGTTTCGCCTTAAAGTTGTGACTGAAGGAATACGTGGAGTAGTTGTGCAGATAGAAGCTCTTCCAGTCCTTTTAGGCAATACAAGTTTGTCAACTATGTCAGGATTGTTCTCTTTCTCGGCGTGTTCAATGCACTTGATAGAGTTTTCCAACGTTGAAAAGGGCAGTGAGGACTGCTTTAAGATATTGTTCTCCATCAGTGGTCTAGTTGAACTCATGAAATCATTCAAGTTCTTGTGAATTCCTAGTGGTTTGTTTGCAAGTGCTGGTCTCATTGGTGTGTTGTTTTGCTCTTGATGTTTAAGCAGATGCTGCTCAGCTATCTTTGAGTCTACATGTTGACGCGCCAGCTTTCTCTCAATCAAAAGTTGGGATTCCAATTCCTTGACCTTAAAAAACCAAAACACATAATGCTAAGAGAGACATTTGAAAGTAAAACTAAAATATCATGGGTTCCAATACAATACCTTATCTTGCAGAGTTTTAGTTTTAACATCTCTCTCCTTTATCTTGGAATCTAATCCTTGAATTGTTTCCTCCATTTTCTTGATTTGCAAGTCCTTAATCTTCATCTCTTGCTTGGTTTTCTCAGCCTGAAAAAACGAGAGAAATTGTGGAAAATGCAATGGATGAAACAAAGAAAGTAGATAATTAATGCAAAAGCACAAAGTAGGCATACCAATTGTTTGTATTTGAGAAGCTCGGTAGGGTCCAATTGCCTTTTTGCAGGCCCTAATTCTATTCCTCTGACTCTACTAGCAAAGTTCAGAGAGCAAATCGTCTCACTTAAATCATTTTCATTAGGACTAATCTGTACAAACATGAGCGCCTTTGAATCTCCTCCTAAAACGCAAGTTTATTGGTCAATTATCTATAATAATATTTCCTTGCACAAATATGGAGATGCAAATGAAGCAGATCCAAAAACACGCTTCTATAAAAACCAGAAGTACCTAAAGAGTCTTGCAGCAAGTGTGTGAGTTTGGAATTTCTGCACCATGAAGAACACCATAATTAAACTTTAGTACTAACCATACAGAATATGGGGCTCTCATTTCAAAATGTATATTCATAATCAAAGCTGATATCTATCATGATTACCTGAAGGGAACGTGTGAGCATTTTGTTGCAAGAGCTGATATAACATCTCCTAGTGCAGAGAGAGACCTATTAATATTCTGAGTTTCCTTGAGTCGATCCCCTTGCACTTCTGTTTTTGCCACTCGCTCGCTGCCTGCCAGGTCTACTAGCCACAACTTGCTTCTTGTGCATTCCTCATTCAACAAATTCTCCCCCTTCACCATCACACAGTGAATGCTGTGCAGAGAAGGAACAATCTTTCATAAGCAGTTAAGCACTCTTACTCTATCATGTAATGTATGGAAAGAGACATTTTTCAGATATGCATTTTTAATGTAGTTCTTCAAACCAATAGAATTGTAACACTTAACACCTGAAGAAAGTTGCAATTTTGTATTTATGTTTATACTTAAAAAACTGGTGGCAAACCCCAAAAGAAGCTTCGCCAAAGTCTTGTCATTCTTCAAAATTTAAGGATGTGAACTGATAAACAATAAAACTAACCAGTGGGATCGACTGCTGTGCTCATTGGCATTGGTTGAGCTAACAGCCCTTGCGTTGCTGCCAGTTTGTAGGACTTCCCAGACTTCAGTCATGTTATTCACGTGTGCCTCCACAAGTCCCGGAACATGGTGCATTCCTTCGCCTGCTTGCCTTATTTCAAGCCTATATTCAACCCAATATCAGTTAGCATATGCATATCCAGCTATTAATCTGAAAATCAATCAAAATAAGTTTAAGAGTGGGTTCATTTGAAGGGCTTCAGGAATGAACATAACATAAATGACAAAGTGACTTAAAAGCAACCTTCTTGCAGCTATTCCTAGCTGATTTCCTGAGACAAGCAAGTCTCTTATTTGCTCATTGTAGACTTCTAAGACGCTTACAGAGACATCATAACGATAGAGCTTCTGTCTCTCTTTGATTATGTCAAACATTTTCTCAAGAGTCCTGAAATTAACTCCACGTGCCTTTTCTGTACCTTCCATTGTAAATGTTTTTCCTGTTCCAGTCTGCCCATAAGCAAATATGCATACATTATACCCATCTAGAACTGAGGTTGCAAATGGTGCCGTGTCTTCAAATATGTCGGCTATATGTACACAAACAATAAAAAGCAAAGGATGCCTTAATGAGTCTTCAACCTTAAAAATGTCAGAGAATTCTTGGCATATTAATTCAAAATTACCTTGATCTGCTTGGGGCCCAAAAACAGCATCAAACTTGAAAGTCCTTCTAGAAGCCCCATTTGACAGTACAGTAAGCTCACCATCTTTCGCTGATTCAAAATCTATTGCCATTCTTGCTCCCGATGTCATCTCTTCTGCATTAAGAGGCCTACACCGGCAAAAGACCCTGATGTTTCCTGTGAGGAAGAATATTTTGTAACTCGTTCTAAATTGCTCTATTATATCTGAGTCTATAATCAACAATTAAAATCCAAATGCATGCTTACCTTTCAGCTCCAAAACCTTATTGTAAAGTTCTTTTTGTTTCCCAGCGCCATCTAGATATTTGGTCTTGAGATCTTCGTGGAACTCCAGCTGCTCGTGTACTATAAAGAGGGGAATAAGAATATGTGAAAATGTGACCACCAACTAACATAAAGATTTGAAACTGAAACTTCTTCATATCTACTTACTCTTGGACTTGATAGTAATCCCCATTTCACTCATATCTGCAAGATACTTCTTATACGTCTCTACTTCCTCTGATAGTTTGATGTGTTCCATTTTCATAATCTGCAGGATGAAATTGCTTACCAGTTTACCACAGTACAAGTATGTTTTTTAATGTTTTATTTTGTTAACGAATTAACTAACTTGTCAAAATATCAGTACCTTTACTTTCCTCATCAAGTCTCTCAGAGAGGAAAACCACCTGCTTTTTTCTTTTACTTGCCCCTCAACGGCAAATGCTGCAAATTATGGAATTCTCATTATATCAGATGAGTGAAATATTAGCTGCAGGCTCATAAGAACATGCAAAAGGGATGCATACCCAATGATCCTACATGCATGGACTTGCGCATGAGCTCATTCTGAAGATCTTGCAGAGACTTCAATGCTTCTTGGCATTCTCTATTCTTCTGTTGATTCTCCCTTTTGAGTTCCTCCAACATCCTCCTAGTTTCAGCCAGCTCCTTTTTCTGACACTTGAATTCCCTACTCAGCTTCTGAAAATCCTCTTCTTCCTCGTTATCTCCGTTACCCTACAATAACAATATTGAGTGCGCACTGAAACACTAAATTTCATCCCTAGGATATAAAAATGATATTGTTTAGGAAGATGCATACATCTGGAGAATCCAACTCTGCCTCTTGTGATACTTTCAAATCTTCTTGCAATTCATTTTCTCCTGTATTCAAAGTAGAATCTTGTAAAAAAAATTAACATAGCTGTATTCAAAAATCTCCATCCACATGAGAGAAAGCAAAAAATGTCACTAACTAGAAGGGTAGTCTTGAGGCGACTTATCGGTGACTTCTGGGGGTGGGAAAAGCTCAAAAGAGGCATCGGGAGACAGCTCTTTGAAGGTTTCACAAAACATAGAGAATTTGACAGTTGGAATCTTCTGAGGCTTTACAACATCAGACCCATTAATTCCATTCTCTAAAGAAAGCTCCACAGGCGACTCCACTTTTTGACGAGATTTGTTTTCCAACATCTCAGGGGATTCCATGGCAATATCTGGTGAGCCAGCGCAGATGACCAAATCAGGCGACCTTAAAGAATATCCTAACAGTGATCGGCCTGAAAAATTCATTCCCAATTCGATCAGATTCTTTAGGAGCCACAATTGAAAAATCTAAGATCTATTGCCGATGAAGTTGTGTGGAACAAAACAAGAAATGGTCTCTCTTACCATCAACCACTTTCTTTGCTATTGGGTCTTCGAATTGCACATATTTTTTGTCAAACTCTCGTCTTTTCCAAGAAAATTCTACACCAGAAAATCAAAACCATGATGGGTGATTAAAAACTCCAAGTTGGGTTCGCCAGCAACGAGAAAGTATCGATCTTTCTGATATATTATGGAGTCTTACCGTCATTTTGGCTGTCCTGCCATTCAGTATCCGCCATTGTTGGACTTAGAGAGCTCAGTGACGTTTGTGAATTGTCTGCCAAATCAAAGACAAAAATTTACGGATAAACCAAGATGCACAGACAAAGCTAAGTCGTGCAGAATTCTTACGAATGGAGTGAATAGAAGAGTTTTTATGCTGCAAAGAAGCGTCTGTGAGAAGAAGTGGGTCGTAAAGATGCCATTGATTGCGATCTTCCATTGATAAAATAACAACTTTTTGAATTTACAGCAATAATAACAATCAAAGCGTAGAGAGGTCGCTACTCACTACTGCATTTACCTAAGGAAAAAAATAAAAGAAAAGCGAGTTTTCTCTGAAAACTGAAATGGCGTTAATTTCGTTATTTTTAGGTTGTGCAGATTGAATTAGCCTTAATGGAAAAATTAGACCGTTAGGTTTTGAAATTTGAAATCTCCGAGGCGGGGAAGTAAAGATTCACATTGATGCTTCGTGCTAACATTGCAAAGCACCGCCAAGGTTCATGCCACGCTCTTCTTAGGAGCTGCCATCTGGCTTTCTACTTAAGATTCTAGAGGTGGTAATATAGGGGGAAAAATTGCTAAAAAGTTTTAAATATTTATGTTAGAGAATCCTAAATTATTTTATAATGTTTGAAATTGCATAAATAATTAAAATGATTTTTTATTGGTAGGTTCCTATACTTGTATTCAATTTTTAATTTGACATTTTTATATTTTTCTTTTAATTAAATCATTAATTAAACTTTAAAATAGTGTTAGCTTCTCCAATTTTGTTCTATTAATACCATTATATTAACGGTACTATTAGAGAAAAATTAAAGCATTTAAACATGAGAAAAAAAACACGTAGGTACTAAATTAAAAATTGAAAAAAACTATAAGTATACCTTTAAATGAGTTTTCCTTTTCTTTTTTTATTCTTAGTGTTAAGTTGCACAGAATTTTTTTTTTCTTGAGGGCCTAAAATATTTAAAGGTACAATTTTACCCCTCAAAGATAAAATAAAGTTGAGCATAGAACTCATAACCTATGAGCCCGCCCATAACTCTGTGTGATTGAATCATTTTGAGGTCGTCCAAAACCTGTTAACCCGTTCATTTACGTGCTAACCCGTTTACACATGTTTAAATGGATGGAGGTACGAACTCATACCCTTTTTAAGTTAAATGAGCGGGCTATAAGTTTGGCATCGGACTACTCAACCTGTCCATTACTCTATCCTACCCAAAGAATAAAAATAGGGCAATTTTGGCCCAATTTAACAGACCCTACAATCCCGTTTCCTTTCCTCCAATCCCCCACCAGCTTGCTTCCTCATAGCGTTCAGAATAGAAAGGGCACGTAGAGAGAATTATGAAAAGGATAGGAGTCAAAAGTCAATTGTTCCGTCGCATTTCAGGGAGGTTAACCTCAGGAGAAAGGGGTCTGGATCCTCTCATCATCACCCCTCTCATTATCCCTCATCAGCGCGATCTGGACCTTCCAAATCTTGATCCAACGGTCCAGATTTTTTTTTTTTAAAAAAAAAATTGACGGGGATGGCATCTCGGCCGTCCAAATCTGGATCGGACGGCTGAGATGCAGCCGGGCAGAGGGATGGGGAGAGGGGGTGATGATGAGAGGATCCCCTTCCCCAGGAGAAAGAAATAGAGCAATGATTGAGGATAAAAGAAAGACAACATTGTTTTATATGCATCTAGCTTATTCAAGTTTCAAGATCTTGGGTTAATCAAAAGTACGTGGGATTAATTTCCCCTCCCTCCTGTGTAATCTGTGTAATGCTTCTTTATTTTTATTTTTTTTTTGTTTACAATAGGGACTGACCTTCAAAGATCAGGAAATACTAGAGCAAAATCTTGCTCGTCCGATACCTTCTACATCCTGTAGGAGGAAGCGTTGAAGATCACCCGGTGGCTCGTCTAATAAGTGGTATCCCCTCTCCGGATGTAGAGCATAAGTAGCAAGGAAATCAAGACACCGATTACCCTCACGAAAAGTATGATTAACGGTTACTAACCAATCCTGGGCTAGAAGACGTTGAATCTTCCGGACCAAACACATGTGTGGGCTAGCGTGGCCTTCCTCTCTAAGAATTAAACTTAGTGCAACCAAACAATCTATTTGAACTTCCACCGTCCTGAAGCCTTTATCCCATGCCAGTTGAAGGCCATCCATGAGGGCCCACAGTTCCGCCTGGAGAGAGGTGCAGGTACCAGTTCCGCCTGGAGAGAGGTGCAGTTCCACCGTCCTGAAGCCTTAAAATAGGCTTTCAGCCATCTTTTATATCCCAAAAAAAAAAAGTTTCAAGAACAAGTGTTAGAAGCACTTATGAGAAAATATCTAAATGATTAGGCTTGAAAGAAGGCTTAGGATGCAAACAAAGAAAAGAATGGTGCGAAAGATAAACAAAACAATAGTGTTGACATGACCTGAGAATTAAAATTGAGAAATGAAGAAAAAAATGAATGCTTGCAAGTGTGAAAACAGGGTAATCCTGAGAAGCAGAGCGTGAAGGAGAGGCAGGAGGAGATGGGAGTCTAGGATTGGCAGGGCTGCTTCCTTGTAATAAAGCAACATGAGGAGCTCTTAGCTCCACAGCTTTGGATATGGTGCTCTGAATTTCCTGCCTGCTTATTTCAGAGGTGCCATTGTCTCTGTCGTGAAAAATCTGGGAAGAAGAAGCAGCCACAGCCATGAAACACAGAAGATGAGATGAAGAAGGAGGGTGGATTTGGATATGTGTGAGTTGCAGAGAAGACGGTTTCTATTACAATTGACTTTGACTTGTATCCCTTTATAACAATATATAAGTCTTAGAGCACGTAGCGTTCGAAAAATGGCAGCTAAAGAATTGTAGTAATGTCGGAAGAAACTATTGGGGGGGAAGAGAAAATAAAAGAAAGGGCAGGAGAAGTAGAAAAGCATAGCAGAACAAAGGTGTGTCTGCAAACCGTGTGGTGAAGGAGGGGGCTTTACCTAGGCGTGTTTGCCTCTACTCGTTGGCTCAAGTCACGAACAAGCCAGGTGCGTGTGTGGTCAGTTTATGAACTCAGGTTTCACAGGTATAAACCAACGAAACAACCATTTCTTTTTCGTGGCACTTGTACTTCCCAGAAACCATACTAGATTAGAAATTGGTAGACAAGGAAGCAAGCTGGAGGGGGACTGGGGAATGAGTGTTTAGTTAGGCCGAAATCCCTCTATTTTTAATACTTTGCCCCATTAAACACTTTAGGGTGTTTATTGAACCTCACAAAATATTTTGAGGTAACTTAGCGCACCTTAACCCTTATTTTTATACTGTTTGACTAAATAAAAAAATTATAAATTTTTAATGTTATTTAAATTTAAATTAGTTAATAATATAGAATATATTAAGATTATAGCATTTTAATAACATTGCGTATACAGGTGGATATAGTTATCATTGTATTATTATGAAATAAAAATGAGTCACACAACCAATATAAAGTTAATCTAGCTGTATAAACCCACATTATATCCCTCTGAAATAAAAACAAGTCACACAACCAACATAAAGTTAATCTAGCGATATAAACCCACACTACATCCCTCTGGGTCTCGAGTTTGAGTCACAGAGGAGACATTCATGATGGAAATTAAAGGCTATTCACGAACCCTAAACCGGATATTGAACAATAACTAACACACACATGTGCGCGCGCGCATATACACACACGCACGCGCGCCCATACACACAAATGGAGTCAAATTTAAAAAGAATTAGAGAAGTGGGGTTATTAGTTTTTAATTAATTTGTGTTACTCTTTAATCTTACATATTCTCTTTATTAAAAAATTTTATTCCCACTTCTCTAATTTTTTAAAATTTAGCTGAAAAATTTTCATACCCCTCATATAAAAAATGAACATTGATATTACAGTCGTAGCAATCTCAACTTTTTAACTCTCTCATGTTGATCTCCCTATCAACAAAACCAACATCAATGTTTTTTCCTTGTTTCACAGGGGGGAAAAAAGACATATAAAACAGCATTGGCTAACCAAAACAATCCAAAGTGTGTCATGTGCCTCCTTTTATTCCAATGATGCTCATATTTATAGCTGTAAGAGTACATTCTTCATTACTTATACCATAGCAATCCATATATGATACTCTCGCTGGTCCTTAACATGTCATTTCTCTAATTGTAACTACTCTAAATGAAAACTACTTCCTATAAACAATCATTAGGAATATTTTGGGAAGAATATTATAAATACAGGGATAAAATAGATTGAGATATTATATTTAATACCAAAATAAACATATTGTATAACTCTTAATGTAATAATATATTGATCAGCAACATGTTCAGAATTAGTGCAATGTGCAATCCGGAGCCGGAGGAGAATATTGCTAGTGCTTGGTAAAATGTGACCAAACAATTGCCTCAGTTCCACTTCCCATTTTCTGCATGCTATTCCACAATAGGCTTCTTAAGCCTATTCCTGTTATACCACTGGCTAAATTACCAAATATTAAAACCATTTCTACTTTTTTTTATACGCTAAAGTATACTTTTAGTCCTTTAAGTTTCACATAAGGTATACTTTTAGTCTCTTAACTTCATAAAGTATACTTTTTGTCCTAAAATTCTAACACCGTTAATTGTACTAACGGAAAACGCTGACGCAGCAAACTCAAGTGATGACTAATAGCATTTAATTACACAAATTTTATGTATTCTTCGATTTACCCATATTTTAAATTTAAGCCTAATAAAGATTTAATTACACAAATCATCACTTAAATTTACACCGTTATCACTTAAGTTTGCTTTTTCCGTTAGCAAAACTAACGGTGTTAGAATTATAAGACTAAAAGTATAATTTATAAAGTTAAGAGACCAAAAATACACCTCATGTAAACTTAAAGGACTAAAAGTATACTTTAGCCTTTTTTATATTATTATTCAGCATCAGATTTAGGGTTTCCTTCTTCTTCTTTTTGATACCTCCTTCTTTTTGTAGCCATTAGAAGTAATTACAAGGTACTACTTTCTGTTTTAATTATAAGACCTAGTTGACTTTTTTTTGGAGAGATTAAGAAAACTAAATAAATTACTTAATTACTTCATATGTTGTGTTTTTTTAGATTATATATTAGCTTATTAGTCAAACTATTTAATTTGAAGAAAAAAATAAAAATATTCTAAACTAATTTAATTAGATTCGTTAATTTATCCAAAAAAATCAACCATGCCTTATAATTCTCTCCAATTACAGAACCCAAGTTGCCAACCAACACAAACCCAAAAATGCAACCCAAAACTACGTATGGCCCGTTTCGCTCATTGGACTAACCCGATATGTGTCAGGTTTAAAACGAAATTCACGTGTACGGAGTTAGGGTTTTACGATTTATCAGTATAAGGCATCCCCAGGATCCCACCTTCCACAGCATCGACATCTTTTTATGACTGTAAATTGAGGTATGCATCATTTTTTAGCTTCTATGTTGTTGTTGTTGCTGTTTATTTTTTCCCCTTGCTTCCTTTGTGGGAAGTTTTTGCTTCTGTGTCGCTGTGTTTGCTTTACCATTTGATTTCAACGAGCCTTCGTCTCTGATGAGGAACAAATTCAGTAAACTTTCGTTCTTCTGATTTTTTATTCATGAAGAATGCTTTTGGAGACCTGAACTGAAGAGACATACTGAACTACGCCTGCGTTTCTCTTTCATTCATTGTACTTTCGTTCTCAGTCACCAATTTTTCTTGGATCAATATCTTTTTTTTTTTCATTTATCTTCATGAGAAATACTTCTGGATGTCTGAGTGGCCGATACTTAATTGAGAAACATCCATTGTTTCTGTCTTATTGATTCCTTACTATCTGGAGAATGCATTCGGGGACTAGAAAATGATGCTTGACAGTTGACAGTCTCTCCTTTTTCTCTGGTTAATGCACCATCTTATTTTTGCTTCGTTTTTTAGAGCTTAGTACCTGGATCTCTATCTTGGGTTCCTAGAGCATGGTAGTTTATAGTAACCTGCAATTCTACTTAACCTAAATGAAAATTTTGGTCGAATTGTTATTTTCTGAGGATGAGATATGCTTAGATATTTGATAAGGATTCGGGGATTTTAGGATCATCGTGGCTCAAACCATCATGGTATTCTGTCTTGTAAGGAAGGGATTGGGGTTGTTTCTGTTAGCAATTCTTCTTCTTGCTTCCTAAACCTCAACCAAAAATTCAGTAAACTTTCGTTCTTCTGATTAGTTATTCATGACGAATGCTTTTGGAGACCTGAACTGAAGAGACATACTAAAATACACCTGCGTTTATCTTTCATTCATTGAACTTTCGTTTTCAGTCACCAATTTTTCTTGGATCAATATCTTATTTTTTTCATTATTTTTCTTGCGAAATACTTCTGGGTGTCTGAGTGACTGATACTTAATTGAGAAACATACAAGTTTTTCGTTAAAATTATTAATTTATTATAACCAAGAAAGCTTAAGGCTTATAAGTTTCTCTCTTTAGGCCGGGCTTAAATTTGATTGTATTTTTTTGGTAAATAGAATTTTATATATGAAATTTGTCATTGAACTAATCACTTTATTATGATATGTGTTATCTCATATGCAGTGTAACTATATTGTCAGAACAAGCTTTCTTCTTTTCATTTTATCTTCTTTGCGCTTTATATTATTCCACTTTGCATCCTACTCATGGTTTATCTGAAATTAGTCATTATATTCTTGTTCTGTTCTTCGAACAATGGCGGAACTTATCAATGACACGCCCCCCCCCCCAAAAAAAAATTGTTTAATGGAACTTTTTTTTTCTTTTTTCTTTTTTAGTATAATAATGAAACTTTGACCATTTGTTTTGCATTGTTCGTAAAAACAGGTGTGTTACACTCATAATAGTTCCTATGCAATTTTGACAACTTCTTCTTCTTTTCTTTTTTTACATTTTTCCCTCTTTTTATATCTTTGTGCTTATAATTCAATCTTTGTTCCATGTGGGGTCTTGTATGATTTATGTTAATCTTATTATTCTTTTCTATATTTCATTCTAATTACCTGAAATTTTTAGTTTATCAGTGAAATTTACTTTTGTGGTGTATCCCTTACTATGCTTTTACCTATTCTACACTACACTTATAGATGAAGTTAATTGACTTGATTTCATGAATATTTTTTTTATTATTCTTTTCATTTTTAATGCATATAAAACTTTCCTTAAAAAAAAAAATTGGGGCCCGAATCCCCCCCCCCCCAAACTTTTCCTCCAAGTTTCGCCACTGTCTTCGAATTTATGGATTAATTGGCATGTTCTCTGGCAGGTCAATTTCTGCTACATTTGAAGAATTTTGTTACTGAACATCTGTTCTATCCAAAATGAGGTATACTTTAGTTTTCAATTGGTCATCTTGATTGATAATTAAGATATTTTGAGATTTTTATATAATCACTAACATGGTTTTTCCCTCCCTTTTATCTCTTTTCAGCCAGCCAATGGAGGAAGATGTAAGTTTTTTTTTTGGTGTTCAGTTAAATATAAAATTTCCTCGAGTTATGTTTGATTTTGAATTGTTGATGTGTGTTTGTGTGTTTTTTTTTTTCTAAATTGAATTGCAAATCATTTATAGTTAAAATAATCATCGGAAAACCCTTGATTTGAACGGAATAATAATTTTATGCTTTTGTGATTTGCAATCACACTGAAAGTCTGACGTGGGGTCCAACGTGTTATTTATAAGGGGTTCTTGTACACAATAGAAACTCTGGCTGATGTATACTATTGTTCGACTTGTAATTATTCCTGGTTTTTATAGGCTGGCAAGAATGAAGAGGAGGAGTTTAACACAGGACCGCTGTCTGTGCTTATGATGAGTGTTAAGAATAACACACAGGTAAGTTTGTCTCTATATAGCACTATGGGGTTCAGGGCATGCGTGGGTTATCAAGGTTTTAACCAGATATCTCCCTCATGCAGGTACTGATCAATTGTCGGAACAATAGGAAGCTTTTGGGCAGAGTTAGAGCTTTTGATAGGCACTGCAACATGGTGCTTGAGAATGTCCGGGAAATGTGGACTGAGGTTTGTGTCTCTATATCATGGATTTCTTTCCCTTATACATGTTATTAAATTCATCTAATCCAGTCCATGTGTGTTGCATCCAGGTGCCCAAGACTGGGAAAGGAAAGAAAAAGGCACAACCAGTTAACAAGGATAGATTCATCAGTAAAATGTTCCTGCGTGGAGATTCTGTCATCATTGTTCTCAGGAACCCCAAATAAGCTATCATCTCTCTGTAGGCAATTGGCATTAACCAGTGCGAGTGATTCGTCTGTAATATTTACCGTTTTACTAATATTTGACAACGAGTAATGTGGTCGTGATGGCCATACTGATGCTATAAACAGTGAGATCTTTGCTAGGATATGGATGATGTTTGATTAGCAACCAGAAAAGAAATTTTCAAGTAACTCGTAGGACAGCCGTTTCGTTGCTGGAACATGTGTCCTTGCCATGTACAACGTATGGGGGATGCTTCTTGTTCCAAATGTATGTTTTTAGAGTTTTTCCATTAAATTAATCCAGTGGTGTATATTGGAAACACGTGTAGAGGAGAGTTTTGCGAAGTTCCCGGCGTTTTCGCAAGATTTTATCACGATTTCAATATTTCATGCCATGGCCAAAAGTTTGCACCTTTTATGGGCCACTGCACGAATTGGGATCCTAAAATAATAGTGTATTCAAGATTTATTTATTTTTGGTATAAAAAAGTTTAGGTGGGGATAGACACGGCAGGGGAGGACCCAGAAAATTAATCAAGGGGGGGCATCACTGGCCGGGGGTTTGGGGCAGCGCCACTAAAATTTTTTTTAAGAAAAGATTTAAATACATTAAAAAAAATGAAAGAATATCATCAAAAAAAAAATATTCATGAAATCAAGTGAATAATAATAATGTAATAAGAGATAATTATTTTACAAACCATTATTTAGAAAAGTTTAATTTAAGTCTTGTTAAAAATGCATTACATAAATTACAATGAAGGATGAAGACTCAATAATAAGTTCAAGACATATATTTTAATAAGAAAAGTATATTACAATAAAAATAATTACAATGTCATCCTTCTATATCTTATTTTTTGGAATTCCATCATATCATAATTGTCTTATTATTAATGCTATCAAATACATCTTTTTCCACTAAACAATCATTCAACCATTCATCTCTCATCCGATTATAAAGTGTAGTCTTCGTGTATTAAGGGTGAACAATCATTTAAACATGTATTTTTTTTTTTTTTTTTTTTAAAAAAAAAAAAAAAAAAAAAAAAAAAAAAACTCAATTCCACAAATCCAAGGGGGCACTTGCCCCTCTTCTCCACTATGTAGATCGCCCATGGACACGGCACCCACATCAGGTCGGTGACACGCTCCAGGCGTTTAAAAGAAGATTAAGAGGTATTTACAAATCGCCTACCAATGAGCTTTATTGGTGGGCGATTTTGTAGAATACTCGTAAATGCTTCTTTGAGCTGGCGCGCTTTTTTCGACTTGGTGCAAGATACTGTTTACCCCCATCTAAACTTTTTTATACCAAAAAAAAAACAGTGAGGTGTATTTTTAGCACTTAGTATCTCAAAATTAGGAGCTCATTGATAAAGAGAAAATACTTCAAGGGCAATATTGTATTATTACCTTATAAGTGATGAATACATAATATTCTTTTAGGATGTTGACTAATGCTGAAAAATACTTTTGGATGTGGCCTCAACTTAATGCCTAGTGGAGAGAGTACAAATGGATCCAAAGTAGAAACAGTGATTAAAATCATCTACTTCACTTGAAGCCGAAGGGAATTCAGTAAATTACTCAAGGAGAATCATAGTATCCTCATCAGGAGGAAGAGGGATTGCACACTGCCATGTTGATCTTCCAAATTGGAATTATGAATCAGTTGTTGTGACCAAAGAAGGCTCTTTCTCAAGGCAATTAGATGAATTGGGGTCCTTGGCAGAATTTCATCCAATTGCTATTCGAAGCTATTAATCAATTTACCATCGTATCTGATATCGATCACCACCTGCTTCCTTCTGCCTGTTTTATTTTTCCTATACAACATTGACCATCCCAAAATATTGTGAAAAGGATCCGAACAGAACAGAAGCTAGTTCGAGTAAATTATAAATTGTCTTGTTTAACCTAAGTGGCTCGATTACCTAAGTCTATAGATAAGACGTTCATTTGCCAACTATACTTGTTTGGATTTTTCTTCTTTTTCATGACACTTCGTTTTTTTTTTTTTTTTTTCCAATTTTTAAAGTGTTTTTATGTTGTTTGAGGTAAATATGTGAGATGAATTTAATCTCAACTGGCAGAAAATGAATTCTGAAATTATGGTTTCACACTCCCAAACAGGAGAATCTCCAACACGTACTTCCCAATTTTCTCTCCATTTCATCCCTTCTTTATAAAATTTCTTTCGAGGTACCACAAGTCCCTTGTTCTGTTGGACGATTTCCTTCGATCCAGTTAATTTTTTATGAGAACTAACCACAATAAAAGAACCAAGTGCAGCGTTTATTCAGTTATCTTTAGGAAGGAGCCATGTGGATTGAAATAGCACTAGTTATAATATAACCAGTTACATTTCATTCTCAATTTCTTATTGGTTTATTCAAAGAGCTAAATGCAAAGATCACTTGTAAGTTTAACAGCGGAGCAAGTAGATCAAATTCACGTCTCCTGCCAATGTGTATACATATTTGATATTTTTATTTTTATTTTTATGTAGACAGGCTATACCAACTCAGGTATCAGAACAATAGTCAGCAGATAATCAAAAGACCGACTGCTTACTCATTGGAAGGTGCATCCTCCGGTGAAATATTCCCCCCTTTCATGCCAAAAAAAAACACACAGATGAGAATCTTGTTCACTATCTTTTAAGCTGTAACCCCAAAAACATCAACTAAAACTATTCCCACATTAAAATTGGCATACCTTCATCTGAGGGAGCATAAGGAGATTTCCGGTAACGTGTTTGCTGCTGCGTGGGCTGAAATAAAATAGATCCAGGCAGAAATTTGTCACAAAATCCAGATTGAAGGTTGTAATAGATAAATAATCAAGAAGATTTGTCGCTTTGAAGGTTTTATTTTTGAACAAAAAAACAAGATTGAAGAGTTTAGTTGTTGCATGCTTTACTTAATTAATTTTTGGTTTTTTTGGGCGACACCTCCTCAATCCCATGCATATTGCAGAAGTTAGCAAAGTTGAAAAGGCCTAGAGGCTAGAAGTTTGGCTTCGATTGTATGTAAGTATATCTGAGTGCAGAGAATACATTAATTCTAACTTCATTTTCCACTTGGAGTCCAACTGCAATCCATGACTTTAATCCCTTTAAGTTGTCCCCCTCCCCTCCCTAGCATCATGCTAGGAATTTTGTATGATAACATTTTACATTTTATCAATATATTAATGTGTTCTTTTTTTTCCCCAAAAAAAAAATGAGAGTATTGATTAAATACCTGCAATTTTGGCCGCAGAGCCTCAAGTGGTCCTTTTGGCTTTCCACCACCTTGCTGTTTCATGCCAAGGTACAGATGAGATTAAGAGATGTACTCAAGACATGCATATTCTTCTTCTTCCTCCTTTTTGTATAAAAAGACATGCATATTCTACTACATTTAAATCACATATTAGAGGGCTGGTTTCTAGAAATACCTTTCCAAGTGCCCAATCCGCAGAATCAAAGTATGCACGGTCATGGTCCTGGCATAGAAAATACCTTTTTAAAAGAAATATAGAGTGCATCTAGCACCAGATATGTATGGTCATTAGCCACGTTACTTACATGCACTGAACTACTTTACTTATAAGCCACCCCCTCCCACCCCCAGGAAAAACCTATAGTGATGTGATTGCAAGGTCTTATATAATCCCTCTTGCGATCAAAATATAAAGGGGGGAAAACCCATGCATGTACCTTGGATATGAGCGGAGGCTTTTTGGGCATCATTCCTCCATATTTTTTCTTTATAACTTCCTCCTGCAAGATATATAAAATCAATAATTCAAAAGATATGTATATTCTTGGTAAAAAAAAAAAAAAAAAACATTGCAGCAACTGAAGTGACAACAACCTCCTCCTGGGACGATGGCATATCAGCTGACTCGTCAGATGTATTCACATTCACTCCTTGTTCTTTGTTATCCTCTATCCTAGACATAACGTCCTTTTGCAAGTAAACTGCAGCAACAGATGTTAATTTAGTACACGATTTTCCAATGCACAAAATGCCATAGAAGTGAATATGAATGTCAGAGTTAAAAGACATCAATGTACACTTTATTCCATAGGCATACAAGAAGTTGAACAAGTGTCATACATGTAAGGCAGCAATATGAAGCTTACTTCATAACAAGGTGGTAGACAAAAGATAGACACAAGGGTTAAAAGCAACCATGGGCAGCTCCCACTTGACCATTTTCATTGCCAATTCACTTCAGATGTGCACATATAATTTAAAATAAGCAAACCACACATCTAAAAACTGACTGCAATTCCTGTGCCATGAGTATCAAATAAAAAAAATATAGGGTTAAGGGACAATTTTGCCCCAAAAGTCATTCGAGAGGCAATTTTGCCCTGGTTGTTATCCCAATTAATTCTGACCATTAGTTGACCAAATATGTTGAGCTAATAGTTCACATGTCATCCATGTTATTTTTATTATAGTGCAAATTTGTCCCAAAAATTTTAAATCTAACTTTGAAAAAAATGAATAAGATGATACATGGACTTTCAAGGCAAATTTGCACCTAAACAAAAATGACGTGGATGACATGTGAACCATAAACTCAGCATATTTGGTCAGCTAACGGTCAAAATTAACTAGGATAATGGCCGGAGCAAAATTTCTCTCTTTTTTCAAAATTAACTATGTCTTATATTTAGGACCGGAGGAGTATATATGAGCTATTCATAATATTGAGGGGGGTTCCGGGCAGTACAGCATGCAAGCATCGAATTCAAATTAATTCAACATACACCTGACAGCTAAGATTATAAACAGGAGGGAGGAAGATGGAATGCTAACTTTATCAACCCCAGGCTCCTGGTTAACAGAAACTAGAAAGAAATGCAGTGAAAAGCCATACAAAATAAAAGGAAAAAAGAGTTTCTAATAATAGTCAAACCTAAGCAAATCATGTTTATGTTTTTTCATTATATTTAACCTATTTGTTTTCAGAAACCATGCCACAAGGATGAAAGATGGAAATGAAACTTCCCAGGAAGTACTCTAACGAACAATGGTTCCTCATAGTCCATAGAAATGTGGTGGTTTTCCAAGAAGCGAAAAGCTACAGCAGTATAATGGCGGAATCATTTCATTGTTACAAAGTAGAAAGGGGAAAGCTAGTGCTACAACTTTGTCTCTGCCAAAAGAGGGGCGAAACTCTTCTTTTGCACAAAAAGAATTTTTTTGAATAATTTTTTAACACTTACACACTTTTTTTTTTTTTTTACAGGAAGGATTAAAAGGCAACTTTCACTTGGCAAAGGATGCTGGTGATAGAATAAAAGGAAAGGGAATGAAGCTTCCCATTTTCCATTAAGTCTGCAGTTGCTGATTGCATACCCTCGATATCAAGTTTCCAGTAGGATTAAGAAATTGGTTCAGAAAATCCATCACCGGCGCCAAACAATAAATTCCAAAGCCTAAACCCCATAAAGCGCCAGAGGCTAAGCCCCTTATGAAATAAGATATTTTAAGCATTAGGAACTTGATGTCAAAGCTCAAGAAGACCAAACAGTGAATTATAAAGCCTGCACCCGCAGAATTATCACAGCTAAAACATAAATTTGGCATGGTTATTCAAAAGAAGAAGAAGAAGCTTGATCCTGGGGTTAAAGAGCTAACCCAACTTCAAACTTGATAGAGGCAATATTAGAAAATAAAATTCAAGGAAGAATCGCGTTCATCAATCATCAGGAAAAGAAGACGCAGAAATAAACGAAAAATCCCCTTCGAGCACGGAGAACATACCGGAGCAGTTAGGCCGCTGCCGCGATCACCGGAGCGTCGAAACACAGTCTTTGCTCCGATCGTCACGTCCTCCCCCTCTGGAATATTCTTTCTCTTCTCCCTCCCCGTCTTAATGCCATTTTTTATTAAATTTTACTATTCTGGTCCTAATTATAAGACATAGTTGACTTTGTTTGGAGATATTAAGAAAGCTAAATAAGTTACTTATGTTAGGTCTCTATATGTTTTTGATGATAACTGACAATTGTAAACACAATTTAAAGAATGTTAAAAACTTGTTGTCAAAGCCACACTCAAGTATAGGTATCTATACTTTCGAGTATGGACTTACTGAGAGAGTTGCACAAATTTGATTAAACTGAACTATACTCAAGTATCCATGGGTAAACTCAAGTATAGTCCTCACAGAAAGCACTTTAAGTTTTACACAAGCTACACTCGAGTATGAGTTTGCATACTTTCGAGTATGGATCATCAGACTACTTGAATACTTGCTTAAGTCTTCTAAACTCAAGTATCCAAATGTACACTCAAGTATGGAACCTACAGAGCCTATCTAACGTGTCTTTTAAGATTAAGCATACTCGAGTATATGAATGCACACTCGAGTATAGTCTGAACAAAAAGCTTTCAAATCTCTCATATGTCTATCCATACTCAAGTATACATGTACATACTCAAGTATTCGTCTTACAGAAAGTTACAAAAGTTTCATGCATAAGCATACTCGAGTATGCAGTCACATACTCAAGTATGAGTCATACAAAAAGATATTCTTCTTTCCCCAAAGCTTTGTAAACTCAAGTATGACTTTACATACTCAAGTATGGTCGTGAAACAGATTTCAAAAAGTTTTTCAAAATAATTTCATACTCGAGTATGGCCGTACACACTCGAGTATAGGACATCTGAAAGTTGTTTCTTTTTGAAAGACTTACATACTCAAGTATTGAGATTTTGACTTAAACTTATTTTCATATTAAAGGGCTCACACTCGAGTATAGTATGACAAACTCGAGTATGACTCCTATTTCAAAGACATGGTCCAAAGCTTAAGTCACGATGTTCCTCTCTGTAAGAATCATACTCAAGTATCACTCTTCATACTCAAGTATAGACATTAGTGCACAGTGACACACTCGAGTATAGAAGAACATACTCAAGTATGAGTAGTAGAATTTGAAACTCAAATCTGACGAATTTGTGAAACATTCATGTTTGATCTTAATACTTCCTATTATCATTCTTGCATATTCCCGCCTATGTTTAACCACTTTGTTAGTGAGTTTCAGCTTGCTTAAACTAGATTAAATGAGGACTGAAAGCAAAAAGCAAAAAGCATGTCAGAACATTAAATGCTACACCCAGAAAGTTGCATACTTTTGGGTAATCCTTCTGCACACGCCTACAAAGGATTAATGTCTACCTACCACATCCAGCAGCTGCTATTCCAACGGATTTATTTACTAGAAGTCAACTCGAATTTCGCCCACTGGATTAAGTGAAGATTAGAGAGAAGAAGACCAAAACTAAACCTAACCTTGGTTAATGTCACCAACGGTTATATGAAGAATTACAACGGTCATTTAATGCCTTCTCGTATAAATAGAAGAGCATTCAATTCCTCTCAACAACTAAGACAATGAGAAAACGAAAATCATTCAAAGTTTCCAACTACTCTTGAGTTTTTCCGTACTAAGTATCGTTGATACATTAGAGCTTCGGTGTTTATTTATATCTACTCTTAGAGAGAGTTTCTTACTTACAAATCATTTATTGTAAAGAATCACAAGTCAGGGGACTTGGTGATTGGGTTCATTGATTACAACTTGTAAGGGGGAGTAAGTTCTAGTGAGAGAATTACTCTTGAGTACAGAGTGTGTAATCATTTGAGATAGTGAAAAACCCAGAGAGTCCGGAGACCGGACGTAGGTCAAGAGATTGGACCGAACCAAGTATAAATCCTTGTGTCTTGCTCTTCTATTCTCATCTTAGCTCATCTTTGTTTTTAGTGTTAAAAAACAGAGCTATTTCGAAAAGAATTTTAAAATCCACAATTCACCCCCATCTTGGTGATTTAGCTCCACTTTCATTTGGTATCAAAGCAAGGTCTTCTCTGAAGAGATTAACATCTCGAGAAGGATCACTATGGAAGGTATTCTACCGATGGAGCTTCGATCAACCGACCACCGGATTCACCGGAGAGCACTACTCATTCTCGGGAAAAACAAATTCAAAGTCTTCGTAATGGCTTCGAATATGGTCTACGGAGAGTGTTTGAAAAAGGAGACTATGTTCCTTCAACTACTAAAGATGGAGTAAAAACTCCAAAGCAAGAAGAAGAATACGATGAGAATGACCGGAAGCGGATCGTTCTTAAACAAAGCCATTCTCATGCTCCGAGTGCCTTAAGTCGAGTGAATACTTTCGAATATGCTCCAAGACTTCTGCTAAAGCAATGTGGGACGCATTGGAGTTGGCTCACGAAGGAACCACTGGAGTCAAGGAGAATAGAGTTAACACCCTTATGATTGAGTACGATCTTCTTCGTATGAAGTCAGGGGAATCAATTGATGAGTTCCGGCTTAGATTCACTCATCGATCAATCAACTTGCCTGCATTGGGAAAAATCTATGATGAACCAGTTCAAGTCGAAAAATTTTGAACATTCTCAAAGAAGGAATGGGAAGCCAAGGTTACGCCATTGAAGAAGCTCATGGCGTATCAATGCAATCAGTAAGAGCTTTATTTGGTAGCCTATCAAAATATGAAGGCAAGATCAAGTTCGAAAGGGACTTGATGAAATCCATAGTAAGAGCAAAGGCATAGCTCTTAAGTCTATCAAAGAAGCTAAAAGAGACAGATGATGATGAAGAGGAAGACGAAGAAAAAGAACTGGGCATGATCGTTTGAAGATTCAAAAGATTCTACCGAAAGGATCAAGGGTACAAGAGATTTCACAAAGGCGCTCTAGCAGATCGAGACAAAAAGGCCAATCATATGCTATGAATGTGAAAAGCCGGGCCATATCAAATCGAATGCCCTCAATTTGAACAACAAGGACAAAGAAAAGAAGAAGTTCAGTCGTTTCAAAAAGAAAGCTTATGTCTCAGCCATTTGGGGTGATAGCTCATCGGATGAAGATAAAGCTGAAGAGGAAGACAAAGCAAATATCTGTTTAGTTGCTGAGGAAGAAGAGCAACATGACAACAATGATGAGGTATACGATTCAAAACCATCTTATGATGAATTGTTTCTTGAGTACATTGTTGTTCAAACCGAATTTGATAAACTTGCGGAAAAATATCTTGTTTTGAAAAAGAAAAATCTAACTTTGGAGATGCAAGTTGAAAAATCATCTTTCATTGAAAATGCTGTTTGTGAAGATTGTTCTGATCTTAAGAAAAAGAATCTACATCTTACAAAGGCACTTGAGAAATTCACTAGAGGAAGTGAAATGCTCAATGTCATCTTGAAAGAACAAAGATTTATAAATGATAGATCAGGAATCGGTTACAAACCAAATCTTGATAAAAGAAGAGGCAAAAAGAAATTTGGAGAAAAATCTTACATGAACTATTTTAGAAAATCAGTTCACTCTTCAAATCCTTTTGCACATTGCAATTATTGTAATCGAAAGGGTCATACTACTTCTTCATGTTTTCATAAAAAGGAAAGAAAGAGTAAACCCATGGGAAACTATCAATGGGTGCCTAAGGGATCCTACAAGATTCCTAAGACACATACTAACCCCAAAGGACCCAAGAAAAGATGGGTACCTAAGACTTGATCTGTTGTATCTTGCAGGTTTGTTTGAGAGCATCAAATCCCAACAAGTGGTACATTGATAGTGGATGCTCAAGACATATGACAGGAGACCAATCCAAATTTACTTCAATCAAGCCCAAAGATGGTGGCAAGGTGACATTTGGTGGCAACCAACTGGGAAGATTGGCATTGGTGAAATTGGAAACAATGAAGGACCACAAATCAAAGATGTCTACCTTGTGGAAGGACTTTGCCACAATCTCCTCAGTGTAAGCCAAAGCACTGACAAAGGCAATCTAGTTATCTTTGATTCTGAGGAATGCTTGATTGTAAGTAAAAATGATCTCCCTTTGAAAAATATTAAATCAAAAGCTTTATTCAGAGCTCCTAGAGATGGAAATTGTTATACACTGAAACTCTCTAGAAATGGTTCTGCTTCTGAAAAGTGTTTTGTTAGTAATCTAGATGATAGTTGGTTATGGCACAAGCGATTAGCTCATGTCAATATGATCCAACTTGACAGATTACTCAAAAAGGATTTAGTTATTGGTATTCCAAAACTTCAATTTAAAAACGACATGGTTTGTGATGCTTGTCAAAAAGGAAAACAAACTAAATCCTCTTTCAAATCTAAAAATGAAATTTCAACTAATAGACCTCTTCAACTACTTCATATGGATCTAGTTGGACCAGCTAGAGTAAAAAGCCTTGGTGGAAATCTTTATACTTTGGTCATAGTTGATGATTTCTCTAGATTTGCTTGGACCATTTTCTTATCTTCTAAAGATGAAACATTTGATCAATTTGTTTGTTTTGCCAAGAAGGTCCAAAACGAGAAAGGGTTCTCAATTTCAGGAATTCGAACTGATCATGGAGGAGAATTCGAAAACCATGCATTTGCCGAGTTACGTGACAACAATGGTATAGATCACAACTTCTCGCCCCAAGGACTCCTCAACAAAATGGTGTTGTGGAAAGAAAGAATAGAGTCCTCACCGAGATGGCAAGAGCTATGCTGAATGAAAACAACACTTCTCAAGTGTTCGGGGTCGATGCAATGAGTACGCTTGCTACATCTCAAATCGGGCATACCTCCGGAAGAAGTTGATCAAAACTCCCTATGAACTATATAAAGGAAGAAAGCCAAACTCGGGTCATCCGCATGTGTTTGGATGTAAGTGTTTCATCCACAACAATGGTAAGGATAACTTGGGAAAATTCGATCCCAAGGCGAGATGAAGGTATATTTTTAGGCTATTCAAATAGAAGTAAAGCTTATAGAGTTTTTAATACTCGTACTCGAATTGTTGAAGAGTCTATGCATGTTGTTTTTCGTGAATCCAAAACGATAAATCCTTGGATGATGAAGAAGGAAATGCTTTCAAAAATCAATTCTTTTCGAAAACCACTCCTGCATCTATTGAAAATCCTGAAAATGTTTTTGAGGCTGATCCCCAAAACAATCTTGAAAATCCTGATCAGTCTCAGCCTAGAGCTTGGAAGTTCATAAAGGATCATCCTTTGGACCAAGTAATAGGTGATGCAAGTCAAGGGGTAAGAACCGAAACAACACTTTAAATGAAGTAATTTTCTCTCGCATTCATATCTCATATTGAACCCTCTAAAATAGATGAAGCTCTTTCAGACAATGATTGGGTAATAGCTATGCAAGAGGAGTTACATCAATTTGATAGGAATCAAGTTTGGGATTTGGTACCTAGGCCCAAGGACCATCCGGTCATTGGCACCAAATGGGTATTCAAGAACAAACGAGATGAATCAGCAATCATTGTCCGTAACAAGGCAAGATTGGTTGCTAAAGGCTATAATCAAGAAGAAGGAATTGATTATGAAGAAACTTATGCTCCAGTGGCAAGATTGGAAGCCATAAGAGTTCTTCTAGCCTTTGCTTGTGTCAAAGGATTTAAGCTCTATCAAATGGATGTAAAAAGTACTTTTCTAAATGGTTTTATTCAAGAGGAAGTTTATGTAGAATGCCTCCTGGTTTTCAAAATGATCATCATCCAGATCATGTTTATCGTCTCAAAAAGGCATTATATGGCCTTAAGCAAGCTCCTAGAGCTTGGTATGAGCGATTAAGAAAATTCCTTCTTGATCAAGGATTTATTAGAGGAAAAGCAGATACGACTCTCTTCATTAAGAGTAATAAGCTTGGTGAAATCTTAATTGTGCAAATTTATGTTGATGACATTATATTTGGTGCTTCTAATGATGCTTTGTGTGAAGATTTTGCTAAGAAAATGCAGGGAGAGTTTGAGATGTCCATGATGGGAGACCTCAATTATTTCCTTGGTCTCGCAAATCAAGCAAAGAAAAGATGGAATCTTCATATCTCAGACCAAGTACCTCAATGATCTGTTGAAGAAGTTTGGGATGGATCAATGCAATGGAGCTGACACTCCAATGAGTTCTACTGCCTCACTGGATGCTGATGAAGAGGGCAAGGATTTCAACATAACGAAATATAGAGGAATGATAGGATCATTGCTCTATCTCACAGCAAGTCACCCGGACATCCAATTTAGTGTGGGCATGTGTGCAAGGTTTCAATCAGCTCCCAAGGAGTCTCATCGAGAATGTGAAGAGGATATTCGGATACCTTGCCGACACAAAGACTCTTGGACTATGGTTTCCCAAAGGTCAACCCGAACATTTGGTGGCATATTCGATTCGGACCATGCCGGCTATAAGACGGATAGGAAGAGCACAAGTGGCCAATGTGAATTTTTTGGTGGCTCACTTGTTTCTTGGTTTAGCAAGAAGCAAACAAGTGTAGTTTTGTCTCATCCTTTGAAGCTGAATATGTAGTTGTCTCTAGTTGTTGTGCTCAAGTCTTATGGCTCGCAACAACTACTATCGACTTGGGAATCAATCGAAGGAGATCCCAATATTGTGTGACAACACAAGCACAATAAGCTTGGCCAAGAATCCAGTTCAACATACTCGGACCAAGCATATTGATGTGAGGCATCATTTCATAAGGGATCATGTTCAGAAGAAAGATGTCAAAGTCATGTTCATCCCAACTCATCTTCAACTTGCTGACATCTTCACCAAACCATTGGCAAAGGAGCAATTTAATTTCATACGAAGAGAATTGGGAATGGTAAATCCTAATGAGTTGTGAGTATTTCTTTATATCTCAATGTTAGTTATGATTTTGATGATCGTTAAAAACTAATTTAAGCATCGGAGTGTCTAGTTATGTCTTATGCGGGATGCTTAAAATACCGATGTTCTTTGTCAAAAGAAGCATACTCAAGTGTAGGAGACTATACTCGAGTATGTCGGGGTCAGAAATAAATATTGTTCTCCATGAAAGATCTATACTCAAGTGTATAAGTTATATACTCGAGTATACGCAAGACAGAGAGCAACCATGCCTTGAAGAAAATACATACTCAAGTATGTAAGTACATACTCGAGTATGAGTGGCGGAATTTCAAAGGTTCACCTTACACCTTTGAAGTCTAGGTTGGTAAAAGTTCCTATACTCAAGTGTGTTAGTATATACTCGAGTATGGCTAGGTATGAATATATATATACCCCTGTTCATGTTCTTTCAAACTCGACCTCATACTGCGGTTTGCCCTAAAACGATCTCTCTTCTCACCTTCGATTCTCTCATCTGTCGCTCAAATTTCTTGCCTAAACCCTAAAATGTCTTCCAAATCAAAACCCCAAGAAATCTCCAGCAATCAGGAAACCTCCAAGTCGTGGTCTCCTCCTCCTCCTCCTCCACGACCTACAAGAGTAAAAACTGTTCCCAATCGCTTTCACTATGGCGTTGATCGGTCGATTAGAGGGTGAGCGAGAATATCCCAGAGGCTTCTATGAGTTCGAAGGAAACTTCAAAATCTCAGAAAGCTGCGAAACCCAAATCCAAAGGGGTCACCTTCAAGGAACCAGCCTCAAAGCCAGTTGAGGACCCTGAGCCTAAGGCCAAACGGAAGCGAGAAAATGTCCGAGGCTCCTAAGCCTCCCAAAGCTAAGAGGTCGAAGCTTCCTTCCACTCATGAGCAAGGGCAGAGCTCAACCAAATCTCAACCTTCAGTCTCTCAAAAAGCTCAGACATCCCATGAACCTCAGCAACCTCAAGTGCCATCTGTCATGGCCAATGCAATTGAGGACATTCACCTACATACGGATGCTCCAGAAGGTTTCTCTGTCTCACCTACTTACTTTTCATCTGAACAGAATGCTAAATTCAAAGAAACCTTTGCTTCCAAAGAATTTTGTCCTGTTGTCACTCTTAATTTGAGTAAGTTAAAGGATGAGTGCAATCTCGACCTATCACCCCGGTTCAAATCCTATGAATCCTTTGTTTCTATCTCTCGCTCCATATTTTCCCAATTTAATCAAAATCTTTTATTTCAATATGGAATCGAGACAACATTCTCAACTCCGATGATGAGTTAGTTGAAGAGCGAATTTCAACCACCGTCAAGGGTATTAAATTCACCTTCTCGCAAGTAATCCCGAACATCATTCGAAGATTTCTAACCTCCTTCCGAATCTTCACCCACCTATAGCAACCAAGAGATCTTTTCTACACTTAGACCAAATGAGCCATTTCCGAAAATCAGCATCGCACACTTTCCTTCAAACCCGGTTCCATGTCTCCTATCAATCGAACAATTTGGTACATTTTCTCAAGGAATTTTCTCCGGAAGGGAGGAAGTTTCACTCATTTCGCACAAAAAGACTACTCTACCTTTCTTTGCTTTTGTGAAGAAGGTACCTATCAACCTAGGAGAATGGATCTTCCAGAAATGTCTAAATTTAGATTCACCTCTAGAAAGTCTTCCCACATTCCTTTTCCATCCTTGATTTCGTTATCCTATTCTATCATAAAATCGGTATGTAGGCCCTCCCGAGTCAATGAAATTGCCTCCCACCTTTGGAAAAGCTCAAGCGAACTTAATGCGGCTAAGATTTGAAGAAGAAGGCTGCGGCCAATCAAGAGCTCCTTCGAGATCTCAGCCTCAAGCATCACACGCTCCAGCATCAGAAATCCCAGAGCAGTCTCAGGCATATGAAGAAACTCAATATGCTCCCTCTAATTTGGAGACAAGAATTCAAGGGATGGTCGATGCTGCAATCGCCAAGCTATCCATTAGAATTGACTTTGAGATGGGAAAGCTAGTAGCAGAACTCAAACGAGGAAATGATCTAATGGTAGATACACAGGATACATTGAAGGAAGATGTTGACAGTCTCTTGATTCAGAACAAGAAACTACAAGAGCAACTTGAGCGAACTCACCTTGAGTTATCTGATTAGATCATGGATCACGACGCCAAATTATCTACCCTGCTGGTTTCCCAAGTGAGTCTCGATGACAAAGTTGAGAAAATACTGAAGCACCTTCACTTGAGTGGTCAGAGTCCATCTGACTTTGCTTTTGGTTCCTCCCCTTCCATGCCTAAGACTGATCCAGAACCCTCTTCTTCATCACCAACATTCACCTTCACTAGTCCCCTCCATACTACCTCTACTCCCACAACTGAAATCCTGAACTTATCCTCTCCCATCACTCCCGCCACCGTGGTTCTGCCTACTCCTATATTTGATACCCTACCTCAGTCTCCTCCACCTACCCCCATTATTGACCCTCTCCAAGAACCCTCATTCTCAGCTCCACTTTTTGACGATGACAAAGGGGGAGAGAAAGGCAAAGAGTAATTTAAGGGCAACAAGTGTTTATGAAGTCACTTTTGAAATTTAGTCTTAATCTAGTCTAATTTAACCTCTTTTGCACCTTGTTTTACTCTCAGTTTATGTATTTCATATCTGGATTCTCTGATATAAAACTGAGTTAGTGTACTTATTGACTAGTTCCTACTGTTCATCTTTATTATGTCAATTGCAAATTCAGTTTTCAAGTGATGCATCTTTACATACTTCTGTACTCTGCAAAGTCTGTCCAAATTTGCACATTTTCATTTCAAAATGCAAGACTTTCTTAAACTCTTGAAATATTGGTTTACAAGTGTTGTCATCATCAAAAAGGGGGAGAATGTTAGGTCTCTATATGTTTTTGATGATAACTGACAATTGTAAACACAATTTAAAGAATGTTAAAAACTTGCTGTCAAAGCCACACTCAAGTATAGGTATCTATACTCGAGTATGGACTTACCAGAGAGTTGCACAAATTTGATTAAACTGAACTATACTCAAGTATCCATAGGTAAACTCAAGTATAGTCCTCACAGAGAGCACTTTAAGTTTTACACCAAGCTACACTCGAGTATGAGTTTGCATACTCGAGTATGGATCATACAGAGACTACTTGAATACTTGCTTAAGTCTTCTAAACTCAAGTATCCAAATGTACACTCAAGTATGGAACCTACAGAGCCTATCTAACGTTTCTTTTAAGATTAAGCATACTCGAGTATATGAATGCACACTCGAGTATAGTCTGAACAAAAAGCTTTCAAATCTCTCACATGCCTATCCATACTCAAGTATACATGTACATACTCAAGTATTCGTCTTACGAAAGTTACAAAAGTTTCATGCATAAGCATACTCGAGTATGCGATCACATACTCAAGTATGAGTCATACAGAAAGATATTCTTCTTTCCCCAAAGCTTTGTAAACTCAAGTATGACTTTACATACTCAAGTATGGTCGTGAAACAGATTTCAAAAAGTTTTTCAAAATAATTTCATACTCGAGTATGGTTGTACACACTCGAGTATAGGACATACAGAAAGTTGTTTCTTTTTGAAAGACTTACATACTCAAGTATTGAGATTTTGGACTTAAACTTATTTTCATATTAAAGGGCTCACACTCGAGTATAGTATGACAAACTCGAGTATGACTCCTACTTCAAAGACATGGTCCAAAGCTTAAGTCACGATGTTCCTCTCTGTAAGAATCATACTCAAGTATCACTCTTCATACTCAAGTATAGACATTAGTGCACAAAGTGACACACTCGAGTATAGAAGAACATACTCAAGTATGAGTCGTACAATTTGAAACTCAAATCTGACGAATTTGTGAAACATTCATGTTTGATCTTAATACTTCCTATTATCATTCTTGCATATTCCCAGCTATGTTTAACCACTTTGTTAGTGAGTTTCGGCTTGCTTAAACTAGATTAAATGAGGATTTGAAAGCAAAAAGCAAAAAGCATGTCGAACATTAAATGCTACACCCGAGAAAGTTGCATACTTTTGGGTAATCCTTTTGCACACGCCTACAAAGGATTAATGTCTACCTACCACATCCAAGAAATTTGCTATTCCAACGGATTTATTTACTAGAAGTCAACTCGAATTTACGCCCAAATTTGGATTAAGTGAAGATTAGAGAGAGAAGAAGACCAAAACTAAACCGAGAACCTTGGTTAATGTCACCAACGGTTATATGAAGAATTACAATGGTCATTTAATGCATTCTCAGTATAAATAGAAGAGCATTCAATTCCTCTCAACAACTAAGACAGCAGAAAACGAAAATCATTCAAAGTTTCCAACTACTCTTGAGTTTTTCTGTACTAAGTATTTGTTGATACATTAGAGCTTCAGTGTTTATTTATATCTACTCTTAGAGAGAGTTTCTTACTTACAAATCATTTATTGTAAAGAATCACAAGTCAGGGGACTTGGTGATTGGGTTCATTGATTACAACTTGTAAGGAGGAGTAAGTTCTAGTGAGAGAATTACTCTTGAGTACGAGTGTGTAATCATTTGAGATAGTGAAAAACCCGAGAGTCCGGGACCGGACGTAGGTCAAGAGATTGGACCGAACCAAAGTATAAATCCTTGTGTCTTGCTCTTCTATTCTCATCTTAGCTCATCTATGTTTTTAGTGTTAAAAAACAGAGCTATTTCGAAAAGAATTTTAAAATCCCCAATTCACCCCCCTCTTGGTGATTTAGCTCCACTTTCAACTTAATCATTTTATATGTTGTGTATCTTTAAATTATATATTAGTTTATCAATCAAACTAATTACTTTGAGGAAAAAAATAAAAATACTCTAAAGTAATTAATTAGCTTCATTAATTTCTTCAAAAAAGTCAACTATGCCCTATAATTAGGACAAGGGAGAATTTCTTTTGCCCGTTTTGATCAAATGAACAATTTTTCGTTAATGTAGTGAAGTGAACTTTAATTTTGATTTTTTTATTTAGTGTTTTATTTTATTTTTTCTTATATTGAGTAAGAATGGAAGATGGTCCATTGAAAAAATTTCAATTTGCTCCATTCTACGATTCTTCTAATCTCAAATTGGATTATTCATGTTTTATTTTTTTTTTGGCTTTATAAGAAGTAAAATACAAAAATTATTTTCTTTTCAAAATATTTGTATATCTTAATGCAATAAAAAAATCAAATAAAACTTAAGACTTAGACCATTTTTTTTTGTCGGAAAGATATTTATATTAATAATTTAAATTGGTACAATATCTGGATACAAGTAAAGCCAGATCCAGTACAACAAAATACAACCAAGCCAAAAACAATAACAATAGCCAAATCACCGTACATAAAATATTTAGAAGTAGAAGTAAAATCATGGACAGAGCAGCCTCCTCAAAATCCAGGGTTAGAAGTGACAAGGAAGAAGGTAAGAGTTGTAAAACCCACCCAAACGGGCACACCTCTTTATAAGCATAAGCTGCAATGAGAGCATTGCATACAAGTACCCCATATTGGGGTAAAGAGCACAATAAACCCAACCTCGACATAAGAAGACCCAAAATGTCCCGAAGAAAACTTCGCTCCTCTCGTTGAAACAAATCGGTGACCTTGACCGCACACAAGCGCGCCTCTTTAAATCGCCCCCTTAACGCAGATCAAGTGATAATCGGATCTAATAACGTTCAACCAACCGCCCATCCAACCAAGAGGATTTGACCGCAGATCTTACGGATCCGCTTATTTCATAAGACAAAAACACCACCGAGAATACCCGGTACCACGAAAAGTAGCAAAAAACGAGATAAATTTCACCTCCACGAGATCGATCCGGAGGAGGAGAGAAAAAGACTCGCCACAAGGACGAGAGAAGGACTCGCCCCAAGGACGAGAGAAGGCCACGTCTGACAGAACTCTGAGGGAGAGGACCATAGATCCAAGATCTGGATTCCAAAACACCAGGACCACAAATCAAATATATGGACTCACAACAACCACTCGGACTCGTCTGTGGCACAAAAGAGAGGACTCGCCGGCGGCATGTGATGGGATCACAAGCCACCGGCGAGAGGTGTTGCAGATGTGAGCGGAAGATGTAAAGAGAAGGGGGAGAATTGTCGGCAGGAGAGAGAGAGCCCACAAACCTAATTTAAGACTTAGACCATTGGAATTGAATTCTTAAGAGTCATGACCAAATATTACACTTGAACGGGAACAATTAAATAAAGAGAAGATCCAAACTATTAAAGCATGATAATATTAATGACCCGTTTGTTGGCATTGAGAGAAGTGACTTACTTTTTCTTTGGCTTTTGCAGAAGTAAAGTAGGAAAAGAATCAGATTATCAATATGATTTGTGTTTGGTTTGACAATGACAGAAGTAGTTTTTTTCTATGTGAAGACGTATTTAGATTATTATTTGAAAAGTTTAAGGTGGAAAATGACATAATCTTATTGAATGCAACATATATTAATATTATTTGTATATATTAAAATTGTCCCTAAAATTTTTGTTTAACAAAATTCTTATTAAAATTCTAAACAGCCCTCCCTCTCTTATTTTCTCTTATTAAAAGAAAGATATTTTTAGGGGGGAAAAACTTTTGTCCTTTCCCTCTCTCTTATTTTGTCTCTCTCATACGCTGCAGAAAGTCAAACAGGCTGAATTAGGGGCAACGTTTATGGTTAAGATGTTGAGCATCACGTTTATGGTTAAGATGTTGAGCATCACAACTTCACAAGACAAAAATAGCATCTTGAGAGTTGGCCTTGAATTTAAAGAGAATAGCAGGACAAGCAAAAAATGGGGAAAGAATCTTTAATATATATTAAATAGCTAGCTACCTTGAAGCCAGATCCCATTATACATATTGAACAAAACTCCTAGCTTGCACCAACAAACACTATGTTTGGTTTGAGGGGAGGGAAAAAATCTTTTGGGAGAACATTGACCATTTTGCCATTAATGAAGGGAATATTTTTTGTTGTTGAAAGTATATTTTAGGAATATTGAAAATCATCTATAGGCAATTTTGTAAAGATGAGAAAAAAAAATTCTCTCTCAACTTTCCCTCCCCTTCCCTCAAACCAAACATACCCTAAAGAAACGGTTACAAAAATTTACAGAAGATAACAACCCTTTCGTAATGAAACAGACATGAGAGTATGCACTACATGCTTTGATCATATCGTGCAGTGAAGGTTGCAGTTGCAGGGGTTGAAACGGTTGATGAAAAAGTAGTATCCTGGTTGTAAGAGGCGGAGGATGAAGAAGCCTGAGTGTGCAAGTCAATCCTACTGACTGGTTTTTTCCTCACTTTGAGGTCCATAAAATCAGAGATCAAGGCTGGTTTTGCTATGTTCCTCTCGTCCACACGCATTCTGCCGGTGAGCATGTAAACCACGGAGGACATGGATGGCCGCACCTTGGGATCATCCTGGGTGCAAAGAAGGCCAATCTTGAGAAATCTGCAAGCTTCCTCAGCATCAAACTCCCCATTCAGCGATTCATCCACCAGTTCTACCAATTCCTTTCGCTCGTAAAGATCCCATGTCTGTAACAACAACAGAAACTGGAGTCAGAGCAGGTCCTGACATGAATGGTATCATTCACTTTAAAAGGTCGCAACCACAGCAATGTCATCAAAAGGCAATTATTCATGTGCTAAGTTGTATCTTTTATGTAAGCATAATTGACATGTAAAATATTTTACAACAGAACAGGCCCTTTGTTTCAAGACAAGAATTCTGCCATTGAAGATGAATCCAGAAAGAATTAAAATTTGTCCAAACTCTAGTCGTGTGATTATTGAGCGAGATCTCCTAGTTAACAATTTATTCTAAGATTTAGTTTTTGATTGAGCCCAATGGCATGTTTGGTCCATGTGGCCAACCCCACCTAATGGGATCGAGGCTCTGTTGTTGTTGTCTATTTGTGTGAGTAATTTCCATTAAAGATGATAATTACTTTAGACGGATAAGACAGGAGACAATTTAAGAAGGATGAATCACATAACATATCTAAATAATGAAGAATTGCATGACCATAAGCTTAATTGACAAGTCTAGGAACGCAAGGCTGCAAATAGGTAAAAGGAGAATAACTCTATAGGCAAAAGAAAATACATATGGGGACTCCAATAAGTTCAAATTCAAAGTCGTCGGCAGTCTTTTATTTATTTTTTTCTCTTTTTGTTTGTTTGTTAAGTTTGTTTAAACAGCCATCTGAGAAGGAGCTGTCCTTTGATCTAACCGTTGGCAAGCAATTTAAAAGCACAGGAAACCACTTTGTTGTAAGCATATTCCCACCAAGAAGTAAAATCAAAGGCTATGACACTCAAACGTACTAATTTTGCACAGACCACTGATAATGCCCAAGGTCCCCAGAAATCTATTAACGCATAATGCATAACATAACATGGTGTGAGATAAAAGAACATGCAGCTTAGAGCATAATAGTCATACATATATCACATCAAATGCTTAAATAATACAAAAAGTATTGATTAAATGCTTTTGATACTAAGATTAATCCTACGATAACTAGACAACTCCTCTTCATCAAAAGCAACATCGTAGTAATGATTTAAGCAGTGCTTCAGCCCCCTATTCATATCTCAACGTTTTCAAGAGCTCTATCAGTGATATCAAGAGCACAAAAGGAGGATGTCATTGCCTTCTTTCTTCCTCTTGGTATGGTTCATGAATTCTAAATTACTATCTCTGATCCTTAATATAAGATCAACTTTGCAGTTCCTTCATTAAACTCAAATGAATTATAATAACCTTCACAAAAGCACTTAAATTAAGGTTTTTGTTGCCCTATATATAATTAGAACCTGTAGCACAAGTTACAGCCGCCCTGTATATTGGTTCTAGATTGCAACACTACACATGTGACATAGTATCAAGAATTGTAGCATTGCTAAAACACATTATCATTAACTATGAACATAACAATTAGTGCAATAAAGTATTTCTCATTTTATATTGAAATGTGCAAGTGTAGTTACTGTATTCTATCTCCTCACAAGCAGGTGCTTTTCACCAAGAAAATAAGTGATAAGTTAACATTAGAGATGCTTACCCTTTCTAGAATGTATTGTTCTTCAGTTGGTAATCGCGTATTTGTGTTACATCTACCACTTACAATCTCCACAAGGAGGACTCCAAAGCTGTATATATCAGCTTTTCGTGTCAGCTTGCCTCCTATTGCATACTCTGGTGCCAGGTAACCTCTGCAACAGAACATATGGCATTAAATCCTGACACAGGGTAACTACTTTATCTACAAGAACAGCATATTACAAACATATATAATCAGAGCCATCAAATCCTATTTCTTCACAAAATAAGAAGGGAAGGCTAGTGGCTAATTATAATTGCAATGATGCACAGCACAGCACTGACGATACCAAAGTAAACTCTTCTGTCAATAATATATGAATATAAACTCCTAAGTACCCAATTACATTGAAGTAAATCAAGACATGGGGTGGTAAGATGCAGTTATAACTGAGACCCCCAATAAGATGTGACTCTAGCTATATTGAAAAAACAGGAAAACATAACCTATATCACATTCCCTTGTCAAATGGAAACTCCTCTGTCCCAAACAAATGAAAGATCTTGAGTTTGAAACTGGAAAATTGAGGGGGAGGGATAAGTCTTCATAAAAGGAAGGATAATTCATAGTTTGAAGGGGGGGAAGAGATTAAACAAATTAAAACCAAAAGCTTCCAGTTTCCCAGACTGTAAAAAAGAAATAAAAAGCATCTGATGACTATACTTACATAGTTCCTGCGACGCGTGTGCTAACATGGGTCATGTTTGCTGGAATCAGTTTTGCAAGCCCAAAATCTGAAATCTTGGGTGTGAGGTCTTTGTCAAGAAGAATGTTACTTGCTTTTATGTCCCTATGAACAATATGCGGTCTTACTTCCTCATGGAGAAAGGCAATCCCACGTGCAACCCCAATGCATATTCTAGACCTCGTTCGCCAATTGAATTGGATACTGCTATGTCGTCTACCTGGAAGTAAATAAATTAAAGCAATTTATTGAAATAGAATTAGTGTAATGTCAAGGGTCAAAATAAGTCAATAGAAAACGTTAATGTTGTTCAAAATCAGGCTTGCTGTGCATATCATTCTTCTCAAATTGGCCAAAATAAAAATAACAAATGCCTCCTTGCAATGACTTTCAAGGAAAATAGATATGGTATTAATTTGAATACTCAAACACAGAATTAAAGGATTAAACACAGACAGTCATCGAAATATAAATAATATAATGCATGTACCTATAAGGTTTTGTGCGAGGCTGTTGTTCTCAAGATAATTGTAGACCAATATTCTGTGATTTCCTTCCACACAACAGCCATAAAGCTTAACTAAATTGTCATGCTGTATTTCTGATATCACCTTAATCTCTGTCAAGAATTCCCTCACCCCTTGTCTTGATTCAGCTGAAAGGACTTTAATAGCAGCAACTTTTCCACCTTTTAATTGTCCCTAACCATTCACAGGAATCTTTCTAAGTTTTCATTCAAAAGGAAAGGAAGGATAAATCAATTTCAAATGCAAGCAATACTTAAAGCATCAAGTAAGAAAGTTTTTAAATTACCTTGTAAACAGAACCAAAACCGCCTTCTCCAATTTTATGAACAGGACTAAAATCTTCAGTGGCAGTCCGTAGTTCTTTGTATGTATAAAGTCTGACATGGGGAAGACCAGAAAACTCTGCACCCAAGTACATTTAATCAAAATCTAACAATAGAAGTAGAACTTTTTTTTCCAAGTATAAAGCAATAAATATCATGATTACAGCATAAACATGTGCTTAGGAAAATAATTAGATGTATGTGACTAGGAGCTCTGTAATCTCTTCTCTCTCAACATCACGACTATTATGGAACAGGTATTTCAGTTACCTTCTTCAATATCCGGATCTAGCCTTCCCGAAGAGTGCGACCTTCTACCAAATAATACAGGAAAACAAGTCATGACCGAATGAAGTACCAGTGAGCAGCTTTAAAGATAAAATGGTAACAATCACTTCAAATGTGGACACTTCGAAGGCCACCTGATCGAACCACCAAAGTAACAAATTTCAATGTCTCAGAGGATATGCAAGAGGAAGATACAAACAACTAATTGAACATGGTAACGCATAACTTTTAAGCCTTCATAGGAACTGAACAAGGTACAAAAGTTTATAGCATCAGGTAGAACATGTGAGATATAAACCATAACAATAGACATATTAGCTCCAATTTTCCCACCAAAACTACAATGAAATTGAAAAAGGGTCCTCTAATACGAGAGGTACTTCAAAAGAAACAAACGCATGATCATAGTTATACTACAGGAGACACAGAAACTAATTTTTTTATGACAAGATTAACGGATCAAGCAAATGTAAACTGGCAAAAGTTTTTTTTTTTTTTCTCCAGCAAAAATGCTTGAGGGTTCCATAAAATGTCAGGGTGACCAGGAACAGAGCATGTATTTTGAATTGTATATATATTTTCAATTGAACAACTGTTACACTAAACACCATGGTTCGCATCACAACCTATATTCAGTCATTAATATCTCCTGAATGGTCATCAGTAATGTCTTTAACAGCTCTAGGAAGATAAAAAGTACGATTTTTTTAAACAAACAGAGCCCAACAACAAAATCTGGAGCACCGAAAAGGGAAAAGAAAACTAATAAAATTCTGTTTGCAGCGAGGGAAGAACAGTGAAGACCATTCATCGCGAGCCAAAAACCAAAACACTAGTAAATTTACCCAGAAAGAGGGAAACGAACCTGAAACTGGCGAAAGCAAGAAGAGGGAAGAAGAAATTAAGGAGAGAAGAGAAGAGAATGAGATGAAACGATTGAATTGAAGGAGGAAAAAAGGGAGGTGATATTTAATCGGGGGTGATCTTGTCAAAGTCTAGGAAGGGACACGCACCTACTTTGACTCTTCTATGTTTCTTGGCTCTGGGCCGCTGCCTTTCAGGTGCGACGACCATGACTTGGCGCATATGCTTTGATCAACGCAACCGCGTATGTCATGTTAAATCCATAAACCCGTAAATGCGAGCGAGTGTTCCATCTTGACACAAGCAGCAAATTGTATGGCCAAAATTGAATATTTCCTGTATTGATTTTTTTTGTTTACTTTGAAAATCAACTTCTTATCCTTATCCCCAAAAGAAACCAAAGAAAGAAATAAAAATATATAATTGTTGCTTTTAATACCAAAGAATATTAAGGGTGTTGGAGAGTTTGATCTTTATTGGAGATCAACTTGATATTTTTTTATCAACAACTTCGTTGAGAAAATTAACAATCTGTCAACTGTTTTTTGTTTCTTCTAAAACATTGAATGGACATAAAATTAATATAATCAAGTGAAAATAGAGGTAGATGAACTGGCCAGCAAGTTCTGTCAATTAATTACTAAGTACATGTTACCATACTCTCTTCATGTCATATAACATTTTCTATAATTATGTTGTTAGTTTATTGTTGCTTCCTAATTTTATGTAAAATGATTGCTGCTTGACCCAAAAAAAAAAAATGATTGCTGCTTAGTTGTTCATTTTTACCTTGTGAGAAGTGAAGGTTGACCAAAGACAAAGTGGGGTCAACGCTGCGTGCAGGGAAAGCCAAAACCATTCAGTCTCTCTCTCCTTTCTAATCAATCAATTTCAATCCTCTCTTAATTATGATTACAGTGAGAAAGGAGAAGGCTTCATTTTTTTTTTTTGGCCAAAAGGAGAAGGCTTCATTTCAAGCCTGACCAAACCATCTTTCTCTGCAGAAAAGAACAAACACATATAATTATGATCACAGTACTCTATTTTGAATTGCACCTCTTTCATCTTTCCTTTGAACTTTCTAAGTTCATTGTGAAGACAAGCGCAAGTTATTAATTAACTGAAATTGCCTATTATTCCATACGCGTGAGTGATCTTAATATACAAATAATGGAATTACATAGTTAAAAAAAGTTAATTGAAATTGGATAAAAACAATAAATATATATATATATAAAAGGGTTAAGTAGCGATTTTGTCCGAAAGACACCCCTTTTTTTGGGAAGCGATTTTACCCGCGAAAGTTTTTTTAGGTTCAATTTTGCGCCTAAAGTATTAAAAGGTAAAGAATGTCATGTTCTTCCCTAACATTAGAAGCGTTGACGGTGTTAGGACACACTCGTGTGCGGACGGTTTTTTTTTTTTTTTTTTTTTTTTTTTTTTTCCTAGAGTGCACACTTAAATGAGTGTGTACATTTTGTGCACACAATGTGCAAGGAGGGGGAAAAAAAAAAGTCCGTACACACTCGAGTGTTTTGTAACTCCGTCAGTGTCAACCATTAGAGGAGGACAACATTGCTACGTTTTGATACTTCAGAGGAAAAATTGAATATAAAAAAACTTTTAGGGAAAAATTGCTTCTGTTTGTGCAGCATTTCGGCGCAAAATTGCTACTTAATCCTTAACAATAACATCACTATTAAATTACACTTCCAACATCTAAAAGTAGACGGGAAGTTGTTGAGGAAAATTGACGACGTCAAACTGTGTGAGAGCTCAAAAAAGTCATATGTAAGGTAAGAGAGACCTTACAAAGAACAGAGAGTCAGAATAACCGGATGACATTTTAAATTTTAAATAAGGACATTTTGAAAAAATAAATATAATTAACTAATTTAACTATTATTCTTAATATGTCCAAAATTATGTAAATATATCCTACAATGAGCACCAGGGAGTAGTAATTAATATAGTAAGACTAACAAATAATCAATAGGAAGAAAGGAAAACCATATTAAAAATTTCAGACAAGTAGAAATCCATAATTCCTTTTAAAAAATCACCTCATATAGGATTAGCTGGAGTGATATTTTAATTTGCAGATAAATTTGGTTTATTAATAATATACAATAAGATATAGGCAAGATGTTATACTCAATATTTGGTAAATGTAAACACACGTGCTTGCATTGTAAATGAAGTGCAATACATATTTTTGAAACCCCTTTTATCTGAGAAGACCTATGAAGTATGAACACATATATATAATTAGGTGCGTGTATAATTCAGGTTTGAAATTGACTACATTAATAATTAAATAAGTATGTAAACACAAATTGACCAAGTAATTACATGCCATGTAGGACTTCTATTTTATGGTGCTTTCACATTCATTTCAAATCGCTTTTCAAAGTTCCAACGCAATTGCAAATTGACTTTAATATTTATCCTTAATTCTGATTAGTTGTGCTGTTTAACAAAAATCTTGGATCTTGTGGGGATATGCACGTTGACATTAAAATAACCCTATTTATTATTAGCATCTTCAAGTTGTAATCATATTCATAATGTAGAAATTAACAACTATGTACGTACGTATACCAGTACCACTATGATATTATTATATTCATTCAAACCCAAGAAGGCAAATTACAAATACTTAAATAGGGGCGTGGTTAGGAACTCAACATGACACCCATATCCATATGCTTCCATCTATTCATCAAACTAAATTATGTTTTATTCTTTTTAAATACTTACATTCATAGGAGCATCTGACCAACTAAAGCAACAAGTTGTTAACAGATTCCATAAAATAAAATAAAAATAAAAAAGTTGTGGACACAGTTCAAGTCCCAAGTTAATTATGTAGGCGATTGCTTAAAGCATTGGGATAAAATTTTATATATTCATGTTAAGATATGTTTTGTCGCGAGCAAAAAAAAAAATGTTAAGATATGTTTTTAATTATTAATATTAAAAAAAAAAAAAAAAAAAAAGACATGCTTTTATATAAAGTCGGTTACACCCGCTGAACTTGTTTTAAAAATAAATGAAAAGTAAGTTTAGATGTAAAATAGCTAAAAAAAAAGACGTAAACTTTATAATATTATAGGGTTAAGGTGCATTTTTGCCAACAAACAATTACGAAAGAAAGATCCAAGATAAATATTAATTAAAGATCTTTAAATACCAACAAACAATTAAAAATGTGCAGATTGACCAAATAACTTTTAAAAAGGTGCAAGTTAAAAGACAACGCCTTAGTTAGAAAAAAGTTAAGGTCCAGTTATCTAAGGTCAGATTGGCCAACAAACTTTTACTCAGGAGACCCAAGACAAAAAAGTTTTATTCGGAGCTCAAAGATAAAATTCTTAATTTCACTAAATTAAATAATTTTTTTTGTCAATTGTCATTATTCAAAACTACTTCTATAGATATCTACCGACAAAAATTACTCATTTGCTAAAATAAACAAAAGTTTTAATTTAAAATATAATTATATGATTTAAATAAAACTTGGGTTAATGTGCATTTTTGCCAACAAACAATTACGAAAAGAAAGCATCCAAAGACAAATATTAATTAAAAAGATCATTTAAATACCAACAAACAATTAAAAATGTGCAGATTCGTCAACGAACTTTTAAAAAGGTGCAGTTAGCACAACGCCGTTAGAAAAAAGTTAAGGTCCGTTATCTAAGGTGCAGATTGGCCAACAAACTTTTACTCCAGGAGCACCCAGCACAAAAAAGTTTTACTCAGGAGCTCCCAGCATAAAATTCTTAATTTCACTAAACTTGGTCAAAATATTTGAAATACCTCCAACAGGGATAATCAATATCCAAATCATTAAATTACAAGGCTATTTAAAATAAAGTTCATAATACATATTCAAAATAAATTTCCAAAAATGTTTCAGAGTTTAATACAAAGCGAAAGTTTTAGGTTCATGGCAAATGAAATAACATAACATAAACTATAGAAAGACAAAAAGAGCCTTCAAAGCTCACTCCATGCGTGCCTTCCTTGCTCCCTACTAGGATATTCACCGAAAAATGTTAATATGGGATGAGATTCCACGTCTCGAATTCATCGAAAGTTTCTACCGTACACAAGTAAATTACATATGACAAAAAGCAAGGCTGATCTCAAATATATTTATATATATACCATAATTTCTCATACAGAATTATTTTGCAAAAGTAATCATCATTATGTCGAATTGTGAATTATACAATTTTACAATATGATATACGATATCTCCTTATATCACCATCCCCCCTTACGGGACCATGAGCCATAGGCTAACACAAAGTCCAATAGAAACTCATTCATTTGACCGGATGGTTTCAAGCTCACCAGAACTTAATATATTTTATAAAATAAGTCATGTTTGCAACTCATTAATATCATATATACCTCAATTATAATGTTCTTTTAATAAAATAATTTCAAGCACTTTTTTTCATATTTTTCAACACATTAAGGAATGATATTACTTGAAAAAGAAAGGGAAAATTCCAAATAAATACCATTTGAATTTGCAAAACCCCCAGAAGTCTGTCGAATTTGTAAAAAGACTGAGAGGTACCAAAGACCTATGAGGGATATGCAAATTCGGGTGAAATTACCTTTTTGCCCTTACTTTTAAATAAATAAAAATAAAAAAACCCCTCACCGGAGGGCTGCAGGCGGCCACCGGTGGGAGATGGGGTTTTTTTTTTTTGGAAGGGGTGGGGTGTTTTTTGAAAAAATAAAACATTATATTGAAAGTGTTGGGGGGTAGGGTTCGAACCCCCCACCCCCAACACAAGAACCAAGTAGCCCTTGGTTCTTTAATTATATATATATATACATTAATAAATTTATATATTCTTCTTAACATTTTTTCAATTGTATTTACAATTCTACAAACGCGAATTATCATTCCACAAACGTCATTTACCATTCCAGAAACGCCAATTACCATTTTTTTCCCAGGGTGCCATTTTTTACTCTATCATATATGTTATGGATAACAAAAGAAAATGACACTTTAACCATTCCACAAATGCCATTTACCATTCCAGAAACGTCAATTATCATTGTTTTCCCAAGGTGCCATTTTTTTACGGAATGGTAATTGGCGTTTCTGGAATGGTAAATGACGTTTGTGCAATGGTAAATAGCGTTTGTGGAATGGTTAAAGTGTCATTTTTTTTTTGTTATCCATAACATACATGATAGAGCAAAAAAATGGCACCCTGGGAAAACAATGGTAATTGGCGTTTCTAGAATGGTAAATGACGTTTGTGGAATGGTAAATAGCGTTTGTGGAATGGTTAAAGTGTCATTTTTTTTTTGTTATCCATAACATACATGATAGAGCAAAAAAAAATGGCACCCTGGAAAAACAATGGTAATTGGCGTTTCTGGAATAGTAATTGGCGTTTCTGGAATGATAATTCGCGTTTGTGGAATGGTAAATACAATTGAAAAAATGTTAAAAAGAATATATATATATATTAATGTATATATATAGTTAAAAAACCAAGTAGCCCAAGCTACTTGATTCTTGTGTTGGGGGTGGGGGGTTCAACCCCACCCCCCACACTTTCAATATAATGTTTTGTTTTTTCAAAAAACACCCCACCGCCTCAAAACCCCCCCCCCAAAAAACCCCCCACTCCCCACCGGCCGACGCCCGGTGGCGGCCTACGGTGAGGGTTTTATTTATTTATTTAAAAGTAAGAGCGAAAAGGTAATTTCACCCGAATTTGCATATCCCTCATAGTTTTTTTGTACCTCTCGGTCTTTTTTACAAATTCGACAGCTTACGGGGGTTTTTTGCAGAAATTCAAATGGTATTTATTTGAAATTTTCCCAAAAAAAAACCTATCTTTCTTTCTTTTTTCCGAAGAAAACGTACATTCAAATGATCAAAATATATATAGTGTTATATAGTTGAATAGTTTTTTTTTGTCAAATAAATGAATACATTTTAGTTAAATCATGAATATTATATATTATTATGATTAGTAAAGAATTATAAATTTATATTTATATATTAATTTTAAAAAATAAATGTAAAACAATTAGAAACCAGCCTAATCCATATATCTTCTCGGTTGTTTCTATGTTGGCGAAGGGATTGCGAGAGGCGATCCAGCATTACAGCCTGGAATTGCGAGATGACTGGCAAAGGGCTTGGGATCCGCATATAGGATGGAGAGACGGTTGTGGCTCTCTTCGGAAAATTTTAGATGCGGTGAAGGTCATTTTGTAAGGGTATTTTAGGAAAATAATTATAATTAACTAATTTAACTTCTTTTCTTAATCTCTCCAAATTATAGTAAAGTGTTCCTATAATTAAGACCGGATGAGTATTTATGTTGTCACTAATTCAAATATAAATCATATTTCAGAATATTACTTTTACCCAATCTTACTTTTCTATAAGTCAGATTGCAAATAAGTTATTTTTTCTACCGCTATCTCAAACATATTTTACAATCTGACTTTTACTCAATCTTACTTTTTCATAAGTTAGATTGTAAATAAGTCACTTTTCTCTTTGTGTATACTATAGTTCAAAATGACTTTTAATTTGGAAGCAGAAGCTATTTTTGAATAGGCATAAGGCTCCAAACATGCTACTTTAAGATTCATAAAATTTTCATTCTCTTTGAAGCTCTATAAATTAAAACAACACGAAATATGTGCATGACTCGTAGTAGCAGATGAAAGATATACAGAATGTCAGGTCAAAGGATGAAAGATATGGAAGCCGAAATCAGAAATGGGTCCATAATAACAATGGGGCAACTAGATCTCACAGTTTTAACTGATACCGATCCTGGGCAAGCAGAGTCATACAAGTAATATAATATAGCCCTTCACAGGGATGTCTCACTTAAGATTCTAGATGGACTGAACAGAATTGGGCCGAACGTGGCCCTATCTTGAGGGTGGGGATTTTTTTTGAGGGGAATTAAACGAGTGGATGAAAGTATTTTGACGTGGCATGCTGTGGATAAGATTGGGAAGATGATATCCAAAGCTCTTCACAAAATGAGTGCCACGTGTTAGACAGCAATCGCAATGGCCCCCCTCTTTGTCGCCACTCTCTAAACTAATATTATTATTCTGCAATCTGCACACTTACTGCATTCATTGTGAGTGAGAGGGAACAAAATCAGAAGCTAAGCATTGCTTCATCAATGGCGTCCTCTATGATGGCCTTCGTGTCTCTAAAGCCAGCTCCTTTCACTGTTGGGAAATCTGCAGCGAGAGGCCTTCCTTCCCTCTCAAAGTCTTCTTCTTCCTTCAAGGTCGTAGCCAGTGGTGGCAAGAAGATCAAAACCGACAAGCCCTATGGTTGTTAATCTCTCTCTCTCTCTCTCTCTCTCTCTCTCTCTCTCTCTCTCTCTTCATATGTATATGTATGGTTGTAAGTAACTGATGTTCGTTTACATAGACAAGGATAACGTTTTATGGGGTGAATGATTTGCAGGAATCAGCGGTGGCATGAACTTGGTAGATGGTGTTGATTCATCTGGCAGGAAAGGAAAGGTTTGTTTTTACATCCTATTCATTTTCTATTACACTCATCAACACCTAATAATATTCTCAACAAGTACAGCACTATGATATGTTGATTATTGAATTCATGGTCTTTATGGTTATTCCTCATATATATCATCATCGCATTTTCAGTGCTTAATAAGATTATTATATTAACTACATCTTGGATATGTCGAAGTCCTTTCATAGTTATTCATGAATTGATCCCTCCAATGGTACTTATGAATCTATGTGTGAGAGCTCAATCAAATATTAGAAAGCTCCTCGAACTTATGAAACCCACTCTTTTTGTGAGGCAGCTCCCTATCTAATTGTAATTTTGAGTATTTTCCTACTCGTAAGTGAATATTTTGAGCTGCATGCGCATAACATGGCTTGTGAAGAATAGGCTTTGATTGTTTTATGTCTGTTGATACTGATATGTTGATCTTTTTTACACAGCTAAATATTGTGCCTGCAACTAGAAAATAAATTGATCTAGTTATTTCATCTAAATCAATAAATCATGTTATTTCTTTCAAAACTGATTGCTGCGAACAATAACTTAACGCCATAGCATAGTTCAGTAGTTGATTGAAAGTAAAGTGGGTGTGGGTGGTTTGCTTGCTGGAAGCTGGCTGCACTTACTATTAGAATTTTCTTGCCATAAACTTACTATTGGAATTACAATTACAATTTAGTGACCTAGGAATGTATTAGATTTGCCTTTTTATTAAAATAGTTTAAGCCTATTGAATAAGACTTGCCTCAATGCTATATACCTGTAATTCATATTTCAATTGGTCAATGTAAGACTATATTCTAATACTGACTGTGTGAATGGTTTTGAGTGATCAGGGGAAGGGTGTATACCAATTCGTGGACAAGTACGGTGCTAACGTGGATGGCTACAGGTAATTCAATTCAATTCTCAATTAAACATATATCCCAAGTTTCATCAATGGAATCATGCGAGTTAATTACTGATGAAAGTTGCATTTTTTGCTCTGGCAGTCCCATCTACAACACCGACGACTGGTCTCCAAGTGGTGATGTCTACGTCGGAGGTAAGACATCGCGGTGTCTACGAACACACCAACACTCCCATTTTGAGAGTTAGCAGTAAAGAGAATGATTGATAGAAATGAAGTGAGTAGTAATTAATAATGTTTGAAATTAATGATGCAGGAACCACAGGGTTGGCTATATGGGCAGTAACACTGGCAGGTCTTCTCGCAGGGGGTGCCCTTCTTGTGTACAACACCAGTGCCTTGGTTCAATAAGATTAATTAATTATTTACACTATGCTAATGCTACCATTATATGTACAATCAGACCAGTGATTGTGTATGTGTACCATAAACATGTTCTGTATATCTTCTTCAGGCTTGGATTCTCATCTTTATATATGAAGCCTAGTTTTCCCTTCTTCATGTAATTATATATCCCCCTATCCATATCCTCTCTCCAATTTCAGCTGTTGATATATTTGATTTCAATTCTAAATAGGCCACTCCTTCTGGGTTTCTTGGATGTCTATATCTAATTCGGCCCAATCCTCTAAATATGACGAGTCTTTATAAGTTTGGAGGAGTTGGTGGCTCCGTTTTCTTCATAGTTCTAAGTAGTTTTAGTGGGTGAGTGTTTAGATAACTTTGAAACTGTGGTATCAAAAAATCCATTTCATGTTTTCTGCTAGTCGAGACAACTTTTCTCACATGCTTTTCTTTTCTTGTAAATTGTAAAAGTTATTTTTCAAAGGGTAATCCAATCACACACTTAAGGTGAAATATTTTAATTTGAATATTGGCCTCAAAAGAAAAGAGGCTTCACCTCACGCAAACACTGCCATTTGACCAATTATTTACAGTTTTGACAAATAAGATACAATGATTCTAATTTAAAAAGTTTCATATATAATTTCATCAAAATTCAATGTAATTATGCATATGCCTTGTATTTAAGCTATGGGTTTCTCTTCGCAAGTGCGCATAAAGCTTTGAATGTTTTTATTTATGGTTAATGAGTAAATTTGCCAACGAACTTTTACCTCACGAGTTCTCAGCACAAATAACTTTTAAGTAGACCAAAAATAATAATTTTTTAAAAAAATGTGCAGTCAGCACAAAGTCATTAAAAAATGATAACGTCATTATCAAGGACAGATTGGTAATAACTTTTACCCCATGAGGCGTCAGCCAAGAAAAAAAGTTTTTCTTCGAAATAATTTAATCAAAATTCTAAATTTCACTAAAAATTATTTAATTTAGTGAAATCTAGAATTTTGTCTTTGAAAGTAAACTTTTTTGTCTTTGTCTTTCCGGAGTAAAAATTCGTTGGCCAATCTGTACCTTAGATAACGGACGTTATCTTTTTCTAACGATGTTATGCTAACGGCACATTTTTAAAAGTTTTTTGTACTAACTGCACATTTTTAAATTTTTTTTGATATTTTTGGTTCACTTAAAAGTTATTTGTGCTAGGCGCTCCTGAGATAAAAATTTCTTGGCCAATTTACTCCTTAACCCTGCTGTTTTTTAATTATCGGTACTGCTTAACATAATAATAACATTATGAGCTGCCTACAAGACCTAGACTAATATTAGTCATGGGCCTTCTGGGAAATAACAATTATTATTTGACGTAACGTTAACAATGTATACAAACCTAGATATCCGTTTGTATACTAAATTGACTAATGTGATCCTGCCTAATAGAGGTATTAGACAAGGAGCCCTTTATCCCCATATATTTACATTCTGGCTGTAAATATTCTCTCTTGTATGATAGCCAAGTTAGAGTCTTCTTGTCTTTGAAGGGGTGTTAAAATATATCAGCAGGCTCAACCTATTTCTGACTTATTATATCATGATGATTCCTTGTTCTTCTTTGAGTCTTCTGCTCTGAATGTATGTGCTGTGAAAATGGTCTTCAATATGTATGTAATGTGGTCTGGTTAATTATTCAAAATCATTCCTTATATTCAGCCCCAATGTCAATTTTGCTCAAAAGTCCATCTTATCAAAATTATTTGGGCTTCGATTTGAATCAAAGCTAGGTAAATACCTTGGGACTTGGATTGATCCTAGGCGAAGCAAGGGAGTGATTTATCATCAAGTCGTCTCCTCCATAAAAAAAAAAAAAAAAAAAAAAAAAAAAACCATTGCATGGCAGGTGAAGCTTCTAGGTTAACTTTGATTAAATCCACTTTGGTGGCAATAAATACTCATGTTTTATCTTGCATTAGTTTGCCTAATTATATTTGTAACAAATTAGACTCTTGTCGTGTGAATTTTTTTTCTGGGGAACAAATAGTGATAAGAGGAAAATTCATTTGGTCTAAAAGGATATTATTTTCCAATCCATGGATAAAGGCGGTTTACGATTGAGGCCTTTTAAATTGGTTGACCAAGCTATCATAGCCAAACAATTGTGGAGAGTTCTCTCAGCTGATTCATCCTCATTATTAGGAAAGACATTGAAGATTAAATACTTTGACCTTAACTCAGACTCCCATGTTAAGCTACCACATAACTCCTCTTGGATATGGAAGCGTATTGTTGACAATGCTAGTCTGATCAAGTTGAAATGGAAAGTAGGTAATGGTTCATCCATTTTACTCAACCACCGATTATGGTGGCTAATGCAGTCGGATCATAGCTTAGTTGGGCTTATCAATCGAGTGGAAGATCTATTAATGCATGTCTCTTCTCCTTGGAATCTTGTTCAATGGAATCATTCTTTAATTCAAACCATGTACCCACCAAGGAAATTGCAAATCAAATACTCAGCATTCCTTTATCCTTGCTTAATGTCCCAGATAGTTTTCATTGGCAAGGTAATAGCACAGGGTATTATAAAGTATGGATTTCAAATTCTCATGGATAACTTTCACCACAATCAACTAATATGAATTCTGGGAAATGCTATGGAAGTTACCTATCATGCCAAAATTTCTTCTGCTGCTATGGAAATTACTCCACAATGTTCTTCCTCCTACAGATGTTCTTCAAAAGCGTCATATGAATATTATTGGTTGTTGTGAGGAAAAAGAATCAATACAACACATTTTCTTTCATTGCCCAATTTCAAGGGCAGTCTGGTTTTCTATTGCTCATATAAGGGTACCTCTACTGGATTCTAAGGCCTTGATATCTTAGTTCAAGGAGACTCTTCTTCATCTGCATCAAAACAATGAATATAGTCTCATGTTTTCCATTATTCTTATGATTCAGTTTTATGGACTAATAGAAATGCAACATTGCACCAAGGAAAAAGGCTAACACCAGAAATGATCATTAGAGAAGTAAAATGGAAAAGCTCAGTTGTCAACTTAGCGAATCAAGTTCATTGTAATTTGATAGTCAAAGCACACACAAGAATTGTTGCCAACATTGATTACTCTATTGAAGCTTATCAATGGAATGTTATCTTGCATCACTTTAAAAGGATGAGGGGAAATTTTTGCTAATGTTACATTTGCTATCAAGGATCTCTTCTTATCCACTTCATCTGGAAAAATGCAAGTATTTCTGGTACTTCATTCCACGTCAGATGTGGGAGAGCCGCTATTCTCTGGATTACAAATTCAGATCTTCATGAACCATCTCAGTATCTCACCAACAACAACTAAGTATAACTTGTGTCAACAAAGCTTTCCTCAGGTTTCCTATACAGCCTGCTCTTCTAAATATCATTTCTTGGCAGGAAATTACTACTTTGTTGAAAGGATTTACATTGAAGCCTATTCGAGTTACTCATTCCTTTATTTATAGTCATTTTGTTAGTCAGAATATATGTAATGTTTGCTTTCGTTCCTTTTAAGACCTTGAAATTTTAGTAATATCATTTTGTCCTTTATAAAAAAAAGTCTAGATATCCGTTATATATTTAATTCTATACAAGTGGTTTTTTTATATTAACATTATAATAATAAGAGTAATTAATTAAAATGGATTCAATAATTTGAGTAGTACAGGGAATGGAATTTCTTTTCTTTAAAAAAAAAAACAAAGTAAAGTTAGGTGATAGGTAGCTTTCAATATCATGTGATGGAAAGCAAAGATTTGCAGTTAGACTTTGAGCAGCTCACATACCAAACCTAATCCCTTAACTTTGAACTTTCTTTCATGATTACTACTCCTCACACGTGCCGCATATTCAATTCTTGTTTCTCATCACCAACTAATTCACACTTAGCGTATCAGAGTATAAATTTTATTATATACTACCTCTCTCTGGTCCTAATTAGAAGAGCACTTTTGTAGTACAAAAGTATTCCTATAATTAGGATCAGAGGAAGTATAAACTAAGTTTACTCGATTTCGTAAGTGTTAATTAGTTTGTAAGTTTATGAGTATGTGAGTTCAAGCCTTAATTTATAAATATATTGGGCGCGTGAGTTGTGGCTTAAAATCTTATCCCAACTTGTTAAATGTTAAAGCAGCGATCCTTCGGCTATAAGCTCCATCAGGATTAGTTATAATAAGTCTTCTCTGATCGCTTGTTACAATCTGTTTCTTGTCTTCTAATTGCACAAACGTGGTGGCCACAGAGTCCTCACACCAAAGATAGAATGGAAATACTTTCTTTTCGCCATAAATAATGAAAAGTAATTAAATAAGCAGCCAGGTAAATCCAAATAATTGAAAAGAACCCGAAGCTTCGAAGTGTCGCTTGACCCGCATTTCACTCCCCAAACAAATGCTATGCCTATATCAAATGGTGACATCAATGAGCGGGAAAAGGAATATAATATGAATATAGAACAACGGTACTCACATATAGGAGTATCATATTAAATTTTGTCTCAATCATACAGCTTGTACATCAGATTGGCCCATTTGTGTTAAATAAATAAACCATTAATTAGTTTTATATTAAGGTCAGAATCTTCAATATCTGCTGAATCGTCTTTGTTTTCACTACTGTCATCAACAAGGTAATTACATCAACCATCATATATATAAATATGGTTAGCTCGATAATCATTCATTAATTAGAGGTATACTCAATTATTAATCAGGTTGGTTGTGAAATGCTTTTCTTATCACGTCAAATCAAAATTTTCAATAATACTTGCATTAATTAATCGAGAATACCAGGTCAAAATTGTACCCTATATATACTCACCCGTTTACATGTCATCAGGAGAAAATACTAATTATTACCAAGTTGAACTCAAAAAAGAAAGTAATATCCCCACTTTCAAGAGCTAGCAGCTGATGATTCAATGAATTCAGCTAGCCAACTACACAATGATACGATTTCATGGAAATTAATCAGTTATATATGGAATGTGGAAAATCCATCCACTATATGTAAGCACAATGAAATCTAGAGATATTTATAAGTATTAGCTATAGGTAAACCACAAGTCGTCCCATTGATTGCTGCTAGGTAGTTATAGCGGGACATACATAACATCGAATTAACAACACTGGGGAAGTGTGTAAAATTTTATTCTTGGCCTCCATATCATATATATTGGGTTGAAATGGAGGAAGGTACACCAAGAATAAGGATGGAGTAGGTAGCATAGCAGAAATAATTAAAAACTAGTGATTGTTCCATAAATAAGTGGGAATAATAGGCTGTTGAGACAAAAAGGAGGCCTGAGAAGCTTGATGAGCTTCAAAGCTGGAGGGCGATCCTTGCTGAGTTTCCATGTTGGAGAGTTGTGTCAACAAGGCTTTAAGAACATGGGAGTCATGAGAAAATGGAGCTGGAGCTGCATTTGGAGAGGGAGCCAATAATAAGTTGGTGTGATGGAGGCAGCTAGGGTTAGGGTTTGGAGGAGGGATGGAGAAGCAGGGCACTTGCTCATATTCATGAGCTGCATGATCACCAGAAGCCTGATCAAAACTTATGTAAGAATCCATTAATTCAGGAAGAGACGAAGAGCCTGCCACATAGGAGCTTCGCAGGCCATATTTTCCATTATTATCACTATTGTCTTGTTCATCTCTGTTCTTGCAGAAAACCCTACAGAGAACCCAATCTTCGATGGGGAGATTACAAGAATGAGGAGAGGGATGAAGGCGAAACTCGTGCATGACCCAGTCGGTCTTGGTGCCTTTGGGGGCTCTTCCCTCATAGAAAACCAAAGTCTTTCTCATGCCAACCACTTTGCCCTTCCTAAGGACACACCTGTCCTTCCCTGTGGCCTTCCAGTAGCCTGACGCCGTCGCTCTATTTGTTCTCATTCCCGTCGCGTACTTCCTGTCCCTCTGCGTGTAGAAATACCACTCCTTCCCTCCCACGCGTGCCCTTTCTGCATTTTCAATCACTCAGTACTTGTTAATTATATATATCAACTTGGCTATTAATTAAGGATAAGATACGATTGGATATATACAAGGAGATATATGATGGGGAGAGTTGAAGGTTGACTTCTTGGAAATTTACATTCAAAATCAATATTATTCCCCGTGGAGCTGCTGCAGTGAGAATTAATTATATGTTTTTCATTATCATCATGAGAATCAACCTCTTGATGCAAGCTACAAGGACAAATTAAGGTGTACAATGAGTCAATTTGTTCAAAAGCTTTATGAATATGATGTTTATACATCTATTCGTTTATTTATCGTTAATTAAGTTACAAGTTGTCCATTAATATTAATACAAAAACTGTTATAAATACGCAAACAAATCAATTTTGTTCATATTTTCATGAACAATTCATTTTCCTTCATTAATGACTTGTGTGATGTCATCACCGGTAAATATATCTTCGCTTCACTTTTCTCATCTCAACTGTTGATTAATTATCCAATTTATTTACAATAATTGATATATCCTCCTTTTGTTCTTTTGACATATTTAAGATGACTTCTCTCCCTGCCCCTAGTGTGAATTTTATATAAAAGGCTTGCTTTCCTCCATATATACTTGATGACGAAGTTTTTCTGAATACTAACTAATTTAAGATGTCGATCGATATATATATATATCACTAGAAATTAATAAAGGTACAGATCATCAGAAAGAACGCAGGCTAAGCCTAAGTGTGTGTTTCATGTAAATAACTAAATATTTCAAAGAGCTTACTGATTGGCTTCGATCTCTGCATATAGGAGTAATGAAAACAAATAATTTTGTGAATTGAGCAATTATTGGAAAGCACACACACATGTGTGTGTATATCTTTCACGAAACAAACAGTCGGAAAAAGACACGAATGAATGAAGCTTAAATAATTTAGAAGTAGCTAGCGACAATATTGCAGATAAAATGGCGCTGAAAGTAACATTTCGATCGCCATTGGTGAAGCAGAAATATCTATAGGAAACAAAAACACGGATCGATCAAACTTATCCATATTAATAGCTTGGTCGATGCATAGCGCAATATAATATATCAAAGAAACTAGAGAATGATGGACAAAGAGCGAGAGATTGAAGAATTATTGCAGACCTGGAATATCCCAAGGCTCACACTTGTTAAGGTCAACGTCAATCATGAGAGTGGAGTTGGAATTATCAGAGTGATTGACTTTCTTCATCAAGTAATCGCACACAAGTTCTTCATCTCTGGGATGGAACCGGAAACCTGGTGGCAACTTGGCCTCCACCATGCTTATATTGCTCATCTTGCTTCAAATTAAATGATATATATGAGGTTAATTGAAGATGAAATCTCAAGCGATGTATGAGAAACTCATGTGAGAGAGAGAGAGAGAGATCTTAGATTATGAGGACAAAGGGAGAGAGGCTAGCTATATATAAAAAAATAATAATAAAGGGAGGAATCACAAAGTGGGCAAGTCAACTAGTAATTTTGCAAGGAAGAAGGAGGAGGGTGGGTGGGTGGGGGAGAGAGAAAGAGAGGGAGAGAGTCTCTGAGTTTGATGACGTGGACAAACCGATTACTGCCAACTTGATGACGAGTATATATCTTTAAGTGTTGGGATTCTCTGCGTCTTTCCTCTGTGCATTATTCACAGTTCAAACAAAAATTTGGTACACACTTTCTATGGTGTTTGTTATTAGATAGTACTTTATAAGATAGGGTAAAATATTTGTTCCACATTAATTGTATTGTGTGCGTGAAGTCTTTCGGATTTTTAAAATCAAAAAAATAAATCAATTTTTTGTGTGTTATCAAAAATACCCAAGTATCTACTGGAACTGTTTTAGCTGTTAAGCAAAAACCTTAGGCCTGTTTGGTACGAGAAGGAAAGGGAAGGGAAGATTTTGAGGGATAAAGGAAGTGGGTTTGAGGGAAGATAATTTATTTGGTAAGAAGACAATGAAGGGGTAGTAGTTGGTAAAGAATCATGAAATACTTTTTTTACCCTCTCAAAAGTAATTAATTCAAAATCAAAATGAAAAATAATTTTTTTGCTAAAATATATTTCCAAAAAAAAAAATCTCTTATCAAGTTAGAATTTGTCTAAAATATTCTCTCACCAAGTTTGAACTTTATTGCCAAGTTCGAATTTGATTAAAATATTCTCATGCCTAGTTTGAACTTATCGAATAAATTTTAATTTAATCTTATTTTCTTGCATTATAAAAAAAAATTATGAGGGGCAAATATGTCCAAAAGTGTCATTGTCCACGTGGGAACTTGAGATCCCACCAATTTTGGTGGTATTTTATCTTCTCACATATAAGGGAAGATTGGTGGGCCCGAAAACTTGAGTTCTGAGAATATTTGACACAAAAAAGTACCAAACAAGGGAACTTGTTAATCTTCATTTTTCTTCCCACCAAATCCGTGTACCAAACGGGGCCTTAGTAGTAAGTGCTCAACAGATTTAGACCATCCGGCCTAATCTGAATGTTTAGATTTGAGTTTTTAAAAGTCTGTATTTTTTTAAAAAAATTATTTTAATGGGTGTAGAATTTAAAATAAAGATAGTATATTAACTATTATTCTTTCAAAAAAATGATTTTTTTATTTAAAAATTATCATTTTAAACAAAAACTCATATCTAGACTATCCAAAATCAAATATGAACAAGTCAAATCTGCTAAGCTTTTTACTTAGTATCTACTAGCTAGGGTTTAATGAAAAGAAACTATTTACTAGCAAGGGTTTAATGACGTAAAAGAAACTAGTCCCTGTAATGCGACAAACCAATATTTGTATTTTTATTGGGAGATGTATGTGCCAATATTTAATATCAAACAGTGTCAATAAGATGATATTTGTATTTTGTGCCTAGTGCCAAAAAAAAAAAATAGATATCCAACGTAACTATATTCTGGTTACACGCATTTCTTAGAAACAACTCAAATAATTTTTTTAATCCTTACAAATTAATTATCTAACCCCTATATTTAATATAGGAATATGTTCTTTTTTTCTATTTCACCCTAAATACAACATCAACTCATTATTTCAAAATTTCAATTGTCGATTGATAAACTCCCATCTCAATTCAAGTATATAATTAATTAGATCTAAAATAAAACAAAAAATGATCCTCATGACAGAAAATGGCTCTAAGAATGACATAAAAAATATACTCATCATCATATCTTTAAATATAGAAGTGGGGAAAAAATTGTACTTGTTTTTGTTGAGATATGAGAGACTTTTTTAATAACTTAATACCCTCCCTCCCTCCCCCTCCCTCCCTCTCTCTCTCTCTCTCTCTCTCTCTCTCTCTCTCTCTCTCTCTCTCTCTCTCTCTATAACATCGTTTACATGTTAATTGAAAAAAAAAAAAAAAAACCTGATTTAAGAATGAGCCAACCTATTTAATTAAAAAACTTTGCCCAGGTTTTCATATGGGCACTAGCTGGTACGTACGTATAGGCATAATTAATTAATAATGAGCCAATCAACTTTAAAAAAGAGGGCTCACGACTGACTGATGATGAGGTCGTTTAATTTAATTCATTTTTGTCCAACTCTGCTTGGTCTTATGCTTGATTCATTTGGCTAGTCTCTCTATCCCTATTAATTAATGACACTATTTTTCTTAATCTGATTACTAATGAACCTAGAAGTTTTGTACATATTTATACCTATGGAATTAAATAATTTGTGTTTTAATTCAAGTTGGTTGTTGATAATAAGCTGTCATCCACAGGGATATTTCAAGAATCATGACCTTAAGGCGAAGCTGCAAGAGATTATTTATTTGTTAATTTTCTTTATGGGTTATTAATGAATAATTTAGATCACATAATGACAAAAAAAAATTCGCTTGTCCCTGCTAGGAGGATATATGTGTTAGGACGTTAGGTGATCAATATCTTCATATCTTTACAGTTAAAAATGGGGGTACATTAAAGGAAGTTTGATTATTAATTGATTTTTATATAATCTCACGTTATTACCCCTATATTTCAATTAGGGTTAGTCATCCAACTTTTTTCTCTTTTTTTTTTAACAAAGATTTCTCCCGAGCAAAGGGTTTTCACCTTTTTTTTTTTTTTTTAGAAATCAGGGGGTATCCTCCGCCGACAGTAGAGACTAATCCTCCTTCACGCCGTAGTCATCCCGAAGGGGCATTGGTGGTGGCCAAATAACCTTCTCCATACACACCGTCAAGAATCAAACTCTTGACTAGATGCTTAAGGGTACCCAACTACGAGCCAACTGAGCCAGGTTGCTTTGGTTAGATTTTCACCTTTCTTAACAAACGCGCTTCCCATGATTTGAACTTATATTTTTCTCCTTACGGGGGTGAGGCCCCTTACCACCCCAACCAACAACTTGTTGGTCATCCAACTTCTTTTTACATTTTTCGTATAAAATAAAATTAAAGAAGCCCTTCTAAAACTTAAAAGGATGTGAAATATAATACTCCCTTCGTTCCTTAATATCTTAATATAGGACGTAATTGTGGAGTTGATATTGTACCTAAATATAAGATATATTTTTCATATTTTTCAATCTTTTCCCAAATTAGTCCTATTGATATGCTCCATCAACCATAATCAAGTAAAAAGAAGATCAAGGGAATTAAGAAAGATGATTAGGATGTTTTAGGGGGAAAAATATTAACCACCTTAACTAACTTTCTTAATCCATTCAAATGAGATAAATAAGTCTTATATTAAGAACCGGAAAAAGAGTAACAAGACTTTGTGGTTTAGATTAGAATCCTAATCTTAATTATATTCCCTTTTTCTTTGTTTTGTAAAGAGATAATAGTATATACTCCTAATCTATATACAAACAATAATAAACATTATTCTATTATGTGGGGCCATCTATATAGATTGCAAATTAATTAACAGCTAAGTTTTTAGTTAAATTATTAACCAAAAAGTCATGTTTAATAATTTTATTGAGTATTCTCTTCAATCCACGTCTATCCATTTTTAATAGAGGGTTTCATATATACATATTTGAACTAACTCAAAAGATTTTCTACTATATTTTTTCAATAATAGTCACGTTAAATATTGTTTATTACAAATTTTATCTTTTTGTATATGATCACACATTCATCTTAATATCTTATTGTTGCTACCGTGCCCTATATAACATATAAGTCATGTTGTGATATGATGGTATTCATATTAAATTCTATAGAAACACATAAGCCTTAAATATTGAATGATGAGATTATTCATATTAACATTTATACAAACACATACACCATATTCTAGTCAGTAATTAAAATAAGCTAGACAAATTAATTAATTAATAGTTCAAAACGAAAGTTATAATATGTAGCCTTTAAATGATAAGAGAGGAGTCATATTATTATGGGAATTAAATTTAAGTTAAATGAGTGAATAAGTACTAAACAATGGCTGGATATTTATATTGAGGGTGCAGTATTAACAATTAAAGTGGGGAAGTTTGATTAAAGGGATTTATTCCAAACAAATAAAAAGAAATCCAATCAAAAAAAAAAAGATCACAAAGAACCGAGTCTTTAGATGTTCCATTAACCAAGAAATCCAATCAAAAAGATCAGAAAGAAAATGGTATGATATATAGCATGAATGGAAGAAGTATGAGGATGAAAGTGAGTGTAATGCGCGGGTGGATTGAAAATGAAAAGTGATAGGATTGTTCAAAGTTACGTATGGATTTGAGAGAATCAAGGGGGGAGAATAATATATGTTAGGCAGGTGTCTCAAACCACACGTGAAGTTCATATCATTGTCAGTGCATGCAACTTCAGATCAACTTACACTTCTAATTTTCTCTTTGTTGAAGTTGACAAATCAAACTTCTGCTACTGTGCATATATCTCTACGCATGCTCATCATCATAATTCGTTTCAATTATTTATATATATATATATAAAACACCAGAGAGGCAGGAAAAGAATATATAGAGGAATATTATTATATATAGATAGGAACTAATTAGATTGTGGATCCGTATATGGATGCCTTGTCCAAAAGTATAGGGATCTTTGGTAGAGTATAGACTAAAAACTGTTTCAAAATTAAGCACTCCACTCCCTTGGACTCCTTGGATAACGACTTGAGCGTTTTACTGGCACACTCCATTTATATTCATAGAAAAATTAAACCATAAAATATAGGGTTAAGTTGCATCCTAACCCTAAACGAATATTTTTTATTTTTTAATGGCACTCACTGTCTTATAGTATTCTTTTGTGCATCCAACATTGTGTAGTAAATTTTCATTAGTACTATATCATAAAGTCATTGGTGTAATTTCGCCCTTACATAGTTTTTCAGTAGTAACGAGTACCCTAACTTAGTATACTAAGTATTACTAAAAACAATATTTGAGTGTACTAAATGCACCGAAAATTGTTTTAGGATACTAGTTAAGTGCAATTGAAAAAATATTTTCGAGTATTTGATACACACAAAATCATTTTAAAATATTGGTGAGTACAACTTAACCATGTAAGATAATATGCAGTTCAGAGAGAGGGAGAGGGAGAGGGTAGAGAAAGGTAGGGGGGAACTTTGACTAAAGGAGAGGGTTAAACAGAGGCTCCCTACTTTTAGGTATGAGGCTGAAGTTTGGGTTCACGTGCATTTCCCCATTCTCTTCATTTCATTTTCTTCACTATCCATTTATGTTGTCGGTGTTCAACTTGACTTCACTCATTTTTGGTATTTACCCTTCCACTTTTATTTATTATTCTACACTAATTAACTCATAAGTTTGAGTATTATTATTGTTATTAATTAATACAAAACCTATAGGATTGCTCTGATTGTGACAGGTAGCGGGACCTCATTTAAGGCCGCCAGCGTACAGATTTATGAGCATTAGTTTGAGTTGACGTTTAAAAAATACATTTACGTAAGTCGGGATGAAACTCTTCTCACAAACTTACCTTATATACCGTAAATCACGTTGGAAAAACAATTTTTACCTCTAATTCAAACAGGAACAAATGCATGTTATCTTTTAAATATATAGGAAATGATAATTAGTAAGAACATGGTCACTGTATCGCCCAGTAACATCTACTGTTTAATTAAAGGAAATGAAAATGTTTGACCCAAAAAATTGAAGGGAAAAAAAGAGGATCAAAATGTTCGGCTAACTTGATAAATACATGAAAGCGATATTTATGTTTGGGGCAACCATGAGAATGATATGGTGCCTATCTAAACCTGTACATAGATTTGGTCTCAGTTTCGGCCATATTCATCATCTAAAGTATTTATTTTCTATTTTTGTCCTGAATATCTTAGGATTGCTCTTATGAATGATTGTATGGGTTTTGATCTTTTTTAGGGTAAATTTGGTTTGAGGGAAGGGGAGGGGAGGGAAAAAATGTGATGGAGAGGAAAACTTTGTGGGCCTCACTCTACTAAAATTTTGGTACAATTTTCTCCTCCCCTCATTTTTTTTGGCTCCCCTCTCCTCCCCTCAAACCAAACTTACCATTAGTTAATTCTAATATATAAGGCTATTGCCTCTCTTTTATCAAAAAGAAAAAGAAAAAGGAGGAGGGCCCCCCGAAGAGTCTGACATTAAGGGCACCCACACGTGAAACAAAAATACAGCTTTTGAAGTCATCCAAATGTATAGTTTGAAAAACAAAGGCCTAAACTCAATCATTCTCCACAGCAGAAAACTTGTTACCTAATCTCACATGCCTGAAAATGCCACTTTTGATGGAGATAGAGATGGTCTCTGTTCTACATTCACATCTTCTTCACTTCAAAATAGGCTAATCACCAATACAATAATGAACATAGACAAATTTGACTACTGTCCTTGACATCTCTCTGTTAACAACTTTAGAAAATTTGCTTGATTATATTCCTGTCTTCATCACACACACGTGCATGCTATAGCATCCCTCTTAAGTGAAACTTGCAAGCTTGGTCATCTCCAGTATTGTTCCTGTCCAATATAACACGAAATTCTTGATTTCTGTAATCCTTACCAAAGTTTAGCTGACATGACATAGTTCAGAGAATACACTAGCAAAAGCAGCATTTAGGGAAGCTGTCCACTGATGAGTTGGATAAACACCAGAGTGTCTTAAAGAACCAAATTTGCAATATGAAGTGATGCAATAGATGTAGAGTACTAGATTTCTTTCTGGCTCATAATACTACATGCATTTGCTTATATCTGATACATGAAACAAGAAATACCCGTGCAAGAAATTTGGCCTTACACTATATCTTTCACAAAGCAAAGACTAAAGGCTTAGATAAGACTGATTGTAGACAAGAATCAAGAATCAAAATAATACGTAACTTGGGCTTCAAATGTTGGGCCCCCTACCTTCCTTTTTATTGGACTTTGAGAGAAAATGTAATAGAGTATGGGAAAGACTGCATGTTGCCCAAATGCTTTACTTCTTCATGGCTACAACCTAAAACCTAATGAAACTGCATATGTTGATTTACTTCTGCATATAACAACAAATTTGAGCTCAAGCAATCTGAATTGGAACCCATTGTATCCCTCAACCAACTTGGCCATTGAGATTTTGAAGCATTATGATCAAATATCCATTGTAACTATTGGCAATCTATTTTCAGAAGCAATTATTCTACCTTCTGCAATTTCACAGAATTCAAAATCTGAACATGAAAAAAGAATAGCAGCATATGATTCAAGTCAAAGTATGAATTTTCCTCTAAAAAATGTTCATCTCATTATATGTTACTTTTACTCCTTTTGATTTTGAACCAGTTAGACTAGAACACAAACACTTCACTCTTCATTTAATTTTGAAGAAACTGGGATAGATCAAGCCATAGAGTAATCACTCTACCAAAGTAAACAACAAACATACACACTACACATAATGTTACCATTACTATGTCATCAAATCAATGTCAATCTTGTTTCAAATTTCCAATACACTATCGGGACAAATGGTAATCCCTACAAAGCAGAATAAAATTTACAAAAGAAGCTCTGAGACTAACAAAGCCCTGTACATAACTGCTGCCCTGATTAGGATATAGCACTAATCTTTGTTTACAGAACAGGGAATAAAATATGTAGAAATTGAAGAAAACACACGCTAATCTGTTAGCTACCCAATTGAGCAAGGCTATGAAAGAAGCATTGGGCCTAAGACACTGTTTACCTATAGGGTATAGCCCAGACAAGTGAGGAATCAGAGAGAGAAGAAATTCTTCAGATGAGTCAATCTATGGACAGGAAGAAGCTAATGACTGGCTTCATGGAGAAATGATTGAGAGAAAATTAAGTGGAAGAAGGGTTTTAGGGTTTCACTATCAAAAGATATCTAGCTGTCTTGGATTGGTATAGAAAAAAATCATTTTCTTGGTTATTTTTTCTTTTCTCTTCTTCTGTTGAGTCTCATGGTTTGGTTCTGAGGCTGGACAGAGGCACAATTCACTCCTATAGACTACTTTAAACTTTGTAACTCTGTTTTGCTCTTTCATGGAGTGTGGTTACCTAGCATAGTCCAAACAAGTAACTTCAAACATTAAATCAGACGTCATTGATCAGTTAAATTGAGGAAAATAATAAATCATCACATCACACTTGGTGCTAAAACAGAAGAGCCAAGAGGTGTTGTAAATGCTCTCCTAAGGAACATTTTTAGACACCAACATCAAATGTCTCATCCCAAGTTAATTCCTGTCCTCATAAACTCGTAAGAATTAAGAACCCACCATCAACAATCAGACATATTGACAGCTGATTGTCTTGAAGAATACAAGTATTGGGGACATTCTAACTACCACCATTAGCATTTCAAATGCCAACAACATATGCTTACGAAGCATAGGAGTTATCCAACATCATGAGAAATATTTATGTCATGAGCTTCAGTTCCTACACGTCCTGGTCTTTCTGAAGGGGATTTTACAGGAAATGCTTGTTTCTATTGCAGTTCCCTAAACCCCATATGTAAGAGTCCACATTATGTGGCCAAAAAATATATGCTTCTTATGTGCTCATACCTCTAATAACGAGCACATTTTTTTTTATATATATATATTATATTTATTTAGATTTAAATTATATACTGCTTTCTAAGATTTTTTTGCACCCAGTATCTCAAACTAATTAGTTTCCAGTTCTCTATTTGTCAGCAACACCAAGGCACATAATGTGGACCCATATGTAAGGGAAAGAACTCTGCAGCAGCGAGGCTTTAACAAGCTAAAGCGCTTACAACATCCTCTGTTTTGCACCATGCACTTATTAGCAGCCAAACACAAGATTGGAGAAGAAATTATCACATGGGAAATGATTAAGAAGGGCAAGAGCGTGAGGAAGTGGATGATGGCCCGGATCCGTACGAATGCTAATTAAGCCAGCTTCATTCTCTGGTTCCACCTACTGCTTTCACTTTCAATTCACAAGACGAAGCTGAATTGAAGATAGTTTGAGAGAAGAAGAGGGGCATGATTGGTCAAAGAAGGCGTCATCTTGAGAATGAAGTTTCATATTGTATAAGGCTGTGTGGTTGAGCAGAAGCATCTTGTGAAATGGACAAGGCACAAAGTGAGAGCGAAATCATTCATGTTTGGAGTGATATGTCACAATATCATCACTTCGCTTTACCAATGTTCCTGACTAGCTAGTACTTCCTTTTTCTTTCTTATGTAAAGCTTTTGAACTGGTCCAACTTCCTCGGTACTTGATGATTCATTGAAAATGAATCAGTTTCAATAGATCCTGTTTTTCGCTTCAAAATGGGATTTTTGGCATGAAAATCATGGTTATGTAACTTTAAAATGCAATAATATCCAAAGTCATGTAATTAATAGGGAAAAAAAAGAAAAAGAAAAGAAAAGACAGGAAGCAAGGTTCAGGTATGGATAGGGATGCATGAAATGTTGTCGGGAAAATGTCTGGAAAAAGCTTATTATAAGACATCATTTGTTCTCATTATCAGTGTTTCTTTTGTCCTCTCTCTATGCTCTTCCATTATTTTAATCCCCTCTCTGTCTCACCCAACTCTTCATTTTATTTAAGAAAAATGAAATAAAAATATTATTTAAATTTTAAAATCATATTGATATAAAGGATTCACAAAAACAGTAAAAAAAATTAATAAGTTTAATGAGACATAATTTTCTTAATACATTGGAAGTGATTAATGGGAGAAATATTCCTCCAAATTTTCAATTTATGTTCTTTACTTGCCAAACTAAATTATATTATCATGTTTGTGTGAGCACGTGCCTTTGGTTTGATTGAACTCTCTCGTACAAATATGTCACTGACGGAATGGATTATAGGTTTTGGGGTTATATTTAAATATAAAGTATATAAATGTAGGGCAAAAAAAAAAAGCAATAAATTATTTAAATAGTATATTTGAGAATAAACATATGCGGCTTCATTTCTGTGGGAAGAAGCGACACCTAGTCAAATAATGGAAATGGAAAAAAGAAAAGAAAAGAAAAAACAGTTGTGCACTTTTTGTGGGCAAAGAGATATATCTCTGTTATATAAAACTAGTACGAGTCTTGAGATCTAAGAAAAGCATCCAACATTTAAAAGTTTTATTTCATTTTTGTGCGCCCGCACACATAGGAATAATTTAATACTAGCTCTTGCTTAAATATTTTGACAATTTAGCGCTATCTTTAAAAAAAAAAAAAACGAACATGAACTGGAAAACCTGATTCTCCTCGTAACGATCCAGCTCTTAAATCATATAGGGAAAATTGTACTTAAGTCCCAAATAAAAGAAAATACGACAGAAATATCTTTCAAAATCTTCAATTTAAAGTAAAACCCAGTATAATATTTTTGCAATAAAATTCAAATGTGAGAAGTAAAAACTAACCCTATTGATTAAATAGAGAGATCAAATGGATGATTGTGTATTTATTAAGAGTATTTTGGATTTTCCATATTTAGAATATATTACACAATATAAAGTTACAAAAATGCATTCAACTCGTAATATTCTACTTATAGAAAAGGGAAAATTCCTTATGATTATTTTGACTTGGCGTAATTTAGTCAATTTTGACTTAGTTATAACTTAACCCTTCAAATTTGATTCATTACATCTCACTCTCCCTTTACTTTAAACATTTTATAATTCAGTTTCTAACATTTATTCGAAAGCACAAGGACTAAATTATAAAATGTTAGGAGATCAAGTTGTAATGAGTTGAATTTAGAGGGATTAAATTACAATTTGAAAAAACTATAAGAGCTAGCGTTATTTTAGTCAAAATTATGGCAACCAAAAGATTAGTTAAAAAATAATATGGAGTAAAAAAAAAAAAAAAACCATTGCATTACTGCAAATATCCTTGAGTTTCCTTTACTATCTTATCTTAAAATATTGAAAGTGTCTTACTTTAGTATCAAAGTTTTAGTTGATACATTCAAGGTAATAAAAAATGGATATAAATATGGATGCAAAATCGACATGGATTGATATGAATGAATATGAATCATGTATCAACATTTTTGGTGCATCTAATCTACCCATTTGATTCAATGTTGTGATTTATTGACATTCTATCTTGTTATTACACTTCCCATATCTCCAAAAGGAGGTATATTTAGAACCCATTTGAATTCTCTTATTTTTAAGCTAAAAACTACTTGTAAGCTAAAGTTTAGTTTTAAAAAAAATACTCCAATGACAAAACTTCTCCAAAAGAATTCCAATAAGTATTGGATAAATTAATTGCAATGAATAAGATGAAAAACATTCACGAATTCAGGATGAGTGAGAAAATATTATGGGCTAGACATCGTGAGATTTATTTCAAGCAAATTCGTATTTTATATTTTAAAAATATTTATATTTTATATCTTCAAACTAATAAACCAAACATAAAATGCAATAAAATATGGACACTCCAATTTTCTAAAACTGAGAATTCCTTCTCATTTTTAAATAAAAAACATGCATTCCATTCCCCATATTCGTAATTAGAGGAAACGATTCATTCTTATTTAACAACGTCTCTTATGCTACTTCAATAAAAACATAAGGGAGTGCATGAATAATTTACAAGTACAAAAAGGATGTAACGAAATATAAGGCCTGTTTGGAAAAGCTGAAATAGTAAGGTGTTTAGGTTGACTTTTTTTTAAAAAAAAATAGGTTATTAGACAAAAAGTTATTTTTAAAAAGAAACCATTAACATATATTTTTCACAATATAAATGGGTTTCTAATACTATTAATCTAAATATAAATCATATTGATAATCTAACTTTTATCCTATTTTAAAACTATAAAAATTAGATTGAAAAAAACAAACAAACAAACTCATTCATCCAAACCGGCCATAGTTGGCAAGTGGTGATGGAGAGATGAGAATTGGTTGGAAGAAGAAGAAAAAAAACAAGGGCAAATCCATATTAGTCAAAAAAAAAATGTCAAAGAAAAAGTCACATGTCAAAAAATGCCCTAAAACCTTTTATGGTATTATTTCATAAAACGTTAACAACTAAATCAGTCTCATTAACAACTAAATCAATACCCGTTAACAACTAAATCAATCGTGTTAACAATAATATCCTAATAACTAAATCAGTTTTATTAACAATTAAATCAGTACCCATTAACAATTATATCAGTCTTATTAACAATTAACGTTTTATGAAATAATATAAGAAAAAAAAGCTCTCACACCTTCTTTTTGTGTGATGTCTTTTTGCTAATATGGGATGGATTTTCTAAAAAAAAAAAAACCAAAACAAAAAGGAGGAGGCAAGGGGACATAGTTTCCATGTAGCTCCACACACCAACTGTTATATAAATGTACCTTCCGAATCCTCGTGGAAGGGCACTGCAACTTCTACAGCAACCCCCTCTCTCCTTCTTCTTCCTCTTCACCTCCCACCAAACAACCCCTCTGTTTCTTCCATGGCTTCTGCTTGTGTCAACAACATCGCTATGCCCCCCGATAACTTCCTCGATTCCCCGCCTAACCCCTCCTCCTTCCCTTGGCTTTCTCCGCCCAAATCTCAGCCCCCTCACTTTCCAGATCCCCGCCCTTCCCCAACTGATTTCGAGTTCTCTCTTCAAGATCCAGTCGCCATGCTTCCCGCCGACCAGCTCTTCTCCAATGGCAAGCTCCTTCCCTTCCATCTCACTTCCCGGATTCCGCCTTCTTCCACCTCCAAGTCCCCTTCGCCGGACACCGCCTCCGCCCCTCATCTCTCCGTGACTCAACCCTCCTCCTTCTCCCCCAAAGCTCCCAGGTGTTCCAGTCGCTGGAAAGATCTCCTGGGCCTCAAGAGGCTGTGTCACACCAGTACTGCAGCTGCCAAGAGCGACGCACAGAAAACGACGTCGTCCTCGTCGTCTTCTACAGCCAACAAGTCGCTCAAGCATTTTCTCCCCAGGACCTCCAAATCTTCCTCCTCCTCTTCAGATGCGTCCTTGAGTCTCCCATTGCTGAAGGAGTCCGACTCCGAATCCGTTTCGATCTCCTCTCGTCACTCCCTCTCGTCTTCGTCTTCTAGCCACGACTACGAAGATCTCCCAAGGCTGTCGCTCGATTCGGACAGGCTCAACCCGAACCCGATTTCCCTCCATCGCAACCCGAACTCGGCTCGCCCGAGGATGAGGGTGGTGAAGCCGAGGCCGGGATCGTTCGACGGTAATAATCAGAGATCGCTGACTGACTATCCATCGGGCACTCGGGCCGGGAGTAGTCCAGTCCGGCGAGCTCCGGAGGAATCGGACGGGGTTGGAAGCAGGGGACTGTCAGTGGACAGCCCCAGAATGAACTCTTCGGGGAAGATAGTGTTTCAGAGCTTGGAAAGGAGCTCGAGTAGCCCAAGTACGTTCAATGGGGGGCCAAAGTACAAGCAGAGAGGGATGGAACGATCGTACTCGGCGAATGTGAGGGTGACTCCGGTTCTGAACGTTCCGGTTTGTTCGCTGATGGGGTCATCGAAATCGGGTTCGGTTTTTGGGTTCGGGCAACTGTTCTCTTCTCCGCAAAAGAAAGAAGGAAGCAGCATAAGAGGGCACCAACAACAGAGCCAGGGTAGGAATCGCTGTGATCGAAACTGAGAAGCAAATATTGTGTGTTCATGTTATTCGTCTTGACTCTTGAGTGAACATAGTGCAGGATTTTGCTGATTGGGATTCTTTGCTCAACAATTTTAGATATTGACATGTTGTACATAAGCTTGGTGAATTTTTATGTTGTTCTTCACGCTCAGCTTCTTTTGCTTCTCTCACATGGTATTATGTTATTTTCTTGCCAAAAATAATATGGACTCGAAAAACTGTTTATGTGGAGCTCATCATCTCTGTCTGGCATGGATAAATTACAGTCATGTGATGTGTGAAAAATGATGCTGAGATTCCAATATTGAAAATTTAAAATGGACGAATTCATTCCAAATATTTCTCTGCAAGAAAACACTATCATTTTTAAACTTGTGAATAAAAAAGGATGGCATTTATTGTTAGATGTTATTAAAATAACAGTTAAAAAGAAGGTATATATGTTTTTTTAATAACATAATTAGCATTTTGGGGGATGAATTAGTTTGGATATGTGAGTTGATGGTATTGAATGATGTTAAAAGTGGGATAACAATTTGATTGAGTGAGTGTGTGACCCGTGGGGATGGAAATAACAAAGTTAAAAAAGGGTAGAGATGAAATTTGAGGATAATATAGGGAGATTTTGGGGGGTCCACATGTGGGGGAAAGGAAGCATAGTTGTGGGGAGAGAGGGAGAAAGCATTCATTCAGCATCAAAGAGTGTACTTGAAGAGTACAAATAATAAGTGGGATGAATAAAGTGGGAAAAGGGGATATGATTTGATTAAGGTGTGAAGTTGGAAGGAAAATGATATCACTTTCACTTCCATAGATATTGTGTTTAGTGTTGAAACCCCTTGATTGCAGACACGATTATGGGAGGCCTCCCTAATGAGTCAGATATTGTAGGCCCCCTTCACTCCCTGCTTCTCTATCTTGAATCAATGGTATTGGTAGGCCCTTCTTTCCTCTCCAACACATACTATACTGCCCTCCACAACTATTCTAAATTCTCAATGAGAAGTGATACGGTTGGTTAACACGTCGGCCTTCATTCCAAAAGGAAAGAGGTTTGATATCCGCTGGTTGATGTGAGAGTCTCGTTAGTGGATGATCTTTTTAAGTACGCTGTAAAAATTTCTTTTTTGCGCTGGAGACGTCTTTCTGGCAGCGGTGGTATACCAGTGTTTACCTTACCTAAACTTTTTCTTATAAAAAAAAAAAAAAAAACTATTCTAAATTATTATTATTTATAATATTAAATATATGACAGAGTTTTAATAGCAGGTGGAGTATTTGCCATGCCCCTACCTTTTATTTTGAATTGAATGCTTTAAATTAGAAGTGAGATTGAATATACGACCACCCACTTACACACTAGACTGTAAAACTATTGGCCTGCCACTATTCTATTATATTCCCGTACTTGAAGCCTCTGTGTGTGGGTGACTCAGATTGATTAAAAGTAGTATTTCCTCATGTCCTAATTATAAGATAATATTTAAGAGTTAATTTTGGTCCTAATTATAAGACAATATTTTAATTTTTGTCAATTTCTTTCTAAAATACCCATATTTTATTCTCTCAAGTGTATTTAGTTTTTGGTAAGTACATTTATGTTGATGAATAGACTCTTATAATAAGTAAAACTTTTAAATTATTGGATTTTAATTTATTTATCAATCAGCTGATATTAATTTTTCAATACATACATATATATATATACACACACACACATTTACACATACACAGATATATGTGTGTGTGTCTACACACAAATATATATAGACACACATATATGTGTGTTGTGTGTTTATACATACATACATTAAATGAATTTTTTAATATATAAAATAAAAATAAATCATATATATTTTTTGACATATATAATAAATATATGAATTTTATTTAAATATATAATTATATCTTTGTGTGTGTTTATAAATTTATGAAATAAATTTAAGGGAATAATCTATTGATTTTAAAAGATCAAAACTAAATTTGAGAAAATCACACACCATTGCAAGGAGGAATAATGAAGAGAAATGGAGGAGTTAGGACTCTCACAGCAACATAATTGACGATGAAAGCTTCCTCTGTTTTACAACAACTTGTAAAACAAAGTCAAATAGAATTTGTTTAGTGAATTCGAATTTCTTCAATAAATCCAATTTTTTTTAATAAATTTGAATATCATTCTATAGAAAAAAAAATCCGATTTCATTAATAAATAAAATAAATATTTTTATTTATTTAATTATAATTTATTCATTTTATTTAATTTTTAAATTATTGTACTACTAATTATTTAAATGTATGAACTGAAATATAAATTTGATTAATAGGTAATTATTAATTTATTTTGAGGGTAAAATGAGTATTTCTCTTGTTTTTTCCAAGTTCCACCCCTCAATTCTTTTATATCAAACAACTCATCCTCCATCACCTCTCACAATATTCCCTTCCCTTTACAAAGTTTTTTTTCTTCTTTAAATTTTTTTCGTACCAATTGGACCCTAATTTATTGTTGGGCGGCACATGCCAAGTAATTCATTCAAAAGGAATATAGACTTATTTAATTTCTTAGAGAGATTAAAAGAATTAAGTAAAGTACTTAATTACAATATATGTTCTAAATTATTAGATATATAAACTTATAAATTTTTTAAAAAAATCAACAAAATGTTATATTAAATGCAGAGGCGGGTAAGTCCAGAAGCAAAAGCTAAGGGTATGTTTGGTTTGAGGGAAAGGGAGGGAATGGGATGGGAGGGAGAGAAAAAAAAGGAGGGGAGGAGAAATTTTTTTCAAAATTAAGTCTAGTGGGGCCCACAAGTTTTCCTCTCCCCTCCTTTTTTTCTCTCCCCTCCCCTTCCCTCCCCTCTCCTTCCCTAAGCCAAATCTATAGTAATATAGTAATAAAATAGTGTGACTTAAAACTTAGCAATCAATGCTCGCACTTTAATGTGTAGTGAAGTGAGTGAGTTGTTTGACCAGTCCTTTTAGCTGACTCACCCTCCCTACCCTACCCCCCCCCCCCCCCCCCTCTCTCCTCCTATTCTACGTACTTTGGACGCTCTTCCTCAACGGATCCTTCAATTTCTTATTCTGGATACGCCCTACATACCGGGGCGGAGCATGTGTCTACTCCTTCTAAAATTATAAAATTTGATCTAAAATTTTAAGAAATTATATTTTAGTCTTATGAAAATTTTAATATTTTTAATTTAATCCATACTAACAGTTTTATGAAGGGACTAAAATGAAAAAATTAAAATATTTATGAGTCTAAAACATAATTTCCTACACTTTTAGGTCTAATTCTGTAATTTTCACCCCCTAATTTCAAATAATGATTCGATTGTATCCTATTCTGTAATTTTTGCCCCCTAATATTAAATCCTGGCTCCGTCTCCTGCCTACATATCCTCTACTCTGTCACACTTGGGAACCGGTTTCCCTGCTCGTCCTTGGGACGAGCAAAGGGAGCTCGTCCGTATGGACGAGCTCTGGTCGATCCTGACGACCCGGATCTTTTATTTTTTATTTTATTCTACATGAAAAAAATCATTTTTTTGAAAAAAATGTTAGTTTAGAGATTACAATTTTATTTTAGATTTTCTACATATTAAAAAAAATTATAAAAAATAAAAAAAAAAAAAAATCAAATTAGATCTGAACGGCCAAGAGCTCGTTCGTATGGACGAGCTCCCCCTGCTCGTCCCAAAGATGAGCTGGGAATCTGATTCCGTCACACTTGTGAATAAATTAGATATACCATTTTCTCTAATTTTAATTTTGTCTTATTTACCCCAATCATCATTTTTTCACCATGTTCAATTCACTTGAACAAGTTTTGAGCAAATAAATAAATAAAATCACTTGCATGTAAATAATGCCTGGAATATCATGATGATAATTCTAATTTATTGTGCACAGGAAAGGGGTGTTTATTTTAAAGTACGACTTGGAAGTTCACCTTTTTCTTTTTCTGACTTGTTCTTTGGTACACCTTTTATGGTGCGTCAGTCCCCAACAAAGGCAGTTTGGTCATTCAACCAACAAGGATCATTAATATTACACAATCATACACACCCAGGATTTTAGGCAATTGCTGCAACTACTCCATTATTTGCTTGCGAGAGCAAGATGTGTTTCAATTTTCCTTTAATACTACTTTCAATCCTTAGTATAATATCTGTTTTATAATATAATTTACACCTGTTATGTTTGCTGGTTTAATGCTGCTTGGAAATAGTTAATATCACCCCTGTAATTCAAACAAAAAGAAGAAGAAAGAAAGAAAAACTCAATCTCCAAACAAACATGAGATGAGAGAGACCAGTTTGACACATACGTACCAAACTGGAAAAACCAATTGCTTTCCCTTACATCACCTCCTTTCCCTTTATTGAGCTCTGTTTTACTGTTGTCACCAAAAGCAGCCTCAACTTCAAACCCAAAAAAGGCCAAATGCCATCATACTTGTGGAGTAATATTAATGACACAGCCTTTAAAATAAAGAAGAAAATCTTTGGGGGATTTGGAGGCAACAACGTGGCCTTGCACAGTCCTGCCTCTCTGCACAGATTCCCCTCCCTCCAATCCCCACCTTCCCTTGCATCTTTGTCTCTCATCACTTGCTTAACCTATCTATTTATTAATTACGCTACTTATTAGTTCATTAATTCACCCCTGAATCCTTTTGTTACTGTGCTTATCTTTGGCACACGAGTAGAAGATTTTCAAGGGGCAGGAAGGTACTTGTGTGTGTGTGTGTATATCAGAAGAGGAGAATATAGAAAGAGACTACTGTTCAAATGGACAATGGTACACAGTGGTACAAATGTAAGGAAGGGATACATGTGAGCTATTATATTAGAGGAGAGGGCACCTTTCTCTGTATCTGCAAAAGCACATCGTGCATATATATGTGTGTGTATACTGTATACATCCACCCTTCTTTCTTCCCCTCTTGCCCTCTGCCATAAAACGACAACCCACCTAACTAAAAGCTCATTTTCATTTCATTTTCAACTTGTTTCACAAAATTCCCTCTTCGTAGGACCCATCCCTGTGGATGATGCAACTTGGTTCCCACCAAACTAGATGGGCCCCTCTCTTCATTTCATTTCTGAACTAGTTACTATTACTATGACAACATAAATGAAGTCTAATAGTTACAACTGGTCTTTCTCCGTTCGTCTCTTTCCGTTTTCAACACTATGGTAAGATCTGTCCAGGGAGGAGCAAAGATTATACACGATTTCTTTTGGTCACTTTTTAAGATGCCTAACGTCTGCAACTCAAAATGCTGCATCTTCTCTTTCCGACCACTCTTTCAAGTTTCTAAATGTGAAGAAATGTAATTTCAGCCAGTTTTGTATATGCCTTTTGTTCCCAGTATTTTCAAGGAAATTGGCTAATGTTTAATCTCACACATCAAAAACGCAAAACCATTATACTAATGGTGCATTGGCTGGCTTCCTTCCCTATCTTCAAACCCCCTCAATATCTGTTCCCCAATAATAGATTAAAAGAGGAAACAGGAAGTTTATGAATACTATTTATAGTATGAGTTTTGGGGTATATACTAATTAAGCTTCAACAATGGTGGCCGGGAAGTCTTCAATTCTCCCCCTCCGGCCATATCGAAGAAAAACAGGTCATCATGCAGGATTCTCCGTGGATCTTTTGGCAATTTATCAATTAATATCTCTGCAGGATTAGACATCACAATGTACCTTATACTCCTTTTGCTTGATTCCAAACTCTTGGAGATAACGCTTTAGCCACAACATCTCTTTTCCGGCTTTCGGCAAAGCAATGTATTCAAACACATTTGTGGACAAAGCAACGCATACGTAGTCGTAGTCGTGGCCCGCCATGAAACACTCCCCCTACAAAAGTATAAATGAATCCCTGAAGTAGATTTTCTACTATCAAGATCTCCGAGGCCATATCTGCATCGTATAGCCTTCCAAGATTGGATCGGCCCCCGTAACAAAGACATAATTTCAATGTACCCTTAAGGTATCCGAGAATCCACTTTACGCCTCCCAATGCTCTTTCCGGGGTTGGAGAGAAAACGACTCACCTTTCCAGCTGCGTGAGCAATATCGGACCTCGTACACACCATAGCATACATCAAACGGGTGAAGAATATGGTGCAGACGACATCTCCCCAATCTCTTCCTTGGATGAGGGACACAATCTCTTGCTCAACTTGAAATGGTTAGCCAATGGAATGCTAAGCGGTTTGGCATTGTTCATATTGAACCGTTCAAGTACTCGTTCAATATACTTCTCCCGAGATAGCCATAACCTCCGTTTTTCCCTGTCTCGGGTGATTTGCATTCCCAATATCTGTTGAGTGGTCCTAAGTCTTTCATGTCAAAAGACTTAGAAAGTTCCTTCTTCGGTTGGCGCTTCGTTGCGTCTTTCCCCACGATCGAATATCGTCTACATATAGTAGAAGAGCAACGAAATTTCCATCGAAAACTTCGAATGTAGACACACTCATCTCTGCTGCGGTTTTCTTGTACCCTTGACTCACCATACACGAGTCAAATTTCTTGTACCTTTGTCTAGTGTGCACCGGACCGTACAAGCTTTTTTCTTGACTTACAAACGAGGTTATCCTGAAACCTCAAAACCTTCGTGCTCCATGTAGATTTCTTCTTCTAAATCTCCATGAAGAAAAGCTGTCTTCACATCCATTTGTTCAAGCTCTAAGTTCATACTTGCGACCAATCCAAGTATGACTCTAATTGAAGTCATCTTGACTGCGGTGAAAAAATCTCATCAAAGTCGATCCCCTTCTTCCTGCTGGAATCCTTTGACTACCAACCGTGTTTTGTATTTCACCACTTTTCCACTGCCATCTTTCTTGACTTGAACACCCATTTATTTTTCAGTGCCTTCTTCCCTCGTGGAAGTTCTACGATCTCATAAGTTTGATTTTTTCCGAGAGATTCCATCTCGTCTTGCATTGCGAGCAACCACTTTGTTCTTTGTCCTTATGAGATATTTGCTTCATGGAAACTCTCCGGTTCTCCGTCCTCGTAAGTAGAAGGTATTCGGATTCGGATATCTTCTCGACGGAATCGACCTCGTTCGGATCTACGAACTTCCGGAGCAATTTGAGGAAATCCACCATCATCTTGGCCTTGTGATGGTTGCGGAACGTCGCGGCTGGGGTTGTGGCTCCCCGCTCAAGACCGTCATCTTCCTCATTGTCTTCTACTTTTGGCATTTCTTTCGGCACTATATCATCATTTCTCACGAATGATTCCGATGTTGCCTCCGCACCTTTGAAGAGCAACATTTGTCTTCCGAGATATTGTGGGCTTTTCAATATCTTCTATTGTCGGCTTTCATGGAACACCACGTCCCTACTTCGATTACCCTTTTTTCCTTAGGATCCCATAATCTGTATCCAAACTCTTCATTTCCATAGCCTATGAATATGCATGGAGTGGTCCTTGCATCCAGCTTGACTGAGCTCTTTGGATACATGTGCGTACGCTAAACACCCAAATACTCTCAAGTGGGAGTATGATGGATCCTTTCCGGACCAAAGTTTCTCGGGAACTTCAAAATCCAATGGTATCGATGGAGATCGGTTGATCAAGTAACAAGCGGCTCGATCGCTTCTCCCTGGGAATGGCTTTGGCGCTTAGCCATGCGAGCATGCTCCGAACACGTTCCATAATTGTTCGGTTCATTCTTTCAGCTATACCGTTGTGTTGAGGGGGTGCGTGTGGGACCGTCTTCTCATGTCGAATGCCATATGATCTGCAATAGGCATTGAGCGCACGGAGGAGTATTCACCTCCATTGTCGGATCGAAGACACTTCAACTTCTCTCCTGTCTCACGTTCTACCATGACATGGAACAGTTTGAAGTAATCAAATACATGGTCCTTCGTCCGCAAAAGATACACCCACACCTTTCGAGAAGCATCATCGATGAACGTCAGAAAGTATCGGTTGCCGCCGAGTGATTCAACCTCCAAGGGACCGCAAACATCGAGTGTACCCGGATCGAGCATCTCGATCTTCTCGTTGAAGAGGAATTAAACGAGACTCTATGCTTACCAAACAAACAATGATTGCAAGGATCTAGTGCGGCGTCCTTGTCTACATTGATAAGCTCCTTCTTTACTAGGGTAGACAACCCTTTCTCACTCATGTGGCCGAGTCTCCGGTGCCCTGATTTTTGTGACGCCTCCTTTTCTCGCAACGTTGAGGTTTGTCGGTGCATATCTTCACATGAGTCTTGTATAGCGTGCCACAAATATGTCCTCGAGCGACTATCATAGCGCCTTTTGACAACTTCCATGTGCCTTTCGAAGTGACTATCATAGCCCCGTTTGTCAAGAACTATTTCGACAATAGATTCAGAAGGTCGGCACACAGCGGACATCCTTCAAAGTGATTGTGCTCCGGAACTTGTCTTTATCTCGAACATCACCAATTCCGACAATCCCTATGAAACCGGAATTTCCCATTTTCACGGCTCCAAAGTCACCGGCTTTGTATGTTGTGAAGTATTCCTTGTACGGAGTCACGTGGTAGACGGCCAGCTGATCTACCACCCATTCCGTGTCTTCTCGTGAGACGTGAAGGCATGTCTCATCTTGGGTTGAACAATAAGCTACATCACCGAGAGATAGTAACTAATGTTTCTCCACCCTTGTTCTTCGGCCGCTATGACCGCTTTCTGGTCTTGCTCCTTTTTCCATTTGTAGTTCTTCTTCATATGTCCTTCTAATCCACAATGATGGCGGTTATAAGATGGTTTTCTACCATCAATGGACCTGCCCCGCTCTTGCTTTACGCTCTCGATTTGTTATTACTCTTCTTTTGTTGCCTCCTCGTTCTCGTGACAAGGGCATGGGTCCGATACGTGCCCATGTCCTTTCTCCTTGCTTCTTCTTGAATAGGGCATCCTTGACCATTGACATGGTAAGTTTGCCATTTGAAATTTGAGTTCTTTGAGTGACACGACCGGCGTTTCCCAACTATCGGGAAGGAACCGAGTAGTAGCAACGCCTGAACTTCATCGCCAAGTGGCATCTCTACGACGACAACCGGTTGACCAAGCTCCGGAACTCATTTTGGTATGCTCGGCAAGCGAAGTTCCACTTTTAAGCTTCATGTTGACTAAACGCCTCATCACGAGCTTTATTCCGAGCGGTCTTGGCCTGGTACATATCCTCCAACTTTTTCCGAGAGGGCATATGCGTCTGTTTCTTGTGCAACATGGTGGAAGACACTATGATCAATCCATTGGGATTTGACCAATAGTTTTTCGATTTGATTTCTTCCACTCTAACTCCTTGGCGGGATCGGGATTTTTACCCATCAATTCTATGGGATCAAACAAATCTTTACAGCTTAGGAGATCTTCCATCCGAGGTCTCCACAAGCGTGTAATTTGTGGCGATGAAGGCGTAATCATTGCTCCGAAAGATGATGTTGACTCTTCGTGGACATTATCACCTTACAAATAATTTTTCAACACGATCGGGGTTGAATCTTTAAAAATGGAGCTCACCGTTACGTCTGGAACGGTAAAAAAAAAATAGAATTGACACTACGGGGTCAAAATTCCACTCTAGGGGCAAAACAGCAATTTCGAAAACTTTGAGGACCAAACTGCAATTTTCGGAAAGATCGGGTCAAGCGGAATTTCGGAAAGATCGGGGTCAATATGAAATTTCCCGAATATTTGGGGACCAAACTGAAATTTTAAAAAATTTGAGGGGTCTTTCTTCAATTTCCGAAAAACTGCAAATTCCGGTGAGGAACAGTATTTCCGGTCGTCTTCTCCGCGGAACTCCGTGAACAGTCTTCGTCCTCCGTGAACTCCGCAAGCGTTGACCAAACTTTGGCCGTGATTTACGGGCTCGTTTGAACTCCGATTAGGTCGCCGTTTGGTGCGTTGGACTCGTGTCGATGAGACGAATCCAATGGTGCACTCAGAATTGGATTTTGAGTAAAACTCAGAAAACCCAAATTCGTCCGGTGAACCAAAAAACTCAACCAACACCTCCAACCAGGCTCGTCGATACCACTTGTTGGACTTTCGATCGGATCAATTTGGGCGTTGGTAAACATGAATTTGAGAGAAAATAACCTCTATTACTCACAAGAATAGATTACAAAACTCATATAAAAAAAACTCTCAAACAAGGATCACTCTCAGGATCACTCTTGTTCTCACTCTTCTTGGTGATGAACATTTGATTTTCGGATCTTTACAAATGAGGTATCCACCTCTATTTATAGTATGAGTTTTGGGGTAGGTGAGGTGTGAACAAGGGTGGTTGGTGGAGGCTGCTTCAACAATGGTGGGCATTTGGTTGGTGGAGAGTCAACAACAAATGGTGGTGGTTGGTGGAGGTTCAACATTGCAATGGTGGCTGGAAGTCTTCATCAATATCTGTTCCCCTAAAAGAAAACAAGTTTATGAATACTATATAGAGTATATACTAATTAAGTGAAGGTCCATACGTACTTGGCAATTTTCTTAATTCTCTGCAGGATTAGTTGCATAGATATACAAAACTTGGGGGTAGCAATTGATATATACACACACACACACACACACACTTACTAGCTCACAAGTCAAATGTAAACAACAATAAATACTATTTATTCTGATCTGATACGTTTCTGTAGCAGCGGTGAGTTCTGAGTCCCAATGAGCATACAGTGCCTTACTCTTTTCAAGTCAAAAATATATGTGAACGCCTTTCACTGTAAAGCCAGAAAAGCCAACTTGCTTTTGGACTATCTCTGACCACGTACATATTATCATCACATGATTGATCTGCAAAATGCCAACTACAAACATCATCTATATATCTGTCTAATACGCTTCTTCGTGTGGCTACCACACCTCTACACCTTTTTCTTTCATCAGGAATACACAGTAGTAGTAGTAGTAATGCAAAATGCAGTCAACGAATACTGCAGCAGAAAATAATAGTTTTCTCTTTCAATAACACTCACTACTCACCCGTCATGAGGACAATAGTGATCCAAAATGTAGTTAGAAATCCTGCAGCTGCAAGCTAGCTTCTTCCGAAGCATCACATATTCTCAAAATAGTGTTTGAGACCTTAATTGTATGTATGGTTATACTTCAGTCTTTTAATATAAAACATTTCATGCTTAAAATTCTTCAGATGGAGGACTTCTAAAACTACTCAAGCTTATTTGAGAGAGAGATTCTATTATTTCTCAATTATTGAGGGCACAAGCTAGGCTCCTCCATCATCTTCCTCTCTTTTCTGTTGGCCAAACAAAAACACATCAGATCAAACTCAGGTATGTGCTTCATTAAAATTGGGAAGGCCTGGGATAAAAAAACAAGCGTGCTGTCCAAGGGTTGTCTTCACTCTTCAGCCATTTTGGTTCAATAATTCAGTATTCTTCATTCTCAACATATACGTATTTCTGCAGACTTTGATGAGAATGAGCATTTAAAATACCTTTCTCTACTGTGTATATATAAACTACACTTCCTCAACTCCAACAAATGGCTAATTCATTAATGTTAAGAAATTGGTTAGATTATTTTGTTTTCTTAAATTCGTCACAAATAAAATGCCCTCCATTCAGTGTTTAACCTTTTTACATATATTATTAATGATAGATAATAGAAACTCCTAATCAATGATGGCACAAGTGGGAAAAATTAATTAAGACACCAGAGATTCTCTAAATGCCTTGTTTGATTTCTTGTTTCTAAGAACCAAAAAAAAAAAGTATTTGGTAAATTATTTTCAGTTATATAAGTGTGTTTTGTACAAAAAAAAAAAAAAATCTGTGTTTTAAAAATTAAAAAGAATAACTTGTATATGTTTTTTCCCTTGTAAAATTGGGTAAAGAGTGGAGAGTTGAATAAACAAAATGATAATAAATAAACATGTATCATTCGGATAGTTTTATATCTTTTATGTGAGAATTGAGCTTATTGGTCATCATAAGGAACTCCCAAAACGCAAAATGCACGTATGCATTGCGAGGATTATCATTGATCCATATAAACTGCATAGTGACCAGCGACATCAATAAAACAACATCAAATAATACATATAGAGAATCAAAGCTAATATCGATTTAATCTCAATATATAAAATCAAAGTCATGTGGCTTCCATCCATTTAATAAGATAGAGAATCAACCACAGACGATGCTATGTTGTTATATTACTTTTAATTTAAAAAATAAAATTAATGCCCAATCAAATAAAGTAGGCGGAGGTTATAAGCATACAAAAAAGTAATAAGAGCATTAATAAAAGAGTAAAATACCATACTTTAGATATTCATGCAGATAACGTGTCATAGAATAAAGGAAAAGATGACAAATAAAGCCTTTAAAACGGATTGAACTTGTGAGGGCCAGCCCTTTAAAACCTATATGTTCTTTTATTTATTAAAAAAAACTGATGTACTTCAATTCGCATGCACTTGTGCCCTCATCAAACCTTAATTTGTTTGGATGGGAAGAAAAATTGGGAGAAAAGAAAATGGAGGGAAGAGAAAACTGGAAAAAACTTAGGGAAAAAGACGAATAAATACCATCTGAATTTTTAAAACCCCGAGAAGTCCACCGAATTTTTAAAAAAACTAAGAGGTGACAAAGACTTTTGAAGGTTATGCAAATTCATGCAAAATGACCATAATGTCCTTGCCCTTGTCAGAGAGAGAGGAGGATTCATTCTCCTCCGCTCCATTTGCCGCCGTGACTGCCGAAGCGTTCGCCGTCTTCGTCTTGACCCTCCGTCATCAACGCCGCACCGGGACGGTGAAAAAAAACTGACATAACCCCTAAATTTTTTGATGGATTGGATTGGAAGAAGAAGAAGAAGAGAGGACGTGAAGGAAGAAGAAGGAAGAGGCGCGGCGTGAAGGTGAAAGAAGAAGAGAAGGAAAAAAAAAACGAGTGACTGCTTTCAGTATGGGGAGAATATCGGCCTCGAAATAGCTCCGTTTTACTATTATTATAACAGGGATGCCCTCCTAATAATGCGTACATACACACATCTTTAAAACCTGCGGCTGATGGGTGGTGACGATGGGGATGGTGACGTAAAGAAAGTGATTCCGTTGAAAAAAAGAAGAGGGAGCTTCGAGAGTTAAAGATGGAGGCTCAAGCCAGTCGGTGAAGGAGACGTTTGTGCTTCTTAACGGAATTTGTTTTGGGGTATAAATCGGGGCAATTAGCCTCTTAACGGAATTTTTTAATGGCATCAGTAAACATTTAACATCAAGGTACTACTTAACAGTGCAAAGTCGAAGGACCTTGTAAAAAAGTAAAAACTTTTGGGACCTATTTTAAAATTGAGGAAAACTATAAAGACCTTCAAATTAGTTTTCCATGTAAAAATATACTAGCATACTTTTTTTTATTAAAAAACACGTTACCGTGGTCAAAACTCAAAACATGTTCATGTAATTATCTTAGTCGTGAAAGCACAGCGTCAACGAACAAAGAAAAGAGGAGGGGGAAGTGGAGCTAGAATTTTTTGTTTGTGTCTACATAATTAGTAGAGGAATTTGGGAGGAATTTTTAAGGAAATTTTTAAATGCATTAAAAAACAAAAGAGTATAAACAAGAAAAAAAATATTTATGAAATCAAGTGAATACTAGTGATATAATAAAAGAGACAATTATTTGAGAAACCTGTCATTTAGAAAAGCAAGGTTAAGTACTGTTAGAAATAAATGCAGCTACATAAATTACAATAAAGGATGGGCACTCAATAAGTTCAAGTACATATATATTAATAAAAAAAGTATATTACAATAAAATAATTAGAGTATCATCCTTTTAAGCCTTATTTTTTTGGAATTCCTTCATAATTGCCTTATTATCAATGCTATTAAATACATTTTTTTCAATATAAGGCACTAAACAATCATTCAACCATTCATCTCTCTCCCATTACGAAGTGCAGCCTTGATGTATTAAGGATGTGCATTTAATTTAAGGGTGGACAATAATTCAAACGTGTATTATTATTTTTTTTAAAAAAAAAAATCCCAAATTCTTGGGGGCACTTGCCCCCAACTCACAACATGGATCCGCCCATGAGCCAACTAATATGAATATCCCAAGTAGAGAATTTTTTTTCTGAGGTATAATCACGCACCTAGCATTACGGGGAAAAAAAAGTATCCTCATGGGAGTGAAGCAAGAATGGAAGGAATTAAGTGGAAGTAGTAATGAAGATGAGAAAAGGAAAGGAATTGGAGGGAATACCTTGAAGGCGTTGGAAGGAAGTAACCAATGAGGAGGAATTCTAAGGTCTTCAACTTGGGCATCATCTTCATCTTCAAGATTCTGGGGAAGCTGATGAGAGTGTAGAGGCGATTGGGATTTGAGAAGGGAGAAAAAAAAAACTCAAAATTTATATTTGCACGTGCGGTTTCTCTTCCAAATTTCTCCATATTTGGAAAGAAAGTTTGGAAAGAAAATGAGGTAGGTCCCACACTGTATTTCCTCCCTCGAAATAGCTTCGTTTTACTATTATTATAATAGGGATGCCCTCCTAATAATGCGTACATACACACATCTTTAAAACATGCGGCTGATGGGTGGTGACGATGGGGATGGTGACGTAAAGAAAGTGATTTCGTTGAAAAAAAGAAGAGGGAGCTTCGAGAGTTAAAGATGGAGGCTCAAGCCAGTCGGTGAAGGAGACATTTGTGCTTCTTAACGGAATTTTTTGGGGGTATAAATCGGGGCAATTAGCCTCTTAACGGAATTTTTTAGGGTTAAGGAGCAATAATACACATCAAGTTTTGGGAGCGCCCAACACCACGAAGTTTTTCTGGAACAAAAGTACACACGAAGTTACGTTTTGGGAGCGCCCAACATCACGGCTGTTAGTTAACCGTATACTTGGATGGAAGTGAACAGTAACGCGGCTGAAATTACTCTTTTGCCCTTAGTTTTAGATGAAATTACCCTTTTGCCCCTTAGTTTTAAATATTATCAAAAAATTTGAAAAAAATTAAAATAATTAGATTTTTTTAGGAAAATTAGGAAATAATTCAAATAATTCGAAACAAATTCAAATAATTAGGAAAAAATTCGAAAAATTAGGGAAAAATTCAAATAATTAGGAAAAAATAAAAATACCCCCCGCCAGTGGGCCCCACCAGTTCTTAGTCAGACTTCACACATCAGATTAGATTTATCTCTGTAGGGAGATTTTTTTTTTGGTCAAAGTCTATAGGGAGAATTGACAAGAAGATTATCTTAATTAATTAATTTTTTTTAATGAACAGCTTACCTAGTGCATCTTCAACAACTGCACCGGCCCGTGTATATATAACTCCTCCTCCACCAGTTGGTTATTTGGCGCGGTGACGATTCTTGGTGGTGGGGCCCATTGGTGGAGGTATTTTAATTTTTCCTTAATTATTTGAATTTTTCTAATTTTTGATTTTTTTCTAATTATTTGATTTTTTTAAAATTATTTGAATTTTTTTTTCTAATCATTTGAATTTTTTTCTAATTATTGTAATTTTTTCCTACTTTTTGATTTTTTTTTTCTAATTATTTTAATTTTTTTTCGAATTATTTGAATTATTTCCTAATTTTTTATTCCACGTCGGCATGTCCCAAATCGCCACATCAGCGTTCCATCAAAGTTGACGGTCAACTAACAGCTATGGTGCTGGGCGCTCCCAAAACGTGACTTCGTGTGTACTTTTGTTCCAGAAAAAACTTCTTCGTGCTGGGTGCTCCCTGAGGCAAACTTGATGTATATTATTGCTCCTTAACCCAATTTTTTAATGGCATCAGTAAACATTTAACATCAAGGTACTACTTAACAGTGCAAAGTCGAAGGACCTTGTAAAAAAGTAAAAACTTTTGGGACCTATTTTAAAATTGAGGAAAACTATAAAGACCTTCAAATTAGTTTTCCATGTAAAAATATACTAGCATACTTTTTTTTATTAAAAAACACGTTACCGTGGTCAAAACTCAAAACATGTTCATGTAATTATCTTAGCATTATCTTAGCCGTGAAAGCACAGCGTTAACGAACAAAGAAAAGAGGAGGGGGAAGTGGAGATAGGATTTTTTGTTTCTGTCTACATAATTAGTAGAGGAATTTAGGAGGAATTTTTAAGGAAAGTTTTAAATGCACTAAAAAACAAAAGAGTATAAACAAGAAAAAAAAAATTTATGAAATCAAGTGAATACTAGTGATATAATAAAAAGATAATTATTTTACAAACCGTCATTTAGAAAAGCGAAATTTAAGATCTTTGTTAGAAATAAATGCACCTACATAAATTACAATGAAAGATGGTAAGACTCAATAAGTTTATGTACATATATTTTAATAAAAAAAGTATATTACAATAAAAATAATTAGAATATCATCCTTTTAAGCCTTATTTTTTAATTCCATCATAATCGCTTTATTATTAATGCTTTATTAAATACATTTTTTTTAATATAAGCACTAAACAATCATTCAATCATTCATCTCTCTCCCATTACGAAGTGCAGCCTTGATGTATTAAGGGTGAGAATTTAATTTAAGGGTAGATAATAATTCAAACATGTATTAATTTTTTAAAAAATCCCAAATTCTTGGGGGCACTTGCCCCCAACTCACAACATGGATCCGCCCATGAGCCAACTAATATGAATATCCCAAGTAGAGATTTTTTTTTTTCTAAAGGTATAATCACGCACCTAGCATTACGGGGAAAAAAAGTATCCTCATGGGAGTGAAGCAGGAATGGAAGGACAACTACTTCAGCGACGACCATGTCACTCTTCGTCGGCGAACTGGGTCCTCCTTTCCTAACCCTTTCCCTCTGTCTCTTCTGCTTCCTTCAAACTCAACTGTGCGTGCATTTTGCCCTTGCGTGGGTGCATTGTAAATTGAAGACTTTATTTTTCAAAATAAAATTATGTCATATCATACTACCAGGTCAGCTAGCCCAATCAGAGTGCCATGTAAGCAACTTAAACAGAGTTAATGACATGTGTGCAAAGTTAACACTGTTAGTTTGTGTTCTAAGTCATTTTCAAACTATAGGGACTAATTGTTTTAGATGGAGCAAAATTGAGGGACCAATACCACCTGCTTGAAATTTCACGGACCAAAACCAAAACGAGGATAAACTATAAGGACTAAAAGTAGGTTGAACCCCTAAATTTTTATCACTTGCTTCTTCAAGCGAAAAAAAATCTTTTGGTTCTTGGTTTGACTCCCCTCATGCTCACACTCAATTTGTAGACCTTGCTTCTTTGACCCTCAAGCAATTTAATTTTTTGTTCTCTTCTGCCGTCACTTCCGATCAGCTTCTCCAATCCTCCTCCCCCACATTAACACAACCAACCTCTATTAATCTCACCTGTTGCCACTGCCTCTCCCGCTGCCGCCTCCACCGGGTATGATATTAACCTATGTTGTACCGACTCTGACCCGACATTTTCGATACGTTCCCGATACACAACGTCGACACGTTACTTCAAAAATACTAATATTTCAATACGTTCGATATGTCTTAATATTAAATAATATTTTTGGTATAAAAAGTGTATTTTATATTAATAAAATGAAATAAATAGAAAATCATAAGCACAAATTAACCACCTCTTCACTATTAACATATCCATGCCAAAATAGACAAAACTGCCATTTGACCACTTGACCAGTTGACCGTGCCTAAAATATCATATTGTCTCCACGTCATCACAGTCATTATAAAACGCGTCTGAGCATATTTGCCTTCATATTTGTTTACATTGAGCCATTCACTCCAGCGCCCAGCCCACCAGCGGAAACCCTCCTCCATTTATGTAAAAGAATCAAACTTTGTTCTCCGATCCTGTGGCTCCCTCCTTCTGAATCTGCTTCTTCCTCTTTCGCTGATCTCCATTACGCGCTTTCGTCTGGGTAAATCTCTTTCTTTCCCCCAACCCTGCTTCATTTCCGAAAATTCTTAGATCTGTTTTTAATTTCCGATTCTTGTGCCCCTTTCCGATCTCGCTTCGTATTGATGTCCATGCTGAGAGATGGAGGCGACATCAGATTTCCAATCTCACTTCGTGCTTGTTGACCACGATACGCGAATTCCCGTATCGGACGCGTGTCCGATGCGTTAAAAAACAAAATTTTGACATATCGGTGCTACATAGATATTAACTATGCATATTTCAAAGATTTTAGTGGGGGCCAGTGCCCGTAGAGTGTGATGTAGGTCTGCCTATGATAGGATCATTCTTTCATTGGTGGGAAGTTTGTGCGTAAATGTTAATTGTTATCCATGAAATTTTATGGATAGAATCTACACGGTTTTATTGAGTATTTTGGATATTGGACCGTTTTAGATAAGAATGTTAGATGATTAATTTCTGGAGATTTGGTTAGGAATTGGTAGCGGATGTTTCCTCCAGATTTGGGTACTGTCAAAATTTGGATATCCTCCCATTGCCATTCCCACTTTACTCTCTTTAACTTGTTTCATCATGAAAGTTTCTCTCTTTCTCTCCTTCTGTGTTGTCTATCGTCTTTGGAGTGAAGTATGCTGAATTGTATTTCAGACTGCATGTATTTAAGTCTAACAAAGTGATCAAATTGCTTGGAGTTAAATTTATTAATGATTCCATTTCGGTTCAGCTGCTTCATTTATGAACCAAGATAACGGAGCCTTGCAATTGTTATGGACTTGTCTATAGTAAAGCTTCTTGAAGATGATGAGGTTTTCTTCTCTCTTTTCTTTATTTTATTTCCAGAAAAAAATCTCTTTCATAAATTGTGGCATAGGGTTCTCTATTTTAAATTGTACCACTGTTTCCACAGGATGAAACGATGCATTCAGGGGCAGACGTGGAAGCCTTTCAGGCTGCCTTAAATAGAGACATAGGAGGAGACATGTCTACTTCCGAGCCTTCTGGTTCAGAAACAGGCATGCATTACTTTGATTCATTATATTTTGAATTTCACCTACAGTAATTTTTGTTAAAAACATTTCTTGTCTTTTTTTGTTGGTAATGTTATTTGTCAGCTTGTTTGAGTCTATTATATGTACATAAACAACAGAAATGGAAAAAACCAAACATGATGATTGATTTTGAAACATCAAGGTATCCTTGTAAGAGCGAGTTTAATGAAGCTTGGCTTGATCTTTCTGGAAATGCAAATTGACAAGTACAATTTCGGCAGGTCTTGGAGGTTCCATATCAATATATAAATTTATTTATAAATGCCGGCATTCCCTTTCATAATAAACATTAATAGTTTTTTGCTAACATTCATTTCATCCCGTTGTCTTTCTTTTCTTGCTGCTTTTCAAACTGAGAGTCATCAGACTCCTCTTATTGATAATAAATCTTTGCTTAAAGTTTATTGTCTTGCTAAAATTCTTTCCTTGAAATTATTTATTGCACAATTTTCTTTCTACGTCATATTCAGTCTGGAAGGTAGACTTTGTATTGACTCATGAATACTAATATATCCCGGGCTCTAGTTTGATATACCAGCAGAATTTTAGGAATCAAGGGAAAAGTATCTTCTGAAATATTATCAGCTCCAATTTAATCTACATGATTGCAATATTTGCTCGGTAAATACTTACTCTCACATCTCATATGCTGCTATAATTGCTACAGCTTCGTCTCAAGGAGGCAGTAACACATTCAGTCAGTCATTACCACAGTGGACAACTTCTAGCCTTGATAGTAAAAGTGATTCTCAAACTCAACAAGATCCTAAAATTGCACAGCAGCAGCAACAACCTTCCTCTGAGATGGAGATCAAAAACAGTGTCCAGCTGCAAAATGTTGCTTCTCAGGATGTTAATCATCCACCCTTGTCTCAGAAACAGTCTCAAGATGAAGGTCACCAAGGGAAGACTGTACAAATTTCCCTCCAGAACCCTCAAACAACTGGGATCCCAAATCCGGGGAAAGATCTGGTTCCTAATAATGAGACATTCAAAACTCATAATCCTAGCAATGAATCTCAATATATCAAGTTGCAGCAGATGAGTAATCAACAGGCGACAGTCACTGAGCAGCCAACCAACCAAATAAACCGTAGTAAGCAAGTTCCTTTTGGCCTATTGCTACCTATCTTGATTCCACAGCTTCCCAAAGACAGAGCTATGCAACTCCAAACTTTGTTTACGAAATTGAAGGTGTGTATTTCTATTCAATCAAAACGTCTTCCCTCCACCTGCGTCTGTTTTGATCTTTTTTTTTTTTTTTTTTTTTTTTTTTATAGTATGGGCCACGACTGAGTTATGAATGGATTTACCATGCTACTAACTTTGTGGTTTCTGCTGTTTTTATAGAAAGATGAAATTCCGAAGGATAATTTTGTGAGGCTTATGAAAAGTATTGTAGGTGATCAGATGCTCAGAATGGCATTAACAAAAGTGCAATCACAGGTATGCTGAGAGCATGGTGTATGTGGTGCCTTGTTTGATGTTTTTTAAAGCCAATATGTATTAATTCAAGGTCATGCTTAGAACCTTGTTTTTCTACTGTTTTAGACGAGATCCAACCAAGGGCCTGTTGGGCAGCAGCACCCTATGAGGATGCCTGCTGTTAGTTCGGTGGCGGCACAATTTAGTGACCCCCATACATTAGCACAGCTGCATCATAGAAGTGTGAACACTCCAGCAAATCAATCTCATATTAATTCTTCAACTGTCCATGTGAAGAATGAACCAATTTACCCAACTATGGAGAGTAGTCTGAAAAAATCTCAGGAATTGGACGTTAAAATAGAACCCCAAGCAGTTCAACCAAGTCAGTTACCATCTTCTGGTTCCAGCTTTGCTAGCCAAGAAGCAGAACGGTCCTCCATGCATATGCAAGGGCTTATTAAGCAGCAGCAGCAGCAGCAACATCTGCATTTTCCATCACCACATGGAAGTACTGGTGCTAATTATAATCCTTATTCTGGGACAAGCAGTAGTTCCACATCTCTCAAAGCGCCACCACATGATACCCATTTGAGGCAAATTCCTCATCAAAACATTGCTCCCAATCACTTAGGGGGACCAACACAAGGTATGAGTCTGATTGGCATGACAAAACTTGATAGACAGAGTTCTATCAATGATCCAAAGAGACTTCAGGGAGGATCTGCTCCTCATGTTGTAAATAGTGCAGGATCACAACAAACATCCAATGCTTGGCAAACTTTGAATGTTAAAAAGGAACCTGGTGACCTGTCTGCTGAGCAGCATCAGAGACATCATTTATCCAAATATCACGGACTTTCTGCTGGCACTGCTCAGATTGAACTGGGAAATGGAAATCAGGGGACTTCAAAGGATGAGTTTTCAAGAGGTCTTCCAGCATCTACAAGTGTGCCTCCTACAAGCTTGTTGCATTCCAATTCTGCTCCCCCGTCAATGATTGCTCAACTGGAACCGAGTGGCTCAGTAATCTCATTGGCATTATTTGTTTTATGGCATATTGCATACACTGACCTTTGCATGGATTTTTATTTCTCTTTCATAATACATTTTTGTGATAGTCGTTTCTATCAGACTTTAGCCTACACATTTTGCTATTTCATGTAGCTGATAATATTGTCCTAAAATATGGATTCATATCGCTTTTCATTGTATTTTAGTTTTGAGGTGCAATCTTGCTGGCACTGTATCAGCCACAAATTTCCATCAATTTGACTAATAATTCATCTATTGGGTGCATAATGGCTCAGGGCTTAACATGCATAAAACTTAGGTTTTGTACCCATCCTTCTTCCAACCATGAAACTTTTCTCTGCCTTTTTAATACTAGTTCTCCTACTTTATAAATTTTAGCTGTGGTTAGGAACAATCAAACTTTTGCATGTAATCTGTCCTTAGGCTTCTGTGGTTAGGAACAATCAATTTTATCTGTGGTTATTACAGGTTGCTACTTAGAGTAACAATGCATACAGCTGTGTTTCTTTTCATGGGTTCTTAGGCTTCTGCTCTTTCGAGCATCACTATCTTACAACAAATATTTCTTACTAAAGGAAATGGCATCCTGTGCACAGCATACCTCATAATATATATTGATCTCTTATGCTTAATGACGCCTATTTTCGTGTTCTGTTTTGTGTTTTGTCAGTCAAGCTCTCAGATTCCCTCAAACCCTTCTGGGATTATTGCAAGGGGTCCTCTGAAAAAGCCTTCTCCTGGCCAAAAGAAACCACTTGAAGGACTTGGTTCCTCACCACCTCCTCCAAGGTTAGCTGTCTTATTCTTACTGAATCATGATTGAATAGCTTTTGGACTAGTTTATTTAACTCTTAATCTTGACATAATCTACCCATTATCCTACAGTAAGAAACAGAAAGTGTCTGGGGCTTCTCTGGAACAAAGCATTGAACAGCTTAATGATGTTACTGCTGTTAGTGGAGTTGATCTTAGGGTATGGTACTTTGTCATTGATCTTGGGCGAATAGTTCTAGATTAGGGATTGTTTTTCTTCTATTGTAAATTATAAAAGCCTGACTGCTCCTATATTTCTTTTTTGCAGGAGGAGGAAGAACAATTATTTTCAGGGCCGAAAGAGGACAGTCGTATTTCAGAAGCATCTCGAAGAGTTGTGCAAGAAGAAGAAGAAAGACTTATTTTGCAGAAAGAACCATTGCAGAGCAAATTAATGGATATTAGTCAGTGTTCTTTTTATTGTTTAATGCTGTCCATATGTTTACAATTCTTTGTGTACTTTAAACTTATTTGGATATATTCATAGTCTTACGTTTCGTATTGTTGTCATTGTGGCAGTGGTCAAATGTGGTTTGAAGGGTATGAGCAATGATGTAGAGAAATGCTTGTCTCTGGTGAGATTAGAGCAGATTTTTAATTAACGTTGTGGTAGTTTTTCATGCAATCTCATGACTGAAAGTAAATGTTCAGTGTGTGGAGGAAAGAATGCGTGGATTGATAAGCAGCCTTATCAGACTCTCAAAACAGGTCAGTTGTCTCCTTAACTACTTACATGAACGGTGTTTCATCAATGTAAGCAGTTTCTTATGCTCAATCAATATCCTATCAGCGAGTGGATTTTGAAAAAACCAGGCACCGGGTTGTTGTCACCTCAGATGTTCGGCAACAAATCATGGCAATAAACAAGAAAGCAAGGGAAGAGTGGGAGAAGAAACAGGCAGAAGCAGAGAAGATTCGTAAACTCAATGAAGTGAGTTACACCTAAACTCAATGAAGTGAGTTACACCTGTTGAAGATTTTTTTGCCTAGCTTAAATTGCTTCTTAAAGAAGATTTATACAAACATGTTAAGAAGCTGTATCCATGAATTTTTCTCATAACAGGCATTTGTTTTCAATAGCGTATCTGCTGCTGAAACACGTTTTCTTATCAATTAAACCGTGTATTGTACAGGTTGAGAGTAATCCTGGGGTTGATGGTGACAAGGAGAAGGATGAAAGTCGTAATAAATCAACAAAGGTATTCATACCTCCCCTTATTTCATAGTCCGTTTAAGAAATATTTTGCTTAATTTATGGCATCTCGTAGGTAAATAAAGAAGAGGATGACAAGATGAGGACAAATGCTGCAAACGTTGCTGCTCGAGCTGCTGTTGGGGGAGATGATATGCTGTCAAAATGGCAACTCATGGCGGAGCAAGCCCGTCAAAAACGTGAAGGGGTAGATGCATCATCTAGTGCACAACCTAAGGATGTGAGTCGCAAGTCTCCATCTTCATCCGGAAGAAGTGCAAAGGATAATCCAGATGGGGAGAAGAGAGTTTCAACATCTTTTGCAACTTCTGGTAGGTTCCATTCAAACTGATTATTCCTTCATGTGTGCCACTTCCTCTATTTTATAGTCAAATGAATGACAAAGTATTACCGAGTTATCAATACATAGAAGGTGGTTCTAATCTCCTATAAAACTGGTCTCTCACTTTCATTGTAGCATAAGCATGTGCAGCTGTTGTGTGATGTAGATTTCGTGCTATTTCTTAATTGCTGTTCTACTTGCTTGAATGTTACTTTTGGAACAGGAACTGGTCGAAAGCTGGGGAGGAATCAGGCCATGACACCTCAAAATCGGGTAGTTCGTAGCATCTCTGTTAAGGATGTGATTGCAGCCCTGGAAAGGGAACCCCAGATGTCCAAGTCACCACTAATATATAGCTTGTATGAGAAAATTCATTCGGATGCCCAGGCTGAATAGGATAAAATGGATTTGTATGTTAATTCATTACCCAGCTTACCATAATCTTACTGATTTCAGCCTTTGGGTTAGGTCTTTGGTCTATTGAAGCTAATGTCGACTTTGATGTGGGAGATTAATCCAACCAAGGTTTTCATGTCCGTAGAACGCAGGAAAAAAATTTAGAAAAAGAGGAACGGATTCCTGCGAGAAGTTTACCTTGTTCTTTTTGCCAATGAATGATTCATTCCACCACTTTACACGATACATCAGTTCACAACAGCATAATGCGAATACACATCATATAAAGTACTATCCAAAAGACTACACTAAAAAATCAAAACAGCTTGATATCAATTTGGAGCTCTTAAAACAGATAGTGTCCTTCTCTGATAGCTTCTACAAATGTGTTGGCGGTCTTGAAACGCAATCAGGTGGGCTTGAATCACTAAGTCTGCGAAAATTTGATCTGATACTGTATATACCTGTCAATTCAGTAAAACGTAAGGTTCTTTTTATTGTGTTTCTATTTTCAAACTGATATGCTTTGATTTTTTTTTTTTTTAAATAAAAAATGGTGGCAAAGTGTGCAACCACTCTGAGGTTCTGTCGTTGGGGACCGGGAGTTTTTTGAGAGCGGCCTTCTAATCCTAAATATTGGCTATAACTATACTTGTATGCAATTTGCTTCGCTTTTTGCCCCCCTCCCTGGCTCTCTCTCTCTCTCTCTCTCCATGTATATTCACATATATATTATTTATATATGTGTGTGTGATTGTCGAAGCCTTGTAATAATTCCTACAAATGTATAATTTTATATTAACTTCCATGAATGGTCTGCTTATTGCTATTGCCATGGCCATGCAGTTAAAAATGAAAAACCTCTGGATATATATACACATCTAACTCGCCGAGAGCCTGCCAACTTCATATAATTAAATAATAATCAAATAATGAGTTAATATATTGTTTAAATTCTTATAGTTTACCTTTATTTTGATTTTGGTTCCTGTAGTTTATTTTCGTTAAAATTGTTAGTCCCTATAATTTAATAAGGATTTGGACAAGAGTTAACGGTGTTAGATATGCTGACGTGGCTTGAAGAATAGCAAGCTGACATGGCAAAAAAAAAAAATTAAATTAAAAACATTTAAACAACTTCCTCTCTCTTTCCCTTCCCAATCAGACTTGCTTGCGTTCGTTCCCCTCCGGTAAGTGGGAAAGCCCAAGTATGATGACGAAGAAGACGGCAAGGGATTGGCATTATTTTGTGTGTGAAATAAAGGCAAGCCGGAGCTTGAAACGTGCGGGAAAGGAATTAGACCATGGAAGCCTAATCCCAAATACAACAAACAACAAAAAGACTAGTAGTTACAAGCCATTTGGTCTTTCAAAGTCATATGAAGGCATCCAATTGGAATCGCAGGGATCAAGACCACGTCAGTTGAATTGATAGCGTCATGTCCTTGTTTGGCCATATAGTCGGCACAAGCAATATTATCTCTTGGAGTATAGCGGATCTCCACACTCCAGTCCTGGAAAAGAAGGTCACGAATGTCTCTGATGATGTCTCGAAGCGGATGATCACTGTAGCAGTCTCTCATGAGAATGTTGATTGCGTCAAGGGAGTCAGAATAAAGGATGATTCTTTGAAGACCCAACCGACGGCCCATAGTTAATCCTGTCATAATAGCATAGAGCTCTGCTTCGACAACAGTGTGGGTTCCAAGGAACTTATGAAACCCCATCAGCCAATGGCCTTGAGAATCTCTGATCACTCCTCCACATGCTGCTTGGTATTGGTGGTGCACTGATCCGTCCACATCAATGCGAACCGCATTTACAGGAGGAGGGGTCCAAATCTTCTCTTCAAACCTGTCAAATTGGAAAATTTTGTGAGTTAGGTTTTGGTTAGCTGTACTTTCCATAAGAAGGTAGTTGCATAAGTGTAACATCTCCCTGGTATCTGTGTATTCGCCTTGGAACAATAATTTACATCTGGTAGTCCAAAGGATCCAGCATCCCATGCTAAGGATTCTTGGCCAAGAGAGATTCTGAAATCTTGCTTTGCCAGGGTTATGATTAGTGTTCCAATTAAGCCAAACCTGCAAATTGCCTGCAAAGAACTGAGAATAATAGTTAGGATGTAAAATATGTTTCCACAAGTTTTTTGCTCTCTCGCAGTCCCAAAGAACATGAATCACACTCTCCTCTTTATTACAAGAGAAAGGGCAAAGGCCCTCATTAGTAAGCCCTCTCCTGGCTCTGAGGGAGTTCATGACAAGTCTTTCATGGCCAACTTGCCACATGAAGTATTTAACTTTCTCAGGAATGTGCCATTTCCACATCAGGGCCCAGAAGCTGTTCACGTTCGCTCCTCCTCGATCGGATAGATAAAGATAAGCAGATTTAACAGAGAAGCACCGTCTCTCGCAGCTCTCCAAGTGAAACGATCTGAAGAGTTATTAGAAGGGGGATGCACTCTAGAGATGTTATTAATAATAGAAGTCGGAAGAATGCCCTGCCACCTACTGTCAAAACATGATCTTTTACCATCTCCTCTTCATTAATAAGAGATGGGTTCGGAACAAAGGCTATGAGGGGTCGGTCAAGAGGAAGCCAAAGATCATGCCAAAATTTGGTTCCTGCCCCGTTGTTAACCTTCTTCCCAACCCCGGTCAAGAGGGATTGGCATTATTGATTCTGTTTTGGAGTAAATGTCGGTGGTCGGGCTATTCCCAACACAGCCAGATTTTTTTTTCGCAAATCAGCCATTCCAACACCAAATCCACTTCTTCAAATTGGAGCAGGACGCCAACGAGGAGTGGTACAGTTGGCTAAGGCGTCAGCCTTCACCCCAAAAGGGAGGAGATTCGATATCCGCTGGTCAATGTGCGGGCTTCATTGGTGGGCGATTTGTAAGCGATCTTTGAGCCTGAAAGCGTGCCTGACGGGTTACCAGTATTTACCTCCACCTAAACTTTTTTCTATACATATAATTTTTTTTTGGAGCAGAACAATAATAATGGCGGCAACCTTAATTTGGGTTCTGGAAAAGAGCTTTGGACTCTTCGTACTCCCACTCATAATTGTCCAAATCCAATCCTAATTGCAACAATTTCATTCACTTACCAATGTGGGTTGGTATAAGTGGTAAGCGGCTTGTGTCATTTAAGCAAGGTCTCGAGTTCGAGTCTTATAAATGCAGAAAAGCCCTGTTGGGAGATTCTCCCACCATAGCCAGGTGCGCGACGCGGGTTGGATTCGAATTAGTTAGGGCGAAACTCTGGATACCGGATGGGCAACCAAAAAAAAATCATTCACCTTTGCTTCTTCGACCTCCCCCCCCCCCCACCAAATATTCATAAGCTTACTTCCATTATTCATTTGCAGAGAGTGGGTTCTTCTTTTATAATCCTTCAGTCCTAATTATAAGACCTAGTTGCCTTTTTTGAAGATATTAAGGAAGCTAATTAAATTACTTTAGAGTATTTTTATTTTTAATTTGTTCTTCAAACATATTAATTTAACTAATAAACTAATATATAATCTAAAGATACACAACATATGAAATGATTAAGTAACTTATTTAACTTTTCCAAAAAAAAGTTAACTAAGTCTTATAATTAAGACTAGAGGTACTATTTATATATTTGCCTTTTTTCCCCTGCCCCCAACCCCCACAAGCAAATGGTGACTCAAGGGCCTATTTATGTGTGTTTGAAGTCTGAATTTGAAGCGACATAAACTTTCTGTGTACAAATTTGGGTTTGGTTCTGAAGTGGTGCCACCAATGGATATGGTCATGGGCTCATGGAAACACAATTTCTTTTTTTAATTATTGTTTTATAATTTACCCTAAAAGGGAGGAGGTTCGATACCCATTGGTCGATATGAGGGACTCGTTGGTGGGCGATCTATAAGTACATCTGTAAGCGCTCTTTGGCCAAGACACGCGCAGCGCAGTGAAAGACGGCCTACCCCCACATAAACTTTTTCTTATATATATATATAAGGGTTAAGTAACAACTTTATTCTGAAAGTTTTCGTTGAGGAGTAATGTAACCCTGAAAAGTTTTTCTTGTCTTAATGATGCCCTAGAAGTTTTAAAACGTAGCAATGTTGCTCATTTCTGTTAAAAAGTGAACGGTCAGCGTTAATTTTTTGACGGTCAATGTTAGTTTTTTAACGGAATAGGACAACATTACCATATTTTGAAACTTTCGGCAAACATCGGCATGTTAAAAACTTTTGCGACAACATTGTTCTGCGCTTTATACTCGGGCAAATTTACTACTTAACCCAATATTTTATGAGAATGAATGGCACAATTAAGATCAATGGTGCAGATGTTTTTTCCCAGCAAAATAAAGGGTTATTCATTTAAATTTTAAATTGAAAAGATTTAAACTTGATTACATATGACAAAATGATAGAAGGCTTAAGTTTTTTACAATTATTAAACACGTTTTGAAATTTGCAATTTCACAGCACAAGGTGTACGTATGTAGTAGTAGTAGTAAAGTCATGTATGTAAAAAGAGGAGGCATGTGTGAGATCGAAGGCACCGACCCTAGCGCGCATTCATCATTGGTGTCTGCGGGATTCGGAGCCCAATAAACAAATAAAACTAAGTACCCAATCATCGCAGCAGAGTGGCAATCTGAAGTCATGGTGAGCTGAAAGTTATCAAGAGAAGAGCATATATAGATCATATTACGGTGTTAAGTTCTCTTCCCGCGGAAATATGGACAGAGAAGAATGATGAGTGCATGAACATCCTAGTTCCAGCATACTACTAGGACGCCAAATTTTACATGAATGTTAACCTCAAGCATGAGAGAATGCTGACAGTAGATATCATTGAATTCTATGCTTACACCTTTATTTAGTCATCTCTAAAAACATTGAGCAAAATTTCCAATCATTTGGAAGCAATATTTCGATGGCTGTGCAGGATCCTACGCTAACAGTTAACCTGCAACCAGGATTACACTCATATCTGAAACAAGTCCTGACCTTCTTTGCTTTGTGCGGTTATCTGATACGAGGGCGTTTTCTCTTTACTCTGTCGATTCCTTGAAGCCATACTGCATGCCCAGTCTTTCAACAGTACTTAGGCTCAGAACATCTTTCAAATGCAACTCCTTCAAAAGCTTGGCAGCCATATCCATTTCTCCTTCGAAAGCAAGCCCTTCAATAAGAATGGTGTATGTTGTCTCATTAGGCATGCATCCTTTATCTATCATCCTCTGAAACATCTCCATAGACAAGTCTGTTCTTCGACACTTGCAGAGACCAAGTATAAGTGCATTATAGTTATCTGTATCAGGCCTGTACTCATTTTCTTCCAAAACCCTGAATATCTCGATGGCCTGATCCAACATGCCCTCTCTACACATCCCTCTAATCAAAGATGAATGAGTATAAGAATCTGGAGTAAATCCATACTTTGTCATTTCATATAGTAGCTGAAAAGCGGGATAAGTGTTCCCTTTCCTGCAAAGACTTGAAATGACATTTTGGTAGAAATCATGCATGGGGGAATTATATTTATTACCCAAGCTTTGGATTATGAAGAATGCATCTTGTATCTTCCCCGCCTCACAAAGCATAGCAATAGCATTGTATGTCCCTTCATTAGGATTACAGTGCCGAAGTACCATTTGTTTCAGACACTGAACTACAAGATCCACCTTCCCTTCACTGCAGAGGCGGGCAACAATTGGATTATAGCTGGCTGCAGTTGCCTTGAACCCACTCCTAGTCATTTCATCTAAAACCTTGAAAGCATGTTCAGTTTTTCCATGGAGGGAAAGGGAAGTAATTAATATGTTATAGGTAGCTACAGAAGGAGACTGATTATTTCCTTGCATCTCAGCTAAAAGCTCATTTGCCTCGTTCCACCTCCCTTCATCGCACAAACTCCTCAGCAAAATGTTATAACTCACAACACTAGGATCAAACCCCTTTGCTGGCAATTCCCTAAAAAGCTTAATAGCTGCTTCAGTCCGACCTTCCTTGCATAAACCTGTTAACACAACATTGTAACTCACTAAATTGGGCTCCCCACCCTTGGCAATTATTTGATCCAGAAGTTTCATGGCTTCATCAGATCCCCTTTCCTTATAAGCAGCTTCAAGCAAAGAAGAATAAGTGAATGCATTTGGGACCAACCCCTTCTTTGTTAATCGATCTAGAAGTTGCAAGCTTTGATTTAAATTCCCATGCATGCACAGCCCTTTAACTAGAGTGTTATAGGTAACAGTATTAGTTGGAAAACCACGTTCCTCTATTCTTTCAACTAATTGCATCGCATACCCAACATTACCCCTCTTGCATAGATAATTGACCAAGTAATTGTAGGAAGCTGCGTCAGGTATAATACCTGACCCTACCATCATCTCCATTACCCTAACAGATTTCCTCATTTTGTTAGCCTTGCAAAGATCATACAAGAGCTGAGTTGCTTGAGCTACGTCAGGCTTGTGGCCTTTGCCAACCATTTGCTCTAGATGAAGGAATGCATTATTAACTCTAAGCTCCTTACTTCTTGGGTCGTTCTTCCCAATCCTCCAATCGGGCAGAGTAGAAAAAGTATCTTTAGGAGAACTAGCTATCTGGGTATATGACAAAACCCTAGAAAAACGCTTGTTGAGGGAAAGGGTATGGATGATTGGAATCTGGGAGTGAAAGCTAAAACCATTCTTTTTCGTAGTTGATGACAGATTTGCCGCCGGAGATACGGCATTCAGCAGTGCTGCCATGGTTGAATACTAGCTGACATCCGTATGTCAAACAAGAACTCAAGGATTTACGTTGGTTCAACTAGGAAAAACTACAAACAGCTTCAAGAATGGAGAAAGTATTGGTCATCAAAAATAAAAATAAAGATTGAAAGAGGCAAGGCACAAATGTCGAGTGGCTCAACAGTTCAGGTTAGAGAAGAGAGAAGAACGAAAGAGAAAAGAGAGATACCGGGAAGCATTTCTGAATTGCCACGGCCTTCTGTGATATCGCTGTCGCAGCCACAACTCCCTCCTCAGTTATCCAGAACGGTTAATGCCAATGGTCATAATCTTCTCGTCTCCAATTGAATGGTTTAGATACAATATACAAAAAACCGAAACTTTTACACTATATATCGAAATATTTTTAAATAACAAATTTAGAATTTTTCATATTTATTATTCAATTTAGTCTCTTATTTATTAAACTAAGTGAGTTCACAAGTCTACACGAATAGCAATTTTATACAATTGTAACTAGATTTTATACATAAAAAAAAAAAAAAAAAAAAATCTTGAGGTAGAGAAATACCTATCAGACGAAGGTTATAGAGAAATTCAATCTATACTTTCTTTTTTAAAGATCCTTGAAAATTTGTGCCAAGTCAAAATTTTGCTTCTTGAATATTAGGGACCCAAGTTTAATTTGTTAATAAACAAAATCCTTTAAGTTTCATCATCATAATACTTCTTCTGGTCTTAAATATAAGACAAAGTTTGTACTACTATATTTAGGACCAGAGGGAGTAGTTTAATTTCTCTCTCTCCTTTCGCATTAAGCATAATAAGTATAATGTTAAACAAGTAATTCGATTTAATTTACATCAGTTTAACAAATAATGGACTGAGAAGCGACCTATAGAATTAGTCACATGAACAAACAAAATGGATAGTCTAAGGTTGTCTCATAAGATCTCACAAGTGTGGCATGTAGAACATTAATCTCAACACAAAACTCGGATATGCCACTCGCTCCCTCCAAGACAAAATAGAAATAGTACTTTGCATTGTATATTGCTCTAAGACATCATTTTACAATTTCCTTTCTCTTACATAATCTAGCAACGCCCCACAGTCAGAGACTCGTACTTTTCCACCGAGAAGGTAACAAACAACCGGTAAGGTAGTTCAATGGATAACAGGCTTTAAGGGATGAGCCCTAAGCTTGGACAAATCCAAACTTGAATCCAGATCTTCGTCTAGTTCACCTACAACACTTCTGCAAGGTCCACATAAAACCATACAGTATTAGGTTAAAGAGTACTTAATATGAAGAATATGACAAACAATACTAAGAAGGACTTACATGTTGTCACCCCTAATGATGTACAAACCTAGAACGAGTTGCTGCACCCCTTCCTGTCATTAGATATAAGAATGAGTGCGGCAAACTAGGACTAGAGGAGAGATCAAGGATCAAGCTAAAAACTTTCAAGAAAGAACCGGTAGCTACATTCTAGCTTAGGCAGAAGACAGGTATGCCCCATTAACCAATAGCATATTTGGTGGTAAATCCCTAATGGTTCAATCACAAGAAAGCCCACATGATGTTCATTTTGATACATTAGGCACTGAGTCAAAACGAAAAAGATCCTAATTTGTAATTTTCTAGAAGCAAAGAACTATAATTATGTATAATTATAAAAAATCTGCATCTGAGGAGATTGCCACATTTTTAGTATCAAACAACTCTAAACTGCACCAAATATTTTCATTTGAAAAACCACTTAACTAAGCCATGTGCATATTCCAAATATAACAGCAAACTCCAAAGACTGCAATTCTTAAAAGAAGACAACTGCTTATTTCTAAGCTATAAACTTATAATCAGAAAACAAAAACCTATTGTGAAACAAAATATTGTACAATATTATTAGGTATGTGGCTGAGGTCGTGACTTTATGATCTTCAGATAAGTTTCCCTACAGATTCACATACCTTGGTAGAATAAACTCGTTCGTGGGATTCATCAAGAATTATATTTGTTGCCTGGTCAAAACCTTTCAGGATTCCCTGAACAGGAAATTGCAGCGATTAGATTAAAGATACCTACTCACTGTCAACAGCTAACTTAGTGCAGAACACTAAAGCTCACCACTATATTTCGTCCATCATTTGTAATGACTGAAATGGTCTCTGCCAAAAAGTAAGAGCTTCAGTTAAAAATAAAATCAAATAACCAGCTCAAAAAAAAAAAGCAAAAGTAGACTTTAAACAACTTTATTTTGTACATCAACTTTAGCTTCGTAAAACTTTGTCTTAAGTTTTACTTTGTACATCAACTTTAGTTGTTTGCACTTCTGTGCCTTGACTTAAAAAAATGAGTCAAAATATTTCCTCTGCTCTAACGACATTATTTTAACTGAAAACTATGACCACAATTTGATGAGGCTAACCTATGAAAGCTTCACGCCAAACCATTGCCACCTTAGTACCAATGATTCAACCTCAGGCAAAATTAAGTTACAAAAACTGCTCTGTTCCGACTTATTCACTACATGTATTCTTTTTCACATTTCCAATTAAATTCTATCTGCCCTGTCACCATTTAATTAAATGCCTTTTTTCTTTGGCTTGTTGAATCCTAAGAATGGGATACAAAGCCAGTGTTTTTGTCCCATGAGTTACCATCTACCTCTAGGGTAATTAGTAACCATTAACCATTTTGCTTTGCTTCTAAGTGGTTCTCCTCTTCTTCTCATTTGTCCGGTTAATTTGAAATGAAAAGGACCAGATAGTATAAAGAACTGAAAGAGCCATGCAGTATGGCGTCACGCATGACAGCAATGGTCTGGTTAGCCTTTGTGAGAACCATCCTAACAGGAAGAATAGGAAAACCTATATACTGATTAGCTTTTTCAGCCATCCTAATAGAACAAATGAGAAGAGAAGAACCACTTTAAAAACAGGGCAACAATGATTATTTGCATCAGAGGACATAGGAATTGATGGCTGTTGGAAACCTAAAAGCCGGAGCCCAATATTTTTTGAGTTTCAATCAGCAACTACTCCTACCCTGTTTTTCTGATTTTATTCTGTTTCTTGCGTCAATCTCATGTAATTCTTTAGGAAAGTTTTCTCCCTGATTTGTAGGGATTTTGATCGTAATATGGGATCTGCTGAGATTCTACAGCAGTGACTAAGCCTATAAACCTTTCGTTCTGCAAGTTTAATAAAATATCAGAGGATTGAGCTCTGTTCTTCAACAATGGGAAAAAATTCTGGCACTTTATCTCCCATTCATGGGATACACTAAGCACTTAAGAATACAGAATTAAACAAGTGAAGAGGGTAGATAGAACAGAGAATAATTAGAAACTTATAGAAGAATAGATAGATATAGAGAGAGGACAAAGTGGAAAAGTGCAGTTTTGGGAATTTGTCATTGTACGTGCTGGGTTAATTGGAACTTCAGATGATCAAAATTTGGCCTGAAGCTTTACTAGATTAGCTATGTCAGATTCCAGTCATCAGCCATCACCTTTTTCTAAACTTATTGATGGCGTTAAAAAGAGAAAAAAGTACATAAAAGTTAGGAAATAAAACTTAAGTTGTGGTGAAACTGTGGGACCAAAAATCCACCTTTGCTTAAGATCTATTTCAGGAGAACAACTTTTAAAGAGGTACTAGTTTTCTTAACTTCATTGCATGTAGTAAGCATAAACTATAGTATACATAAAATTATGAAATTAGAAATATGAAACATCATGTTAGTAGAGACACAAACACACAAAGGACTTACGATCAACAAGAGTCTCAAGTCCAGGCCCAGTTGACATCTTGCACACTTCGGTATTAGCTAGGTTAATGCCACACGACTCCTCAGGCCTGTGAAATCTTTAACATCAAAACATTATCAAACAATGCAAATGAATATTGAGCCATCTGGAAAGGGACAAAAGAGAATTCAAAAGCCACAATTAAAACAAACAACTAGGCTCAGCAGTAGAAGTTACAACTTTAACTATAGTACCCGGTATGGAAGCACACATATGAAATTTACGAAGAATAACAAGCATATGAAGCAAAGCAGAGAAGGACATTATTTATTTATTGCTTATAAGATCCCATCCAAAAAGCAAGTTAACACTTTAAGCTCGTGAACAGCCATACGGAAAAAGGGATTAATAGACTTTTTACCAGCCATCAGTATTGTGTATTGTAAACAATCCGACTATCTGAGTCAGGAAACTCTCATGCAACATGTTAAATAACATAAATACAAGATATGTGGTCAATCACTACAGAATTCAGAAGCATGGAGGACATGAGGATTAAGGATTGAAGCCATCAGCCATAAATGGAGTGCTTGAGCTCAAATATAAAAGAGAACAAAAAACTGCTTTACAGGATCTCATTTTGGAAAACAACATGAGGTTTTAGGAAACAAATTTACAAGTAGAAACAAAAGGTGACAATGGAAAAGACGTGGGGTTTCCAACCTGCAGGTGGTTGTGGCTTAAAAGAACGGTAGCTATAGCAAACTCAAAAGCTTGCTGTCGCCCACCCCCAACAATAAAGAAGAAAAGAAAGAAGGAAAAATCTTAACTACTGATGAGTTTATTGGGCAATATGAACAGAATGTGAATTTCCGCTTTCTGTAACAGAACTAGTTAAGTTTAGTAACAATTCCGAGTCCCGCTTAGGGTTTAGGAATAATAGAGTTTCCGGTTTCTAAATGAAGATTGTAGTTATCGGGTTCTTGAAAAATGATTCACCTTGTAGAGTTTGAAGAGGAGTCACTCGCTGGCAATAGGGAGATACCGGATACGTCGCCGAAGTCGTTCGAGCGCGACGGCGGGAAGGGAATTGGGGTGTTTTTGGGAATTTAAAGAAAATTGTGTCCACGTTTATAATTATAAAACTCTAAATTCTAAATTCCAGTATCTTTTTTTTTTTTTGATAATGAAGAAGTTTAGGAGGGGTTCGACATCGTCTCATAAAGTCGCAAGACGGCCATTTCTATGGAAGACTTACCTGGAGACTTACGAGATCGCTTACCAAAGCGAAAGTCCCAATGACTGACAGAGGATCGAACCCACAACCCAAGGGCCTAATCCTGGATCCCTTATCATCTATGCCAACTCACATTGGTAAATTCTAGTTTCTTAATGTTTTGTCCCAGCCTCCCAGACGTGTTTGACAGTATCGAGTTGGGCCGAACTTGACTTCACGGTCTGCCCAAGACTGTTAATTTACTAGCCGGTATAAAGCGTTGACTATTTTTTAAAAAAAGATTATGGAAATTGAATAAATTGTTTTTTTAAGTATTTATATTTATGATTTTTCTTTCAAATTTATAAACTAATATATAATCTAATGACCCATAACAAATGTTATGATTAAGTTTACTTATTTAACTTTCTTAATCTCTCAAAAAAATCAATTATGCCTTATATTAAGGATCAGAGAGAATAATTGTTATTTTTTAATTTAAATTTTGATAATATATGTGCAGCAATTTAGAATTTAATCTGATAAGAAAATAAATTTTAATTTATAAAAATAAATCATAATCACATCAATAAAGAATAAATAATAAATATTTTTAAGCTCAAGGCATACTTTTATAAAGGGAAGAAAACACAATAAATATATTTATAACTTTTAAACCCTACATTTCAATATAAATTAATTAATTAATTATATGTGTGTGTGTTTTAACATATTGAATTATGTCATACTACTCCGATTTTAAATATAAGATCTCATTGACTTTTTTGGAGAGATTAAGGAAGCTAAATAAGTTTTTTAATTAAAGCATATGTTGTATATAATTAAATTATATATTAAAAATAAGTTTCTTAATTATAGCATATGTTGTATATGATTAAATTATACATTAACTTATAAGTCAAACAAATTAGTTTGTAGAAAAAATGATAAATGTAAATAGTTTAAAGTAATTAAATCAGCTTCATAAATCTCTCCAAAAAAAGTTAACTAAGTTTTATATTTAGGATTAGATATAGTATTACCATAACAATCTATTTGAACTAGGTTGTGTGCATAGAAAAGACTTTGATAGGAGAGACAAAACTCACTTTGGTGATTTCTATGCTTCGGGAGGACTAGTCTCTAACTAACAGCCGAGATACCGCCTGTATTCTAAAAAAAAAAATCGATTTTAATTTGTCATTTACATTTTACATAAAGTAACAAATAATTGAGTTCAGTTATACTTATTAGTAAGGAAAGAGAATGATAAAAGATATTTTTTACTGTGTCCAATACCCCAGTTAGTTCTATACATGTGACCCGCTATCAGGAAAAGAATTGCAATAGCTAAATTCTGATGAGCAATATCAGTCAGCCATAAACTTTGCGTTTGCGGATGGAATCCCCCGAGAAGTGTTAGAATGGCAGTTCCTGCTCCTTGGGGGGTACCAAATAAATGACTACTGGAATCAGGGTTTTGAGCATAAAGATTACACTGACCTGTAAAAAGTGGGCCTAATCCTTGGGGGTGTGGCAATACACCTAAGAAATCATTCCATCGAACGTATTCTCCCTTGGATCCAGGAATAGCGACAACAACAACTCTTGTAGTCTATTGGTATACGAGACAAGGATGGGGTGTTTGGGGGTCTCATAGATAGATAAACAAAAAATTAGAAGCCAAGGTGGAGTGGATGGTGCTCAAGCTTATCAACTTAGTAACCTATCTACCCTTCCTTGCTTTATTCTGGAAGTTGGATGCATGGCTTCGAAGCCTGCTTCAATTGCCCAATGTTGCTATAATCCTTCTCATTGAAGCCCTCCCTCATGTGCCCGGGAACATAACCTCTGATACGATGAACGAAATAGAACCATATCGAGGTCCTAATTGTATGACTTTGGTATGATGTCCCTCCAACGTGGATTCACGTAGACCATCGCGCCACCATACAAACATGGTATATACGAGAAATATGAGGCCCAAACTGAGAAGTGTTGCACCCCCTATAAATGTGTGCATGTACGTTACACCTCCTACGGTGGTTGCCAAAGCTCCGAGTAAACCCAAAATAGGCCATGGACTTGGATCTACCAAATAATAAGAACGCCTCTGAGATTCAATCATAAATCACTTTTACTCGGTTGTATGTCAACCTCCCTTTCACCCCACCCCCAAAAGTGGTAAAGAAGTCTTTTGGGTCTAATTATCTTTCTATCTGACAGGATGGAAGGGATGGTTCTTTTATTGCATTGATAGAAGTCTAATTAGAACCTCTCTATTACTTTGAGAAGAGAATCGTTGGTTTGACCAACGAACTACCTAGGAGAAAGAAAGAAGAAAAAAAGGACAGGGAAAAACAATGCAATAGCTTACGCGGGGACTATGATTTGTGTAATTGAGAACGTTTGTTTAGTTGCGAATGAATGAATGGATAGAATGATCTTTTATCAATATTTATTTAATTTAGTTAATATAACTTTGGATAAATTGAAATCTTGCAACCAATTGTAGATTTGCAGTCATGCCAAATAAAATGGATTTGAAATTGCTAAAACAAAGTTTTAAATTTGAGCATGGAACATAACATGTTGAGAGTTACTTTTACTTGGGATTCTGTTAGGATATAAATGTAATTAACAATTGTGTACAACTATAGATTTGTAAGATCTGTAAATCCTATACATGTCATATTGTCATAGGGTCTATTATGATATTATGCATAATAGAATCTTGTCTTATGGTAGAAAAGTTCAATAAATACAAGAGACCTGAGCACCACATTTATGTGCTTTAGGATTTCATTCATTAACCCTATTCTCTACTTTCTATCTTGGTATTGGCCGCCATCGTCATCATGTCAGCCATTTCTTAGGCTTCCGATTTTGGGTCGACGAACTTTGATGCAATGATAGCTTATGCTCTGTTTAGCTCCTCTAGCCAAACAACTTCGATCAAGCTAGATCGAAGCAATTTCCTTGTATGAGAGTTCATTGTTCTACCTTTAATCGAAGATAATCAACTCGAGGCTCATATCAACAGCATGACCTATGCTCCTCCTCGTCTAGTTTTCAATGCTACGAGAATTATCGATCCAAACCCTACATTTCAAGAGTGGTATGTCGTTGACCGAATGCTTGTCGAATGGCTTCATAATTCCATGACCAAGATGTGGGTGCTCAACTCCTTCATTGTACTCGTCGAAGAACTTTGGAATGGCGCTCAAAATCTTACCAGTGCATCAACCAAGGCTCAAGTAATGGTGATTAAGAATGAAATGCATCAAACTCATAAAAATGGCTTGGAGATGGAGGACTATCTTGTGAAGATGAAGAATTTTTTCGATCAACTTGCTCTTGCTGGAGCTCCCCTCGATCCAGATGACTTGATTCTCTATACTCTAAATGGCCTGGATGTTGAGTACAATGTCATTTTCATCAAACTTGCTGATCAACCAGGTCTAACATGGGTTGCTGCTCAAGTGTTTCTTCTTGCTTTTGAAACGAGCCTTAAACAGCTGAATCATTTTTCTACTGTCTCTGGCTCCTTCGACAAATCTTGTTCAACGTCGTGATGCTTTTATTAACTCTAGCGTCGCACAAACACCTATGGTTGTGGTTGGCGTAACTCTTGTAACTTGAGGGGTGGTTAGTTTTGTAGTGCTTATCGTCGTGGTGGCTGTCCATTTTGCCTCTACTGTCAACGTCCCGGTCATGTAATGGAAACTTGCTACCACTGCCTTGATCGTGAATCGGGCTATCGCAGCTAATCTCCTCAAGCTTTCTATGTAACTCCATACACAATTTCTGAGTCCGATTGGTATATGGACAGCGACACCAATTACCATATCACTCCATTTCCCAAACAGCTGGATCAAGCTACTCTAGTAGGTGAGTCTCATCTCTTAACTTACACTAGTCAAAAGAGTAGGATTAAGGCTATTGGTTCTACTACCATACCTTGCTCTTAATCTCGATTGCTTCTTAATGATATTCTGTTAGTGCCCTCTGCCGCTAAGAATCTTGTGAGTGTGAATAGGATGATTGAAGATAATCATGTAGATGTTATTTTTACTAATGATAGGTGTCTTGCAAAGGACAAAAAGATAGGAAAGTCACTGATGCAGGGAAGTCCAAAGAGCGGAATGTATCCGATGGGAAGTAGCACAAGTCGTTCACATTTTCAAGTTCCTCAAGTTCATGTTGCTCATATTACCACCTCTCAAAATGATGATGATTTCATTAGAATGCATCATACTTTAGGTCATCCTAGTAATTGAATATTAAGACAAGTCATGAATAAATGTAATTTGCATTTTCCTGTCAATGATCGCTATGTATGTGAAGCATGTTAGTTTGGGAAATCAAAATTACTACCTTTTCCTTCTTCTACTTCTCATGCAAAGTCTCCTATTTGATCTTATTCATACTGATTTGTGGGGACTTTCCCCAGTGCAATCAATAGGTGGTTATCAATATTATATACATTTCTTAGATGATTTCAGCCAATACACTTGACTATACTCATTAAAATACAAAGGTGAAGCAGTGACGACATTCAAAACTTTCAAGGCTCTAGTTGAGAATCAATTTAACTCAAAAATTAAAGCAATCCAATGTGACAATGGTTCTGAGTACAAACCATCTGTTCCTATCTGTAATGAAGCTGGTATTAATTTGAGGTTCACATGTCCATGCACTTCAGCTCAAAATGGACGAGCAGAAAGGAAACATTGACACATTGTTGAAACGGGTCTTACTTTGTTTGCTTAAGCTTCTATGCCTCTGGTCTATTGGATAGAAGCATTTAATATGGCTGTTTTCTTAATCAATCGGCTGCCAACTCCAATTTTACAAGAATTTTCTTATAATGATCATGGGCCAAGAATATTATCTCCAATACACTCTAGCCTATCTACATACTCTAGCTCAACATCTAGTAAGTTTACTAGTAGTTAGGATACTCCAGAAAGACCTACGAATCTCCATCGGATGGTAACAAATGCAAAGAACGGGATATCTAAACCTAAATACCCATTTATTGGTTGCTCCATGGTGAGGACCCAAGATCTCTTGCCTGAGTTACAGAGCCAGTCTTTGTCAAACAAGCACTCAAGCTTGAACATTGGCGATGAGCTATGGAAGGAGAATTTAACGCCTTGTAGTGAAACCAGACTTGGGAATTAGTACTGAATGTTGGACAAAAGGTTGTTGATTGCAAGTGGATCTTCAAGACCAAATTCAAGGTGGCACAATTCTTAAGCACAAAGCTTGGTTAGTTGCAAAAGGGTTTCAACAAACCCCAAGCGTTGATTATAGCGAAACATTCAGCCTAGTAATCAAGCCAACCACAATGAAAGTTATTCTAACTATTGTAGTGACACACAATTGGGAAGTCAAGCAACTAGATGTCAATAACGCTTTTTCTATATAGCTTTCTATATGAAGTTGTCTATATGTGCCAGCCCGAAGGATTCGTGGATCCAAGACGCCCCAATCATGTATGTAAGTTGGTTAAAGCTCTTTATGGATGAAAACAAGCTCCACAAGCTTGGTTTGATAGGTTACGACTTACTCTGTTACAGTGGGGTTTCAAAAATTTGAAAAGTGACATCTCATTGTTCATGCTTTGGACCTATTCGCTAGAAACAACTCTAGCTATATGTAGAAAATTGTTGATAAATTAAATGCCCCCTTTTCTCTTTAAGGATTTGGGACCATTATACTATTTTTTGGGTCTGGAAATCTACAGAGACAAGTATGGTATTTATCTCAGTCATGCAAAATATACTCTTGACTCACTGAAGAGATTTAATATGCTTGAATGTGCTCTTGTACCAACACCAATGGTGACTAGAGACAAGTCTCTTCAAGCGATGGAGGGCTTCTATTTGATCCTACTCTATATCGACAAGCTATAGGTTCTCTTCAATATCTTACCACCACTCGTCCTGATATAACTTACTTAGACAATAAGCTAAGCCAAAATTTATCTAAGCCTAGAACAGTTCATTGTCAGGCAGTAAAACATATTTTGAGATATCTCAAAGGTACCTATAGCCATGGGCTCTTGTTAAAACCTGTTACATCTCTTCAGTTATCTGCTTATATTGATGCAGATTAGGCCACATACATTGATGATAGAAAATCCATGACTGGGATGTGTGTTTTCTTTGAGGGAACATTAGTATCTCAGTCATCTCAAAAATAAAAAGTGGTATACAAGTCAAGTGCAGAGTCTGAGTATAGCCCTCTAGCAAAAGGAGTTGTTGAAATCAAAGGGCTCAATTCCTTGTTGGCTGAACTTGGCTTGTTTTCACATCATCCTTCCATCATTTAGTGCGATAACTTGAGTGCAAAAGTCTTGACGACAAACTTGGTGCAACATGCAAGAAGTAAACATATAGAGATTGACATACATTTTATGGGAGACCTAGTTTTATATGGTTGCATTGACATTAGATATATTCCATCTTCTCTTCAAATTGCAGATTCTCCAACAAAGGCGTTGACACATTCTCGTTTTCAATAGTTCAGAAACAAACTCGGGATGATAGTCACTACCTCTAATTTGAGGGGGAAATGTTAGGACATAAATGTAATTAGCAATTTGTACAACTATAGATTTGTAAGATCTATAAATCCTATACGTGTCATATTGTCATAGGATCTGTTATGATATTAAGAAGAATATAATCTTGTTTTATAGTGGAAAAATCCTCAATAAATATAAGAGACCTGAGTAGAACTTTAAGATTTCATTTATTAACCTTATTCTCTACTTTCTATATGACTCACTTCACAATTATTAATTAAAAAATCACATAATTTTTGAAATATTAGATGGCTGGATATTTTGGGGAAAAAAAAAATCACATATCTCGTGTTTCTTAAAAACATTAATAATAAATACATAAAATATGTGTATTTTCATATTTTTAAGTACCAACGTTATTATTAGCCAAAAACTTTTGTGCAATGCAGATAAACATCTCGAGTCTACAATCTTCACTGCGTCTGCTTTCTTGGGTGCATCTTTGGTTAGCTGCAATGGCGAGAGCTGCTTGCAATCACTTAATCCCCAGTTTAGTGCATCCATTGAAGTTGACTCTCTACAGAAATCAACCTCTATTCACCGGAAACTCTCACTTTACAGGCATTTTTGGCAATCGGCGGCGCTTCTCTTCATCTAAGATAAGCATGAGCCTCAGAGCCGGCATCGTTGGTCTTCCTAACGTCGGAAAATCCACTCTCTTCAACGCCGTTGTAAGCCATTCATTTCCTTTCTTCTACTCTGCCATTATGCTTTTGTGTTTCAAAAATTAAGAGCAAACTATAAAGACAGCATTTATTTTTAAAATTTGGGTTTCTGTTGAAATAGGGGAGCTTTCTCTTCTAAAGTTCCATTTTTTGGCTGCCCAGATACAGATTGGGTCGTTGAGTGCACGAGTCTAGCTCGTTTGCTCAATGTTTTTGTTTTATTAGGATTGAAGTATGCCTCCCAGTTTACTTTAGTTTACTTGGATGTTACCGTAACTCTGCCTATGTAATTGAATGAGTAGAAGAAACCATCTTTGACCAGTTTACTTCAGTCTGCTGGATAAATAGAGACTGGTTTCCTAACCATGTTAGGTGTGCTGATTTTTAATAAAGCCGAGGGGGTCTATTGCTAGTTAGTTATTCTTTGTTTCTGAAATCTCCAAATGGTCCCTGATTTTTTTAAAAAAAATATATTTAAAGGGGCAGGCTCTAACATCTAAGGTTATCGGTGACCTCTCACTCAATGAGGAGCTTTCATGCAGTAAAGATGCACTTATATTTGCCTTGGATGGTTCTCTGTTTATGTTTGCCTGCCACATTGAGAATCTTTTTTTAAGCTTTGATACTGCTAGTCCGTCGCTTTAATACTATAAAACATCAAAGCGGTTTCTGTTTCATGTTGCCCTATTAGATTGAAAAGAGGCTGCTGAGGTTGGACTTATCTGCAAAAGTGATCTAGGCTACAATTTTGGTTATGTTATTTAGGTTTATGGGTGGCTTAATCTAAAGGATAAATTCTCTCTGAAATCTGAGAACATGAATGATGTTTTATTGGGTACTTTTTATATATTTCTTTGGCATACCTATACAAGCAACTTTCTGGCAGGGATCCTGCAGATATGTATATTATCAACTGTGTAACAAAGTATAATGAGAACCTGTTTTAAAAAATAAAATTGATATTAGTTTCTCCAAGTTCTGGTAACTATATTTGCTGGTTGTTGTGTGGATGTTCTGTGTAAATTTTTCTGTCCAGCTCTTATTGCTGCCATAATCCATCAAATCTTGATATATTGTGATCTTATGTTTCTAGGTTGAAAATGGAAAGGCTCAAGCAGCTAATTTTCCTTTTTGTACAATAGAGCCAAATGTAGGGATTGTTGCTGTTCCAGATCCTCGTCTCCACGTGCTTTCCGATCTCAGTAAGTCTCAGAGAGCAGTCCCAGCATCTATAGAATTTGTGGATATTGCAGGGCTAGTCAAAGGTGCTAGTCAAGGAGAGGTATTCTAATAATCCCTCTCCTCTGTAGTGTATGTATCATCAAAGACTTATTTCAATAGTTGATTTGCATTTTTTCCCCTGCTATGAGCATGTTCCTAATTACTAGTGTTTCAGGGTCTTGGGAATAAGTTTTTGTCCCATATTCGTGAAGTTGACTCTATACTTCAGGTAACCCTTACCATTTCCTTGACATTGTTTCATTGTTATTATTTCTGCTACACTTGTTATTCTGTAAACTATCTTTCATCTGTAGATGAATCAAACATTTTTCTTTGTATTGCTAATCACTAATGAAGTTTGGCAAATCCAGAATATATTTGATGAATGCAGGTTTTAATGAGTATTATGTTTTATTTGGTGATTTTATGTTCGGATGTATCTATTGCTTATTGCATTAGGTTGTGAGATGTTTTGAAGACAATGACATTGTTCATGTGAATGGGAAAGTTGATCCCAAGACTGATATTGATGTTATTAACTTGGAGCTTGTTTTCTCAGACTTGGATCAGGTCAGCTTATTTAATTTCATTATACACTATTTTAACTGCCCTGGCAATCATTCGGAATTTTGGCTGTAATGATGCCTGCATTTTGTGATTTGCTATGATGAAATCAACTAGAGAACTAAAAAATGAAAATTCTTTTCATCCATGAAATGTAGATTGACAAAAGATTGGAGAAACTAAAGAAGGGCAAGGCAAAAGATTCTCAATCTAAAGTCAAGGTAACTGTTGTAGAGGGCAACTATGGCCTGTGACTTTTCCTATCCTGTTAATTGATGGGATTGAAATATATTACTAAAATTAATTTAAAACTTCTTGATTTTAGGAGGAAGCAGAAAAGACTGCCCTAGAAAAGATACGGGAAGCACTCATGGATGGAAAACCTGCACGCTCTGTGACCTTAACAGATTTTGAAAGGGATGCTGTAAAGCATCTCTGCTTACTCACCATGAAACCTGTAATATACGTGGCTAATGTTGCAGAATCTGAACTAGCTGATCCTTCGAGCAATGACCATGTAAAGGAAGTCATGAATCTAGCATCTGAATTGCAATCAGGAATTGTGACAATTTCAGCACAGGTATGCATTTAGAAACGGGCGTTGTAACCAATTAACTATTAGCACTGTTCAGAACATGCTTCTTGTGAGTCAGCCCTTTTGTATGAAACGGTGCTGGGGAATTTATCTACTGCTAGTTTCTGGTGGTTCAGTGGTTTCTGTGCATCTTGTAAGTTAGTGAGGGAAAGGAAAAGGAAAGAAGCAAATCTTGACTTTCTTGGTATTGTCAATATAGGCAAGCTAGTAAGATGATTTGTTATTGCAGGTTGAAGCAGAGCTTACTGAACTACCAACTGAAGAAAGACAGGAATACTTGAAATCCCTTGGTGTTAGTGAGAGTGGTCATGGCAATCTAATTAGGGCAACCTATAGCCTTTTGGGGCTGCGAACTTACTTTACTTCTGGTGAGAAGGTAAGAAAAAAGCGGGGAGCATGTATTTGAATATCCATCATTATTTACTTCACAACTGATTTTCCCCCCTTTCATGTGTGCACAGGAAACAAAGGCATGGACAATACTTGCAGGTTAGTTTTGTTTGCATGTGAGCATACTAATTTGCATTATAATAAAATGTTATTGTCATTGGCTTCAGCCTGCTCTGAGCATCATGTTCAAATAATTGGGGATATATAAACTTGGCTAATTTTGGCATGAAATTTGTTTCATCTACTGATGTTTATTGACTGATCCTATGTTTAGATAGCATGTTTTGTTTTTTGTTTGGTAAAGATGTTTTATTATGTAAGATCTTAGATAGCTCATATTTGTTATAGAACATTAGTAATGATATATGGTCACTGTCGAGACTGGGGTGCTGTTTTTTTTCCTATTTCTAACTCTAAGCATGTTTTTCTAGGAATGACTGCTCCTCAAGCTGCTGGAGTTATTCACTCTGACTTTGAGAAAGGCTTTATTCGAGCAGAAACAGTAAGTAACACACACACATAGAAAGAGATAGTTCTGAACTTGGATTGATACGTTGGAACACATAGTTTGGCAATGCAAGCAAACATCATAAAAATGAGAAGCCCTTACTAAGGAAAAAAAACAAACACACACAGAGAAGCCCTATAGTATATGGATTCTTCAAAAAAAGAAAAATAAAACTAAATTAGTTGTAATATTCAGTTTTGGGATATCCGATTCATGAAGTCTATAAAAAATAATAAACTGGTAGTAAGAGTTATACATTTTGTTAGGGGGCTAAATTATGAAACCGAAATGCAAGGCAAGCCAATAGGTTTCAGAGTACCATTTGATGAGACATTGTTGAACATCAGCTCTTTAATCAATTAAAAATAAGGAGTTGCAGCTAATAACTAATTATCTCTATGGGTTTATTTACCCCACGACTAGTAGCATTTCAAAACTCTACTTGTAATCTTACTATTTGCTACCACGTGTGTTTATCATGCCAATTACCAAACCCAAAATGTAATACTATCATAATTGAATGAATACAGGGAAGAAAATATATTAGATTTAGTGGTCAAAGTTAAGAATAATACTCTTTGCCCAGCATATCACACGTAGGCAAATGCAGATGGCTTTCAACAGTGTTGTTTCCAATTTGACTACTTTCAGTTCTCTTGCTTAAAATTCAGTTGTTCCAGTTGATAGCTAGTAACGAACCTGCTTTAATTAGATCTGTTCAACTTTAGCTCTGAATGTCTTGGAATTTACCTTGTACTCATCACTAATGTGTGCTGCATGTGACAAGACAATGAAAGCTTATATTGAGAACCCACTCATGCTCCATTTTTTATTAAATTCTTCTTAAATTATACATATAGGAGCTATGAATAAAGTAGGAAAAGACTTCCTTTTCTGCATATTTTTGCTACACTAACACCTTTATTTTCAATTTAATTTTAAATTAGGTGTCCTATGAAGATTTCGTTGCAGTTGGTTCACTTGCTGTAGCTAGAGAGAAAGGACTTGTAAGTTGTTTCTTTTTCATCCCCCTCACCCTTGGCGCACAAAGTCTACAAGTTAATTGAGTTCAGTTTCTGCTTGTCATTCTTTGCACCTAGGAAAAGGTTGGCTAGATAGAGAACACTTAGCTTTCTATCTTTCATTTTGTTTTTTCTTGGTTAATCCAGCTTTGTAAATACACCTCCATCTTCGATGAGATTTCCTGTAATAGGAGTCAAACTTTTGATGATTACATGCCCGGGGCAATATTGGGGTAGGGCATATCAATTTTTCTTGAATGATCCCAATTGAGATTTGACATAATTCGACATCCATTACGAATTGGATCATCTATATATATATATATATATATATGAAAAAGCAACACAAGAAAAGGGTTACTGTATTTGAGACTTCTCATCTTTACCATCATCATGTTTCTTTTAGAATGTAAACATTCACTCTTGTCATGTAGAAGATTTGGACTATCATGGACTGGAAACTATTTTGAATTCTCTTGAAATTTGTTCTTCTGTAATCTGAATATGTACGTTTGCAGCTGAGATCTGAGGGTAAAGACTACATTGTACGAGAAGGAGATGTCATGTTGTTTCGTTTCAACGTATGATGAGATAGATCTACTGAGAAGTTGATTTATTAATATACAACAACAGATAGAGAAATTTTTTTCAGCCAATTGCTGATTATAGATTTGCAAGTGAAAGAAATTCTTTTTGTTGCAAAATTGAGTGTATTTACCAGCAGAATACTTTGTAGTTATTTGCTTATCTTATACACATGCCTAGAAAGGATATGAATATTATGTTTATTGCATTACTTCCAAGTTAACAAATAGATTTTCAAATAGGAATGTATGAATATTTAATATTCGAATAATTTATTCTTAATTATGTTTAGCACTCAATATCTTTACTGTCACTGATGGGACATGATGAACACTAGCTTGCTTCCAAGTAATTGAATGCTTAATGCCATTGATCTTTCATCATTTATTAATTTTGGCTTGCTTAGCAAAATATGTCTAAATCTCATGACTTAAGACCTAAGCTTAAATGGAGCCTTTTTTTCAAAAAAAAAACCTAACCATGATAAGCTGGTGGTGGGCCCCACTTACATTCCCTTAATAGCAGTTTTATGAATCTGCAAACCCTGAATAATCAAAGACGCGACAGAAAGAATGGCATGAGCCAACCTTTTTACTTGCATACATACAACGTATAATTGTATACACACAGATGTATATATTTATCACACTTTTACTTAATTTTCGTAAAATATAATAATGTTTCTTTACAATATTGTAGCAAGTCTTGTGGAATATAATATTAACTTAAATAATACAAAATTACAAAATTTTAAGATCTTAAATATTTAAATTAATTAAAAAAAAGTTTGATGAATTTTGTTTTTGGTTGTGATGGGGTTGAAGCACGAAGTTATGTTCCCAGAGAAGATAACATGATATTGATGTGTCATTATAAATAACATGCCTTCCAACAAAGTTATTACCAACATTTTTGCTGGTTTGGTGCCAACATTATATTCATAAGCAACTACACATCTTTGTCCTTACACTATTCTCTCAACGGTTAAACTGCACTTTTGCCTTAAATTATTCTTTCAAGGTAATAATATCCTAAACTATTAAGTGGTCCAAATAACATGTTTAACAGAAGGACAACAGCGCACTCTTTTATATATATTTTATATATATATATATATATATATATATAACAAAAAGTTTAGGTGAGTTGGTTCCTAGGGGTTCACAGGATTACAGCATGTCTCCGGGTTCAAAGAGAGCTTATAGAGATATTTACAAATCACCTACCAATAAAGTCCTCACATCTGTGAGATTTGAACCCACAACCTTCTGATTAAAGGCCAACCCTTTACCAACTGGACTAACCTTTTTAAGAATGATATCACATTGTTTAATAGTTTAGGATACCCAATGCTCTTTAAACCCAAATTTAACATCATTATTTCATAATCTAAAAATGGAAACAAAGAGGGTTGGAAGACAATAAAACTTAAAACCAAATACTGGAGAGTGGAGACATACATAATTTGGAAAAGAGTGGAGGCATACATAATTTGGAAAAGTTGTTGACTAACCAATTCATTAATTAAATCAAATAGAAAACACTGATCAGAATTATCGGTTCAAAGCTCAAAAGTTAACTTTATGGATCTCCATTCAACAAGACGATCTTCTTAACGCTGATTTCTTACCAACTCAATAGTTTGTCTGTTGACAAGAAATGAAGCAATTAATACATATAATTCCATATATAGCTATATCCAACAACTATATATAGCTAGTTTCTCTTCTTTCTTTTTCATATATTGAAAATAGGACATTTAAATAGACATAGCTATTGGCTTGAAATAGCCATGTAAAATAATTAAGCAAGAGGAAAGAACAATCAAACCCAAACTTACTTTATGAAATAATAAGTGTTTTAACTTTAAAGTCGGTGCAAATTCTTGATTACAAGATAAAGTGGTCCGGCGACTTTATTATAACACCTCGTGCTGCCATGCATGCATCTTGTGCATATATTGTTAAATGTAAGGAATTTTTTTAAGTGTCATATTCTTTTCAAATAAAATCCAAGTGGGAGCATTATATCACAAGTTCAAATCCTAAAAATAGCCTTTCCGATTGTGGAAATAAGGTTGCTTACATCTATCATTCTCCAGACCTCACCTGGTGGAAGCCTTGTGCACTAAGCCGCCTTTATTCTTTTCAAATAAAACCCTTTAAAATGAAACGATAAAGCTTAGACTTCATCGTTAAGAATTCCTCCTATGAGTTTGATATATATAGAATCCATTCACTTGCAATATCTATTATTGTTCGTGTACAACTTGACTAATGAATTGTGTTACGTACCGTGCAACTGAAGTTATATATAGCATCATGATATTTAGAACAAAGATTTATATAAGGATAAAATATTATACAGCTAGCTCCTTAATTATTCTATCGTAAACCTTATCTTGAATTAGTTGTAATGCCGTGTCATGCTATAGATGTAGTCTTATTAGTTTGAACTATAGTCAACCACATTAGTGATAAGAGCTTAGCCACTTGGCCTAGCTAATCATATATATAGTCATGCTCATGCACCTTATCCAAGAAAATGAAAAGACCAAAAAAAGACGTACCATCCATATTCTCCCTTGTTGAAAAATATTAAATTATATCAAAGATCCAGTTTTGTCATTGTTAGAAGGGATCTGATGTGTTTTGTTATGTCATTTCACTTTCGGAGGGGGAGTCAAAATAATTACAAAGGATATCACTCGATCACGCTTGTATAGCTCATAGGTCATGGGCTATATAGCTAGTTGGACGTGGATGCTTATTAGTGTCGGTTCTGCCTCCACCCTAATTAAACCTCAAAATTATGGTCATAGTTTCTCGGAAAGATAACTTGTTTATGTCACTAATAATAATGTTTGGTCCATAATAGACCCCACACTGGGCACCAGAAAACAACGACCTCACACCCACCTCGCTCATTGAAACCCTCCTTAGCCCTCACACTTTCTCTGAGTGTATCTTAAGCCTCCACCACTTGAACCCTCTAATTCTCTAATTCCTAGCTTCCCTCACTAATAGCCTAAACACCATGAAGAAGATCAATCTGTTACTCAGAAAGTGTAAGAGCTTGTCCAGGCAATTGGGAAGATCATCCTCCTACAGTAGCCTCAGATCCAAATCTGTGAAAGACGACGTCGTTGTGTCACAAGAAGATCATGAGCAGTGTGTGACTATATATGTTGGGAGTACGAGGAAGAGGTATGTGATAAGCTCAAAGTATGTGAAACATCCTCTGCTGAATGCTCTCATCCATAAATCGTCGTCAAAACAAAACGAAGATCATAATAATGTGTTGGTGGTGAACTGTGAGGTGGTTCTTTTTGATCATCTGTTGTGGATGCTGGAGAATGCAGATCCTAATAACTTTAGTTCTGAGTCTTTGGAAGAGTTGGTACAGCTCTATGTCTTCTAATTAATTAAAACTTCGTTACGGTCTTGCATTAATTCTCTAATATATTCAAGCTATTAGCACATCTCTAGTGGTTCTACAGTGCTCGGTTGTTCCAAGTTCTAACTCATTTCTTGGCGTCTATCATTCTTTTGTCATAATAATGAATAAATGGCCTTTATGCAAGCATATGTTTATGTTGTAGATTCTGTGTTTTAGTGTAGCAGATCAATTGGAGCGTACAGATCACTTTGAAACTAACCCATTCAGACTCTGCCAGAACCATGCATAATGCTATTCATCCTTTGATTTTTTTTTTTATATATATAAAAAAACTCAGTAGTTCTTGATCTGGAAGACGTTACCTTCATTTCTGGTTCATCAAGTAGATTCAATTCAATTTATCTAGTGCAATCAAAATAGGTATAGAGACATCGATTGTTCATTTGATTATAACTGGAAATTGATGCTTTTGATACATGGAAAATTCAACTTCTTAAAAGTATTTGGAACTGTATTTTATAAAATGTTTGTATAAAATAAATAAAAACAAGTTTAAATTTTGTGGATTCCTTCTCTCTTAGTTCCTATGCTTTTTTTAATATGGCGATATAAACTTTAGGTTAGTTTTGAACACCACCTAACTATATGTTAGAATAATGCGAGGAAGTGACTCTAACAGATTTAGCAAAATCGATGTGTCCACCAACTCAGACTTTTTAACACAATATTTAAGGATGTTTAGTTTAATTAATTGCAAATAGCCCAAATTTATGATTATCGATTGGAAAGGAAATATGTTGGACGCTAAGGAGGAAGCTATTATAGCTGTGATCCCACAATCGTAAATAATGAGATCCAGCAATTGGAATGCCAGTATAAATCTTAGCCTTTCAAGTATGAACTGGCGGTCCCATAACAACACTATCTTTTACTTTTATTGATCTTTTTGGGATGCTAATGTTTGTTTAGATCACGTTTGACACTTCCAAAAATGTTTATTCATGTAAATTTAAATAAAACTCTTCTAACATATTTACCTTATATATTATAAATCGCAATTTTAAAACTATTTTTAAATATTTCAATCGGTATTCCAAATAAACACTAAATTAGCTCCACAGGCTCCACACTTAACTTAAGAAATAGGCAATGGAAATAAAAATAGGGAAAATCCACTTGGGGGCCCTTTTTGGAGAAAAAAAAAATCCTAAAAGGGGCTCCAAGATTCTGAAAATCCAAAAAAAAAGGCCCCAGGGCCTTTTCTGGGATTTTCAGAATCTCGTTAGTTCTTAATGGAACTAATATAGTTGTTAACCAGGGCTAATATTGTTGTTAATGTGACTGATTTAGTTGTTAAAATATTGTTGTTAATGCGACTGATTTAGTTCTTAACGGGTATTGATTTAGTTGTTAATGTGACTGATTTAGTTGTTAACGAGATTCTGAAAAATCCCAGGAGCCTTTTTTGGGATTTTCAGAATCTTGGAGCCCTTTTTAGGATTTTTTTTTCTAAAAAGGGCCCCAAGTGGATTTTCTCATAAAAATATGAGCCAGGACGAAGTGCATTTTATTTAGGGAAAATTACGCGCAGGTCCCAAGGAAATAAAAAAATTACAAAAAAGTCTCTTAAAATCACCAAATTACACAGAAGTCCCAAGGGACTTTTTTGATATTATTTGTATTAATAACAGGAAATGTCATATTTACAACAACATTTAAACACTTGACCATTTACAATAGAAAAAGTCATATTTACAACAGGAAATGCCCATATTTACAACAACATTTAAACACCTGGATTTTGAACGTAGAGGGGTCATTTACAACAGAAAAAGGCTAGATTTACAATAGGAAGTGCTGTATTTACAACAAATTTTAAAATCTAGCCATTTACAACAGAAAAGTTATATTTACAACAGGAAATACCTATATTTATAACAACATTTAAATACCTGAATTTTGAACGTAGAGAGGTCATTTACAACAAAAAAGTCTAGATTTACAACAGGAAGTGCTGTATTTACAACAAAATTTAAAATCTGGTCATTTACAACAGAAAAAGCCATATTTACAACAGGAAATGCCTATATTTACAACATTTAAAAACCTGGATTTTATTTCCATACAAATAATATCAAAAAAGTCTCTTAGGACTTTTATATAATTTGGTGATTTCAAGGAATTTTTTTATATTTGTTTTTTGTTCCTTGACACCTGCGCGTAATTTTGCCTTTTATTTATGCATATTTAGCGTACAAATTGAATCAACTAATGATTATTACATTATCTGATCGTTTGAGCATATGAAATTCAAATATTATGTGGAATTATTATCAATTATTAAAAATAAACCGACTTCAACTTCAATTAATTATTAAGAATGGGAATTCCAGGCATAACTTCCTTAAAAAAAAAAAAAATCAAGCGAAATCAATTTCATGGTGGAACAATTAAAATCAGTGTTATTTGATTAAAAGCTTTTTTTTTTTAACAATGATTAAAAGCTATTAGCTATCCAATTTTATCAACCATGTGGACAAAAACATTTTTTAAAACAAAACTTAATACTACCTCCGGTATTAATTATATGAACACTTTTATAGTATAAATTACACTACAAAAATGTTCCTATAATTAGGACCGAAATAAGTAGTATCTACTATATACTAAATCTCCATGCTTATTGTCATTATACAAATAGTTATATTCTATAAAAACACTATTGTATCTATAATACTCCCTTTATTCTAAGTATAACAAACAGATTAAAGAAACTAAATAAGTTATTTAATCATATAATATGTTGTGCATTATTATTAAATAATATATAAGTTTATAAGTTAGACAAAATAGTTTAGAAAAAAAAACGATAAATATAAATACTTTAAAATAATTTAATTAACTTCCTTAATATATTAAAAAAAAAAGTTAATTGGGTCTCATATAGGAAGAGAGGTAGTATTATTATTTTTTTCCTTATCAATATACGATATAAACTCTGACATCTTTTTCTTATACAATGCATGGGGAAAATGATAATTGAAAAATACTTGGATGGTATTCACTTTTCCAACATTTAAATCTTGCTGAAAAGACGCCTAACAACGTAATAAGGTTGAGGATTCACTATTCAGTTGATTTTCTCTTTCTTCCAAGAACAGGGGCTTTTTGGAATCTAGGTCCCCCAATTCGCCACTTCTTAAAGGATGCCATGGAGGATTGAGCTGCCTCATACACTACAAAAAAGCATGAACACAAATAAATTAAGTTACACAGATCAACATACTTCAATAAAAGAGAAAAAGTGGAGTTTGTAGACAAAGATAGGAAATGTGTTTTATTCCAAAAGTAGAATAAAACTCACAATTGATCTCTTCGTTTGTTAGAATTGACCAGAATTTTGTCGCAGCTGGAAATGCTGCAGTATGAGCCTTGGTGAGGACTTCCTTGTACCTATTCTTAAATGCAGACAAGAGCAGAAACCCAATTGTCCTATCACCAACCCTGCCATTAAAATAAAACAAAACGATTTACCCAAAACAGAAAACAAAAAACTTGTTGAGGCTGGCAGAAACTGCATGATATCATCTGAGATAGGATCATAAGACTAAGAAAGAAAACGTCTGTGGGAATGTGACTGTAAGCTTAGAGCCTTAGGCTCTGTTTGCATGGAGAGAAAAGGGAGGAGAAAATAAGGGAAGGGGATACTAGGAAGGAAAACTTCAAAAAATGGTTTAAAAAAATGTACTATTTTTTGGTGTTTCCCTCTTAGTCCCCCCCCCCCCCCCAATTTTCACTCCATCCAAACATAGGGTTAGTGAAATTAACAGCCTTTTGCTACAGCAAGAAACTGAAAAATACAATTAATAAGAGACTTACACAGGTGCTATCTTGCATCCAAATTCATAAAAGAATGGACACCGAGACCTCAGATCCACACTGGCACAATCAGCCTGAATCTCTAGTCTAGTCCTGAAATCAAGAACCACCAACTTTTAAGAGCAGATTCAGGCATAAATAAAACAAACACTTTATAACCCAAAATCAAAACCAATTCAGTATTAACTACAGCATTCCTCTTGTACATTTGGACACAAATGCAGATGATTTGCAAACAAGTTCTGTTAATAATGTTCAAGACTTCTATAAAGCAATTGAGAAGTAGCATTGGATCCAAATAAACTCAAAATCATTGACTAACAAACGTGGTAATATTAACTACAGCATTCCTCTTGTACATTTGGACACAAATGCAGATGATTTGCAAACAAGTTCTGTTAATAATGTTCAAGACTTCTATAAAGCAATTGAGAAGTAGCATTGGATCCAAATAAACTCAAAATCATTGACTAACAAACGTGGTAATATTAACTACAGCATTCCTCTTGTACATTTGGACACAAATGCAGATGATTTGCAAACAAGTTCTGTTAATAATGTTCAAGACTTCTATAAAGTAATTGAGAAGTAGCATTGGATCCAAATAAAGTCAAAATCATTGACAAACAAACTTGGTTTGCCTAACCACTATGTGTACCAGAATTAAGCAGATTATGCTACATTGGCATTGCTTCTAAATCATTGTCGACGTAATGATGAATTCTAAACATTACGAAAAGCGAAGCCTACAAATTCCTAACAAAGCTATGATTTGATAATTACTTTTGATCAAAACAAGGGGGAATGTTGATCGATACTACTTGTCTCAATTGTAGCTCATGAGCAAGCCAGAAAGGCAGCTCCACCTTGGAACCTGTTTCAATCTGAAATTCAAACATACTAGTGTCTAGTTAAATCATTAGAATTAGAGCAATGATTCGTTTTTCAATCATAAATGATTAGCAGTCCTTACATAATCAGTTTCAGAACCGGGATCTATTCCCACTCCTGAGGCTGCCTTTTGGAATATAACTGATACAATCTGTTGCAAGAACATGACAAGATATAGAGTATTAGAAAAAAGAAACTGATTGGGGTAGCTATACAGATCAGCAACTGTGTAACTCAGGCCTCAGCTGAAAAATGGAAGAGACTGAGAGGAAACAAATAATTATGCCTATTCTTCAATGGCAAACAATGATATATTGCATTTTATCCTGATATTTGTTACTCCAGACTAATCTTGTTAAAACCTAGTAGCAGTCCAAAACATCTTCAGCCACGTAGCAAGTTTAGGCTAACTACTAAATTTATTCATTTATTTACAGTATTGTACTTCAACATATTTACAGTATTATCCTTCAACATATTTACAGTATTATCCTTAAACATATCTTACTAACATCCCCATTCAATTTGACACGCTAAGAATAAAAAAAAAAGTAACTGGGGAATTTTTAGGAGTGTGATGACCACCTCTTCCTCTGTGATAATGTCATCAATGTCATAGTATTTTGCCATCTTACACCTCCAGATTGCTACTCTTCTTACACTTTATCTTGAGTCTTGACACATTAAAGACAACTTAGTGGAGAACTGCATACAAACACTTGAAAAATATCAGTGCGCTGAGATCTTTAATCTAATTGAACAGATAACTCGTACAATTGTGATGGGAGACCAATTAACTCGGAATGATTTGCCAGTCACAACCTTCCAAGTTAGAGGACATGAAAATCATTTAGACAAGCAAGTAGGGCCAGTGGCGGAACTAGGAAATATTTTTAGCCCGGGCTAAAAAATAAACATATTGAATTATTTACTAAATAGTATGACATAACATTGAAAATATAAATAAATAATAACAAATTTTCTATTCAAGTTGCTAATGTGGTATGCTTCATTTTTCTAAACAGAGCAAACAATTCATTTTTCTTGGGACAGATTATATGTAAAATAGGTTAACACTTTGTGTATATGTAGGGGGTCCATCTGCAAGCAACTCGATGCAAGAATAAATTTGCAGAAGATTCATGATCTAAACATTAAGCCTAACCAATTCATAAACAAAATGAGAGAACGCCACCATCCCACCAGCAGTCTGCCATGAGATATTTAATGCAAACAGATTCACAAAGGAAACTACACTTGGTTCATCCTAGCGTATATGCTAATCTATTCATCCTAGAATATTTTGAACCAGCAACCAATATTAAAATATTCCAAGGGCCACATCAAAAAATTATTCATATTCAAAAATCAAAAAATTCATTTTACGGGTCAGAAGCGGGTGACCAACATGGAGAAAAAGGGGCAGGATTCTAGACACTTGTAATAATATAAAACTTCAACGAAACTGCAAACTAGTACTTCGACTAGTAACTACTAACAAGAAATTGTTGTGGTATATAATCAGTTGGTGCATTGGATGTTAGAGACATTACAAGCGCATATGTAAAATCACAATATCCCAATAGAAAATGGGAAAAGAAAGAAGCAGGGGCCATAACTTCAATTCTTCCCACAACTTAGAAATTGCTCTCTCTCTAGGAGTCACATTTACAAATCTGCAACATGGTTGATAAAATAAAGTATAATTGAATTATAGGCACTGGACAAGTAACACTCACAGCCTTACAGTTACTATGTGGTAAAAATTTAAATTCACGACAGCATTTGTTCTAGAATAGTGTCTGTCATAGCACGAATTCATAAACACAACCAGAAGATCATATTGCATAGCAAAGACCACAAGGTGAAAGGACCAGTGATCTCCAGACTCGATCAGGGGAAAAAAATGATGCAAAACGAAATAGGCAGTGGCGGAAGGAATCCCATACCTAATGGCGAGCCGACACTTCAGTGGCGGACGACCTTCAGAAAAAATGTCCGACCTTCAGGGCACAAGAAGATAGCAGAACCTATGAAAAATAAACAATAAAAGAAATTTGTAATATATGAATACAAATGCAAAACAAAAATGGCAGAAAGATACCCAAGAAAGGCCAGAATGGATTCCTTCCAAAGTACCGAGAACGAAAGAGGAAGGTTCGAGAGTCAGGGATAAGGCTCGCGCGGGAAAAGGGGTTTCTGCTATAAGGTTTGCGCGGGAAAAGGGGTATTCCCCTCTATAGCGCGGCTCTATTTTAAAGTGATTTTGGGGGGAAAATGATAATATTAAAACTCCATTTTTTTTTTTTGATATAACAGAAGGAAAATGCCAAAAAATTACATTAAAGAAACTAGAACAATGGAGAAATAAATCCCAAGCACACTCCTCACACTCCTAAATGAATTGGACAATCCTCAAATATAGCTGAATCCGAGATTCCCATCTTGGCTAACACGTCCACAATCCGATTAATTTCTCTTGGCACATGCCTAAACAGCAGCTCCCAATCCTTGCTCTTGAATTCCTTTATCTGCTCCAACAGTAAGCCGCCAGCGTGGAAATTGTCATCAAGAATTCTATTGATAACCTCCAGAGAATCAGACGCAAGGATAATCCGCTTTAAACCCAAATCCTCCGCAGAAATGACATCGCAAACACCAATGTGTTTCTTAAAACCAGTAACCCATTCCCCTCTACTATTTCTGATAAGGCCACCACAATCAGCCCTGGATGAGTTCAGCACCATAGCGCCATCCGTGTTAATTTTAAACCACCCCACCGGCGCCTTCTGCCAACGACTCGACTCCATCTGTGTGTTAAAAGAATCCGCAAAGGTCCCTTCCTGGAATTCAGATTACGTTTTTTTCATTATCTGCTTCTTATCTGTTTTTCTCTCTAATCAAAGAGATGAAGCATTTTTTTTTATCTTTTTTATATATTCTATTTATTTATTATACATTGCTTGAAATATTTTTTGCATGTGGTATTTCAAATTAATTAATTTCTATAATATTGGTGTTACATAAAAATTATTTCGAATGCAGGGCGAAAATTAATTAATTTTAGATGAGTGTAAAAAAAATTTTAACGCACCAAATAATTTAATCTAAATAAATAGAATATATTAAATATTTAAAAAAAACTAAAAAAATCTCTCATCCCTCAAAAACATATAAAAAGCCCCTAATAGCCTATTAAAACTCCAATTGAACTAGGTTGTTTGGTCCCAAAAAAAACAAAACAAAACTCGGGTTGGATTCAGCCTTTAAGTCGTCTTATATTGGAATAAGCAATGACTCGGCCCAATTTTCTTTGTTCAGTTGGATTGGATTGGTAGGAGCTTGTTTGATTTGAGAGCGTTTTCAGCAAAAAAAAAAAAAAAAAAAAAAAAAAAAAAAAAAAAACAGTGGGAAGAGCTGTAGAGAAAAAGCCCGGTCTGAGGTGTTTGGAGTGGTTTTTAAAAAAAAAAAAAAATTGGCCTTTTACAACAAAGCTTCATTATTTCAAAAGCTCATGGAGGGGAGTTGACTGGCAAACAACGTGTGAATTTTTTTTTAAAAAAGGGTAAAGATTCTCACAAACATCACCGCAAAAGGGTAACGGTCTATGGCATCTGAGAGCTTGGGACATAAAAATATGTTGATTCTGAGATCGTCGGAAGAAGAAGACCAGCTTGCTAGAAGCTCAAAGAAGATTAAGAATGGGATAGAGGGTGATGGGAGAAATGACTTGGATGATTAGTGGCCAAAGTTGGGGGAATGTTCTCGGCCTTATATTGTAGGAGGCTAGTCTTTTGTAGATAAGCTGAAGGGAACTTGTAATGAAGAGGAGGAACGGACATGCAATGGTGAAAAAGATAAGGTTGACTTATCCGATGATACGATGTCTGAAGATTCTTTGGAGAATGCGGGGCCGGAGGTAAAGGAAGAGCTCTATAAGATAATAGAGAGTTTAGTGAGGAACTTTCCTACGTTCTGCTTCTCAAACCGGATGAAGACGAGACTGTATAAATCGTGGAGTAATGCAATAATAATTAAACTTTTGGGAAGAAATATTGGCTTTATGGCGCTGGAAAAAAGACTGCAGTCATGTGGGTGATAATTGAATATTTTATACACTTCTTTTTATCTATTGATTAATAATTTATGACTTTTTAGTTAATAAATAATGGCTTTTATACTTATTTGGGCTTTGGGGCCTTTGATTATATTTTAGCCATTTTTATTAATAAAATTCCAGTTTTACATTGCTTCACTAATCTTACCATAACTCTTGAACCAGACATCGGATTTGCCTCATTTTTGTTTCATATTTCATATGATTCAGAGAGCTACAATTGTTATGAAGACATGAAGGGTAAATTCGGACAAGAAGGCGGTCGATTTTGAAGCCAAAGTCAGATGTTTTATTTGGGCTCGAATTTGTGATTAAAGCCCATTCTTCATTATTTTCTGTTTTGGGCCTGGATTATTGATTGGAGCCCCATTTCGTTTTTCCATTTTAGGTTAAGTGAGGTAGCAGCCACAAACACTTATCATTCACGTTTTTATTCTGTTTTGAGGATTAAACACAGAAGTTTCAAATTCTCTGAAATGTTCTTCGTGTTCTTCATCTGTTCTTCGTTTTTCCCAGCCATGTTCGGCTAAACTTCTGTGGTTAACCCAACGTTGAGGATTCCATGATTCATCCAGAGAACTCGTACTTAATCGGTAACTTTACTCGTTTTCGTTTTCATCTTATCGGATCCGATTTACGGAAATAGTTCGAATATTAGATTTAATATTCGGTTTGGTTCATCCCAATGATCGAGTTTGAACTAGGTTAGAGTGTTCTTTGTGCGATTGCACAAGTGAGACGCCACTTGTTCGGACAGATTCTAGACGATCGTCTAGTCGAGGGATTTCGGACGAACGCAGAGATTTCGGTTCGTCGTAACCAAACGCGAGTTCGTTTATATTTCGTTCAAGGAAGGAAGTTTCGGAATCTAAACGTTGGGTTGATCGTTTTAATCTATTTCAATCTCGTTTTAATGCTTTTCGCATATTTCAGATTGGTTTTAGTTTATTTTCGTTTTAATCTTTTAAAATCAAAAACCCCCAATTTTACTTATTGTTCGTTCCCCTTTATTCGTTTTAAACCCACTTTGCAAATTCCTTGAGAGAAACGACCCAGGTTACATTATACTGCAAATCCTTTTCTAATCTGGTTATTTTGTGAGATGACGGCAAATCTCTGTCAAAATATGGCGCCGCTGCCGGGGAATTTGCATCGGTTTGATTAGTAACAGTAGTGTAAATAGCATCGTTTCAGTAGTTTAGGTGGTTTGGGTGGTGGACAGTAAATTTTTCTACCCAGATTACTCAACCAGGTCTTATTCACAAGGAATTGGGCATTCTAAGCAAGAGTCACTTCCTTTTAGGAAGTGAGGTCTCATCTATTTTCCCCAAATTCCAACGTTTAAGCCATTTGTTTGCTATTTTAAGTTCCAATAGATTCGTGTAAACCAAAAAATATTGAAAAAGTGGTTTAAACGATGGAATTTGGCTTAAATCGACGACCCACAGTGCCGAATGGACTGTGTTCGTCTTAAAATAGGGTTTTCCTTCAACTCACCAAAAATCAGCCCAATCGGAGTAAGTCATACAAATCTAAAATACCCGTTACGTCCCAACGAGACCAAAAAAAAAAAAAATATTCGATAGTGTTTTTGGTTTTGTTTTGTTCAATTTCTAACATAGGTTTTTGCTTTTGTGTTGTCTTAGCGTTTTTCTACTTTTAGTAAGTAGCTATTTTTACCATTTTTAGTGGCATTTTTGAGATTCTGATTTTCTGCAAATTCTGCCTTGTGTTTATGCTGCATGAGTACTAGGAGTACTATTAATCCGAAGACTTGTTGCCATTTGATCCTCGAAATAGAAAGAACAATTCTTCTTGCTAGAAGAGTTGTTAGGCTAAGTCGTGGGATTGATCGAATTTGACATTGAACTTGAGTCCGATTGTGTCCATTCCGTTGATCTTGACTCGATAGTACTTCGATAGTCTTGTTGTTTTCACGATTCTAGTAGCAATTTTGCTAACTCGAAATTATGGCGAGCAAGCAGCTCGTCCCACTTTGAAAGAATTAGCTACCCCGATGTGGGCAATCAAAATTTGTGTATTCGATATCCCGAACTTCGCTAACTTTGAACTAAAAAATGGTCTTATCCATTTGTTGCCCAAGTTTCATGGTCTTGCGGTGAATGTCCTCACGGGCATCTCAAGGAGTTCGTGTGGTGTGCGGCAAAGACAATGAAACCTCAAGCAATTGATGAGGACCACATTAAGCCGAGAGCTTTCCCATTTTCCCTAGATGGTGCGGCTAAGGATTGGCTATACAATTTGCAACCAACATCCGTTGGGAGTTGGGATGATATGCGAAGTTATTCCTAGTGAGGTTCTTTCCTTCCTCAAAAGCCATTGCTATTCGAAGGAGATCACTAGTGTTAAACAAATCAATGGGGAGACCATGTATGAGTATTGGGAGAGGTTCAAGCGATTGTGTGCAAGCTGTCCACACCACCAAATTTCAGACCAACTCCTGATTACATATTTCTATTCCGGTTTGTTACCGATGGATAAAAGTTTCGTGGATGCATCCAGTGGTGGGGCCTTAGATGGCAAGACACCTGAAGAGGCCCGAGAGTTGATATCTACTATGGCTGCTAATTCTCGCAATTTGGCACCGGGGCTAATGGTACTCCGTTTACCATATTCAAACACCTCCGGTCCGACGATTCTCGAGAGAGATTGGAGAATAGACTTGATGATCGACTTCCCTTGTGAGGCGGTTGGCGATGACCAGACAGTACAATCTTCCCTCCTCGCATTGGGTACTCATGTGGGTTCGTTTCGACCCTTGTCATTCTATCGATTCTTGCCCTACTTTGCATGATCCCGCTTATCAAGACCGGTCGGTAGGCTGCGGTAGGTGTTTTTCCGGGAAAGCCACAATACCAGAGAATAATGCTTATTCTAATACTTACAATCCGGATGGAGAAATCACCCCAATTTTTGTTGGAACCGAATCGAACCGAATAACCAATATCGCGTGAATTGGGAATTACCCAATGAGACAAGACGGACTACGAATTTCCAACAGCTAGTCTGCGCACCTCCTTTACCAAAGCACCACCTCCTCGACCGGCCATATGTGCACCTCCACGGGCGGCACAACAACAGACTAGTACCAAGTAGTAGTGGTGGTTCCTCACTTGAAGATATGATGAAGCAATTTGCCACAAACTCTATACAGTTCCAACAGCAAACTGAAACTTCCATTCAGAGTTTGCAAACACAAATTGGCCAATTGGCAACATCACTAAATCAGCTTCAACCCCAGGGATCCAACACTCTCCCTTCACAAACAATTCCTAATCCTAAAGGGAATGTGAGTGCTATCTCCCTTCGATCTGGCAAGCAATTGGGGGAACCTAAACCAGCTGTAGATATGACTTCCACATCAGAGAGAGAGTCAGACAATGTGAAGATTGACTCTAAAAACAAAAAGGCAATGCAGCAAGGTGAAGAGGAAGACATTCCCATTCCTCTTCCTTTCCCTCAGAGAGCCCCTCGATCCAAGAAGTTGGCAGAAAAAGCACAAGAGAAGGATATACTTGAGACATTCAGAAGAGTAGAGATCAACATTCCTCTCTTAGATGCAGTCAAACAAATTCCTAAATATGCCAAGTTTCTCAAGGAGTTATGCACTAACAAGAGGCGACTGAAGGGGAATGAACGAGTGAGTTTGAACCAGAATGTATCAGCCCTCATCTAACCTACCATGCCTCGCAAGTGCAAGGATCCATGGACGTATTCTATCCCTTGCCTTATTGGTAATTACAAATTTGATGATTGCATGCTAGATTTAGGTGCTTCTATAAATGTCATGCCTGCATCTATCTATAGATCTCTTGGTCTTGGTCCCTTGCGTCCAACCGGTGTTATTGTTCAATTAGCTAATAGGAGCAATGCCCATCCTTTCGGTTTAGTTGAAGATGTATTAGTCAAAGTTAATGAATTGATATTCCCCGCTGATTTTTACATCTTAGATATGGAGGATGAGTCTTCTATCGTAGATCACCAATCATTCTAGGGAGGCCTTTCATGAAAACAACTAGGACTAAGATAGATGTGTATTCCGGTACTCTTTCCATGGAGTTTGGTGATATTTCGTGAATTTTAATATCTTTGATGCCATGAAACATCCTAGGGAAGAGCATTCGTTTTACGTATTGATGTGATTGATGATCTTGTGGATGATGTTCTTGCTGATTGGTGTCTTGATTATCCCGATTTTTCATCCGAGAGTGATTATGCCATTTGTGCATGTCTTGATAATGAATGGTGCTGTTTGCACCCATTTGGTTAATGCTGCATTATTTGGTGATTCTGACTTGTTGGGTGATTCTGCATTACTTGTAGATTTTGATATTGATTCTGAGTTTGAGCTTCATCCTGATCCTGATGTGCATCCTGATTTTGATTTTGATGAACTTAACTCTGATTTTGATGAGCTGAATTCTGATGTTAACATTGAGCTGTGTAGACATAGTTCTTCTGCTTCTTTGAATGTGGTTTCAGGCATTTCCAGTGTGATGACATCTGAGTTGTTGCAACAACCACCCAAGCTTCTTCCTTCCACTGAGCAACCACCCAAACTTGAGTTGAAATCACTTCCAGATCACTTGAAATATGCATTTCTGGAGGTGGATGAACAGTTGCCAGTCATTGTGGCAAATAACCTTATGCCTGATCAAGAAGAGAAGCTGCTAAGCTTATTGAGGGCGAACAAGAAAGCCATTGGGTGGACATTAGCCGACATAGTTGGCATCGGCCCTTCCATGTGCATGCATCGAATTACGTTGGAAGAGGACTCTAAGCCGGTGAGGCAACCTCGAGACGCCTTAATCCCCTTATCCTTGATGTGGTGAAGAAGGAGGTCACTAAGCTTCTACAAGTTGGTATCATCTATCTCATTTCGATAGCCGTGGGTTAGCCCGGTCCGGTGGTTCCTAAGAAATCCGGAGTCACCGTGGTAGCCAATCGAAGAATGAGCTCATTCCTACTCGAGTTCAGAATAGTTGGAGAGTTTGCATTGACTATAGGAGACTAAACCAAGCCACTCGCAAGGATCATTACCCTTTACCTTTCATTGATCAGATGTTAGAGCGATTGGCTGGAAAGTCTCATTACTGCTTCCTGGATGGCTACTCCGGATACTTCCAAATCCATATTGCTCCTGAGGATCAGGAGAAGACGACCTTCACATGCCCCTTTGGAACATATGCCTACCGAAGGATGCCTTTTGGCCTCGCAACGCACCCGGTACTTTTCGGCGTTGTATGGTGAGTATTTTCTCCGAGTTTCTAGAGGACTGCATGGAGGTCTTTATGGATGATTTCACCGTATATGGGTCTCGATTTTGATGCATGCTTAGCTAATTTGTCTAGAGTTTTGCATAGGTGCATTGAGTCTAATCTTGTGCTTGAATTATGAGAAGTGTCACTTTATGGTTGAGTCGGGTATAGTCTTGGGACACATAGTGTCTAGGAAAGGGATTGAGGTAGACCCCGCTAAGATAGATGTGATTCGCCTTGCCTTACCTCGTATCGTCGTGCGGGAAGTTCGCTCTTTTCTTGGTCATGCGAGGTTTCTATCGGCGTTTCATTAGGGATTTGATAAGACCGCCCGACCCTTGTCCAACCTTCTGCATAAGGACACTGACTTTGTATTTGATGATGCTTGCAAGGCGGCCTTCGACCATTTGAAGCGTTGCCTGACTACAACCCCAGTGATCCAGCCCCCTGATTGGTGTATTCCCTTTGAGTTGATGTGTGATGCTTCCAACTATGCGGTAGGTGCTATCTTGGCACAACGGGTCGATAGAGCATCTCATGTGATTGCATATGCCTCCAAGACTTTGGATCCCGCTCAGTCTAATTACACCACGACTGAAAATGAGTTGTTGGCTATTGTATTTGCTTTTGATAAGTTTAGGTCATATCGCTAGCTAGTAGAGTAATTTTTTTCTCGACCATGCGCTTTAAAGTTCCTTTTGAAAAAGCGAGATGCTAAGCCACGACTCATCCGGTGGATGCTATTGCTCCAAGAGTTCGATGTTGAGATTCGAGACGTAAGCGGAGCACAAACCGGGTAGCCGACCACTTGAGTCGTATCAACCATTCTTCTTCTCACCCCTCTTCTATTCGGGATGATTTTCCGATGAGCGGCTTCTACTGTTTGCAAGATAAGCTTCCATGGTATCGATCTTGTTAACTACTTGGTCCGGTGTTTTGCCTATAGATTCTACTAGGGCCCAAACTCTTAAATTGAAGAGTGAGTCTAAATATTATGTTTGGGATGACCCTTATCTGTGGAAATTTTGTAGTGATCAAATAGTTAGGAGATGTGTGCTTGATCATGAGTTTCACTCTATATTGCATTTTGCTCATGCTTCTGCCTGCGGTGGTCACTTTGGACCCCAAAGAACTGCTAGGAAAGTGTTAGATAGTGGATTGTTTTGGCCTTCCTTGTTTCATGATTCCCATCTGTTCTGTAAGTCATGTGATAACTGTCAGAGAGTAGGGAGTATCTCCCGTAGGCATGAGATGCCCCAAAACCCTATATTGTTTTGGGAGATCTTTGATGTTTGGGGTATTGATTTTATGGGTCCATTTCCTGCTTCATATGGTTATACTTACATCCTGCTAGCTGTTGATTATGTCTCGAAATGGGTTGAGGCGAAAGCCACTCGGACTAATGATTCTTCTGTGGTGGTGGATTTTGTTAGGTCTAACATTTTTCGCGGGTTTGGCATTCCTAGAGCTATTATCGGTGACCGGGGCTCCCATTTTTGCAACCGAAGCATGGGTGCCTTGTTACGCAAGTATGGAGTGCTTCACAAGGTCTCCACAAGATACCATCCTCGGACCAATGGTCAAGTGAAGTCTCAAATAGAGAGATTAAGCAAATCCTTCGAAGACCGTTAACTCTACCCGGAAAGATTGGAGTAAGCGATTAGAGGATGCTTTGTGGGCATATCGCACCGCCTACAAGACTCCGATTGGGATGTCTCCTTATCGGATTGTCTTTGGTAAGGCATGTCATCTTCCGGTTGAGTTGGAACATCAAGCCTATTGGGCCATTAAGCGGTGTAACATGGATTTGGCTAAGTCGGCATGGAACGGAAGCTGCAGTTGCAAGAGTTGGATGAGCTTAGATTGGATGCCTATGAGAGTTCGCGGTTGTACAAGGAAAAGACTAAGGTGTTCCATGATAAGCATATTCTAAGGAAAGAATTTTCTGTGGGCCAGAAAGTTCTTCTGTTTAACTCCCGTTTAAAGTTTATGCCTGGTAAGCTTCGATCTAAATGGGATGGCCCTTTTGAGATCACTAACATATTTCCATTTGGTCTTTGTTGAGCTATGTGATCCACCCACGGGGAGAACCTTTAAGGTAAATGGGCATCGGCTCAAGCAATTTCATGAGGGATCCAAAGAATAACTCGAGGAAGCAGAGATTCTCCTCATTGATGCCACTTATCCTCCTTAAACCCTTGGGGAGTATTCTTCTTTCTTCTCCCTCTTTCTCTTTTATTTGTTTTCATATTTGCACTTTGCTTTTCAAAAATAAATACAGTCTATCTTTTTATGATTGCTACATATTATGAACTAGGACATTTTGGTTTTAATGGATCATTCTGTTTGATCTGCGATTCTTGACTCTTCGATTACATATCTTGGTAGTTGATTTGATGTTGTTGATTGCCTAAGTTGGTATTGACCTTGTGAGGTTTTGGGCCTGCATGAATGGGATTCATCTTTTGCCATTCTTTCTTTCATATGTGCATCTGCTCCTGGTTTGTGTTCTCTAGAACTTGCTCATTTTCTTTTTGAAACTACATTTTTCACTTACATGCATAAATATGATAGAAGCTTGTTTTCTTTCTTTTATTTTCCCCACTTTGGCCAAATAGCTTTCCCTTGCATTATGTTTCCTTTGCTAGCCCATTTGTGCCTTTTCGACTCATTCTTTTCTAAGTCACATTACAAGCCTAAGCGTAAAACCATTTTATTCCGCACCTTGGAGATTTATTGAGCATTGGTTTCACCTTGGTTTTGTGTTTAAGTGTGGGGGTTGCTCGGGAGTGCAACAGTTTAAGTGTGAGGGGAGATGTTTGATTTTGTCATTGTGATTATGTATATAGTTCTTCAAAAAAAAAAATCAAAAAAACAAAAGAAAAGAAAAGAAAGAAAAGCAGAAAAAAGAAAGAAAGAAAATGCTTAGAAAGAAATGAAATTTATGAGTAAAATAAAAGTTTTTATATATAGAGAATGATTGTGTGAATCAATGCTCTTTTTAATTTCTTGGGTGCTTAGCCTCTCATTCCATACTATTACCTACCTTCACCCTAACCCTATTACAACCTTTAATAATAAGCTCTCTTGATTTGTGCATGCATGTGTTATGAGTAGTGGAGACGTAGAAATTGAGCAAGCTTATGGTAGAACAATTTTCTTGAGTAGAATTTGAGCGATACACTTATCTACCTTAAACACTTGAGAGATTGATTGATTGAGCGCATCATTTGAGAGACCATCATTTGTGATTAGCATCATTGATTGAGATTACCAGGAATTGTAATTTGAGATGAAGGGATTTTGGGTCTTGATTGATTGGTTCTAATGAAGCTTTGTGTCCCTTGTTCAATTTCTCGCATTGTTAGCAATTTGTAGAAAAGAAGAGTTTCTCCTTTACATCTTTTTCTTTGAATTTTGCTCGGGAGTGCAAAAAGATAAGTGTGGGGGAATTTGATAATTGAATATTTTATACACTTCTTTTTATCTCTTGATTAATAATTTATGACTTTTTAGTTAATAAATAATGGCTTTTATACTTATTTGGGCTTTGGGCCATTGATTATATTTTAGCCATTTTTATTAATAAAATTTCAGTTTTACATTGCTTCACTAATCTTACCATAACTCTTGAACCAGACATCGGATTTGCCTCATTTTTGTTTCATATTTCATATGATTCAGAGAGCTACAATTGTTATGAAGACATGAAGGGAAAATTCGGACAAGAAGGCGGTCGATTTTGAAGCCAAAGTCGATGTTTTATTTGGGCTCGAATTTGTGATTAAAGCCCATTCTTCATTATTTTTTGTTTTGGGCCTGGATTATTGATTGGAGCCCCATTTCGTTTTTCCATTTTAGGTTAAGTGAGGCAGCAGCCACAAACACTTATCATTCACGTTTTTATTCGTTTTGATGATTAAACACAGAAGTTTCAAATTCTCTGAAATGTTCTTCGTGTTCTTCATCTGTTCTTCGTTTTTCCCAGCCATGTTCGGCTAAACTTCTGTGGTTAACCCAACGTTGAGGATTCCATGATTCATCCAGAGAACTCGTACTTAATCGGTAACTTTACTCGTTTTCGTTTTCATCTTATCGGATCCGATTTCGGAAATAGTTCGAATATTAGATTTAATATTCGGTTTGGTTCATCCCAAGGACCGAGTTCGAACTAGGTTAGAGTGTTCTTTGTGTGATTGCACGGTGAGACGCCATTTGTTTGGACAGATTCTAGACGATCGTCTAGTCGAGGGATTTCTGGACGAACGCAGAGATTTCGGTTCGTCCAAAACCAAACGCGAGTTCGTTTATATTTCGTTCAAGGAAGGAAGTTTCTGGAATCTAAACGTTGGGTTGATCGTTTTAATCTATTTCAATCTCGTTTTAATCATTTCGCATATTTCAGATTGGTTTCAGTTTATTTTCGTTTTAATCTGTTTAAAATCAAAAACCCCCAATTTTACTTATTGTTCTGTTCCGCTATTGCTGTTTTAAACCCACTGCAAATTCCTTGAGAGAAACGACCCAGGTTACATTATACTGCAAATCCTTTTCTAATCTGGTTATTTTGTGAGATGACGGCAAATCTCTGTCAGTGGGCCAAATGTGGAATCATTAGGTTGATAAACATCGGTCATGGATATTATGTGGTGAAGTTCACAAATAAGGAGGACTACACTACTGCTCTTGTGGGGGGGGGGCCATGGATGATTTATGACCACTACCTAACTGTAACACCATGGGAGGCAAATTTCAGACCGAATAAGGCGATTATAGAGAAGGCGGCAGTATGGGTCCGAATTCCAAAGTTGCCATTGGAATATTATGATGAGGTTGCCTTGATGATGATTGGAAACAGAATAGGAAAAACTTTAAAAGTTGACATTAACACCTCATGTCAGCTGAGAGGGCATTTTGCCTGGATTTGTGTGCTAATTGAATTGGGTAAACAATTGATGCAGGGGTTCTATCTTGATAATGAGCCATTTTATCTTGAATATGAAGGATTGCACCTGTTGTGCACTACTTGTGGAATCTATGGTCATAGATTTGAAGGTTGTCCACAAAGAAAGCAACCGAATGAAGAAGGAAAAGAGGCAGGCAAGGCAGCAGAGGAGGTAGACATGGCAGCAGAGGAGGTAGGGGATTAACGTAGGGACTACCAAGACACGACAGAGCAGCAGAGAATAGTACAAAAAACTAAAAGGCGAAAAAAAGCAAAGGAGAAAACAGCTGAGTTGCCAAAGCATCAGAAAGTGGGGTCTAGATTTGAGGTGTTAGTTGAGGTGGATGAGGTTACTATAGTGGATAATCAAATGAAGAACATGATAAGGCGAGAGGACGTGGTCCCTGTGTGGAAGGCTAGAGAATAGAGTATCAGCAGGAAGGAATCAGTGAAGGAAAAAATGAATGGGATAAAGCATAACAAAAAGAAGGAGGTAGTTATGGAGGGAGTGGAAGGAGTAGCACAAAGGGAAATCGTACAACAGACATATAGGCGAGTGGAGAAACAGATGAGAGAGGTGAAAGGAGGTACGAGGAAAGAAATCTTGATGATAAAAAACACGCTACTCAGGAATTGGGAAGTGCAGTTGCAGTATGTGCCCCGAGGAAAGAATTCCCTGGCCAATGCATTAGCCAATGAAGGTTTGTCACAATCTGTGATATTTAATGTTTGTCCGCAACACTTAAGGACAATGCTTATGAATGATTGTATGAGACTTGATCCCCCTTTAGTGGCTATTAATATATAATGGTTGATGCCTCTTTTATACCAAAAAAAAAAAAAGCTCATGGAGGGAGCGGCTAGTGACACGTTTGAACATTTTCCTAACACATCTTGCAACTGCCCACTTTTAAATGGTGTGAGGTCAGCACATCTCCTACCATTTAATGATTTTCTTAAAAAGAAAAACAATTTTCCTTTTCTCTTTTTTATTTTTTTATAACTTTTTTTAATAATCTTTTCATCATATATATATGTGTGTGTAGTATTCAATCAATTTTATGTCATTTTCCATCTCAACTGACTTTTGAAATAATAATCCCAATACTCATCAGTTTAGAAAAAAAGTCATTTTTGCAAAAGCCAAACGGGCAATCCAAACACATAACATTTACAACATGACTTTTTTCTATCTTACTTTTGTAAAAGTCGGATAGAAAATAAGTCATCTTTCCTATGACAAACCCAAATCCACAAGAGTATCACATTTACTTTTGAGTTTTGATGAAGTTTTTATTAAATCATACATGATACTTTTATATTTTAATTTTTTTAAAAACAAAATTGTTGTAAATAAATGAATTTTTAACTAATACGGATTTTTTTAAATTGAGATTAATTAACCTTATTAGTTTTTACTGTTATGTTAATTAAAAAGACAATCAATAATTTTATATTCTTAACGGAAAAAATAAATAAATAGAGTGAAGAGTTTTTGTGCAAATGCAATACACAAAAATATTGGACATATTAATAGTCCTAGTTAGAGCCGGTTTGGAATCACGTTTCCAGCCTCAAGCCCATCTCGAGTAAGAAAAAGTCACTTTTGCCTCATTTATCTATTTGGTTCATCTCATCTAGCTTTTGGGTCCAAAGCCACGATATCATTGCACAACTTTTTGTTGTTTATGAAAAAAGTCATGGCAATAAAGTAAGAGGAAGAAGAGACACATTGATGAAAGAGAGAAATGGTACACGCTTGCCGATATATATAAAGATAAAACTATTGAAAAAAAAAAAACCCAATATTTTGAGATTAATAAAAATGGCCTAAAATTTTAATAATAAAATTTAACTATGAGAGTCCCAAGCTCAATTAATCTCCATCATTAATATTTAATTAATCTCTAAAATCTAAAAATATAAAAAATAAGATTCAATAGTCATATGTACCAAAATCATATTAAATATGCCTAATTAGATGTTTTTTTTTCCTGTAGACAATATTAATAAATTACTAACAACATTCAGATTTGGCAACTTGTTAAGAAATAATAGAAAAACACAAATGACATTAATTAGGATATGTGGCTATAATTTAATAAGATTCATATCATTTTTAGTCATTTTCCATTTAAACAAGCTTTAGTTTGAAAAAAAGTCACTTCTAATAGCATTAATCTAAACATAAATCACATTTACAATATGACTTTTATCCTACTTTAAGTTTAGAAAAGTCATATAAAAAAAAAAGTTAATTCAGCCACCGCCAATTCAAACGAGCCTTAGTCTTGCACTGGCTTCCCATTTGCGATAGCATCCTATGGGCAGCAATTAGTACTTGTTAATTGTGCGTTGTCTCTGTTGTTTCAAATTAAACAGTCAACTTATTAAGATTGATTGAAGGCCTTGTTAGAGCACTGTCTGGATTTGGTACTTTGATTTGTGACGAGTGTTTATGTACGTATCTTGTTTTCATTTACACAAGTGAAATCTGTAACCATTTATATGTGTTAGAGCAATCTGTTGATAAGTTAAATAAGAGTGAGAGCACAAGAGACTTGGTGAGATGATGATAATAGAAGCACTATAAGTAAGGGATGGATCACATGAATAAATAAATAAGATCCAAGGGAATAAATTAAAGATCCTTATAACTAGTTGATGGGGCCGGGGCAGGTGTGAATATTGAATCAGCTGAGATCAGAAACAACAATCCAGGACACAGCAGCAACAAATAGCAGCAAGACTGCAATTACAACAACAAACAATAATTAGTTATATCTCATTAGTTTCTTTCTTTCTTAATTAAGTACAGGATATACGGTATTGAGCCCAATTGTCTTAAGAAACACATACCCCAAAAACAAGCCATTGGAGTTAGATATTCCAGGGCCTTAGAAGACCTATTTTTAAGTAACATTCCCAATCTGGGCCTTATGCCACATACCTTTCTTTTGTTGTGAAAAAAGTTTAAGTGAGTCGATCAAGTTCTAAGAGCTCATCAGGACTATTAGTTCATGTTTCAAGGCTCAAAAGAGCTCTTTCATAAGTATCTAACAAGGTTCTCATATCAATAACGGGATTTAAACTTTAATGACCTTGTCGATTATATATGAGTCAACTCTTTACTGAGTGAACCAACCTTTTTTAGCATACATTCCTAGGGATTGTGGGTATGAAAGTATGAACATCCATATACATACCAGCCCTTCCAGAAGTCATCACCCCTAGTAACAGTGTGGTGTTGGTGGGTACCATTTGGGGCGTCGGTTGTGGGATACCCCGCAGGTGGTGGTGGTAGCGGTGGTGCTGAAGCTGAAAGATATCCTTCTACACCATATATAACGCATCTCAATATCACTCATCAATATTATATAAAAACATTCACACATATATAGTAATAAAATTGGGATGAAAATAGAGGATACAACTAATTTGAAAAATACTCATGAATTAAAAAAGAGAAACCCACGAGGGAGTGATTGTTGTTGATCATTGCTGGGACTCATCATGGTGATGATGAAGCAGAAAGAGAGGTAGAGTGGCTATATTTGTGCCGCTGAGAGATCAGGAAGAGCGATTTATATTTATATAGCTAAGTGAGTGATCGGCTTGCATGTTTGTAAAACAAACGCCTTTGATTTATCTGCAGGCGAACCAGGAGGACGGTGAAACCGATGCCCCTCCACTTGTTGTTTTCTGGCCGAATTCATATCTCAATTTCAAACCAATTCTTCACATAACGTCTCATCAATCTTTCTTGTCTTCTTCAGTGTTCCATTCGATTGTTTGAATTTGGCGAACATGTCAAAGTACGTAGAATCCTATTTAATTCCCTTCATTGACCTCTTCTTTTTATGTTCACTTGTGTTTGGACAATTCTAATGCGAACCTGATATCATTCTTCTTCTTCTTTTTTGGGCCACCTATCATCATTCTTATTTTACATTATAATCGGTCTGGTTCTTAATATAAGATATATTTACCTAATTTAATTAGATTAAAAAAGTTGGTTAAGTTAGTTAATATGACATGCATTTTCTATAACACCCTAATCATTTTCCTTAATTCCTTCCTTCCCTCTCCTCCTTGATTATGGCTAAGAGAGTATCAATAGGGATAAATTATGAAAATATTAAAAAATATAAAAACTATGTCTTATATTTAGGACTAACATCAAGTCCCCTAATATATCTTATATTAAAGATTAGAGGAGTAATTTTTGTTGTTGTTGAGAACATGTATTATCTTATTGGAGTCAATCATGTTCGAGGTATTGTTTGGCACTAAATATTTTTAATATAAAATAATAATCCAATCACATGTATTGACATAGTTCTTGGATGAACGACAATTGAGGATCTTGTAATAACAAAATTAATACAAAATATACAAAATGATACGTTCACAATTTAAACTTCGAAATTTACAACTTGAATCACCTCATTTTATATTTATTCTCTTACAATATCTTAATTTTCATTCCCTAAAAGTTCATTGGATAGGTCACGTACTAGATTCAATTAGTCTATATATGTGTCTGAGTGTGTGTGACCTTCTTGCATTAAGGGGAGAAACAATTGTTTTTTTTTGGTTCATGGCCTAGGTTATTTTCTCTTAATAGTATGAAAGTGGAATGGGCCAATAAACCCACTTCATCACTGGGTGGGAATTACAAAAGCCTTTCAATATACATATGTTGGGTTGCTAAAAAAAGAAAAAACACCCTCCACTTAACAAAAGCTGAAGCCAATGTGAGTTGGCATAGATGGTAAGGGATTCAGGATTAGGCGCAGGTGGGTGGGTTCGATCCCTCGCCGTCATTGGGACTCTTTGGTAAGCGATCTCGTAAGTCTCGATGATAGTCTTTCATGGGCGGCCGTCTTGCGCAGTGGGGCCCGATGTCGAACCCCTCCAAAACTTTTTTTCTTATAAAAACAAAAAAACAAAAAAACAAAACAAAAGCTGAAACTTTTTAATCTTTGCCCATCTCACTCATCATAATGCTCATACTTACACATACACAGTTGTCTGTCACGCACCTAAATATGTGTGTACATGTATTTGTTTGATACAGAAAAAGTTTAGCACTGCCATTAAAAGGTGGTGGGTGTTCCAACGAGGGAATCCCAAAAGCATATTACCAGACACATGCATACACACACATATATATAGTATATGTACATTTCACTCAGACAAACCCAAAAGTTGATAGTACAAACTTATGATCCGAACCAGAAAATTTGGTTCCTCGATCTAGAATGAGCATCTTTTTTTATTAATGCATGCCTAGTGTGAGTGTGAGTGTGAGATAAGAAACCAATGAATGCGAAATGACCTGCCTGTTCCATTGTGGGGAAAAGGAATTAATATATTATGCAGCACATGGAATTATGAAGCCCCATGACAGAAGATAATAGAGCGTGTATTGGGAAATGCTTTGTTCAGTGGTTAGAAAGTATTTTAGTAACTACTGGTATTCCATTGAGCACTAGCTATAACGTCTACATGAACCCCATTTCCCAAAAATCCCCCAACTTTAATTTCTCTTCCACTCATCACCCTTCACTGGGAATTGAATTCTGATAGTGAAGTTACACGTATCAGTAAAAAGTTACATACGGCCAAAAGAATCAAACGCTACTCTTTCTTTTCCTCCTTTCTTTTTATTTTTTCTTAGAACAATACTGCTGGCCGGGTCCACTTATTCTTCCACCCTTCAATTCCTTTTCATGAATGAATGAGTGCAATAATAATATCTCTCAAACCTAACGGTCAATTATTGCTTTTGGAGGTCTTGCAAGAGGACTCCATGAAGGTGCTAAGGTAATCGAAAAGCATGCCGCACATCTCTGTGTGCTTGCTGAGGACTGTGATCAGCCTGATTATGTTAAACTGGTCAAGGCACTTTGTGCGGATCACAATGTGAAATTGATGACGGTTGCCAGTGCTAAAACCCTCGGCGAATGGGCTGGTTTGTGCAAGATTGATTCTGAAGGCAAAGCAAGGAAAGTAGTTGGCTGCTCCTGTGTTGTTGTGAAGGATTTTGGGGAGGAGTCACCAGCATTAGATATTGTTCAGCAATACATAAAGGCTCAATAAGTTTGGGGCGATAACGAAATATGGAGAGCGTGAATGTCTTTGCGTAGAAACAAGGTCTTCAGTAGGCAGTAATCTTTATATTTTTGTTCGCGTTTTGTTGTGTGGAACATTAAGATAAGATCTTTTTGTTTTTGACTTTTTCCTGAGGAGTTGATGATTTGTATGCTTAACTTGTGGAAATTAAAGAGTTTTACTCTCAAAAAAAAAAAAAAAAATTATTGCTTTTGCTCAAACCTAGCTAGCTACCCTCTTTTCCAAGTACCTGATCGATCACCACAAGTAAGGTATGTTTCCAACACAAGATATAACGATAGCTCAACTTATTCTAAGTTTTTCATCATCTTATACAAGTTATATATATAGTTAAATCATATATACTAAATGTTGTATCAATCATGTAAATGAAGGCATCAAATTAAAGGAACAAACTTACAAAACTTATTCGTACCAAACCGCAATCAATATTGGATTGGAAGTTATCCTAAAACCAAAGTTTGAAAAGTAAGCTAGCTAGGAAAGAGAGAGAGAGAGAAGCTAAGGGAAGGAACTAGTAGTACTGTTTGTTTCAGTTTCACGACGAAGAACCTCATTCATTAATTATCACAACAACCTCTTTTTCTCTCTCACGCACACTGACACATAGAAAGAGAAGACTGACATATTCAAAGTTTGGTTTCATATTATATGCTTGAATTGTGGAGGAGATGAATGAGATTCCCAAAAAGGGAAGAAAAAAAAAGGGAGAGATTCTCAATAATGTGAAGTCATGGAGGGGTAGAGATCACATGTCGATGTAGAATATATATAAACTTTAAGTTGAACTGAGAAAAAGAGAGTGAGGAGAGAGAAGATGCATATATAATAAAGAAAAGTATTTCCCACAAGTCAAGATGCAAACGATTGCCCTAAAAAGGAGGCAAGCACCTAAAACACAAAAATCTCCATTAATACTAATAAAGTAAAAGCAGGCATCGAAATGTAGTTAGTATTTTTATGACTTTGCTTCCCGCAATCCTCCCTTGTTGGTTCAACATATGTCCACTTTTCTATTCATCTCGTTTGGTGGTTAGATTAAATTAAAGCAGGGTCAAAATGGTCACATACATGCATTGATTTTTTATATATGGACAATGGAGTTAGAGCATTGAAAGGGAAATGAAGAGAGTTGAGGGGATGGAATCAATCGTCGGTCGATCTCTAGCTACTATATTCAATTCAAATTTATATATCTGTCTAAGATAAGTCTAACACTCGCTTTAAAGAAACTTCACGATCGATCTGTATAATGAAGCTTTTGTCAAATCTCTTTTTTTCTCAAATAATTCAAGCCTCTAGATAGTACTTTTATTTTATAATCAAATTGGATTCAAACACTACACTTCTTTTCAATCTTTATTTAATGCCAAGGGGCCATACTTGAACAGGTTGTGTGCATTGTACTGTTCTCAGATCATAAAAAAAAGATGCATGGCCATCCATATATATGTACCAATCATCACAATATCAATAAAAGTATGGAAAAATATTAAAACTCTCAATTAAAAGTAACTTCTATTATTTATTACTCCTATATATATATATAACATGTGAACAAGATCCAAACGTAATTAACTTGGTAATGACGTCCCGTCCATTTCCCTAACTCAAAAAGCAACAGAGTACATGTGAGTAAATTAGTATTGGAAAACACAAAATCAAAAATAATAGCGTACGTTAATGCCAAATTAATTAATGTCACACACGAAGCAATTGAGAACATCGAGGGGTTGGAAAATGAAGCCATTTCGCGGCTAATATTAATACATCAATCAATCAATATATATAAAGTATAAACCCTCCTCAAACGATCCGTACGTTGTTATATATAGTATATATATTTATGTTAATCAATTTGATTATATATCCCAAGAACCAAATTGGAGAATCCTTAGCTGGATTAATTCATTAATTAATTAATAAGGCTAGAGCTTGCATTCGGTGGCAAAAGCAGAAGGGAGTTGGAGAAATTGTCATATTGTCTCCATAAAGCGAGGTAAGGCGTTCAAAACAAACACAAAGTGTTAAACAAACAACCAAAAAATCTGGAAGGCTGGAAGCATGGTCTTCTTTTGCAGAGCATATAATAATAATATATTTATTTATTATTATTAAATACAACGTACAGTCTACACATATATAATTGAAAATCCCTCGCTTCTTGTCCTTGTGCCTCCCACCATATCAATCAAACATTATTTAATATATAAAATACTTAACTAATCGCCCTGAAAGTTACCAATATAATATGGACCGTGCATGCCTCGATTGTGATGATTGATGAACATAATGTATAAGGAAGGAAGTAAGGAAGAGGATTCTCTCCTCATCTTTTTTCTCATTAACCCATTTGGGCTATTGATTGAGAAGATGAGAGAAAGATTAAAGTGGTATTATGATTGATTGGATGAATATGATTTAGAGATAATAAAGGATAATGAGAGAAACCCAACCCGTACAAGGAACGAGAAAAAAGCCCTAGTTAAGGAATTTAATTATCATAACATACAAGTGTGTGTAGGGGTGGGAATAGGCCAGACCTCTATCAAGAGGCCTACAACTTGGCCTATTTAGGGCATGGTCAGGCCTGACCTGTTTGTTAAAAAGGTCAGGCCAAAGCCTATTTAAAGACCTGAATATGTAAATAAGTAGCTGCATTTTGTTTTGTTATGGCGACGACTTAGTAGGCCTTCAGGCTTGGCATTTAAATATTAAATAAATATAATTATATTTATATCATATAAATAAGATAATATTTATTGTTTTTCATTCTTATATTATAATTTTAAGATATATTTATATAAGTTTTGATAGATTTAAAGTATATAAAGCATATTTATGGCCTCCAAGGCCTGTAATATTATGCCTTTTTAAAGGTCTACATTATAAGTAGACCTTTAAAAAGGTTTCAGACTCGACTAGGCCTTATGAAGGCTCAGGGCTGAGCCTTATGAAGGCTCAGGTCTGAGCCTAGAAAAAAGTCTCGATCAGACTCGCTAAGCGCCTTCTTGCCATCCTCATTAGCGCCAGCATTATTTTACCAAACCCAGCGCTGTCCTATTTCCTGGCTATGTGTGTGTGAATGAATCATTGTGATTTTGAAGCAAAGTCTGTCCCACATCGATCAGCAGGGGCATCACACATAAAAGTATTAACTTTATTAATTGTATTTTCGTATATATTGTAAGTATGGAAGAGTGGAATCGATCTCTTCCGTATATTTTGTCGCTTCTAATTATATTGTGTCGTATTCATTTGGGATATTGATTCAGTACTGTGACCCATAACATGATTTTTAAACAAAACAAATATTGAACAAGATTTTTCGCATATATGCATGTTATGTTCAATTTTGAAAATGTTTATTTTTTCTTTGTCTAACTCTAATACTCTATATCATAGTTTAAAACATGTAGAGTTCTGTATATGTTGCTAGTTAATGTATGTGTTGATTTATGTGTTTTTATTGAATATAGAAATTTCTTTGTTATAAAAAGAAGAATGGGTTTAGAAGATTGATTATAAGCGAGAAATATTACCAGATTATTTACGTAAAATCCAAAGTGCCACGAAAACTCAGAGGCTAAAAGTATTAAAGTAAGCAGCACAGGCGATAGATAGATATATAAATATTACCTTTTGTTATGCTATAGAACACAGATGTCTAGCTTCAATGAGCTAGGGAATGTTAATATTGGATCAATAGGCCCCTCAAAGGTGCTCAAGAGTTAAGCACCAAAGAGAAGGCTGCAACTTAGTGATATTTATGAGGGAGATATCAACGAGTGTACTCAGATCACTGCGCTACATAGAGATAGCGATTCGCCTGAGGGTGAGGTGTGTGCACAGTGTGACTGAATGATCACTCATGGAATAGAGAATGTCCAGAGCGCTCCGGTGGTTAATCTCCTATTTATAGGGATTACTTAGGGTTTCACTCCTCTGTAAATGTATCCGTTCATCAGTCATTATGCGCTTCCCACGTTTAGCAAAACACCTGCTACACTACCTGTACGGTCCTGCATAACAGACACGATGGAGTAGTGGTGAACCATTTACCTGACTAAATGAGTGTTTTGGTGTGAATCCTCTCATTGGGCCGCATAACTGCTAGGCCCAATATATAAGTCCATAACACCTTTGTATAATTAGTTTGAGTGCGTAGCTGGCAAAAAGAAAAGTATAATTAGTTTGAGTAATGTGGATATATATATATGCAGTGTATTTATTTAAATGGGAAAGGATAATAACAGAAGCCAACATTGTGGAGGCTCTGATTCCACAAATTTTGATGTCTATCCAAAACTGAGACTGCGCTTTTATTAGGACCTGAATCTGGATGCATTCACATTATATTATATGTAACCTACCACGCCATTTTAAAAAATCTTTTGTTCACCCAATATATATATAATCCATTCAATTATATTGTCGAAACGTGTACGTACTTACCTTCAAGCATAATTTCATATCTCACAAATTTATTTACTATTCCCTCCGGTCCTAATTATAGGAACACTTTTGTAGTGTAATTTGCACTACAGAAGTGCTCCTATAATTAGGACCGGAAGTAGTACTTGTTAATAATTTTTGTCACATGCACGATATGTATAATCCTAACGTTTGTAGCGGTTATATATATAATATAAAACATGTGTGAAATTTGAATTCAAATTTCAATATTGGGATTTACTCATCGGCTAGCGCCATGCAATATTACACTTTTCAAATTATGGTACCCCATTATTCTTTCATGTATATCACATGAAGGGAAGGAGTGGAGGATTTCATATATTTGTATTCATTGTTTATTGATAGGATGCATGAAAACAGAATCGCGTCTACCTATATATATATATATATATATATGACCTCTTTTTATATTTAATTCATATGATTATATTGGATGGTTTATTTCATAGATAAATTAAGTTACTATGTCTATACTCTTGATGATGTTACTAATAATATAACACTTTTTCTTAATTTACAGACAGAAATTATGATCTCCAATTGAAATGGTCTATATATTCATTCAAATCTGAGATTATATTTTTTAAATATAATTCAAATTCAAAATTTTAAGAAATGCGACATTTACTAACAAGTCATAAATAATATACTTTAATCGATCTATATAATTCATGATGTAACTAACAATAAAATTCCTAGGGCGGCCTTTAATTTTTTTATTAATTTAATTCATTTGAATTAGTTTGATTAAAAATGTGATAATATATGGGGCAATATGCATGGCTGCCGAAAATGAATAATAATTATTTTATTGAATATATCTGACAAAACCTTTTTTTTTTTTTTTTTTTTTTTGGAATTGGGGACCAATAATAATTGGTAACGGTCGACGCGTCAAATTTGGATAGCCGTGATCATACCACTGCACTACCCGAGTGCTTGGTTGACAAAACCTTTTAAATCAATGGATTTCAATCTAAGATTAGGAAGATTAGGACACGTGGTAGGGAAGCGTATCTCGTCACTTGAGACGGACAAAAAGGAGCCCATTCCACGGTGGCAGGTCACACGTGTTCCCCCACTGGGCCCCGTGTTCCCGCCTCTTCACGTTCTTCCTGATCATACACCTGCCCTCCGACCAGTCAAGACTCGAGAGGTGTTGGCCTCTCCTCTAATCAATTCTCTCCTTATTTCTTAGAAAAATTAAGGAAAAGAAATACTATGTATCTATGAATAAAAATTGAAATTATTTTAAAAGGCAAAAATTCAAAATATAAATTTGCAATTACAAATTAGCCCTAACCATATTTCTTACATTTTCTCTAGTTATCAATTGAAGTTTTGTTGTCTCTCTCCTTATATCATTCATAGTTTTATGTTTTTGGAACTTATTTAATATTATTATATTTGAAATTTATTCATCGGAAATTTGATTTAGTAATAATAGACAAGCTAAAAAAATAAATCAGATATAAGGTGCAATAATAGATTTTTTATGTGATTTTAAAAACATACTAGTGATTGATATCTATCTAGAAAGAGGTAGGTTTCTATTTTTAGATTTTAGATTTTATTTTAATTTGGGTAACTTTTAAAGATAATCAGAAGCATATTATTAAAATATACATGAGATATATCATCAAATTTGAAAGCTAACGGGCAAATAGTTGAGATGTGTTGGAGAAAATGTAGGGACTATGATACGGGTAATTTCGTAATTGAAAATTTGTTTTAATTTTTGGTCATTACAAATAATTACAATTTTTCAGACATTTATTAATAAATATTGATCTTCTTTATTCATTCGCCCTAATTCTCCCTTATTTCTTCTAATAAAGAAATTAAAATCTCTTGTCATGTAAACTTAATTCAAGAGTTGTACATCCACAATATAATTTTTACTCAATTTAATCCATGAGAAAGAATATATAATTAAAAAAATAAGAATCAGTATGATGACGAAATAAATACGTGAAGGTGAGGATATTTTGGATCAGATAGAGAAAATAAAGGAACCAGGTTGGCAAAAGAAAAAAAAAAAAGGATAGAGTGAAAAGGAAGAAGAGAAGGATATAAATAGGAAAGTCTGTGCGTGAATAAAGTCAAGTAGGCGGAGGGGACTTTGTGGTCACCGAATCCATAGCATCTTTTTATCTTTTCTCCACATTCATCAAATCTCTGCTCTTTATTTCTCAAATAAATAAATAAATAAATATATAGGAAAAAGCCAAACTCTTCATAAACCCCACCATGGTCCATGCTCATGCAAGCCTTTTCTCTCTCTCACTATAAACTCTCTCTCTCTCTCTCTCCTCTCATTGACCCACACATACATATACCACCCAAATATTTATATCTTCCATCCTATACACACACATATCATCCTCAACCATCTTTATATTTTCCCTCCCTCCTCTCTCAAACTCTCATGGCTGTTGAAGCTCACCATCTCAATCAATTCTCCTCACAACTCTTATGCAATCGGTACGTTCCTCTTCATCAATTCCTTTCTCTTTCTCTTCGGATTAGTTTTAATATATATATTGCTCTATGTATCTTACCGTCTCCGGCCGGCATCCAATTTGTTTTATCTGCAGAGACATTGCTGGTTCTGTTCAGCCCAGTATGAATCTCTACAACGCCCCGATGAACGCTTATAACTCCTCCCTTCTCCCATTATCGGGGACCACCACCACCGCCTCCGACGCCCCTCTTCTTCCGGCTCCTTACATCGTCGATCACAAAACTCCCATCAAGTCCGACAGTGGCCTCTCCTACAATCTTTCCGTTGTATCCAGAAAGCGTTCCAGAGATTCCATCAATTACGGCCCTCTCCACTCCTACAAGAATCCTGCTACCAATGATAACACCTGTGCCGCTTTTTCTTTCCTCGGCCAAGACATTTCGCTCCAGATCCACCAGCAACAGCTCGATATCGACCGTCTCATTGCCCATCATGTGAGTGTTTATTTAGCCACATAGCAATCACTTCAATCGTGTGTCTATGTATATACAGAACAGTCACATCCTTCTTTACGTTCTCTCCCATCTCTTGTAGTTTTTCAATCCAATTGGGATGTTCTGAGTTTCTGATCCATGTTTTGTTTTATGGGGATTCGGTTACAGATGGAAAACGTGAGGGTGGACTTAGAGGAGAAGCGAAAGAGGCAGGCAAGGAGAATTTTAGAGGCAATCGAAGTGGGGATGGTGAAGAGGCTTAGGGCCAAGGAAGAAGAGATAGCCAAGATTGGGAAATTGAACTGGGCTCTGGAAGAGAAGGTAAAGTCTCTGTGCGTGGAGAATCAAATATGGAGGGAATTGGCGCAGACCAACGAGGCCACAGCCAATGCCCTCCGCACAAATCTGGAGCAAGTATTGGCTCAGTTCAAGGACGAGCGTCGATTCAACGATGACGATGGCGCCACCGTCGTCCCAGCCGGAGCAGACTTAATGGACGACGCACAGTCCTGCTGCGGAAGCACGGGAGGCGTTGACGTGGACGACCTCCGAGATGACGGAGGCAACGAGGGGAAGGACATGGAAGCTGGGTGGCGCAGGTTAGGCTGGGGTGCGAAGGATAAGGAGGAGGAGGAAGAAGAAGAAGGCAAAACAAGGAGAAAGGGATGGACAAAAAGCAGAATGTGCAGGAAGTGTGGGAGAGAGGAATCGTGCGTGCTGATGCTGCCGTGCAGGCACCTGTGTTTGTGTACTGTGTGTGGGTCATCTCTCAACACTTGTCCTGTCTGTAGATCCTTCAAAACTGGCAGCGTCCATGTTAACCTGTCCTGAATTTTGGAAATATTGCCGACAAAAAACCAACTTTCACAGTGTCCCAAAAAAAAAAAGGGGAAAAAGTTTCTTTGAGCCATATATGATTGTCCGCTCTTTTTTTTTTTTGATTCGTATTATTTTTTGTTTGGTTTTGAACGTACATAAGAGCTAGCACAGCACATTGTTGAATGGGGCAATCTGCAAGTGTGAAGCAACTACATGTCATGAATTTTAGTGTGGGAGGGGGAAACAGAGAAAGTGAAATATGGGAATACGATTTTGTGGGAAATGAAGTTACTTTGGGTATTAATCCAATATTATAAGAAAAAAACTGAAAAGTAAATGTGAAAAAACTTGTTTGGCTAATTGTGTGAGGATGAAGGACAATGAAGCAGGGGCAGGAAAGGCGAAATTAGAGTTGATAAGAATGAAGAAAATATAGGTAACTTAATAATGACCATGTTGAAGAATAAAACATTTTGTATTACTTTATTCGTATATTTAATGAATAGTAGTAGAGTAGCATATATAAAAGCATTGAATTTATGTGTATTGAGTAGAGTAGTGGAGGAGGAATAGGTTGAGGAAGAATGTAATAATGGCGGGAGAGAGAGGAGGGGTAACTGTGGATGTGACACGTAGGACGACAGATATTAATTATAAAATCCACGGGAGACGCACCTCACTCGTCTCTTCCATGTTGTTGTTCCCCCACATCATCTATCGCCATCAGTATTTTGATTAATTCCCAATCCACCCCTAGGTGACATTTTGTTTGTTTGTTTTGATTTGGATGGATCTTGTTTGGGGCCAGCAGTGGGCCCCCACCCCATCTGTCCCTTCATGACCGGCACCCCCCACTCACCCCCTTTCCTTTTCTTTGGAATCCATTTTTATTTGCCTTCAAGTTGGGTCGGTATTTAGAGGAGAGCTTCTAACAATTTTTTTTTTTTCCCCATTCTCACGCTTTAAACTAAAGACGTAGTTGAGAGAGAGTGAGTCCCTTTTCTTTTGCTACTAAAGGATATTAGTATTTTTATTTATGAATTAAAAGTTACTAGTCGTGGTGGTCAAGTGGAGTGGAGTTGGGGGTTGCCACCTGAGGAGCCGTCCATATTACAATATGAGGTTATATTGATTATTATATATATTATGTCTCCAAGGCAGGTTCCTATCTAGTAACTAGCCCCCGTTTTACCCATAACACAAATTAAACCTGTTAGGGACTTGTATAAGGTCTATATTCAATATATGGCCTAACAGGGAATATTTTATAGATCAAGATCTATCTATAATGAAGGAGGATCCTATCTTATCTATAATCCAGAAAGATCTTCATCTAGATCTGACAATTACGATACTTGTGCCATGGATCACATAGGACCCATATCAACCTACGGTACATTCTATAAATACAGAGGTCAAACCCTAAGGTACACGGATGCTACTCTCGCTGGCTATTTACAATTCAGCCTATACAAAGCACACACCCCACCCCCTTTAGCTAAACGCCTATGTGTGTCTCGAACTACGTGAACTTTGATCCCTCTACGTACGTACGCGTTCCTGGCGATTCTCAGGCCAAGTCCGATTCAATCAATATCATATATCTTGATCATTGCGCTACCACATCCTGTTCTTAAACAAAACAAAACTCATTCCTTATCTTCTTCATCAACCGGCCTCCTGCCCCCACCGCTCCATACACACACACACACACAAAAGAATTGACCTCATACACGCATATGAATATATGTATGAGGTCAATTCTTTTGTCGCAAACTCATTCATCAGATGGATTTGAAACATCAAATAAAGGAAAGTTCTTCTCTCACGTATTTTTTTCCCTATTTAATAACAAAACTTTGCTTCCAAGGTGGCCTCGCCCAATTATTGTTGTTTTCCCCTCGTCATCTTGTATGTTTCTTGATACAATGTATGTGGCCACTCTTAGGATTCATGCTACAATGCAAGATCCTAATTACGCAATAAACTAAACCATCCACACCCACAACAATAATGAATAATGAATGACCCGGCCGCTCAAGCAAAGAATAGTAAAATTAAATATGCGCACGTCGTATGTATAAGACAATTATTTTTGTCGTGATTGACTATAAATTTATGGAAAACAAACTATATACACAATTGGGGTCGGTAGAAGATCCAATGAAGAACATGGTGGACAAATCATTTATTTTACTTCATGAATGTTGCTTGGTGATGAATTTGACTTTAATATTTTAGACGGTCGAAGCATTCAATTCAATTGGATATATCACCTGACCTCACCAAGCTTGGAAGGCCTACACTCCCACCCACAATATAATAAAATTGATTTTATCATATATATATATATATATATATATATATATATATATATATATATATTGTTCATTTGATGACGCCCCTCTCTCTCTCTCTCTATATATATATATATATATATATGTATGTGCTGCTAGCTATGTGATTAAATTGTGGGAGGGCAATCGAAATGCCGTGTGGAATGGAGATAATAGGCGATTGGGAATATTATGTCGTTACATATCACATTCGGCTTTGGTGTACGTATACATACAAGGTGGTCCTTTATATATATATTTAATTAATTTTGAGGAAATTTCAACTGAGGGAATCAATAATAATTTCAAAAGGGGAGGTCTCTGTCACACCATGATGTCTTGAATAATTGCTCACAAATGGAATACTCGTGGACACACATTTTAAAAGTTGTTTGGAAGAATTCAATGTATAAATTAATTAATTAGCTAGAGGTAGCTAGCTTGGTTGAGATCGATCGAGGCCGCAAAAACTAGCTAGGTGATCGAGTACAAAATAAATGGAGGCATGGCCAGCTTTTGGATTGATAGGGAAATTAAGAAAGATTTTTATTGAGGATATATATTGGGATATATGAAGGGCAGAAACAGAAAAAAGGCCAAAGCTATAATATATAAAGACCTCTCATCAACTTGAAAAATGTCACCAAACCAAACGTATAGTATATGTACGTACGTCTCTCTGATCTGTTTGTCGATCTGCTATGTTTATTTGACGTAATTCAAAAATCATAAGGAGTTATAAGAATCTAACATTTGTCTCTCCCTCTAATGAATCAATCAACGTATTTAATAGTGATCGAGAGAGGCATGACGGTGGAGGTTGATTGATCCACACCACCATCCATATGTCATTTCAGTGTTTTGCATATGTATGAAACAATAATAGAGATTAAATGAATCTATATATATTAGTAAATTTTATAGATAATTGGAATAATCATATATATTGTCAAAGGGAGGTAGTATATATTAAGTGGCGTGAAAACTAAAAAGAAAAGAAAAGGGGGCAAGTGTGTACGTAGTCGAGAAGGGTGTTTTAGGTAGGAGAAATCTTGAAACTTGTCTCATTAGCTATTCATTAAGAATATAATATAAATAGCGGGACAATTGATATTTAATTAAGAATAATTAATTGAGACGTATTTTGAGGGTGAGTCTTGAAAATCAAAGATACGTACTGTATTTGTATTGGTTAGGCAAGTGATGAGACAAGGAACGAGAAAGACATTAAATGAACTCAGACAACTTGTTAAATACTAAATATGAGCACTCTTTCTATAAAGAATTAGGTAATAAGTAAAGTAACTATTATTATTTCTTGGTTCTAAATATAAGTTATCATTTATAATATAAAATATACTATAAATGATATTTTATATCAAGCATATGAGGTCATATTTGATATAAAGACAAAAAAATGTGTTGTTTTAAGACCCAAGTAAGACATCATCAATTGGCATGTGGCTCATTGCCCCTTCTCCACTCATTTAACCAAACTACCATCCTCCTCTATACATACATATACATATACATATATACACACACACACACATGCATGCAAACATACATACATATATACATATATATGTGTGTGTGGTGACGTACACAGCACGCAGCTGCCCCCATGGGCGGACCCACCTTATGAGTTTTGGGGGGGGAGTGCCCCAAGAATTTGGGATTTTTTTAAAAAAATATTAAATTAATACATGTTTGAATGATTGCTCAAACTTAAATTAAGTGTCCACCCTCAATACATCATGGCTACATTTCGTAATGAGATGAGGATGAATGGTTGAATGATTATTTAGTACCTTATATTGAAAAAAGATGTATTCGATAACATTGATAATAAGACAATTATGATGAAATTCCAAAAAAGAAGGCCTACAAGGATGACATTCTAATTATTTTTATTGTAATATACTTTTTTTATTGAAATATATGTACTTGAACTTATTGAGTACTCACCCTTCATTGTAATTTATGTAGTTGCATTTATTTTAACAAGATCTTTTAGTCTTGCTTTTAAATGACAGGTTTGTAAAATAATTATCTCTCTTATTACATCATCAGTATTCACTTGATTTCATAAATATTTTTTTGATATCTATTTTTTCTTGTTTATACTCTTTTATTTTTTAATACATTTAAAACTTTCCTTAAGAAAAAAAAAATTTCCCCGAATATCCCTATTAATTATGCCCCTCTGCAATTTTCTGGGTCTGCCCCTGGCTGCCCCACCCACCCATGGCCATGACCACACCCTCGTATATATATATTTTTTAACTAGCTAGCAGTCTCGTATGTTTCCTCAATGTTTGTTTTTTTCCTTCTAATTATCTGACACTGACTTGCATTATAAGAATATATACCAATATATATACTCACTACTATTATAAATATTATATTCACAACATTTCAAATCCTTTACTTTTTCACATGATACATCAGTGTTGCTTCTATATTTCGATCTCCCCTCATGTTGTTGTAATTACTAGTATATAGTCTATACTATTTTCTCATCTTCTTTAGTAGCAGCATTTGATTTTGTCTCTTCCTCCTGTTACTTTAATTTCTCATTTTCTTATGAAATCATGTTTCCATGTCCTTGTACGGAGTATATATGAGCCTGAGTACGTACGTACTTGATGAATAATAGCAGTAGTCTTGTATATTGTGTACGTATAGACAGCGGCGGAACTTCTATATGACAAGGGGGGGCCATGGCCCCCCCAAAAAAAAAATTATTAAAAAATGTTTAGTGGAAATTTTTTCTTCTTTTTTAATATAATAATAAAACTTTTGACTATTTCCCTCCTCTATATGACACTTAGCTCTCATTTGATTCCTAAGGATGCTTATCAAGCTTTCAACATTGATAATATTTACACTTTTGTTGCAAAATACTATCCTGCTGATTTTACTGAGCAAGAGAAGATAATTTTGAAGCCTCAACTTCAACATTTTGTTATTGATGCTTCTAGTCATCCAGATTTGAACAATCTATCAACTCTACCTGAATTATGTTGTGCTTTGATGAAAACAGGAAATCTAAGGTGTATTACTTGATTGATCGATTAATTAGCCTCTTATTAACTCTTCCAGTTTCAATTTGCTACCTCGAACGCTCATTTTCAAAGAATGAAAATAATTAAGACAAGGTTGCGTAACAAGATGGAAGATGATTTTATTGAGATAGTATGATGATTCATATTGAAAGAGAAATAGCTGATACTTTCACTACTGATTCAATTATTGACGATTTCAAGTCATTGAAAGAGCGAAGAACATTACTTTAAGTGAAGGTAATTTTTATTTCTTTCATTTAGTATAGTGTTTCATTATTGTGTATTATAAATTACATTGTTAACTTTTAATATTTTGATATATTATATAACAGGTAATCTTCTGGAATTTCATGCACATAAAAAAATTTCGGGGGCGCTGCCCCCGAACCCCCAAATCCCCCCACCACTGTTTGGCCCCCCCAAACTTATGCTCCAAGTTCCGCCACTGCGTATAGATACACATATATATATATATATGGCCTGGGGTGGACCCGCCCTCCATTAATTATATCTATGTTACGTTATTCACATAAACTTCAAACTCTAAATTAAAACCCACTCACCATTACCATTCATTTATATGTGGTTTTCAATATCACTATTATTTCCGATCCCTAGCTACCTAGGCTCTTTGTTCCCCCCTTCATTATCTCCCTAAAAAAACTTCTCACATGTGAATTCCCTCTTTCTTTTAGTGGTGCAAAATTCTAACCTTTTTTTAATTAGAGGTACGGACATTAATGACTTGAGATTACTTATGATAAATTAGAGTAATGTGGGATTTTTTTCCCTCCACTCCAACAATGGTACAACAAGCATTACTTTGGGATGATTCAATCTAAACAAACTTATTTACTCTTTCCGGTCTTAAATATATGACATAGTTGACTTATATATATATATATATATATATTGAGAAAGCTAATTAAATTACTTTAAATATTTATATTTGTTTTTTTCTCCAAACTATTTCACTAAACTTATAAACTTATATATAATTTAAGGATACACAACATATATAGTATAATTAAGTAACTTATTTAGCCTCCTTAATCTCTTAGACAAAAAAGTTAACTTTGTGTTATGTTTAGAATCAGATAAACACACACACATGTATGAATAGTGATTGGGTGGCCATAGCCTTGCTGGTGTCCATGTTTTTACTTTATCACATCCTCTCATTTTGCTTTTACTTTGCCACTATATATGATGAGCATCTCATACTGATGATATGCCCATTATATATATGCTTTGTTTAATTTAAACCCAAAAAAGCTAAGTTATATATAAATGGTGGGTCAAGTTCATTGTCAACCTCCCAAAAAGTACACCACACACATATATAAACATACATATCATATGATGATTTGCTTTATATCTGCGAATTTCAAGGATCTACTTTACGAGGATGATGGAAGTAGCTTAGGTTAGGGAGGAGTAATGGGTAAAGAAGATAAGGTCGTCACTATTATTTAAATTAACGAGGTAGGCACCCACCAGCACCACGCCACCACTAGAGTACTTATCAAAAGTAGCTACAACTGAACAGCAATACAGAGCAAATATATCGTTTTTGAATATGATGTGTTTCTCTGAGGAAAAAAATATGATGTGTTTGGCTTTGGAGTTTAAGAGAGCTAGATTATTGGTGCGTGTGAGATGAAGTGTAAGCATCATCATTATCATCATATTGTGCCCACTAGTTAATATATTATTCATGTGCTACAAAGAGAAGCAACCTAATAAAGATCATACATACATATAGCTATATATAATAGGGTTAGGCTTAGTCGTCATTGCATTAATAATGAGATTGGCTTTATTTGGCAGATTGTGGTTGCAAACCAAGTCCCTCCATCTAAGGCAATTTATGAGTGGCCCACTTTAATCCTCCATAAAGTGCTCTAACACTTCCTTCTTAGCTTGTCTATATATAAAACCAGTTAATTGATCATAAACGTATATTAATGGCCTCTTAATTTGGTTGAATTTAAGAACGTGGAGCACTCACCATATATAGATAGATAGATAGCATTTCTATGCGGGTGGATGAATATATTATGAATGAAAACAGATGTTGATTGAGTCAAGTTGGATGATTCTTTTTTCCTTTTTTCGGAAAAGATAATCATGTATAATTAAGGAGTATATTCTGTAAATAGTGGAGACTTATTTCCTTGGAATTGAATGAATTTATTGAGAAACATAGGGATCTGCCAATCTTACTCAAATATTGAACCTCTCATGGCGTTTTGGTATATGTAACTGTTTCGAAAAAAAAAAAAAAAAAACAAAAAAAAAAAAGAGAAGAAAACAAATATACCTACCCCAAATTTTATTGAAATCATCACATATTAGGTATATATTTTTCCCTCTTGAAATTATTAGAAATTTCTTTTTTTTTTTTAAAAAAAAAGAAATATATAGATCTCATATTACTTTTCAAAACCTAAAGACAAACAAAACTGTAGGTATTGCATTTGGTTGAAATTCCACAAGAGAAATTTTCCTTATACCTTTATAACAAAACTTGAAAGATGTGAAATGATTTGGGTGAGAATTTTTATTTACTTACAAACCTTTTTTTCCCTTTGCATATATAGTGCGAAAGGGTAAGATTATGCACTGTTGCTCTTTTTGAAAGTTGCACACTGGAACAGCGAGAGTCATTATTACAAATGTATGCATGAGCCTAAAACTTTGAAAACGAATATTTGAAAAAGGAGAAAAAGAAAAGAAAGAGTTTGGTATTATCATGAATATAATAATATATATGGGAAACAAATTAAACGACACCATATCGTGGTGTCCACTGTCCACAATTGATGGTGTGAACTGAGAGGGAAGACGACGACGAGCCCCACAACTACTGATAGTGGACTCTGCACAACATTTCATCATTCATTCATTGAATTTCTATATTACTGTTTTGTACTAAACCCTCCTACGTAACGTGATATATATGTATATATGACAATGACATACAACTTTGTCTTTTTCTCTTTTGTTTTGTCCTCCTTGGGAGTAGTTAGTTCATATATATGTGTAAAGCATCATAATCTGGATTTACTGTTGTTTCTGTTGAAATCAAACATCATGTGTATTTATTCTCGCAGAAACCATTACTGTGTAAGCTTCACTTTCAATATATATATATATATATATTTGCCTGTCTGCTCGGTGTTGAGTCTGCTCTATATTATACTATATAATGACATGACTTGTGGAGGGATCAATATTTGAAACATCACAAGATTACATCCAAATGTAATCATATCACAAATCTCTGTCATGTTCATTTGTTGGTTCATTTCAGGCCTTGATGTTATAAATTAAACTGAGGACACCAATTATTGTGTTATTAAAATGGCAATGCCATGTGAATATCACTCCTCCCTTTCTGTGTTGTGTCACTATCAGTTCTCCATTATTGTATTTTCTTTTGTTTCATTCCACGAGTACTAGCATTATTTAACAAGTTCACTTAATTTTTAGCACAACTTTTAACAAGGCCTATATATAAGCTTCATGAACTTGCTGTTGAACTTTTCCATAGAGCATAAAATGAATGGCCCATGAATATATTGAAGATTATTGAGGGGTGGAGCCCACATATATGGGAGTTGATGGATGTAAGTAACAATAATAATGAAGCAACCAAAAAGGGAAGATGATGGAAGCTCTTAAAAGTGACAAAACAAAAGGGACCCAATTGAATTATAAAGAGAAAGAAGGGAGTGAATTGAACGATTAGTCAATTTGGGGGTGTGGGGTTAGAGAGAGTGAGAGCAGAATAATCCAAAAGACATGTATATATGTATATGTAAATAGATGAGAAACATCAAGTGGAAACCTAGCTATTTGATGAAGGGAGGGCCATGTGTGTGTATTTAATAAATAAGATGTGAGTGTCTGAGGTTGATGTGTGCAAATAATAGTATTGGTGGGAATAATAAAGATAGTGACACCACATCTTAGAAATTGTGCCCACCCCCTCCTTCCTTGTTTTGTCATCATCCTAACTGTGTCCATATCTCATCCCTCTTCTCTTCTCCATGTGCACCATTATGTTATAGAGCAGCTCAGTGCATAAGGCTTCTATCAGGCGAGGTCTGGGAAGGATCAATACAACCTTACCATGCAAGTGGAGATGCAGTTTCCAGAATTTGAATTTGTGACATTTTGATCACATGGTAGTAACCTTTACTGTTGCTCTAAGGCTCACCTTCTTGAAGAATTTTTCTTTTTACTATAATTCATGCAATATTTTGTGAATGAACTGAGTGGTTGTTGAATCTTGAACAAACTAGAAAGAGGGAGTGGGAATAAAGACAAAGTAGCTTAGAAAACAGAAACAAGCAAGGAAAAAGGGTAAAAGGATGGCAAGTCGGTGGGGTGGGATTAGAATATGGGGAAGCAAAGGGACACCACAGAAACAGAAGTGGTGAGATGGAGGCAATTGGTTTGATTGATAGTGCCAAGTGAGAAAAACACTGACATGCATGTGATTCAGGAAAGTGTGAGACAATTTAAGGCATCTATATCTCATATCACAACACACAACCAAAACATACAAACGTCACTACAAAACACACAAGTGTCTTTTAGTTGCAGATCTTTCTGATTTTCACGCCCTGACTCTGACGTTTATGATGAGCACCATCCTACTATTATATACTTTAAAGGCTAAGACTTGAATAATAATAATTGTCTCCTTCATCAGTGAAAAGTAGTGGGTGTGGATTCCCCTCACTTTTCATCCTATTCTTATTCTTGCAAGCCTCACAAGCGTTTGGTGAGAAATTGATTTTTGATCGGTGATTATGCGATCTCTTCACTTAGGTATGTTTTATTAAGTTTAGATTGTTGATTTAAGATATATGATGCCTGTGAGGGGAAAAGAAAAAAAAAAAAAGGAAGAAAAATCGAACCAGAGACGCAGAGGTGAGGAGGAAGAAGGAAAATTTACGTGGGTCATGATTTATTTATTATTAATATTACTATTTGCAAAAAAAAAAAAAAAAAAAAAAAATCATCACAGACGGCAGGTTTGAAAAAATTGTCAGTGGGCCCCACGTGTTTTTAATATTTTATTATTTTATAAATAGTATTTAAATAGTAAATTTCAAAAAAAAAAAAAAAAAAAAAAACTGTCGGCAGAATTACTATTTGCTCATTTTATATTATTTTAATTTTATTATGAATAGTAAAATACTATTCACGAAAATAAAAATTTGATAATTTTTTTTTTTTTAATTATTATTATTTAAATTTAAGTTTTAATATTTTACTTTTATTGTTGTTAATATATTTATGTTTAATCATTTATTGTTTTAATATAATATTTTATTTTATTTAATGCTGGTAACATATTTATATTCAGCATTTTATTTTTATTATTGCTAACATATTTATATTTAATTATTTATTTTTATGTTAGCATTTATTTATGTTTATTTGTTTATATTTTATTTATATTTTAATTTACACCTACGGGTTAAACCTCCTAACCTAAGATCTTGATTTAATATTTAGCATTTATCTTTATCTTTATTTAATTTAAGCATTTACTTTTATGTTAACTAACATAACATTTACTTTTATGTTATCTAACATAACATTTACTTTTATGTTTGCTAACATAACATTTACTTTTATGTTATCTAATATAACATTTACTTTTATGTTTGCTAACATAACTTTTACATTTATGTTATTGTTTCTAACATAACATTTATTGTTTATGTTTAATTTATTATTTGTCATTTTATTATTATTATTTTCATTATTATTATTATTAGTATATTTCTTATTATATGATCAGGCGTCATATATAATGGCGAGAAACCATATATATAAGTTTATCGCGAAGATAAGCAGGTTTAAAGTCATATTGTGATATGGTAAAAGTTGCAAGAAGCGAAAAGAGCGTAATTTAGACAAGCAAGAAAGGCATAAATTGTCAAGAAGCCAAGAAGAAGCGTAATTTGGCCTGAAGCCAAATGATAATTTGGCGATCTTTGTGAGACATATTGGCACGAAGCAAAAAGAGATAAATTTGCGCAGGTTATGAGACATGGCGATCCATAATTTTTGTATGGTGTCATTTGGCATTAATGGGAATGTATGACCTGAGAAGATGGTTGTTCTTTAAAAGTTTATTATATATGGGAATATTGATTTCTCCTGAAGTAGCGATATTGTGAAAAAATCAAGAAATATTTTGATTTAATTTCTTGCCTGTGATCAAACAAAACATTGAGTTTTTGTTTTATGGATCATGAATTTCTTGACAGAATGAACTACGTTAGAAGTGAATGTAGTAATGAATTAATTGTGGTTGTGGATATGTGTGTAAATTTGTTTACGTATGGGCGTGGTTGTAATTATGGTGGTTCAAATTCTCCTTGGAAGTGAGGAAAGATTATTGATAAAACCATAATAAGAGATATTATTGGGTATAATAAACATGATAGTAATTCATGTTATTGTTGTGGTGGCAAAGTCATTAGTTTTGTATTTATTATATGCCATAATATATTTGTTAAAGGTCAAATATTTGATATAAATTATCGATAAGATAATTATTATATGTAAATCAGCTCAAAATCAATTTCAAAAGTATGAGGCGTTGATTTTCGGAAAATATGACCAATTTGGAATTTTAAATATTTGGGTATTATTTTATAATTTTACGTGGTAGTAAAATAATATTCATAGAATTTGGGGTCAAGTTATGTAATTTTTCCCAAGCAAATTTTTCAATGCTTCCACGTGAAGGCGGGGAGAAATTTTTGGCCTACCCACATTTTTATATTATTTATGAATAGTATTTACTATTCACGGAAAAAAAATCAAAAAAAAAAAAAATCTGATATTTTTGAATGGCATGTAGCCATAATATTATGTTTTTATGGCGAAGTAGTCATAATATTATGATTTTATGACAAGGAAATTTATCATTTTTATTGCCATAAACTTATTATTTGATGTTTAAGAAATTTATCAATTTCTATAATTGTTCTTTTATAAAAGAACAATATTGGTTTAAAGAAATGGCATGGCAAGAAAATTTTATAAATTATTATATAAAGACCACGAAAGTATATGTATCAAATATTGAATGATACAAAGAGTTTTAAGTTATTGTCTTAAAGACAAATATTTTGCGTAAATTATGCCACATGAGTAATAATTTTAAAGGCTAATAGTCTTGGAGACTAATTAGCATAGTTTACCCACCGTTTGAAAGACCAATGTTCGGTATATTTGGTAGTATAAATTTGTTTTAAAGCTCTCGAAGAGCTAATGTATTGTTTCTTGAAGGAACAAAATTATCGCATTAAATATGCATTTTATTCTACCAAATATGAAAGAAACTTGTTGAGTTTCAAAGATATCTATAGAAATGGATATCGTATAGAAAAGTATTGAACCACATCTTTCATTGTAAACCGAAGTTTACAATATTACTAGTGAGGTCATAAGTGATTAATAAAGATATGAAAAATTATTGAGAATTCATATCTTAATGTGTAAACAAATATTATAAATTCATGACCAACAACAAGAAAAATTGAAAATGAATCTTCATTTTTTAGAAGCAGATCAAGGAGGAGATATTTGAGATATTTTCCATTGGGTGTGCGAAGTGCATGTAGCACTATTATAATGCACTAATATAGTCCTCAAAGGAGGATAAGAATATATGATGGGTGTTAATTTCATTTGATAATGAATAAAAGGATTTGAAAGTGAAAACCCACATTTGGATTGAAATCCATAAATGTTTGTGAAGTATTTTTAAAGGACTGACGCACAGGGGGAGATTTCAGAATACAAGTGTGAGTGAAATTTTGAAGAGTTATATACTTCATTCATTAAGTCTCTTTTATGAAGAACAAAATCTAGTTTTAAGGTGAAAGTTTTGTCTCACACTTGAGGGGAAATTGTTAGTATGCAAGTGTGAGTTAATTTGTAGAATGTCATACCCATACTTCCCACATAATAACAAATATGATCTCTAGAAAATAAATGATAAATTATGATTGTGGATCATAATGTTATAGTAAACAGAAGTTTACTAAGATGAGATATATGTTACAGTAAACAAAAAGTTTACTAATCAAAACATATTTATTGTTGGCATGACTTGTTTGATCATCTAAGTCATATATAATACAAATAAGAATTTGTATTGACATCCATTGAAGAATCAGAAAATTCTTCATAAATAGCTTGTTCTCAAATATAAATGACTATGAAAATGTCATAGGTCATAATTGGTAATAATGAATCTCGGAAATATATCAAATAGATTTATATGGGCCCATTGAAATAGCATGTAAACCATACAATGATATGAGAAATTTGATAGATCATCTATAAGATGGTTACATGTGAGATTATTTGCTTGCAACATGAAGTTTGCGAGAAATAATTGCAACATGAAGTTTGCAAAAGAGATTGCAATATGAAGTTTGCAATAATGTTTGATGTTTGAATAAATTAAGCGTTAATTTTTCAGATTATATGATTTAAGAATCATAATTAAAGCCTCCATAAATAAGTTGGATAAAAGCTTATGAGAACACAATTTTATGTTGGTATATTTGATATTATATAGCAAAGCATTTATATAAGCCAACAAAATTCTCCCGGTATAATTGGTTTTTGGTCGGGAGCCAAAGCGAATTTCCATCTTAAAATGGTTGAATGTGCAATGATTATAAATCCACCACAATGCACATAGATGGATATAGAAAGAAATTTTAGATAAATGTTGTATAAGTACCTTCTATTTCTTGTTTGTCTCTATATGAAATAAAGTAAGATGTTTTAAAGGAAACAAATGGACGTGGGGAGACTTATATTGCGTAATTAGTCAATTGTCGTTTGACATTATTTTCTTACCATGAGGGGAGAAATTGGATAGTTTGGAAAAGTGAATACATGAGATGCATTATAGCATTGTATATATCCTCGAATAAGTAGTATGAACCAGAAGTTCATCAGATTATGTATTCATGAATTATTTGCCGATTATATTCTTGACCTAAATGAGATTTATGGAATCTCATACTCATTGAAAATGCTCCAATCTGTATAAATATGAATGTAGCATGCTCGAAGCATGAGAAATTATTCGGTTCCAATTATAAATATTATGGATAAATTGGAGCAATAATTATGATGATCATATTAAGAAGGTAGATACTCCGAAGAGTATCAAGACATAACTAATTGCAAAAACATCAAAGAGAGGGTTCGGGTACCGAATAATATTGATATTGATAAGTTATGTCGAATTGGAAAAATGGAACGAAAAGATGAAATTGTCGACAACAATTTTGAAAGATGATATCACGTGATCAAATGGGGATATTATATAAAGATATGTCACAAGAAGTTGACATAAAGATAATTGGCCAAAAGGTTAAGTGAAATTGAAAAGACGCCAATATAATCATATTATGATAAGTTATGGACCGGAAGTCCAAATTGGGATATCTGAATGTTTATATGAAAATAAACATTATCACAAGGTTAAATATGATTATGATGTGATTTTGCGGTGGATACAATATTTTATTAATCGGCAATTTATGAAAGAAAGATTATGCGTCTATGTTGATATTGTTATATAGCCTATTCATAAGGCTTAATAAATTATGAAGATTACGGAAGAATCTTCAAAGAATCAAAAGTGCTTAGTAGCACATGTCCTTAAAGGACTTAAGGTGGTAGAAAAGGACTTAAGGTCTTTGGGAGCACACGTGAGAAAGATTTAAGGTGCGAGAAGCACATATCTAGAAAGACATGGTGCCAAAATGCATCAAATGATTTATTGTGCTAGAAGCACGAGTCCGAAGGATTTAGAATCTTAATCAAAAGCATTTAATTCAAGTTATTGAAAACAATAAAGGGGAAGAAGTCTTTGTATGACTTAAATCAATTAGGGCATTGATGGTATAAACTTCTCAAGAAATATATGTTGAAAGAAGGGTATAAAGAATGTAAATCAATATGCCCATGCATCTTTATGAAAAGATCTAGAAGTGAATGTTTTAATTGCAATTTATGTTGATGATATCAACATTATTGAAGCTTATTTGAAAAGCGATCAATAAGCGCAATTAATTGTTTAAAGATTGAATTTGAAATAAAAGACTTGAGAAGAAAGAAATTATGTATTAGATTCTGATTTAATACCTAAAGAATGAGATCTTTTGTTTATACAAAAGGAGATCCTAGATTGATTTTATATGGATAAGTAATATCCATTATATATTTTAAAGTATTTGCAGGTGGATAAAGAACAATTTCAACCTCAAGCAAAGAAATTGAAGAATGACACTTATGTATCATGCTTAGCATGAGATAATTCTTCACCAACACAAAGACATTAGAAGTAATGTAGTCATCGGGGGAGTAAATCTAATGTATTTTAGTAGAGCAATTGATGTCTGCGCACTCTTTTTCCCTTATCTAGGTTTTGTCCCAGTTTTTAATGAGGCAAGCATTAGAAAATCTGATGTAATTAAGAGGGGGAGCGTCGATACACGTTGTTCTCTTTTTCCCTTATCTAGGTTTTTGTCCATTGGGTTTTCCTAGAAAGGTTTTTAATGAGGCACATAAGAAAGTGTATCGATGGATAATCTTTCTTTTCTTTAGCTAGGTTTTTATCCCACTGGGTTTTCTAGTTAAAGTTTTTAATGAGGCATATTCATAATGGACATCCAGGGGAGTGTTATAAATATATGTATTATGTGGATGTCCATTCGATAAGTAACCCTGAAGATGTCTATAAATAGAGTCTTGTGTAAACATTCGTAAGCTTGAAATGTAATTCCTCCATCTCTGAATTTCTCTCCGACTTCTCTCTACTTTTCTATACATTTTTTTCAGTTTTATAACAACCTCAACAATCTTACCAAAATCCATTTCAACCGTTGCCTTCTCCATCATCAATCTTTATTAACATCCGTCTCTTTGGGGATAAGTACAATTATACAGTTTTGAATAAAGACTAAAGAGTGAACTACAAGCTTGTTTTCAGTATTTTCCATCACCACATAAAGTTACACCCTTGATTGACAATTGCACATCAAATTCTCCTTGCGTCAATCAAGGGATTCATTCAAGGACATTGTATAATATATATATTAATTTGTGATCATCAAAATTTGTGTACCTTATGATTAATCTCAAGCGACAAACTATAATCTTCCCAAGTAGATATTGCTGTCTGGGCATTTTCGATATTGATATTTGATATGAGGTCCACTTTGGAGAGAAGGCAGGCAAATTTGGTGATGCTGGACAAGCCTTTCAGATACAATATATGTTAACCAAATCAGACATATCAGAACGTTTTTGAAACTGCTCCGACATTCTCTTCATTTTAGACAGAAAAATCAGCAATTATATGGCAAAAAAACAAGACCCTTCAATTAATTTAAATGAAAAAATTTTTAATTAAAAATTAAAATTGTTTGAATTAATTTAATAATATTTTTTCATGAATAAAAAGAAAAATCTTACCACAGTTGTTGGCTAAGGATCTTACCTTTTAGTTTGCAAATTCTTTGGGTGTCCCACTGAACCGAAAGGTATCATTATGGGTGCATCCACTATTATGTGATAGCGAGAGAGAGAGAGAGATAAGCAACACTCATCTGTATCATCAGTTGCTGCAGATCTTGGAATAATGTATACCAAAATTTCAAGCAAAAGGAAAACAAAATTCCTATATTCTTAAAAGTATCATCATGACAGGATGCAAAGTGGAAGAATTTAAATGCCCACAAATCCACCAGAACCTAATAATAGATGTAATAGCCAAACCAATCTAACAATGTCGTAACACAGCTCATATTCCTCGGGCAACCTCAAAAAGAAAAGGAATGGTTTGAACTAGTCAGAAATTAGTCTCCTTTTGTAAAGTGTTATCAGGTGTCAAAGTGACTAATAAGCCTCAAACTCACATATATACGCTTTATATGAAAATATGCCTCATGCTCACTGTTCATTCCTGTTGCGGACGGTATTGGATTCCTGCAGCAATATGTATGGTCAAGTAATTAACATCAACTATGGAAAAGTCGTGTATCACAAGCAACTAGGAAGCTTAAGGGACCCGTTTTTGAAAACCCGCTATGAACCATTCAATGAGTAGATTCCTGCTTACAGCTGACCTGTACATATTAAAAGAATGGACTTCCTAGATCATGTTCTTTTGGCAGAGTTGAGAGCTTGTACAATAAATACTTCAATAATATTCTGGATAGATTTGAGGATACTAGTCTTCAATCAATAAATGCACCTACATATGTTTCTGCAGACTGGTGAATGGCTTCAGAGTGAGGAAAAGTCATATTTCTACACGTGTTTCTGCCCGCTTAGTGTTGACCATATCTCTTGCAAACCCCACCGCTATATACATCTTGCCGTGGCATCAGAGTACTAAAAAAAAATTGTATAATCGAGCATTTCAGTTAGCTATAACAAGGAATAACATTTACTACAACAAAAATCTCATCCCACTAAACTAACTTATAAATAGGGAATGAGCTAAATTATTTGAACACTGTAATATGACTTCATTTATGAACAATGAAATCTCCAGAAGTATGGTTTTTTTAGGAGTATGACTCAAAATGGTCTACATATGCCAATTAAGGCCTACGTATAGATTCTCCCCGTTATCAAATCGGCAGGGTTATTGTATTGCTATAACTTCTCTGTTAATTGTTCTTAATCTCCACATGTAATTTTTTTTTTTTTTTTAAAGATCCCAAGTCGTCATCATTAATTTCTTTGTCAACGAACAATTCATTTGTAATCTATACAAGTGATGATTTGGAGACCATGCGATACAACACTCCATAAACAACATTTCTACACGACACTACCTATCAAAGGATCTTAACTGCATGGTTACAAAAAGCATTGAAGAGCTCATGCTGCAGCATGAAAGGATAATTTAACCATCCCTATAATTAAATCAATAACTTGCTGTTTTCTCTTTTTCACAAAAGAGAAAGATCAGTGCTCATATAATCTTGAGAAATGCAAGAAGAGGGCCTGAAATGGGCTGTGTCTACATCCAGTGCTAGAATAACTTCCCAAACAGGGAAGTCCGGTTAAGAAACTCACTAGAGCATTCAAAGCATATTTTTTTATCTGGGACACTGTCACCCCATGTCTTCTAGACACTTCAACGGCAATATTTTACAAAGTAAACAAGTCTTCAGAAAAATGAACAACTGCCTAGAAGCACATGGATTGACTTTGCTGTGCAAATTGTCAACTTCATGCATCTCGACAATTGTAAGGGCCACAAAACTGACGTGATAACGTTTTTTGTGCATCACATTGTCCATGAAACTTGACAAGTGAAAACAATTGGAATCGCCTGATCTAAGAAAGATTAACAGCATTATTTCTGACCAAGAGAATCGCCTGATCTAAGAAAGATTAACAGCATTATTTCTGACCAAGAGATTTTTTCCCTTTTTTAATAACTGTTCTAACCGATACTTCCATTGGCCCTGTGTATCTGAAATTATCAGGCAAATGGGCTATCGCAGTTTTTCTTAGAGAAAATTCTATTGAAGAAAGATACGCCCGAGTACAGTATACAATTACAGGTAGAATTTCCTGATCATTTTTAAGATGGCAAAGATGCGAGATAACTGAAAAATATGGTTGTTGATATTCAACTTCTATACAGCAGTATGCAAAGAATTCCTGGGGTCACAAAGATCAATATTACCTCTACCACTAAGTGCTACAAATTCATCATTAAATTGCAACAAAGGACACTTTTCTATCAAGCTGGAACCATGGTAGGCTTCTTTGAGAAAAACTGTACTTCTTACACCTTTATTAGTGAGGTAAAAGATCCCCTGATGCTTTATCAAGCAAAGCAATAACTTAGATGGTAAAAAATACTCTGAATGGAATGCGTCCAGCTGTGCAGATGTCATCCTCTTCTCCATGGTCAAACTCAGGAGCTCGTGAAGAACTGCTACAACTCTTTTGCGGGCTTTAGGATCAGCACAATCAAATCTTCTTGCATTCAAATAGGGAGAAGGAAACTCCATTTTCTGCCACTTCTCAAGTTGCTCAAGATAACCAACGTTTGGTCTAAAACCAGCCGGAAAATTCACTCTAAATGCATATGGACCTGAATAGTTTCCATCTTTTAATATCTTAACCTTCTTTTGATATCCAGCAGGCTTCAAAATTCCTTCTTGAGCTAACCTAGTCTCCCTAGAAGTGACAGCTAATGAAGAATCCCAATTTTCCAATACAAGACAAGCTCTCCCATTGACTTCTCTCGCAGAAAAGAAATGAGGGTACTTGGGAATCAAGGAGGTCTTGAAATCATGCGGAAAACCCAATTCCGGTCCAATAAATTCAATAGTTTCAAGTGGAACACAACACTCAACAGATAACATTAACAATTTCCTCAGGTTGTTCACCAAAATTGGTTCCATTAAAGCCCTGGCCTCAGCTTCTCCACAGGCAATCTTTCTGGCCTTTTCAGTGAGACAAACAAAAGGAGGTTCTCTGTTGCCACCACCAGCACGGAAAATTGAGGGGTATCTCTCTATAATAGCCATAAAATTCCATTTCTGCACAAACCCTACATGCTTTTCAAGGTCACGTAGAAGGATGGATTGATTTTTTTGGGATTGGATAATGGACTTTAACTGTAGAATCAGGGATGGCTTCTTCTGTAATTCCATGACCCTGTCAAGTTCAGGTACCCTGTGGTAGATTTTCTTTTTGGGTCTTCTACCACCACCGGATTTCTGTCTAATAGCCATCCACATGAAAGCAGGCATGTGAGTAGGGGTTGGTCTGATTTGGAGTTGACGATGCATGAATTTATTCTTCCTTTGCTCAGAGAGAAGTTGGAGATGGATGAGTCGGCAAGCAGCTAAAATGAAAACTTTTAGCAATTCTTTAAGGGGAAAACAATGTTGAATCCACACAAATGTAATCAAATAGACCGGAATACCACAAAATGATCAGAAACAAAATAACCAGATGAACATTTTTACTAACACAGATTACTTTAATGGGTTTAGTACCATTTCAGGCAAATTCCACCCGTTCTCTGTCTGCAATTGACTGCTTTTGTGCTAGGAGAAACCCTGAACTGAAGGAGATAGATGGGGCTCAAACATGTAGTGTTTTATGGTGTCAGAACTCAATTCTGCCACTACATCACAATTATATGTCAAGCTTTTACATGCACGTCACTCAAGATATGCATGTATAATTGCATATAGATAGCATGAGAGGAGAGAACCAATTCCAAATCATCAAGATGATCCTATATTTGAAAACACTTTTTATAATCAATTTACGGCTGGAACAGAAGGGATATGGAGTTCATGGCCACAAGCTTCACTTTGATTCATAAACTAACATGTAACATGGATTACAGAGCATTCATGTTTCCTCTATGTTGACAAGTCAACAAAATAGATTGTCAAATATAGCAACTGAGCTTAGTCTTGTACAACACTTCTTAAACAAGACATGGATTGTTACCAAGTGGTTATCTCTTAACAAGTTTTAATGTCTGCAAAGGAACAATCTGTTGAATGAAACAGCAACAAACAATTCAACACACAACGGGCACTTCAAGGCCAATGAATCAGGACCCTTAATTTTCTTTCACGAATACTAAAGAAGCTGTGAGTCAAGAACCCATACCCAATGTGGACGGTGCGGAGATCTGATAAACTGAGCAGGGAAGAGAACATCGCAGGAAAGACGAAATCGAACGGAAGAGCACGAGCTGCCGTATAAAGCTTCGAATGAAGAAGTGGGAGACGAAGCACGCATGAGGTCGGAGAGGGGCCGAGGAGGATTACACCAGAAAAAACACGGACAACAGAAGAGGGAAGATAGACAGGGGATGAAAACCTGAGACTGGAAAGAGGCCGAGAGAGGGACTACAGTGTTCTTTGGATCCCTAATTTTTGAGTCAAAAATCAAAATCCCTTGATTTAGTAGTATTTCTCTAATTTTGTAATTGGTTTCGCAATTGTTCCTTAATTTTATCTTTTTTATTTTAAAATATTCTAATATAATATTTTGATTTTATTTTAATGTTCACGTTCATATCTTAATTTTATTTTGTTCAAATTTGCTGTTTTAACTTTGGCAATCCAAATAAATAAATAAAACTAAACTACAAGGTTTTTCATTTTTCTCCTTCCCCATAAGACCATGACAATAGCAAATTATTTAATTAAAATAAGTGATTGAAACCATGTAGTTGGTCTAATCTAACTCCATCAGATCTGATCACATTATCTTGTTTAAGAAATTAGTTAAAATTAATCAAAAGTAATAAATATGTCCGAAATGAATTATTTTTTCATATATACCCTTATTTATTTATAAGAGAAATAGAGTAGTAATAAAAGAAATTATGAAAAAAAAAAAGATAATGAGATATAACAGAATTAATTAGGAAAAAAAATGGTAAAAACACGTTAAATGGATAAACAATTAGATAACTCCAAATGCCATCTTATAATAAGGACATAAACATTCACATTTTAGACTCTAATAAAAAAATATGAGAGGGAGTAAGCGAGTAGGGACAATTTTAGTATTATTTATTATTGAATTAACAATAACATTTTTTTTTAATTACCCATCATAAAGTCTTCTGAAGATATGTAGACTTATATTCGGGACAATACAAGTGTGTTTTCTATGTTCTTGTATATACTGTATCTTGATTTGCAATGTCAATGCTTTACCCAAATTCAATCTCAGCACAACTTCCTTATAAAAAAGGATCATCTCAGTTGTGCAACAACTAGGATAGAAAAATGAACAGGAAGCAACGTACACTTCATTATTTTTTTTTGGTCAGAAACAGCATCTTTAACCAAACTCAATATGGATGTGATCAAGTTACCCATCTCCAAAATCCAAACCTAAAAGAGGACATCTACACAACATAATACAGCAGGGACATTATTATCACTATCACTATCAGCAGTTTGGCCAATGAATGATATAATGCCGCAGAACCAAACTCAACATGCAGGCCCTTCAAAAGTACAATGAAGTAGAAACTGTGGAGATAAACCGCAGTGAAGTGCGCCTCTGGTTTTATTATTTTCTGATCAAAAGGATACTTCATAGGTCCTTCATATAGAGACAGAATAACTAACCCTAACCGTAATATATTATCATAATCATTCATACTATTTCTCAATAGACCTAACCTGGGCCTAAGCCCATGCGGCTCAACAGAAACTCAATTAGATTAATAAATTTAAAGCTTGTCCTCGTATTCTGAAAGTGGAGTCATCTGCTCCTTCAAGCCCTTCCTCTTGCGAATGTCTGTAATAATCTGTGCAGCTTGTGTTCCAGGCTCAAGTGGATCCGATGACAACATATCCCAGTGATCAAATATTAACTGGGGGAAAGCCTGCCCTGATGTTGCAGCCCTCAATGTGCTTGAGAACCCAAAAGACTCGATGACAGGGAGGTATGCCTTAATGTTATAAAGTGGAGTACCAGGCCTCTGCATTTCCTCAAAGACATGTCCGCGTTTCTGGTTAAGAACACTGTAGATTCCGCCCAGAGCCTGCTCAGGAGCTTGGATTTCCACCAGGCAAACAGGCTCAAGAAGCCTGGGCTTACCAGTCAATTGTGCAGCATAAAAGACTCTCCTTGCAGTTGGAATGATCTGACCTCCTCCTCTGTGGATAGCATCAGCGTGAAGAACAACATCACAGACTTCAAAACAAATGCCCCTCATGTTCTCCTCAGCCATTGCACCTTCTCTTGATGCCCACTGGAATCCAGCAACAACAGAATCCTTTATTTCATTCAGGTACTGAACTCCCTTACACATGTCTACTACCATGTTAGGTCCCATGGTCTCAGGTCCAAAACACCATATTTTTTTGGCAAGATCCTTTGTCCCAACCAAACTGTTCTGATAATATTTTAGAACGGACCTTGGGGTCATCTTTGGGTCCAATCTTGCCTTCATCAATGGCCTCTGCAAGCCCTTCCTCCATAGGCCTTGCCTCCATGTACAGACGGTTGTGCTTGTTGGGTGATTTGCTCATCACAGTACGGCAAGATCTCTCTAGAACAGTTTCACGGAAGGACACAACAGGGTCAGACTTCATAAGCTCCGCTCCGCCCATAAAATCTTCTTGCAAGTCCTTCAAACAGATCTCCAGGTGAAGTTCTCCTGCACCAGCAACAATGTGCTCTCCTGACTCTGTCATAGTACACATAACCATAGGATCCATTTGGCCAATCGTTTGAGACCTTCAACAAGCTTTGGAAGATCAGATGCAACCTTGCACTGAACAGCAACACGTACCACAGGTGAAACAGAAAACTTCATTGCTCGGATAGGGTGGGCATCCACTTCCTTTTCATTTGTTAATGTAGCATTTTTGGTAATAAATTGATCCAGACCAACCAAAGCAACTGTGTTGCCGCAAGGCACATCCTCAACAGTTTCTTGCTTCTTTCCCATCCAGATGACAGTTCTTTGCACGTTCTTAACATACAAGTCCTTCTTCTCCCCAGGGACATAGTTTGGTCCCATGATTCTAACCTTCAAACCTGTCGAAACCTTACCAGAGAAGACACGGCCAAAAGCAAAGAACCTACCCTTATCAGATGCAGGAATCATTTTTGAGACATAAAGCATTAGGGGCCCATCAGGATCACAATTCCTGATTGCCGCGGCATATCGATCATCAAGAGGCCCCTCATACAAGTTTTCAACACGATATCTTTGGGCTTTTGATGGGGGGGAAGATGGAATACCATCATTTCCAAAAGTGCACTGCTTGCTGGGAGCCAGGTTTGCATGACACGCTTCATCAATGCTTTACCCATTAGGTCCTTTTCTTCCGATTTCATGGTGACTCCAAGCTTTTGCAACATAGGCCACAACTTATCCTTTTGATCATTCATACAAGTGAAAATTATCTGCTTTATAGGCTCATAACAGAACTGAACAAACCCGCACTTGCAGGTATTCGAACCAGTGTGCTTGCTGGTCCATTTCTTGGTTGCTGGATCAAAGAAGTTCTCACCCCACAGCCTTTCCATCATCTTTGACTCGTCAACTCCAAATTTAGAGGCATACATTTTAGCAAAGTTGGTCAAGGTGAAAGACCAACCATGCAAACCAGCTGAAAAAGCAACTGTTCCTTTCTCTGGGTAAACCTGACAATCACCAAGGAGGGGATCTTCATAGGTAGCCATGATCACATTGGCATTCTCAACAACCCTTTGAAAGGTCTGGTAAGCCTCCTCTCCATCCACCTGGAGCTCAAGGAAGCACCTGTCCATTTTATTCACAGTCAAAACAGGCCTGATTCTTTCTCCAAGTGCCTGTCGAAGCACAGTTTCAGTTTGAACACAAACACCTTCAATACAATCTACCACCACTAGAGCTCCATCAGTTATACGGAGCGCGGCTGTGACCTCAGATGAGAAGTCCACATGCGCAGGGGAGTCGATCAGATTTATAAGATACTCATTGCCATGGCGTTCACCTTTGAAGCTCTTGAGAGCCTCATCAGTAATTTTGTAGTAGAGAAAATACCAGTCGACTTGATTGTGATACCACGCTCTGCTTCATCTTGACGGGTATCAGTCATCCGGACATCACCTGCTGCTTCTTGTGCAATAATACCAGCAGCCGCCACAAGAGAGTCGGTGAGGGTAGATTTTCCTGCAATTGGAATTGTAAATTAAGACAATAAAGTGTGATTCAAACCATGTAAGAAAAGCAATTTCATGACATTACAAATTGCTTACGCAATAACTACATATGTTAAAAAAAAACCCCTTTTCCCCCAAATGCTAATGAAGTTATTTTTGCCTTTAGATATCAAAGATATTCTTGAAAGACTTATGCAGCAAATGTTACCGCTCAAATGCCTTACAGTTGAACAATCACAGCTAAATAATTATGCCTTTCCAATCTCAATAAATAAGAAATAACTATCACAGGTATATATACTGTGCAGCAGAAATAGAAAAAGAAAATGAGCAAAGATTATATGAGCTGGCTACTCCATACCATGATCAACATGTGCAATAACAGACATATTACGAATATTGTGCTTAAAGTCCATAATTCGACGGAGCTCTTCAGCTGTGAACTTCACCTGCACGTGTTAATACAACATTCAAAATAAATTATGCAGAGTCCATGGATTCACCAACTTGAAATGCCAGGAGTAATTTTTATTAACTCACCATCTTGTCTTGTCTTTATATTCCAGAGCAAAACGTGACTACTTAAGCTACTGGGAAACTGAAAAAAGCATGAAAATTACAGAGTAAGAAAAGTAATAGAATAACTGAAATGCAATGCAGGAAGAGCAGAGACACCGAGATAGCTCACTTGGAAATCAAAACAAAATATACAAATAAAAAGATAGCAACAACTATGATAGCTGTTAAATAACCAACAGGACTTGTTACTAATATAGAATCGTTAAGGTTTATCAGCTTCCATCCAGGGCAGACAAATAGTCTTTACACTTCACAGATACAACTGTTTAGAAATCTCTAAAATTTGCAAAAATAGGCTACAAATATAAATAGTGATTGTAAATCACTATGAATATTTCTAAAATAAGGTAGCAGAAGGATATTATTTCAAACAATTGGTTTACAAATAAGCCGAAGTTGATCAAAAGGAAACTCGATTACCCATCTAAATTGAAGATTCATATAGAAGACAAGCAGATGAATAAAGGTATATCTTTTTGCAACAGAACTTGAACATGTTAAGAGATGTTCAAAGACACACCAAAAAAAAAAAAAGACAAAAAAGAAGCAGCTTTCAAAGGCCACAGCAAAAGCATATATCTTGAGCCGACAAAACTTGAAACTACAACGAAACACAAGGAGAGGGGGGAAAATCACTGATCAACTGAGCATATTAGAGAAACGATCAGAATAAGAGGATATCAAGTACCAACCAAGCCGAAAGTCCGGGAAAATGGAAATGTCGAACCTTAGAGAGATGACAGTGAGGAACACGTAGTATGGCGGTTTATTTCTCAGGAGCCTTTATTAAATATAAGGACTCGCCGTAGAAAAACAAAAAGGTATTTTCCGGTTAAGGGCGTACGTGTTTATTCAAGGGAGGGGTGAGGGAGGGTCATTAAGGGAAAAGTATATCTTTGTGCTTAATCTCGAAAACTCTAGGGAAGTCTTAGCATTGAAATGTTTGGTAAGGAGAAAGAAATTAAAGAAACAAATCCGCCTACAGAAGATGATCTCATTTGCACACTTGACACCCCCATTCCCCACTGAAAATTTACACGTACAGCACATCAAATCTCTATTATCAGTCTCCACAACTATTCATGACACTTGTAACTCATCCAGAGCAAGAATCTCAGTCAATAGGGGGAAAAGAAAAAGCAGAGTGAGAGCATACTTCTTTTTTGCCAAATCCACAAAAACTCCTTAAGCTGGTTTCTGCACACCAGCCTCCATAGGGGATGTTTGGCAGAAGGAAAATCATCCATTGGAAAAGGAAAATGGCCTATTTTCCATTGCTAAGTCGAGTTCCAGGTCCGGCGCTGCAGGTACGAGTTTAAAGTCCGCCGCCGCCACAGAAGCCACAGCCACAACTGGAGTGGCTGCCCCTTCGCTCACCTCAGCGAGAAGGGAAGAGAGAGCTGAAGTCATGACCAGTGATGCAAAACAAAAAGATTATGGCAACAAGGATTGGAAGGGGATGACTTTAGGACGGCCGTCGCTCTGGTTTTGGGCATTGATGGCGGAACAATAGGGACAAGGAAACTTTTAATTTAATTTTATCTGGTAGTTAGCATGTAATGTCTTAGTAAATGGAGTATTGTGTGGCATGAATGAATATGATGATTATGTGTTAAGAGAGTGCGTAACTGATAAGTGCTAATGAAGTCTTTTATCGGATCGAGCCGGGTTGGACCACAAAAGCAAAAAGTTCTACCATCAAATATTGCTGCGTTCCCAGAGCTCGAACTTGAGACCTCTGGTTAAGCTATTACAACCCCAACCAGTTGAATCAGGCGCTTGGTGGTGTTAAAGCAAATGCTTTCGTGCTTATTTTGTTAGCATATATCACTCTTTCTGGTCTTATTTATAAGTCATTTTTAACTAAATCATACATATCAAGGAGATGTAGTTATCTTAATAATTATGGGATAAATTTTTAACTTTGCCTTCATTTATAAATGTGTATCTTTCAACTATTTCTTCACTCTATATTTTTATTGGTATAATTAATATGAGCATTATAATCTCATTTATTACCTAAAAGAGGACTTATAAATAGGATAAGTGGTATGTTTTTTAAGGGGATAAATGATGTATAGTAAAACGATATTTTTGGGACATAGAAGGAAAATGTTTTGTGTTTATTGAATCATATAAATGATTTGAATGTAAGAGAATGTCACATATGAACAAGTCAGTTTGGGCGTTCATACTCAAAATTGTTGCTCCCATGCAAGGCGGAGGGAGAGTATGTGCTTCTAGTCACCCAAAGAAATTGGGTTAGGTTGCTTTTGGTTAAAAACGCACTCATTTCTGCTATTTTATACAACCCACAGCATTCATAATTTCAAAATGCATTTTTATTTGCTTGTTGCTTTGTCAATGCATTTTTTAAAGCTATAACATTAATATTCGCATTCAATTGAATGTAGATCTAGATATAACTAAATTGCAATCAACATTAAAAGTATATTACAATAAAAAAAATTAAAAATTGATAAACCGAAAGTGAGGAAAGAAGGAGAGGAAAAGAAGAAGATTTGGAGATTATTTGAGTCTTTTAAGGAAGTTAATTATCTTATAAGATCACTTAGGTAACTAAACTAACTTCTTTTTAACAAACTTTCTTCATGAAAGTTATTTTACATATTTTTCTTTTTCTAATGAGGGTAATATTGTGTTGGTTAGCGAAAATTTTGGAGTTAAGATTTTAAGAGAGTTTTGAGTTTTTACATTAGATGACTAGATATATGTAGAGGATGTTTAACATTTAGTTTTATCTGGTTTAGATTTGTTGGTTAGTTGTTGTAGGAATTTTAAAATTAATTTTCTATTTGAAAAGTTTAGGATTGATGTGCTTCATGATGCTTTTACCTATTAAATGTTGTTTAAATAATTTATTTTGATTAATGGAGATATTATTAAAATTTTAATTGGTTTAGTTTTGAAATTTTAAGGACTAAACTGTCATTTTTGAAATCTGTAGGTCTAAAATTTTATTTTTGAAATTAGTTGGTCTAAACTGTCATTTTCTAAAATTAGTAGGTCTAAATTGTTATTTTTGAAATTGAAAAGACTAAACTGTCATTTAAAAAATTTGAAGGACTAGACGGTCATTTTTAAAATTTAAATCCCAAAATGACATCTTCGGTTTTTATTATAATAATATATTATTATTGTTAGAATTTGTATATTTTGAGTTATATGAAATTATAAGTTATAATTGTGATGTTGTAGAGCTTTTCTTTGAAGATGATTGTTCGTGTTTTGCTCTTCAAACTAAGGTTAAACTTTATTCTATATGCTTATTTTGGGCTGTAAGGTGTTTTCTAAACCTTACTTTATATATACTACTTGTATATGTTTTTAAAAATTATGTATATATTTTTTAATATGAAATTACTTAAAACAAAAAAGAAACAAAATAAAACACCCTATTTTCATTTCCTATGCATATAATTTTGATAATCTTCCATCCGATGATGATTGCATAGTAAAAAATGAAGAAGATTGGGAAGATGCAGACAACTTAGATCATTACAAAAAAAGTCCATTTGTAGCGGTTAAAAAGGCATATTTGTAGCGATTTTAATCGTTACAAACAACACTAGTAGCGGTTAGCTTAACCGCTACAAAACTCCCCGTTGCAAGCCAATTTGTAACGGTTACAACAACCTGCTACTACAGACACCTTAACCGCTACCCTTACTGTTGTGGTTTCAGGACACCGCTACTATTTGAGGCTGGGATGACATCGTGTGTAAATATTTTGTAGCGGTTAGCCAATTTCCAACGGTTACAACAACGTGCTACTACAGACACCTTAACCGCTACCCTTATTGTTGTGGTTTCAAGACACCGCACTATATGAGGCTGGGATGACATCGTGTGTAAAGATTTTGTATCGGTTTACTAACCAAATTAACCAATATGTAGCGGTTACATAACCGGTAGTAAATACATCACCAAATTCTTGAAATATGGTGGCAAAAATTTGTAACGGTGAAGTAACCACTACAAAAGAGGTGCCAAATTGCAAATTATACTATAGCGGTTTTCTACCCGCTACAAAAGAGTCCTGCCATTTTTTCATAATAATTTTTGCCCTCAAATTTCAAATTTTGCCGCCTTTTGTAAATTTTTTTAATCCATATTTGTAGTGGTGAAAACCGCTACAAACCTGACGGATAAATTTTTGTGGGAAACTTTGTAGTGGTTGTGGAACCGCTACAAATTAATGATTTTTAAGAAAAAAATTAAAAAAGTTGCTTTAGGTTATTTTATTAATTAACTAATCATTATAATATAAAAGTGGTATTTTTAGTAAAAATAGTTGATATTAAAATATGATATTTGATTATATATGTTAATATATAGTTGTAAAAAAATAAGAGAATGTGTAGATATAATAACCACTAATTATAATTTCACTTAAATAATATTTCAATCTAAAAATAATGTATGTGAAAGTAGAAGGAAGGTTGAAAAATGTAAGTAAAATTGTGAATTAAAAAAATTAGTATCACAAAATTAGAAGGAAAAATAAATATTTTGATTATCATCATATTTGATTCGGTTGAACAGCACTTACTCTCTTCAAATACTTAACCTCAGAAAATGTAGAAAGATGAGAGAAACCGAGGGAAAGCATGTGTAGAAAGCGAAACTGAAGCATATTAAATGAGGTTTGGTGGGGGTATTTATATTGATATCAACGCAAAACTTTGTAGCGGTTTATATGACGGTTGTTGTAGCGGTTGAGGCGACGGTAGTTGTAGCGGTTATGTTTTAGTAGCGGTTTTTTGTTATTTGTAGCGGTTATAAAACCGCTACAAATCCTATTTTATTATGTTTTTTTAAAAAAAGAAATAGAAGATTACAGATTAAATCCTAAACATAATTTTTTATGTCAATCTTCGTCGCCATCCCTACAAAAAAAGTATGGAGAAAATGTAACTTGTGAGTTTAATATGTTTGAACAGAAATTAAACTTTAGTTAAATGTTATTATTTCATAAAGCGTATATTAAAAAACGTACCGAATTATAGGTAAATTGTCATCGCCGTCAAGGAAGAAGTTTTCGAAACTGGCAGGCTGGAACGGCTCACTCTCGTAGGCGACATTATCACCATCACCCATGTCGTAAAGGTCCTGAGGCTTTAAGTGAACCACCATATTCCAATCTTGTGCCTCTCATTGGCGACATAATAAACCTGATGTGCCATTGAGGCAAAAATATATGGCTCATCATCTTCAGACTGACCGGTGTAAATAGGTCGGGAGAAATTCACTGATGTGATGCCTAAGTCGTCAGTGGTACGGTGAGTCCCCGGGACATTGTCGTATTCACCCACAAACACTTGAACAACGTCACAGTGAAACAGCCTTGGTTATTTTATTTTGACCACATCAAGCAGCTTTCCATAATACGGGACGTCACCGAACTGCATGTTCTCGTCACTGCTGTTCGCATAACTTCTCGTCCCAAACGTGCCATAAACACCCGAGTTTTGGGTCAGCAAATCCTTGATCTCGTGAAACGGTGCAAAACTTGAAACCATTGACATTGTATGCCGTAAATCTTTGGGCGTGGTCAAGCGGGCCGAATGCAAGAGCTCTGAATTCTGGTGAGTGCGAGTTGTGGTCATTTATTATTCTCCTCATAAACCAACAAAGGAATTCTCTGTTGACCTTTCATTGTTCGTGAGAAACTCAAGACTGGTTTGATACATCTTCTTCCAATTAAGTCTCAAGATTAGTTGGCGTATATTTTTACTAAAGCTCTTGCTCCTCTTCCATTTTTTACACTCCTTTCCAAGTTGGGAATGATTGATGTACATTCTCCAACTTGAAGGGGGTATAATTTGTTTTTTAGTTTGTAATTAGTTTCATTTGGTTAGCTGATGTAACTATTTCAAAAATTAGTTAGAGATAGTAGTCATCAATTTATTTGTACATATTCTCTATAAATAGCTTTGTACTTACACATTATTAATTGATTCAATACAATCAAAATTCTTTTCTATTCTTGCTTTTATAATAATAACGATTATCAGCTTCCATTCAGGGAATAAGACAAATTGCCTTTTTGCACTTCGCAGGAACAATTGTAACACCCCAAATTCCGTAGCATAAATCGTGCCGGTGACACGTGGTTTTATAAAAAATCTGTCAGAGTTTTGAGGTGCTACAACTTAGAGTAATGCGAAAACGAAGAGCATATACTAAAAATTTGAACAATGAGTTTAACAATGAGTAACTGATATAAAAATACTCAGACATATGCTGATGCCTGACGTATACTGATATATTATAAATTTCCCGAAGGATTGTTCATGTGATATAGTAATACAAAACTTTATAATTACAATTCTTACATGTAACTATACCCTCTTCAACCAAGCCTTGAGTAGACTTGGGGGCATAGAACCTAACTCAGTTAAATCATCCCATTTGGCCAGGCTTGGTAAGGTCTAGTGGAAGTCTCACCGAGTATTTACTGCGATCGATTGATGAACCACATAGACGACCCTTTCTAGTTTAAGCACCAAATGATATGAAGTAACTTTATTAGATTCATGCCATAAGGTAGGTTCTGTTGACCTTCTTCCCGTATTTTCTTTGACCGGTGCCTTCTCACGGCTCCGTCTATTGGTGTATTTTTACGGCTCCATCTACTGGTGCCTTCTCTGGTTCATGATTCTTCCCTGTCTATTAATTAAGACTGAGGTCCAATGTCCATCGGATCTCAGGTAACGGTTAACCTCATACTTATGTAAACAATATATGTATGACATGTATTCATAATATTTTCACAAAAATCACTACAAAAGCCCATAACAGATGTAGGTAATACATAATCAAGCATGTAAGGCAATAACAATACACAGCCCCTGCAGTATGTTTGTTACCCCAGTCTGCACTATCAAATCCAGTGCCACGATGTACGGTCGTGTCCTCAGCGCTAGGAAAACTCTAACGGTGTTATTAAAACCATAACCCTTATACTCATGATTGCATAAAAAACAATTGAATTGAGAGTCTCGATAGTCACAGCAATCATATATAAGCATATCACAAGCATCAATCGGTGTTATATAAGCATATCACAAGCAGTACGTTTTCGAAAAACGATAATTTGTTACAATGTATGTCGCGAACGATACGATTTTCACAGATATCCTATGTTAGTTCTCTATAGGTTTTTGATGATAACTGACAATTGTAAACACAATTTAAAGATTGTTAAAAACTTGCTGTCAAGGCCATACTCAAGTATGAGAATCTATACTCAAGTATGGACTTACCAGAGAATTGCACAAATTTGATTAAACTGAACTACACTCAAGTATCCATGGGTATACTCAAGTATAGTCCTCACAGAGAGCACTCTAAGTTATACATCAAGCTAAACTCGAGTATGAGTTTACATACTCGAGTATGGATCATACAGAGTCTATTCAAATACTTGCTTAAGTTTTTCTATACTCAAGTATACATTTCTAAACTCAAGTATGGGTCATACGTAAAGATTCAAAAGTTTTTTAATCATAAGCATACTCGAGTATATACTCACACACTTGAGTATAAGACAAACAGAAAGAATCTTTCTTTTCAAATACTTTTTAAACTCAAGTATGCAAATATACACTCAAGTATAGGATGATCAAAAAGTTTTCAAATCTCTCACATGCCTACCCATACTCAAGTGTACATGTGTATACTCAAGTATACACCATACGAAAGATACAAAAGTTTTTGAACATAAGCATACTCAAGTATGTAGTCACACACTCGAGTATGAGACAAACGAAATTATCTTTCTTTCCCCAAAGCTCTAGTAAACTCAAGTATGACTTTACATACTCAAGTATGGTCGTGAAACAGATTTCAAAAAGCTTTTCAAAATTGTTGTATACTCGAGTATGGCTGTACATACTCAAGTATAGGACATACGTAAAGTTCTTCCTTTTTGAAAGACTCGCATACTCAAGTATAGATCTACATACTCAAGTATAGAGACTTTGGACTTAAACTTATTTTCATGTTAAGAGGTTCACACTCGAGTATGTAATGACAAACTCGAGTATGACTTTCACTTCAAAGATATAATCCAAAGCTTAAGTCACGATGTTCCTCTTTGTAAGAACCATACTCAAGTATCATTCTTCATACTCAAGTATAGACATTAGTGCACAGTGACACACTCGAGTATAGAAGAACATACTCAAGTATGAGTCGTAGAATTTGAAACTCAAATCCGATTTAATTTGTGAAACATTCATGTTTGATCTTAATACTTCCTATTATCATTCTTGCATATTCCCAGCTATGTTTAACAACTTTGTTAGTGAGTTTCAGCTTGCTTAAACTCGATTAAATGAGGACTGAAAGCAAAAAGCATGTCAGAACATTAAATGCTACACCCAGAAAGTTGCATACTTTTGGGTAATCCTTCTGCACACGCCTACAAAGGATTAATGTCTACCTACCACATCCAGTAGCTGCTATTCCAACGGATTTATTTACAAGAAGTCAACTCTGAACTTCTGCCCAGCTGGATTAAGTGAAGATTAGAGAGAGAAGAAGACCAAAACATTTCCTAATCCTTGGTTAATGTCACCAACGGTTATATGAAGAATTACAACGGTCATTTAATGCCTTCTCAGTATAAATAGAAGAGCATTCAATTCCTTTCAACAACTAAGACCTCAGAAAGCGAAAATCATTAAAGCCTTCATCTATTCTTGAGTCTTTACGTACTAAGTATCGTAAGTTCTAGTGAGAAAATTACTCTTGAGTGCAGAGTGTGTAACCAATTTTCATAGATATCCTATAAGGATAATATTTATCATTATTTAGCATCATAACAGGCATTTTAGGTACAAATTACCATTTTTCCCTTAGTTTGTCTAATCGGTGAAATTTCGCCAAAGCTTCGCTATTTTGATCCTATCTCTCCCAAAATTTTGACATATCTCTTTTCCCAATATATTTTCAAAATAAATACCATATTTACCCCTAAACATGATATATAAATTATATGGAAAATTTAAAGATAAATCTAGCATTTCTACTGTATCTACTGAAAGAACTACCAAAGCTTAAGACTAGGGATCGAAAAAACTTACCCAGGGCTACGCTATACTTTCTCCGGACTCCTCCTTCTCTCTAAAATCTCTCTAGGTTCGAAATTTTGGTGTGGGAAATGTGAAGAGAGGTGAGGCCTATTTATAGGAAAAATTGTGACACTATTCATGCTTTTTCAGATCGGATTTCGACCGTTGGATCTAGGGTTTTTGCAAGGCTCAATATTGGCCCTCCATGTGTGTGTGCTGACCTCACTTGCCACTAAAGTCAACAAATTGAGGTCATCAATGATGTCATCCCCTCTTGCTTTATGGTCTTGTACCGATAAAGTTCCCTGTTCGGTGTTCTAATCGCGTAATCTCATCGAATCTCAAAAATCCGGCAGCACAGCGTTGAAGATCTATTCATCTTCTTTAAAACTACTTAGGTTAACTAAATTTTTGATCTCATGAAGGGTATTCCGTTGTCGTGAACATTTTCGACAGTACGCCATCGATTCTGAAATAACTTCGGAAGTGCGGCACGGATACTAATTCACTGGTTTGTAATATGTCCTGACCTAAGAAACCTAGTTCATGGTTTGTCACAAAGGTCTCGTTTTACAGCGGTTCTCATTTCTACTATCTGCCCTTTTCCCTGTTTATCCTGTATCCTAAGTACACTGTTGGTTTCAGAAATGACTTCGGAGATAGCTCACTTCGGGATAAAACTTCACTTGTTTATAATAAGTCCAGATGATATAGACTTAGTTCCCATATTTTGGTGTAGGATTTAATTTCTACCCGTTCTCAAATGTCCTGTTGGCTCTTTACAAAATATCTCATTTTATATTATTATTATAATTAAAATATCTAGATATTATTTTGAAATAACCACAACCCTTTTCACATTATTTTCTTAATTAATAATAATATTATTTATTTAATATTTTCAGCCCCTCCCCCTTTTTATTTATTTATTTATTTATTTTCCTAATTAATTTACTAATATCTTAATTATCTTATATTATCTCATAATTACTTAATTAGCCACTTACTAATTATTGATAATTTTCTTAATTATGATTAATAATTATCTCACAATTATTTCACTGACATTGGTATTTTATATCCCATGCATTATATTAAAAATCATGGGGCCATTTAGGGTTCCCAAAATAATATTAAATTTTGCCTCATTATTTTTCAAGGAAAAATATTCCAAAAATTCCTAAAATTAGAGACAACATATTTTCTAATTTTTAATAAATATTTTATGCCTCTTGGGATTTATCATAATATTTTCAGGCCATTTTATACCCTATAAATGCATTTTATGGATTTTAGCTCTTTATTTCTTCTAATTTCCATAGAAATTACCTTAGAAAAATAAGATAATTATAACTTATTATTTGAGACCACATATTCACCTATTTCTAATAGGTATTTTTTTTACTAAATTGTGATACTTATCATAAATACGATTTTTAGGGTATTACAACAATTGTTTCTAGATCTCTAAAATTTGCAAAGGATTAGCTACAATTATAAACAGTGATTGTAAATCATCACCACCACGTATATTTCTTAGAATATGTAGAAGAAAGATGATCGTTTAAAACAATTGGTTTATAAATAAGCTGAAGCAGATATAGATAGATGTCAAGGAAGCTCGATTACGTACCCACATCTAAACTCAAGACCATCGAGTGTAGAAGCCTAAAAGAGGAAGAGATGAATTGATTTAATGCCATCATGTTAAATCAATTCATCTTTCCCTATTAGGTTCGGCCAGCACGCAGGAAAAGGGAAAAGAGGAAGAGATGAAAATTTCTAAGAGAAAATAAGAAGTAAGAACTCAAGAATTCAATAGGTAAACCTTAAGTAATCTCTTCCATTTCTTTTAAGCTTCCTTTTGCAACTCTTCTTGACCCAAAAATCTGTCTTTTTATGGTGTTCATGAAGGAGAGTTCGAAAATTTTGGTAAACAAGGAAGAAGAAATTTCAAGAACATCAATGGTCAAACTAAGGTTAGTGATTCGATCTTGAACCTCCTTATAGTGGATTTGAGTGGGTGAATTGATTTGGGGTGGTACTTTCTTGTATTATTGAAATGTTGGAAACCCTAAATGTATGGGGGAGTTGCTGCCCAAATTCTTAAATGGGGTTAGAGTATGATTAAGGGTTCAAACAACAAATTAGAAATGATTATAGACTAGATTACAGTGTTAGAATGAAAATTTGACATTTTGTTGGTTAAACCATGATTTTCGTCCAGCTGGATATACTAGTGTTTTGGGAATGGATTTTGGTGTTTTTAATGGTTTTAAAGTGTTTAGAATGAGATTTTGTATGAGATTAAACTTGGATAATAATTTTGGAAGAATAAATGGAAGTTTGAAAATCATTAGGGTGTTGTTTCTGGAAATTTTCTGTGGAGTCAGTCACATTCTTCATAATTTTTTCCCTAGTAAATGAATTTATATAATTATAAAATTTTACAGGGAGAAATTAGACATCTGAAGGATTAATTTGGTATATAATTCGTATTTTTATGAATTTTGTGCTAAGAGAAATAAATGTTTCAAAACAGCCCCTGAAAACTGGGAATGATTTCGGACAGCAGGGGTATTTTGGGCTATGGATGAATTTTCGACTTGGTCTAGCCAAAATGAGTATTTTTTGTTGAAAATAGACATGTTAAGGGTCATTTGAGCTTTATAATCAACCCAAAATGATTTTTCTAGATTTAATTATGAATTTTTGAAGATCAGTCATTGTTTGTTGGAAATTTCAGATCTTGGGTGAAAATTAAGGGAATATAAGCTCATATTAAATTCCTTAATAAGAAAAGAAATTTAGTAAATATGGACACATTAATTGGGTTTATTCTAAATTATCAAAGGAATATTTATTGAGGTGAAATTAATTATATTTATATTTTATTATTATTTTAGGTTTAATTGTAATCTTTTGCGTCGGAGGAATTATTTTTAGCTGTAGTCGACTGCCAGGTAGTAACCTTAATCTTCATATACTCTGTGTGATTTGTGTATGTATGTTTTACCTTGAAATTGCATACATTTAGTTATCATTTATTTCCTATGTTTGTGGAACCGGAACATCTTGTGTGTGCATAAAGGGCTTTCTTTGTGTCTTTGTGGCTAGGATGTCTCTGGGTCTTTGTGTGCTATTAGGACCATTGCAATCTGTCTTTGTGTGCTATTAGGACTGCTAGTTCGGATTTGGTTGTGTGCCTTGATACTTGAATGTTATGTGGTATTTGTTTAATTATGATTTTTCTTACATGCATTATTTATACATTTTATATGAGATTAATGGTTACTCTGGGATTCAAATTTTGAATCACAGCCCCTTTTAAGCCATCTAGCGGTTCATCGAGACCAGAGCAGGGAGACAGAGGTAAGGCTCCGGAGCTGGAGTAGTGTGGAGGTGGACGTTTGGTGACTGTTATTTTTGGGTATTTATTTTGATTTCCGGATGACTATAGTATTTTATTTTGGCCTGTCAGGCACCATTATCCGAATAACTGTATATTTTGATCTCTTCGGGGAAAACTTTATCTTTCCGTATTATTATCAGTGTATTTTTGTCCAAACCGATGTGTGCTCTGCTACTTATACTCTTATGTGTGACGATAATTAACTTGGGAAAAATAAGCTAGAATTAAATAAAAGTAAAGGACCACACTACTCGCCACCTGAAAGGGCGAGGCCGGTAGGTGTGTAACAGGCGGCGGAGCCGGAGTCAGTTCCTCTACAAAGCCCTTCATTAAATGTAACGACTTGCCGGAGAGAAAAAAAAAATTTAAACTTTTATAACAAATCAAAAAGATATTTCACATTTAAAATTAAAGCAAAATTATTTCTTTGTACTTAAGTCTTGAAAATTTTAAGGTTAATGGAGAAGTTTTAGCCTTCGATTGTTTGGTAAGGTAAGGCAGATAAAAAACATCAAATTAAAATATGGGAATGTTAAAACGATTTATGACTTAATTTAATTTCTATAAAATTTTAGAAATTATTTTAAATTATTTTTTTATTATTCTCAATATATGATCGTGGAGCTGCTAATTCTTTTTATAATATAATATATATGATAGCTATCAAACTTTAATGTATATGCAATGATTGGTATATTTTACCCATTAATAACTTTAGTTATGGTATCAAAAAAAAAAACTTTAGTTATATAAAATAAGGATAACAACTTAAACCGTGACAATTTTTTTTAAATGGCAGTCCCTGTACAATAATTTTATATGTTGCAATCGGGGTTTAATTTAATTGAATTTATTGGCAGTCGTGGTGTTAACTGATTGTCATAAGCATGATTTGGTATCCATCCGGGAAAATAATTAACAGTATATATTATAAGAACGATGGTTAATGACTGGACTATTGAGGGGGACATAAAATCGATATTAATTATTAATACATCATGTTTGTGTAAAGAGTACGTAATGTTTATTTGACCAAAGCCACTATAAAAAGTATGCATCAGTAAATTAGTTTATTAAAAGTTATTGATTGATAGTAATAAGTTTATCAAAAGATAACAATAAATACAAATGCTAAATATATAGTTCTTTCAAGTCACGTAAAGTTCTATTTTGATCTCTTAAGTTAATAAGGTGTATTGTTAATCTTCACTTATCGTTAATATCCCTAACAGAAAATGATAACTGTACAACTAATAAAATAGGCTTATAAGTCATAAACAAGAAAGACATGGCAAAGAGGCCAATGGCAAATGCCTTATCAATTCTAAGGGCCGTCTACAAATTCCATGACAGGAACAGGTTTGAAACTGAAATTCAATTAAAAAAACATCAATAAATGTGAATCTCTACACTTTATAAATTTAAAGGACAAAAAATATATTTTAACCTAAAAATAATATCACCAACCTCTAACTATAATAATAATGAACGGGTCTAGCTACTTGATTAGGGTCAAAAGCACAATATTGCAAGACTTTGAAATCACAGTTTCTCTTCGTGAACAGGGAAAAACGAAAAAGAAATCAAAGTTCCATTTTCGTAAAAGCAGCCGAAGTTGAAATGTATCAGACACTCTCATGTATAAATTAATGTATATTTATATATATTTCAAATCTTGTAAGTCAAAACAAATATGAGTATGTCCGAAGATTATGATTTCGTATATAAGTTTTTTAAAACATATTTTTTTCTTTTGAAAATGATTTATTTGATTTTCATTCTATGTTCTTTTGAATATTACAACAATATCAACGTTGGGAGACGAGAAGTAATTCCTAAAAACTTCCATATATAAACCATTACTAAGCATGTCATATGAATCATTTTCGGGAAAAAAATAAAATATTGAAAGGGCACATTTCAAATTTTGAATAAATTCGTATTTTTTCAATCGAAAATTGAACTATTGTTTTACATAATCAAGAACTACTCTTTGACGAAAGATATATGAAATCTAATTATACTCATAGATGATGATTATCTTGATCACTCAAATTATAGAAGTAGGACACAATAAAAAAAAAAAAAAATCTGTGACAGGAGTCATAAAATCTGTTTCAATTCCATAAAAAAAATCAATTGCAAAAGTTTTGCCACGAATTCACACGGCAAAAAAACTGCACCATTAATTTTTTCATATGGCTATTTGATTTGGTTGAATTCGAGCAAATCCAATTTCAAATTGCCCTCCTCAAAGCGTTTTGTGCTTTCACATGAACGTTTCAACCTCATCCTTAAACAACTAATAAAGCCCTTTCAACAGGGGGAATTCCACCATTATTATTGGTGAAGAAACTGTCCATCGCAAAATCATGTTTGCAATTGTTGCAACTGATTGTTTTTAATTTTCATCATAAATTTGGTTGTTCTGTATATACACTTGCAGTCAAGTACAGAAGTATAGTATGATCAGAGCCCTATAAGCAAAGTGAAAAAAAGAAATACGAAACTTGCTCAATTATTGTGGAAGAGATCATGAGAAAAACGAAACTTACTCAATTGTTATGGAAGAGATCATGAGAAAACAGAAGCAACTAGTTCATATCAAGTCAATAAGTATGCTCAAATTACATGTATAACAGTATCTCTGTCTAACATAAATCCAATACTCTCTCCTATATATTTAACACTGTCTAAATATAAGCATGAAATTATATGATATTCAACTAAAACTATACGTACCTACTAGAATCTTATTAAAAAGGTTAATGAGGTTGTAAATGATAGTCACCAACGAGCAAAGCCTAGTAACTAGGGTGATTATTCATATATATAATAGGTAGACTAATCATCAAGAGCAAAATTGCACCACTGATTCAAACTCGTCCCATGGGTTCTCAAATGCAAACAGGTCATTATTCGAAGCCTGCTGGTTATTATTACCCCGGAAGCTCAAAGCTGACGATTGCGAAGAGGACGACGCAGTTAATTGATGAGGCTGCTGCTGCTGCTGATGTTGTGCCGCCATTGAAGTACGACTAAAATGATGATAACTTTGATGATCATCATAATTATAGTGATGATTATTGTTGCTGGTACTGTAGTTAGGAACAAGCTGAGGCTTCTGCTCTGGGCTGCCCGATCCAAAGTTGATATATGATTCTTGATCATAAGTAATATTACTATTACAAGAATCCACAGCACTATTATTATTGCTCATTGATCTGCTCATCTTGTCACTGCAACGACGCTTTGCAGCCATTTGTGCCCAATCTGGTGTGCATTTTCTTTGCGCCACAGTTCTTTTGAAAATTCTACAGAGCGTCCAAATTTCCTGGAACACAGACAGAAAAAAGTCTTGTTATGAGTGCACAAGCACAGACAGACACATAAGTGGAACTGCTTGTTTGGGATCCCAAAACTGTGTTTTGAAGCCTTAACCCTATTATTGGATTGAGAGAAAAATAGGGGAGAAAGAAAACTAGGAGAGAAAATTCACAAAAATAGTGAATTTGTTTTATGGAAGTTTTCCTTCCGAATAATACTTATATCAAGTTCTTACATCTATTGCACAAGCTTTTCAATCACATATGATTATATGTCCTATTTTTTTTCATATGAGCATAAAGTTAAATGATAATAATTAAAAAACAAGACACATGATATCCTATATGATTATAGAACTTCACGAAATAAACATAAGAAACTTGACGTAAGTATTTTCCTTCTTGGTATTCCCTCTCCTCTATTTTCCCTTCACTTTTCTCTCCATCCAAACATAGCAAAAGTCAGTTGGAATAAAAAATCATGTTTGGTTTAGCATTTGGAGCACATGAGTTTTTCTTCAACAAGCCAATTAGAAGCTAGATTTTGGAGCTCCTGGCTTAGCTTATAACTTATCTTCATATTTGAAACTTTTGAAATTGACTTTTCAACGTATATAATCCAAATAAAAAAAGTCTAATCCTTCACATAAATCACACTATTACACCAATTGAGTTTTACTCTAACCCCAGTTTGCTTAGAAAAATCAGTTGAGATAAAAGTCAATCCAAACAATTAAGCACGAAGAAATTAAAGTAGGTGTCTTACAGCTTCTTGAGGATTATGAGAAGGGTGATTTATGTTGGAGGGAAGGCGAAACTCATGCATCATCCACTCAGTTTTGGTGCCTTTACCAGCACTACCACGATAGTAAACAAGTGTTTTCTTGAGACCAATAATGCAATCACTAATGCCTTCTCCTGCAATAGAATACACAGGCTTGTCTATTCCTGTTGCTTTCCAAAACCCTGATCCTGTCACTCTGTTCGGCCTTATACTGTTCTTGTACTTCCTCCCCCTTCTGCAATAGAAGTACCACTCCTTGTCTCCCCCCGTACAACTAGCTTCTGCATTCATACATCCATAAACCAACCTCACCATTAGGTCATATTATATATATATAGATCAACAAAATTAAGATACAAAGAAATGAAGAGGAAGATGTGTGTGTATATTTATATATATCCAGCGATGTAAGGCTCCACTAAATGCCTCTGCCTCTCGAAATCCAGGAGACACTTGTATTATGAGGTACAGCCATGAATCCTAAACCAGACACCGATGATAATATAAAAAAGAAAGAAAGAAAGGAAGTAACATACTGGGAAGATCCCAAGGGTCGTATTTGTAGATATCAATCTGCTTGATGAGTTCGATACTGATGGGTTTCTTGTCGAGCTTCCTTCTGAGGTAGAATCTCACGAGTTCCTCATCTGTTGGATGGAATCGAAACCCTGGAAGTTCAAACTCCTCTTCTTCTGTAATGCTTTTCAAATCTTCCACTATATGATCCATAATATATCACTTGTTTCTGAATTCTGATCGATCTCTCTGTGTGTGTTTGCTTTAATACTCTATTCTTTTGCTGAAGATCGAAGAAGAAATTTTGAAGTCTTGGAGGTAATGGTTTCAACAAATGGAAGAACCTTCTCTTTATAGTGTGTGGATATAATTCATGACAAAAAGGATTTATTTGAACTCGTTCTATTTGTTTAATTTAAAGTACGCCATCTAAGACTCCCAAAAATCAGCATTCACTACTCTTCAAGTTGGAATTTTTCTTTTCGTCTTGGCTTTTCTCTACGCAGACTTTTCTTCTTTTTGTTTGGAAGCTGACAGTGACAATTATGCGCAAATCCAGGGTTGAACTTTGACCGTAATAAATGAGTTAAACAAGGGCATATTAGAAACTTCACAAGCCAATTTTTTTGTTTTTGGTTTATCTAATCTCTAGTCAACGTTCAACCGATGAAAATCATCGTTTGGGGAAAGGAAACTGACAATATATAGTGCATATTGTTTAACTTAGTCCCTTGTTAATTTAGTAATTAAATGAAACATGAATATGCTTGATGTTTGTGTTATTGTGTACGTATGTATGACATACAAGCTTAGCGAATAAGTTGATTTATTTATTTTCACTCGGCCAATCGGCTTGGTATCATATGACTATATATGAGTTTGAAGTTTAAAACTAATTAATTAATATAAAAATGCAGTCTTTCAAGAAGTGTTGCATGGCGCAGAAAAAGAAGAAAAAAATCAATCAAATTTTGTCCTATACAATATATATAGATACAAGAATGTGGGAAATAAATTTCAAGGATCTACACACACATACATCTATACAGACACAAACACACATACATATATATAGACACACACATATATAGAAAAGTCTACTGCTATTTATTTTTATATAAGCCTTATGTTAAAAAATTCCGTTGTGTATATATATGTGTATATATACACACACATATATACATATATATATATATATATATTATCAATTTCTATGAAAGGAAAAATTATATTAAATCTTTATAACAAAACTAACTGTCCTGTGGTGGAATTTGATATTTTCATTATGAACAGGAATGCAGTTTTAATGGCATGAGATATTTATATATGTTAGACTCTATATGGAATTGGGAATTTATTTTGCTTGTTAATAAAAATTATATTTTCTACATTATTCAAAATAAGACACTCCTCTAGTCTTTAATGTAAAACATGTTTAAATAATTTGATTAGATTAAGAAAGTTGGGTAAATTAATTAATTATACTCTCTCTAATCCTAAATATAATACAAAATTGACTTTTTTGAGAGATTAAGGAAGCTAAATAAGTTAATTAATCATATGATATATTGTGTATCATTAGATTATATACCAGTTTATATGTTAGGAAAAATAGTTTAGAGAAAAAAAATGATAAATATGAATATTTTAAAGTAAATTAATTAATTTCTTTAATACCTCTAAAAAAGTCAACATTGTCTTATATTTAGGGCCAAATAGAGTATAAATACAAATTATTATTATTATTATTTTGTGAAGGAAATGTTCTTTTCCTAAAACACCTTACCTTAATCATCTTTTTAAATTTCTTTCCTCTCTCTCATATTTCAAGGGTATTAAGAAGGGTATTTTAGATTTTTTTTAATAAATATAGAAAATGGATCTTATACTTGGAATCAATATCAACTCCATTGTTAAATATTAAATTTAAGTTTTCTTATTGTGCAAACAAATTTTCAGAGGATTAATTTGTGAATTATAAAAACAACATTATAATTACTAGATTAATTATGCAGGTAGGTGTGTGTGTGTGTACATAAACATCATCTATGAGCGTTTGATCACATCAGCTTTGTATATATATTTTAGTGTAATGGAGCTCTATTCAATGACATATAAAAAAGAATTTTGATTCCCTATAGGACATAAGGTCTCCTCCCCAATGGAATAAAATTAAGATATTTTTACTAAACCTATATGTGATGGGAATTTGAAGACCTTAGCTTGCCATTAACCAAATATGAGGATTTACCTTTTTTATTTGATATTATTTCTTAGGATTAATACGTTTCTTATCATCTTAGTCTCAATCAGAATCAATATCATCACTCATAAGTCTATTGAACTTCATAGTTGAAAATTCATTAACAAAAATGGCGGTCCCAGGTATTTGAGTAAATAGAGAATTACTTTTTTCCTTATAATTATTATAATTAAATTTTCACATACATATTATTCTTCGTTTCAATAGATTTTAATCTTATAATATAGGAGCATCTCGGAGAAAACATAGCACGACGGCAGCCAGGCGTGGCTTTGTTTTGAGAATAACCATGTGAATTGTGGAAGCAATTGTCAAAATGATCACTGTCTATGTGGCTCGATCTTTTGACTATATACATCTCCACTAACAAACCAATAATGTCCTTCATTAATTTATATATACTGCAATTTTTATAATATTCACAGATCAACAACGGCTCCACATTATTAATTGAAATTAAATTTTGGATTTGATTTCTAACCCTTGTATATGAAATAAGTACCTTTTTTGCCTTTTTTTTTTTATATCTCGAGAGAATCCTTGTTATCCATAAAGAATATTCTTGGTCCGTAAAATAATATGGCATTAGTGTCATCACCAAATTAATTAACAATTCTCTTTATATATTCCAGACATGTTCATTGTTATTTTTCTTAATCTTTTTGGTCTCAACTTACAAGTTTTTTCATTGACCAAGGAAAAAAATAATACAAGTTCTTGCCTTTTCTTGCGCATGCGATTGCTAATAATATTAATATCGAAAAGCTGTCGCATAACTCTAAGATATTTATGAAAAATTGTTATTTTTAATATTATATTTATTGATTTTGCAATTCTATAATGATTTAAGATCTTACAATATATACTAGCTAGATTTTAATTTTGGTTTTTAAATTATATATATCACATGGAGTACGTCATGGACTAATGGTTAGTTTTAGGGAAAAACATTTATTTAGTAGCATGAAATAATGGGACCACACACACACACACACACATATATATATAATGGGGTTTTTTGGTTTTTAATATATATATATAATGCTAATTATATGTATATGGAGTACGAATACACTTCTCCTACAACATGTGTTTTTCCCTATATATATGTGGGTCCCACAATGGTTAGAATCTTCTTCTTTTATATAGAAGTTTAAACCCCTTAGTTTTATATGTAAATATATTTTTTAATCATAAGAAAAGGCTGCATACTCGTTTGATTGTATTTATAAAGTAGAGATGACATTTTATAAGCTATATCATTAAATTTTTCACTTGAATATATAATTTAGCCCTTTTATTTATTATTGTGTAAACTGTTATTTTCTTGAGAAGTGTATATATATTAAATAGGGAATAAAGTTGTAAGATTATTAAATTTTAAAACAGAGTTAATGAGTTTTTAAGATTTTACTTAATTCCGATAAAATATATTAGAAATGTTTTATAAATACAACTTGAAACTAAATATTATTGTCCGTTGAAGTAGCATGATATGAACCTTCTCCAAATGTTGGCTAGCCCAGGACAGGAGAGACTTTGGGAACTCTCCTCCAGTCTAGTCAGAGAATTCAGACAATAATAATATATAATAATAAATTTATTTTATTTTGATATACTATAAATGATGTTCAAAATCTGGAAGTTAGCCGCCGGGCCAGGGTTCTTCTGAATATAAAAGAAAGAGAATAACGTAATTAATTAATTAATAAATATTACGTATAAAAAGTGAGGAAGAAGAAGATTCGATTATCCAGTACGTAGGAGACTGAGGACTTTGACTTGTTCTTGGTTGTTAGTGAAGTTGAAGTCAGTCGTTTGACTAATCATCCTTTTATGAGAGAAGGAGACTGAATCCCAAAATGCGATTAGTATTAGTGCATATTTGAATTTGTTTTTTAAAAATATCTTTTACGATTTACAAGAAAGTATATAAGAGAAATTGTATCTTAAGTTACCGAAAAAGATTTCTAAAACTATGGTATTAATTTGTGGTTTCCCAAACATTTTTCACTCATATGATTTTGACGTCCAATCTGCCTCTCTTGATTTCTTTCTCCACCTCTATGCCATGTAATTTTAATTTATATTATAAAATAAAATAAAAAGACACATAATTTTAAATATGTACTCGTCATATATAATTAACCACCAAAACATGTGCTCATGAATAAAGTCATTAGGAATCGAGGATCATTCATTGATTCCGATAATTTTGAGGAACAAACCCTGATAGGCTACTTTTCCAGTTACCCACTCACACATTTACTATATATTATGCATATATACATATGAGTGTAAAAATTTACGGGGTGAAAATCGCTTTTTAGAACGATTCTAAATTCAGTCTCAGTAGAGCCGGTTTAATTAAAAGTTTGTTATTTTTAAGACCGGTTTTTTAAAATATAATATTTAAAATGTAAGATTTTGAAGATCAGTTTTTTTAAGATATAAGATATAAAAGATAAATTTTTTAAGACCGGTTAATAACCATTTTAAAAGTATCATCTTTTGCTCCAAACCGGCCTTAAAAATATGGGTTTAATGTTTTTACTTTTAGTGCTAAATATGTTTTCTGCCACACTCAGTAAAATGAAGAGAGAGAAAATAAAATGAGTGAATCCCATAGTAAAGAGGAGAGAGAAAAAATATTAGTGGGACCCACTTACTTTGATGTAAATATGGCAGAAAAAATATTTCTGTAGCAAAAACAGAAATATTAAACCCTAAAAATATCTCCATCCGATTTTGCTCCAAACCAACCACGTCTCTCCCTCCACTCTTGTAATTTTGGTCATTTATTAAGCCTTCTCCTGCTCCGCCGGACATGACTCAACCAAATAATGTCCCAACCACCCACTGTTGCTTCTTTTATAGCCAACCCTCGTGCCATCCGCCAACACTGATGTGCCTCACTATTGAGCTCTTGCTAAATTATACTTGTATTGTTCAAATTGAAGCAGACAGCAGACAGCTAAATATATATGGCTGTTTAAAAGCTCTTTTTTATACCAATGGCACGTACCTTATATTTGTGGTTTTGTAGCGAGACAGACCACACAAATTAAAGATGCGCTTTGATTTGAAGACTCTTGACTTTGTATAACTTGCTCACATATTTATGAGATTTCAACCTTCTGCGTGCATGTGTGTGAAGGGTTAAAAATACACAAATGAATTGTCAAACGATGGGCGTGGATGAAATCTTAATTTTAGTATGACTTGTGATGTTGTTGTTTCTCTTTCACAACTTGAGTACAACAAATAACTAGGTAACTTTAAGAAATTTACTAGTCACTTCACTCACTTGTGAATAAAGATACAAGCCTCACTTGACTATCAAAATTGGCAATTACTCCCCCCATCCTTAATATATGTAGGCTATATTTATTTAATTTGATTAGATTAAAAACCTTAATTAAATTAGTTAATATAACATATATTTTCTAAAATACCTTAATCATCTTCCTTAATTTGATATCTCATTTCATCTCTCCATTGATTAATAATAAAAAAATCTTTTATTTAGAATCAAGATCAACATTACATTGTTTGCGGTGTCGATGAATCTTCTTGTTGTAATCAATGGAAGCAATGTTTATTGCGGGGTCGATGAACATTCACACCGGTCGTCTCCAATATCGATCGGACATCGTCCAAATCCATACCTGTTCCCAAACACTAAATCTATGAAAATTCCAGGTTCATAGCTTTTGAAAACGGCCAAAGAAGAATTTTCACTACTACAAAATATGGATATTACTACCCTAAAAGATGTCCCCTTTTTTTAAAAAAAGAAGTAAAAAGTGAAGGCGATGACATTTTCGTAATTATATACTTGACTTTGAGACTTTAAACAACCTAAATATTAATTTAGGATGCCTAAAATATTTTTTGACGTCGTAACTATATTTTAGGACGCCTAAAATGAAAAATTTGGCACCATTTAATTTTTTTTTGAGACTTTAGACAACCCAAATCTTAATTTAGGTCGCCTAAAATGAAATATTTGGCGCCATTTAGGATTTTTTTGGCGCAGGAAAATTCTTGAAAATTGATAGCAATTTTGAGGCTTTAGACAACCCAAATATTAATTTAGGTCGCCTAATTTTTTTTTGAGATTTTAGACAACCCAAATCTTAATTTAGGTCGCCTAAAATGAAATATTTGGCGCCATTTAAGATTTTTTTGGCGCAGGAAAATTCTTGAAAATTGATAGTAATTTTGAGACTTTAGACAACCCAAATATTAATTTAGGTCGCCTAAATTTTTTTTGAGACTTTAGACAACCTAAATCTTAATTTAGGTCGCCTAAAATGAAATATTTGGTAAATTTTTTTTGAGACTTTAGACAACCCAAATCTTAATTTAGGTCGCCTAAAATGAAATATTTGGCGCCATTTAAGATTTTTTTGGCACAGGAAAATTCTTGAAAATTGATAGCAATTTTGAGACTTTAGACAACCCAAATATTAATTTAGGTCGCCTAAATTTTTTTTTGAGACTTTAGACAACCCAAATATTAATTTAGGTCGACTAAAATGAAATATTTGGCGCCATTTAGGATTTTTTTAGTGCAGGAAAATTCTTGAAAATTGATAGCAATTTTGAGACTTTAGACAACCCAAATATTAATTTAGGTCGCCTAAATTTTTTTTGAGACTTTAGACAACCCAAAAAATTATTTAAGTCGCCTAAAATGAAATTTTTTAATTTTATTTATCCCTTCTCTCCTCTGCACTCCATTTAATTCCCCACGTACGCCTTCCTCTTCTCATTTTTGATCTGCACATACGCCTTCCTCTTCTCTCCTCTACACCCCATCTTCTCTTTCGATCTATTCCTACTCCTTCAACACTCTTCGATCTAGCTGGGCGAGGAGAAGGCGGCGAGGAGACGACGGCGAGGAGACGATGGCGAGGAGACCGAGCAACACTACTAGAAAAATGTGAAATAGTGACGGAATTTGCTACGGAAAAAATTCCGTAGCAATAGTGATGGATTTTTGCTACGGATTTTTAAATCCGTAGCAAAAAAAAAAAACCTGCGACGGATTACAAAATCCGTCGCAATTTCCGTAGCTATTGCGACGAATCTTTGATCCGTCACAATTTTGTGCGACGGATCTACAATGGCGGCCAAAAAGGTCGCCATTGTGACACCCTGTGCGACGGATCTTTGATCCGTCGCACAATATTGCGACGGATCAAAGATCCGTCGAAGTCGGAAAAATGGCGGCTAAAAGGCCGCCATTTTCACACCGTATGCGCGACGGATCTTTGATCCGTCGCACAAAAAATCCATCGCAAAATGGCGGCAAAAAAAGCCGCCATTTTGAGGCCTTGCTGCGACGGATCAACGGATCCGTCGCAAAAGGCCGTTATTTGCGACGGATCTAGGATCCGTCGCAAAAGGAAGTCTCATTTTATGAGACTTCCTTTCTTCTTCCTCCCCCGGCTCCGACCATAGCCCCGGCTCCGCCCCCCCGCCCGACTCCCACCCCCCTCCGACTCCGCCCCCACGCCTCGGCTCCCCCAACCTCGCCCCGACTCCTCCCCCTTGCCCCTCCGCCAACTCCTCCGCCACCGCTCGTCCCCTCTACGTCCCCCTAGCTCCTCCACGACTCTCGGCTCGTCGTCCTCTTCTCCGGTCCCAGTCCTTTGTCGAGTTGGTTCGATGTATTTTTTTTTACTATATGGATATATCTATGTTAGATTTTCTTTATGTCATAATTTAAATATGCATGTTAGTAGAAAATAATTATTCTTTTGTATTTTAGTTTTTCCTTAGCTATTAATTACATAATGATCTTGATAGTTTATGAATTTGAATTATGCTTATAGTTAGTAGGAGATTCCATGATTTTTTATTATTATTGGGTTTAGTGATTTTTATTTATAATATTGATTTTTTTTAATGTTGTATTATTTTTTGGGACGAAATATGTATGTTAGTAGAAAGATAAATCTTAAGTGTGACAAGGTGGTGACTGACTACTACGGGAAGTTAGTTGAGATAATTCAGCTGAGTTACCAGTGGGACAAGGTGGTGACCCTTTTTAAGTGTGAGTGGTTTGATAACAGTCCGCGTGGGACAAAAGTGGACAAACATGGAAATATTGAGATCCACTGGACAAAAAGATATACGGTTGGTTATGACCCATTCATCCTTGCTCAACAGGCGGAACAAGTTAACTATACACCATACCCTACATCTCGCCAAGGGTGGACGGGAGTTATTAAAACCAAAGCACGAAATATTATACCAAAGTCGAAAGAGCCGGAATCAAATGATAGTATGGCTGAACCTTTCCAAGCTGATGTGGAACATGTGCTGCCCATAAACATCTTCGATGACGAAGTACCAAGCAATCTCTTTGATTCTCGTGCGGAGTTAGAGTTGATTCCTATACAAATTGACGATGAGAAATCGAGACGATGAGGATGAGGAGAAATGAGCTTCTCGATAGTGAATCGAGTTCGACGACTATGAGAGTTCGATGAAGACATGCAAGTAGATGTCGATGAACGGGAATCGTCCGGTTGATTTGTGTTAGTTCTTTGTTTATGACGATATGTTATACTACATACTTTGTTTCTTTGCTCTTTGTCATATTAACTAAATATTTTTTTTATATATATATTTTGACATGATGTCTATAAGTGTTCAGAGATGGAGCATCCAGGAGGACGTTCAGGTAGTGGACGTGGCAGTGGTCGAGCCCGACCCCGAACTATAAGAGGGGGTAGGGCGACTCCAACCGCTCCATATGGAGGCGGAGGGCTCGCTCTTCTCCGAGGTGCCACTATTTGATTTTTCGTCGTCACCGTCGGGATATTTGTCATCTTCACCGTCACTTTATACATCGTCGTCACGGCGGCTACCCCCCGATGCACGGCAAGGGGGATAACAGGTTTACTTTACCATTTCTGATTGATTTACATCTGTTTAGTTTCTTGAAACCATCTATGTACAAACATCTTCAATATTTCACATTTCTTCCTTAGCACATTGCGTCGCCTCAGAGCCACGTCGGGGAAGAAGGTAGTTCTTCGAGAGGTACCAACGGGGCTCAAGACATCCCGAGACAGGGTTTCTTTGGATCCGTCCCGACGGCAACGAGTAAGTCATGCCAAGTTACCCGTAATGTTACAATTTTCTTTTCTAATTGGTTTGTATGCTAATATTTGCATGATAATCTCTCATTTTCAGATTTGTGCACGATACTCCGGTGGCGACTTTCATGTCGGACCAAATATTCCGTAATTACACTCAAGCTTGGACCGCGTGGACGAGAGATTTCTAAGACGCAACGAGACAAAGGTGGTTCAAGGAGTTCTTGGTAAGTTATTTTTTTTATGCGTGTTAATTAAGTACTTTTAAAATTTTGAGCACTAATTGTTCGTTATTGATTTTCAGGATAAGCATATGACGTTGCCTGAGAAGCTTATAACCACAGGGCCGGCGTGATGGTGCGTCGAAAGCTCTATGCATTGAGAAGGTCGAGATGTAAGACAGATTGGCTTCCACAGGACACTAAAGATGAATTATTTGGCAATTGGGAAAACAATGACAAGTTTAAGACCATAAGTGCGAAAAATAAGCAAAATAGGGCCAAAATGGAAGGACCATCATATCTTTGGCGGCTCCATATCAATTAGTGAGCATCGACGCAAAGTTGTAAGTACACGTTATTTTCTATTTACGTATTCAATATTTTGTGATCATTTGTGTTTGCAGGTAGAGTCTGGGGAAGCTCCAGCTGGATCGGTTGAGTGGGTTACCTTTCAGCGGACCCATTCCCGACAGTCTGAAGGGAGTGAGAGGAAATGGATTAATCTAAGGGCGCAACAAATAGCGGTTAGACATTTATTGCCTTTATTACTTGTTTTATGCACCACCATATGTATTTCATTTTACATGTCTTATTTGTTATGTATTTGTTTGCTTGTAGGAAAACTTTGAGAAGCTGTCGCAGGAGAGAGCCTCGCAGCGTGAGATCGACCCTCATCCTCTATATCCGATAACAAGAGTCTGTTCTTTGAGGCTACAGGCGGATTTGATAAGAAGGGGAGGGTCTTTGGATACGGTGAGTCTGCCAGCCGACTGAAGCAAACAAAGCGCCTCTCATCTGGCACTGTAGGGGTTTCTTCAGGTAAACATAATACATTTGTTTTTGATAATTTTCATTCTCTTGTCCATTCAAATGAAGTACAAATAATAAATGTACTAATCAATTTTGTAGATGAGTGAAGAAGATGAAGGCGTTGGTGGAGGAGCAAGCAACACAGATGACCCGAGAACGGGAGATCATGAGCCGGCCGGCCGGCTCGAGAAACGGAGATGATGAGGCGAGATGATTCGGGAACAAGATCAGATCAAGCGGCGTTGCGCAGGAACAAAATCAGATCAAGCGGCGTTGCGGCGGGAACAAAATCGGATCAAGCGGCGTTACGCAGAACGGGCGATGATGCGACGGGGAGATGACTCGGCGGAATGAGATGATGAGAGGGCGATGCGGCTTCAAATCATGTCCCTTATGAAAGACAGAGGTTCGGGTCGACTCCTGGTGATGATGACCATCTTGGTGATGATGATGATCACAATGTCTTTGCTTGTTTAGCTTACTTTTTGTATTTGCTTGTTGCTACTACTTTTTTGTATTTGTTTGTTGCTACGGATTATATATATATATATATATATATATATATATATATATATATATATATATATTGTGTTTTCACTATGTAACTTCTTTTTTTATCGTTAATATATTCATGGTACATTACTTTACTATTTGTATTCAATTTTCTATTAAAAAAATTTTGCTACCGAAAAGAAAATCTCCGCAAATTCTGAAATTTGCTACGGAAAAACAAATGCGCTACGGAAAAAATCCGTAGCAAATTTTGAAATTTGCTACGGAAAAAATATCCGTAGCAAATTTTCAAATTTGCTATGGATTTTTTCCGTAGCAACTTGCTACGGAATTTATTTTCGTTGCAAATTGCTACGGAACAAAATCCGTAGCAAGTTGCTACGGATTGTAACATCCGTCGCAATTGCGACGGATATTAAAATCCGTAGCAAATTTGCTACGGATATAAATATCCGTCGCAATTGCGACGCGATATTTTGCTACGGACAAAATCCGTAGCAAACATGTTTTGCTACGGAAAAATGGGTTTTTGCTACGAATTTTTTCCGTAGCAAAAACCGAAATTTTTAGTAGTGCAATGGGACGCGGAATCTGCACTTCGCAACAAGAGTCACCATCGATTTCATCCAAAATGCTGCCGCCAGTAAGTGTTTTTCCAGATCTGACTCTTGTTGATTTTTTAGATCTGAGAGGGCACCAATTTTTGCAGATCTAGAAATCTCCTCGTGGCTCCGAGAAGATACTATGAACACCAAGTCCCTTGCAGATATGGAATTACTCTGTTTTTTGCATTCTTGTTCCTTATTCCTTCCATTTAGGGGATTAGAATGCGAGTTGTTAGTTACTTGTTAGGTTTTTTTTTTCCCATTGTATCTTCCTTGTTCTCTCTGTTTCGATTACTCTCTTTGTGTTCTTTTCTTGTTCTTGCTGGTTTTGGAATTTCTTGCTTGTAACATAAAAAAGAAAGTATTTTTGGAATTTGATTTTTGATTTGTTCTTCCGTGGCCAACCCCGCGGGGGGTTTTTTTTTTTTTTTTTTTTTTTTTTTTTTTTTTTTTTTTAAACAGAAATATGGCGTCCTAAATTATAATTCAGGACGCCTTACATAAGGCGTCTTGAATTTTATTCAGGACGCCTTATGTAAGACGTCCTGACTTTTTTGTAGGACACCGAAAGTCAAATTTTTTGACGTCCCCCTGCGAGACGTCCCTCTAAAAAGGGACGTTAAATGGGTCTTATTTAGGACTTTTTTAGCTTTTTTGTAGTAGTGTTTACGCAGAAAAAGAAACGCACAAAAATCTATGAAAATTCCAGGTTCCTTCAGCTTTTGAAACAGCAGATTTGAGAATGGGAAAGCACATTTGAGAATAACAAAGCAAATCTAAGAATTATTTTTTACTTTTAAGACCTCACATTTTAAAAACCGGTCTTAAAAGTGATTTTTAAGACCAGATTCTCAACTGGTCTAAAAAATAACCAACTTTTAAGATCGGCTATATGGAGACCTGATCTAGAACCGGTCTTGAAAGTCTTATTAGTATTTTTACCCGGTTTAGAAAGCGATTTTTGCACTAGTGAATTTGAGTTAGAGATATTTGTATTAAACTAATTATAATTAAGAGCAAAATTGTCATAATTTGTTAATTATTCATCCAAATGATTTCTTAGACTTTTGATGTTACCTTATACTTAATTTTGCATTACACATTTAAGAAGAACTTTTGAGATTTTATGGAGGGTCAGAATTAATATTTTTAGGAATGGAGAAAATTAAAGACACTGACCCTAACATTTCTGGAAATTACAAATCAATGAGGAAAAGGGACCAGGAAAAATTACATAAAGGACCCATATTTTTTGAAAACTACAGTAATACCCAACAAATTTTTCAAAACTGTACCCTAAGTTCCTTTTCGAGAACTTTTGAAAATTCCACATAGGTCCCTGGTCAAAATAGGTTTTGACCAAGAACCTTCTTTTCTCTTCGATACACAGAGACGCATTTTTCAGAGTTGGGGCGCCGCGGATCCAGAGAGAGAGAGCTTGAGAGGTGAAGGGAAGGAGACGGAGCACCACCACCGTCGATGACGTACATCACCATTAACTCCACCGTCGATGAGAGAGTTCGAGCTTGGGTTTGGCTGCGAAAGCAAGACAGATCAGAATCGACGAGGTTGAGCTTCAAAGCGCCAGAAAACCTTCCTCCAGCTTCACCGTCGGTTTCCTTTCCACCGACGTATTTGAAAGAAGCAGAGGTCACCGTGAGAGAGTTTGAACCAGATCGCTGGCGACCTTCTTGCATCTCCGACGACCTCCGGCGTCCTCTTCCTTCCTCTATTCTGATCTTCACCACCGTTGGGATTTTCGTCCATCATCGGAACACCACTGCCTCACCGTCATTCTCCCTTTTTCTCTCTCTATCCACCACTAGCTTCGTTCTCACACCACCGTCAGCCACCACCCTCTGTTCTCTTCCTCTTCCACCAGCGACCTTCTCTTTCTCTCCATCATTTTCTCCTCCACCAGACCATCCCCTCCGTCAGTTCCACAGTGCCATTGCCGGCGAACTTCGGAGCTACGAGAGTGAGAGGAAGTTCGGACCATCAATCTGAAGCTTTCGAACACAGAGGAGACACAGGCACGAGCCTTGAGTATGGAAATACCACGTCAAAAGATTTGATAATTCAAATGACAAAGCAATTATTTAATGACAATTTAATAATTTTTCAACATATTTCTTTTGTCAAAATAATAAATTTTTTTAAGGTACCCTATATATTGCGCGTCCCCAAACTCTCATATCTAAATTATTTGTAAAAGTATTTCCATATCTCCTCAATAATAATTCTAATTAAATTAGAATCCCACCATAATCCCCTTCCATTCTAATTAGAATCTCCATATAACATTCGTAAGAATTTCACATGAAAATAATGCAGCGAACACATTCACTACCTCACATATATTGTCACAAGAGATATGAACTGGAACTTTTCTATACATATATATACATATGGATATTGTTTCCCGGCCAAACTGACACACCCCACAATTTTAATATTGCAATTGTGTGTCTCAAAATTTTCTTTTGGCTATCAAATCAAAGGGCATACAAACAATCACCATAAAACATATTAGGCGCGTTAAATATTAATTAATTTTGCTCCCCATTTGTAAAAGGCAAAACACCGTAAAGGCTAAAAGAAAAATTCATTAGCGAAGACAGCACCAGTTAAAACTATTTCTCATCAACAATTCAATATAACATAATTACGCCATTAACCTGCAGTTACTCAAACCCATCAGCCAACAACCCATTATAGTGGCTGTCATTATATCCTTATGAATCTTAATGCTCAAATAACTCATAAGAATTGAAAAAAAATAATTTATAACTTTATTATTTTAAACATCCAACCAAGGAAGGACCTGCTCCAGCCTATAATTAAGTTGCCACGGTTTATCTTTTCATATGTAATCCCTCTACTATGTTTCAAATTATCAAATGCAATCATATTCATATATATTGAACAGTTCATGGCCAACGGTCTAATATATTCAAGTCAAAAGAAATATTTTCTCATTAATTATACACAATTGATGGTACTTTGAAGTTATGATTGTCATTAACCATTAAACAAAATTCTGACAGTTTAAAAATTCTCAAATACTTTGTCCACATAAAGCAAACAGTAGTATCGAGTTTCATCAGGCCTTGATCAACAAGTACTTTTCTTATTTTCTTTAAATTTTTAAATAAGCACATGTAGAGAGTTTTTCAACTATTCGTCAGTTGAGCTCATAAAGTCAGTCATCTCATACCAAAACCACATATTATTAGAAATCTTTTATATGACCACTAATATCTTTGTTAAGTCTGGATTTCGAATACGCATACCTGGAAGAAGAAATCCCGCTAAAAATATTCCTGCTTCTGCTATGTTTTTCACCAAGGCTGCGAGTTCCCAAGATGATGATGGTAAGGAAACATTTCCCTTAAACTCAATTTCATTCCAAGGCTAATACTTATAAATGCATAATAGAAATACTATGACAGAGTATTCTTCAATATATCAAAACACCTATCTGTGAAAGCCGCTATACTATCATTCTTCATAAAAGCATGGAAAAGATATTTCTTGTGAAGCGAAGAACGATTCTAATATATATTTTACAAAAAAAAAAAAAAATCATATATAAATCATTTTAGATATCATCAATTGCATGAGGCAAACCAATAGGCAATAATTCATACCATTTCTAATATACGTTGGGATCAATTCTCGCCTTGATAATCAAATAAAGAGGGTAAAGAATTACCTTCAACCAATGATGATTCACCTAAGATCCTCAAGTGAATAATGTTAGACCAAGATCAACTATAAGCAGCCTAATTGGAGACATGCTGCTTACCGTGGATAATTTTCACAACATTGAATTTTAAAATTAGGAGGTAATATCTCCTAAGATTGTTGGCGTCAGCCACATACACCATACAAATTGTTGGTGGGAGCACCTAGAGGCGGACTCAGAAAATTACAGAAGGGAGGCACAATTGGCGGGGGATTTGGGGGTTCGGGGGCAGCGCTTCCGAATTTTTTTTTTTTTAAAGGAAAGTTTTAAATGCATTAAAAAAATAAAAGAATATAAACAAGAAAAAACTATATCAAAAAAATATTTATGAAATCAAGTGAATACTGATGATGTAATAAGAGAAGCAATTATTTTACAAACCTGTCATTTAGAAAAGCAAGGCTACGTACTGTTAGAAATGCAGCTACATAAATTACAATGAAGGGTGGGCACTCAATAAATTCAAATACATATATTTTAATAAAAATAATATATTACAATAAAAATAATTATAATGTCATCCTTCTGGGCCTTATTTTTTGGAATTCCATCATAATTGTCTTATTATCAATGCTATCAAATACATCTTTTCTCAATATAAGGCACTAAACAATCATTCAACCATTCATCCCCATCTCATTACGAAGTGCAGTCTTGATGTATTAAAGGTGGACACTTAATTTAAGGGTGGGCAATCATTCAAACATGTATTAATTTTTTTACCAAAAAAATTCAAGGGGGGCATTTGCCCCCCTAGTCTAGTATGTGGGTCCGCCCATGGGAGCACTTGCAGAAACACAACAAACATATAGTTCGAGTGGCGCCCAAGGGCAATGTCCTTAATTAGAAGATATTCCTCAACCCCTTAGTAAATTAAGAAGTGGTACTCCCTAGGATAAAACGAACCCTTCTTGTAGAAAGTAGGCTGATAAAACAGCAGATAGATAACAATGTAACTCAAAAGAAGAGAGAGGAGAAGAGCTCGAGCCTTAGTCATCTGACCTTAGTCCGACTGACCTCACTCTGTACATTGCCTTTTATAGACAGAAATCACTTGATTGTTGAGCATCAATAATGACCATTAACGATGGTTTAGTGACAATTACAACGGCAATTACAAAAAAGTGTTAATGACGATTTAATGTAATAAAACCTTTTAAATGTCATTAAAACTGATCAATTAAAACTCCAACTGTCATCTCAAATGTACAGCCAGTTCAAAGACTCCTCTTATTAGCCTTTTAACTAACTCAAGCTCATATTTAATTATATATATACTAGGGTGTTCCCAATTTTGAGTTATATGAGATTGACACATTCACACTTCATATTTACAACATATATCCTATGGCAAGAATCAGAGGGAGCTGAGCATTTTATATTTAATTGACAACTAATTCTAATGAGCTAGTTGTCAATTTAACAATTCCACTAACAATTACTCAGTCAGATTAACAATTTTAAAAAATAATAAATTTGACAATTATATTTACAACTATCTTTTTTGTTTTTTTTAGCATTTTCTCTCTAGAAAATAATAGCCAAAGTTGTCTCATGTAAAAGAATGGCTCACTGTGTTCATAAGTTCTTTTGGTAGCCAAGATGTCTAGGGTTGAAGTCTCACCAAAAGTCACTTTGTTATTATTTACTTGTTACCAATAGTCGTGGCTCCTCTGTTGCTCCTCTGTTGGGGATCATGAGGAGGGAGGATTTTTTAAAAAAGTTAAGGACATTTTGGTAAATATATATTAAATTTATTGACAATTAAATGACATGAATTTAGAGCACTTTTGTGGTGTTGTGGGACTTGAGAGTTATTTTCTGAAATAAAAAATATAAATAAATTCCTTAGTAGACAAAATTTACTCATTCAAATCTTAAATAGGGGAGGTATTGGGATATTTGTTTGGTTATAAATATAAAATCTCAATCTCTTTTGTCTCCCATATTTATTGTATTTTTTTTCAAACTACCCACCTTGTTGCATTATTGTATATATGATACATGTATAAACTATATATGTTGATAATACTCTAATATAAATAATTAAAAGGCCTGCCAAAAAAAAATAATTAAAAGGATATGTATTTTAAGAAAATTATTAAAAACAAACTCATCTATTTTTTTGATAATTTACGTGAGTTAGGTAAATGACTCGTACGTTCATGAATCACGTATAAATTAGAAAAATTGGTGATATATGAAGGGAAAAGAATAAAGAAAAAGGAGGTGTTTTTACCAAAAAAAGAAAAAGAAAAAGAAAAAGAAAAAGAAAAAGAAAAAGGAGGTGTGAGTGAAGAAGGGAATAAAAAGAAGTAAGGGGAGAGAGCCCAACCCATCATCTCTTATTGGTTGGGATATTGGATACAATCTCATTTGGGCCTACTGCATCAAATCTTTATCATTCCCTTCAATATCCCAAAAATTCCTATTTCTTTGGCGCCTCTGATTTGGGAACAAGTTGCTCAATGCTTTAAATCAAGCAGTCTACTGATATGAGATTTCAATAAAACCTAGCCCCACAGACGGCTCAGTCAATTATCAAAAACAAGCATCATGTGATGGACTGATAAGGGATTATGAGGGGAAGTGGCTTTTGGGATTCCAACGTCAGCTGGGGTTCATGCCAACAACGGCCGTTGAACTGCTTGGTCTCTTGGCGGGTCTTCAGTTGTACAAACAACATGGGTTTAGGAAGATTCTAGCCCATACAGGCTCTATGGTGTTACACCTGCTGATGGGAGATAGCGGTATAAATCATCCGCTCATAGCAGAGATCATAGAGTGGAGAAATATCATATACTCATATTGGGATATCGAGATCCGATATGCTCCACGAGAAGCCATTCAATGTGTAGATTTTCTGGCTAAGGACGCTCATCAATGCACTAAAGAAATGACGATTCGATAGGAACTTCATCCTGGTTGTAATGCCCGTCTGTGTGCTGATATGTTGTTGGCTTAGACTATTTTGTTTTGGTCGTAGACTCAAGTTTTAACTTGCCACTTGTGAAAAAAAAAAAAAAAAACTTAACCCACCTTCAACTTTACCCTCTGCAAGCATTAACGGCCTAGTGTTACTTGCATGCGGGATTAAACCTGCAAAGCAATCTCTGATCGAAAAGAGAGTCTTCATGCCACTAAACTACAAAACTATACAGTGAATCTTATAGAACAGAAAGCTTCAATCTTGGACAGCACATGGATGACCAGAGGCATGGTTCTTCCTTATGTGTATTATTCAAAAACAAATAATTAGCATCACCGACAGTTGAAGAAAATGACATGCAATTTTAATTAATGATTGGAAATAATGTCATTAATTCAAAAGTTGATATATAACGCCCTTTCCCTTTCCCTCAAGAGAGATAGAGGAGCCACAATGAAATGAAAGGCTCACTACAGAAGAAGCTCAACCACCCGTAAGAAAACGGTGCGTTAATGCTAATTATAGCGGGAAAAGGAACATATAAGTTAAAGCTATATATGCCTTGGATTTTCAAGTTCTCATATAATTTCTCACACTAGTTGATTAGCTCGTTTTGTAAACAACTTCCGTGCTATTTTGCAGGAAAATAGTTGACAAAACAGTTTTGACGGTGAGACAAACATGTTATCAAACTTATAATTAAGAACCAAGGGCTGCCTTCTCATTTCTGCTCCTCCACAACTAATTAACTTCATTTGATTGTAGCCAAAATATTTGGGAACTGTCTTTTATAATATATATGTGTGTGTGTGTGAAAAGGTTAAAGAAGCCAATCATATAGATCTCCTCAACAAAAACAATTAATTACTGCCGCCTTCCTCTATACGGGGGGAAAAAATGATAGAAAAACCTTCAACAAACCCTCAACAAAAAGGAAACATAAACAAAGCAGCTGTAGCGGCAACAATAATAAAGTCTTATCTCACTAATGGAGTCAGCTACATGGATCAAACAATGCATTGGGCTCGGCTAAAAACCAAATCATTGGAGAAATTGTTACTTAACAAATCGCTCGATAACCTCATCATTGAGTGTTATTTTTGGTCTTCTTCTACCCCTTTTATTGGGCTCTAAACAACTTGGCCTACCCTTCTTATTGGCACATGCAATGGTCTTTTTCTTTTTTTTTGATTTGATGAAGGGTTTTCCCTTTTGAGGCTTGGAGTGCAAAGGGTTTTTCGCTTCTCCCAACAAGTGTACTTCCTGAGATTCAAACTTGTATTTTTCTCCTTACGCGGTGAGACCGCTTACCATCTCAACTAACAACTTGTTGGTTCCAATGGTATTCTCTATATATGTCCAAACCATCTTAGAAACTCTAAATCATAAACCTTAAACCAAAAACAAAGCAACTCCAAAGTAAATTATATTGAAGGACTAAATTCGAAAATTAATTAATTATTAAAAATGCCTTTAAATCTATCATTCCACATAACACAAAGTTATCAGTCGAACTACTACGAGTGTTTCCTATTCACATAACATAAATTTACAACTAAAAAGATATTAAACATTATTTACAAATGATATACTGAGAATTTACTTTTAGGGATTCTTAGTAATAAAGATTCGTGAATTTGATCTAATTCTCCTAACTTCAGTTTTATCCATACATTCATATATCGGATTATTTTCAAAATACACACACAATTGTATCCTCATTATATTTTTTTAAAAAATTAGTTATTATTTTCGTTTCTCTGCAAGATTTGGAGAAAAAGATGATTGATATACAGCTTACCTACAACATGCGGATGATAATATCCAATTGTTTAGTACCTACAACAAAAGAGTAAGCATGAAATGAAGAATAATATATACTGCCCATAGCCGTACGCTGGATATATAACGATATCGAAGCAATTATATATGGCCTTTGCACAATCAATCCTTAATATATACAGAGATGATCTAACCCGACCTAAATAATAAAAAGTTTTCAATAATTAGAGTGAGAGAGAGCTGTAAGGTAAGCACATCAACATCAAAATATCAAATCCATTATATATACCATTTGATAATTTGATCCATCAGAGAAGATAAAAAACGAGTGGTAGTAATACTGAACTCCTGATGATAATTGAGATTATGTCATGTGATATTGAATAATTTAATTTTCTATTGATTAATCTCCTAATCAAAATATCTTTTCATTATTTATTCAATATCCATCCCACGGGGCGGCTTGGCACAATCCAAGGCTCCATGAAATCATTGGCTATGAATAGAAAATCCTTAGCAAATTAAGTATAATATTGGGGTGGTCCAAAAAAAAAAAAAAAAACCTATTGGGGGATGCATGAAGTGGAAAATATATTAAAATAATATGAAAAAATATTTCACATGATATAATTATATAGTTAAACTTTTTTCAATTTAAAGAATACATAACCTGCGCTCAAAAATTAGGAAGTTCATTGTATTTTTTTTTTCATTTTATTAGAATGGAAAACATATTTACAATTAGGACCAGCTAATATGACTTTTGAAAATTGGATGTGATATATATAAAATTATAAAATACTTACTATAGTAGATACATGGGCAATTTTCCCTTTTCTTTTTAAACATTGTGACTTAAAATCACTGTTTCGATCTCTACATCTGAAGTTTCATTCAATATCTCTCAAGAAATCACCACAAATTAAATCAGAACACCTGAAATAAAATAGGTTTCTATAATTTGACCCAACAATTTAGCTTAAGGATCAAGCTAAGCAACATAAATGGAAAGCAATGTCAACCCATCTAAGTCCCTTGATTGAAGAGCTAAAAGATTAAAGATACAATAATATATAATATTTTTTCCCAGTAAGATATTGGCAATATAATTACAGTAAATATTATTAAAAAGCGACATACACCTTCGATCGCACCTCTTCAACATTCATATATAATGGTTGAGACCACTAGATGGGTCATCAAAGTTTAATTTAGTGAATCAGCTAACACTGTAATCTGTCTTCGTCATGGGATTAATTACGTATCATCAGTATGCCCTACTTGTCACCCACTTTAATATGTAGTGCGTGTGCAACATACATGTCTTGATTCGATGCATGCACCTCACTTTTTTTTTTAAAAAAAAATTATTTTCTTTTTTCTTCCTTAATTAACTTCTCTGCCCCCTGGTGCTGTCATTTCCAATTTAAAGCTCAACGTCAATGAGTAGAAAGAATGAGAACATTAAAAACCAAGTGAGTTAAGTCTCAATATCTTTTTGGGAAACAAGTCTAAATATTTATGAAATTCAGAATTCCTCGGGAAGAACTTAATATATAACTAGTTTTAATAATTTCTAAATTCACTGATCATTTCAATAATTATGTATTAATGAAAAGCAACTCTTATATGAACTGATATCATCAATCTTCTTATTATTTTTATACAAGTCACTAATAAACAATATATAAATTCTATAGGATGATGCTGCAATATTCACAGGCAGAGGACCGTGTAACTCATTTTAATTAATTCCTTTGATACTTATTGCTTTGTTAAGACTTAATTTTGAGTACATATATCTTGACGAAGGAAAAAAAGACTTCATTATGTGCATATATGTAGTAATTAATGAAGGGGCCGATGAGCATATAAAACAATGAAGAAAAAACTATGAGACATACATAATATGAATGTGGGGGCAAAAAGCTCTAATCAAATACGGTTTTTCCCAACAAAATCTAGGGTTTCTTCTTTGGTGGGGCCCATTAAGATTTGTTGTGTCACAAACATACTTCTCTTTTCTTATATAATGCCGCCTACTCTTCCTCCTCAAGGCCCCTTCTTAATTAATTCCCTTCTTCAAAGACTTGCTTTGTTTCTCTTGTTTCTTTCAAACCTTCCTGCAGCTAATTAAATCACATTCATCAACTTATTGGAAGAATATTGATGAAGGAAGGTGGTAGAAAACATGGTGCACTGTCGCCATGCGCAGCGTGCAAGCTTATCCGGCGAAGATGTGCTCAGGATTGCCTCTTTGCTCCTTACTTTCCGGCCGATCAACCCCACAAATTTGCTAGTGTTCACAAGGTTTTTGGTGCTAGCAATGTCAATAAAATGTTGCAGGTTCAATTACGATCTCTTCTTCATAATATAATGTTATCATTTTCATGAAAAAGTTATATGTATAGTGAGTAGTTTTTGTTCATTTTTCAGCTCTTGTTAGGTAATTAAGAAGAGGAATTTTCCATTTATGAAAAACTATTTATAATTAAACCAAACTTAAAAAAGTCTTAAGATACCTAACTCCTTAAAATATGATCTTGACACTTTGGTTATTGTAAAAAGAGGAAGGAAAAGACTGTTCAATTGCTAGTGTTCAATGCTGATAGTGTGTGTGTGTGTGAGAGAGAGAGAGAGAGAGAGAGAGTGTGTGTGTGTGTGTGTGTGTGTGTGAGTGAGTGAGTGTGTGTGTGTGTGAGAGAGAGAGAGATAGAGAATGTGAGGCGTCCTTCTACAACGTTGTTTATTGCAACGCAATACTTTCTTAATTAATTAACTGATATAGCAACCTCAAAAATTATAGTTTAATTAAAATATTGGAAGGATATTTCAGTGGTGTGGCTGAAATAAAATCATTAATTAAGTATATTATTTATGCTGTTTTATGTAGTTGTGCTCTGTTGATCATCATTCTTTAATATAAATATATATATATATATATATATATATATATCCTGCTATAGTTTTTTGTTTTGGTCAACTAATAATCAGGAACTCACTATAATTTGTTTTCTCCTTAAATCATAGAGCTTATTGCAGATTTCGATTTGTTTGGCTTTGAGTCTATTAATTTCTTTCTCAAGCAGCATACTTTTTCTTTAATAAGCTCTTATTCCTTTCTGAAAAGAAAGTAGTTATGCACCCAAAAAAAGAAAAGAAAAAAAGGGGGAATCTTTCTTTTTGTTCCTCCCTCCCACCGTCTTGTTCTGTTATAGTGGTTAATTACAGTTGAAGACCCCACTCAGCTTAATCAACTATAATTATCATTCCTCTTTATTAAAGTAAGCTGCTAATTAACACTACACCAAATGATTCTACATATAAAGACTAAAGAAATAGAATATAAAGGATCGAGTATTGTAAATGAGCTTCGCTAAGTCTTGAAGACATGTTCTCAAATGGCAAGAGATTGATCTTGGTGTGTGTGTGTGAGAGAGAGAGAGAGAGAGAGAGGATATCAGTTACAGTAGGTTACTTTTAGGTTAAATATATACCAATTATGTTCAACACCTACCTTTATGACCACCTCGTAGCTTTTAGTCCAAGACTAGCTACCTGTTTTTCAAATGTTGTTGTTGTAGAAAGAAATTATTAACATGCGTTCATCTTTTCTTTTTTGTCTTTGAAACTATGGGTAACATTGATTGGGACTTCTTGTATGCCACATGCCCAAAAGTGACGTTGATTATCAATAAAACACTAAAACAATTTTATTTTATTTTTCAAATCTTTGTAATTTAAGAAACAAAAATATTTATTTTGTAAGCATGACATCTTGATGACATGTCATCATCTCCCTTTTTCCCTATCTCTTTTTCTTTATTTTAGTAGCTAGGTTAAGATGCATGCTCACAAACTAGTCTCTAGCTGATTTTTATCATACACAGATGTATTCATGTCTGTTAACAGATATAAATAACGTTATTTAAGTTCTTCTCAAAAAATTAAAAAAATGATGGTTGAGTCATTTGATTCGTATATATCAAGGTCAAATCATCTATAGTATTGCCCATCATTATATCACTCTGAATTGCGGCATGCGACCGAGAAAATAATTGCAGTGGTTAACTTTTGGGTCACGAAAGAATCAAAATTTCAACGGCTTCACGTTCCAGTCCATTGTATTGAACCGTTCAAAGAAAGCTAAAGCCAAGACAATATAAATAATGTTGAAGCCACTTATCTAGCTATTATCTTCTTTCGGTCCAAAATTAGGAAAAACAAACTTTATCATGCATCGCCGATATAAAGTAGAACTCCTTTTTGACTAAGCTAAGGATCTATTTTTAATCAACCAAGTAAGCAACCACTAGTTTCCTCTTATAACATACACATACACACTCAAATTGAAAGCTGTGCTTTATATGAGTTTAGGGCTACACTACAATCATAGCTTCCATATCTCATAACTTCTTTTGACCCTCTTAATAGATTATTAAGTTTTTTAGGGAAAATAACTATGAGGTGGTCTCGAAGCAGGAATGTACTCCTTTTGGTCATTAATGTAAAACATATTATTAGATTAAAGAAGTAAGTTAAATTAGTTAATAAGATATGTTTTTTATAAAACATCCTAATTATTTGATCTTTAATTTTCTTCATTTGTCTTACTTAATTATTATTATTGAGGGAGTATCAATATGGGTAAATTAAAAAAATATTGACAAATATAGAAAATAAGTTTTATATTTAGAACCAAGATCAACTCCTCAATTAGGTCCTACATTAAAGACAAGAGGAGTAATTACAAAAAAAAAGTCTCACATAACAAAGTGAACATCATATAATGACAAATTCTAATGCAGAAAACAGCAATAAGTTTTAGTCACTTACTGTAAGACTTCTTGGTGCTTGCATTCATTCATTGTGAACTCATAAAGGTTTTCCATGTACATAAATGTGGTCATATGTGATATAAGTGTATATTGTATATGATTGTAAGTAGCTAGATATTGTGTTACTAATATATATGTGTGGGGTTGAAAATGAGACAGGAACTACCAGAGGAGCAAAGGAGTGACGCAGTGAGTTCAATGGTATATGAAGCAAATGCGAGGATGAGGGACCCAGTGTATGGATGTGTGGGGGCCATATCGTGTCTTCAGCAACAAGTTGATGTGCTTCAAACACAACTTGCTCTTGCCCAGGCAGAGCTTGTTCACATCAGAAATTCTTCTACTTCATCAACCCAACCTCAATCCTCCTCTCAACATCATAATGATACCAAGTCGTCTTCTTTTTTCGCCATCGACAATGTCACCGAAAGCTTGTGGTCTTACTAGCTAACTAGCCAGCCAGCTAGGGTTTTCAGATATGTACCATCCAATGAAAGAGAGACACAGATTTGGTACGAGTTGATCATGCAGCAAGTAATTAATGTTTCACTAGCAGTGGCTAGATTATTGAGCGAATATTCGGATGACTAGCTTAGCTAGGTGTGTGTGTATATGAACATGTGCTTTGTTTCATTATTATTGTAAATATTACTATCACGGGTTTGCACAAGCCCAGATGATTGACATGATGATCGTGATTAATTTACCTTAATGTGAATTATCAAAATTTTGTAATTATTAGTTATCATCATATGATTGTTGCGTTTCGCCTATGTATCATCAATTAATTTGACCATTTCATGTCTTGTTTTTCTTTTGTTATACGACTTTTGGGAATCAAAACCTTTATAGTGTGTGCGCGAGCGCAAAGAGTCAAAAGAAAGAGAGAGAAGACTCGTGGGAAATTTTTTTTGACCATGGCCAATAGTTCGTCCATTAAATGTTAACCCTATTATATTTTAGGGTTTAGGAGCAAAAATACACATATCTTTATCGCCGGGGGCCAAAGCACCATACGCTTTTTTGGGAGCAAAAATACACATGTGGTTACATTTTAGGAGTAAAAGTCACACCACCGTTAAAATCTAATCTGTTGTAAAGATGACTTTTTCTGTTGTAAATGACCAGATTTTAAATTTTGTTGTAAATACAGTATTTCCTGTTGTAAATCTAGCCTTTTTCTGTTGTAAATGACATTTCTATGTTCAAAATCCAGATGTTTAAATGTTGTTGTAAATATGACATTTTCTGTTGTAAATATGGCCAGATTTTAAATTTTGTTGTAAATACAGCACTTCCTGTTGTAAATATATCATTTTTTGTTGTAAATGACCTTTCTATGTTCAAAATCCAGGTATTTAAATGTTGTTGTAAATATGACATTTTCTGTTGCAAATGCACCGTTAAGTTATATTTTAACGGTGGTGTGACTTTTGCTCCTAAAATGTAACCACATATGTATTTTTGCTCCCAAAGAAAGTATATGGTGTTGGGCACTCCCAAGGGTAAAGCACATGTGTATTTTTGCTCCTTTACCCTATATTTTACCTTGCGCTACTTAATACTCCCTCTAGTTCTTGTTTTGAGGCACCGACTAATAAATGTATTTGGTCTTTTTTATAAAGCATTTATTTGTTTTCAAAGAGTATTAAATATTTATTTTAATATATGCCCATAATTAATAAGGATAGGGGAGAGAGTAATAATTAATATGATATTAGAGTCAAAATCTGATCAGTAAGTATAATATTGAAAATTATTTAAATTTTAGAACAAATTTAATATGTTTTATTTAGTTTGTGATAATTGTTAGTTTATAAAGGATCAAAGGGAGTATAAAAGCTAGTTGGGAGTTTGATTTGAGTCTATATACAGGATCCCAATCAATTATTGTCTTCCAAATTTATACTATGTGATTCTTTTAATTTCTATAAAATATCCTTATTAATTATACATATTAAAGAAATTTTCATAAAAGTAGTTATAATTAAAAAAAAAAAATTTTAGATAAATCAATTCACATTTACAAATGACTAATTAATTTTCTTAATCTACCTAACTAGTTATGTAGTTGTTACATTAAATACTAGAAGTAGTATATAATAAAATAACATTCACTTGACAAGGTTTCCTAAAATAAATTTGCATTGTTTTTAGGTCTAACACTAATTAATAATCAATAGATAGATAGATATATGCATGATATGCTTATTATGCATGCCTTCCAAAAATTATAATAATCGGCGTGAGATTTATATTATTAATTACTGCTGTTTTACTCGTCTGTTCTGACTTCTGTATCCATTGTTTGAGTTCCTTTTGGATTACAACTTGATAGTTCTTTGGCCTCCTGGTCGCCCAGTTTAAGAATTTCTTTTTGGCATATGGTAAAACTGATTAAGTGTGCTTGGAAACAGATATAATCACATAATTACCTACTTTTGCCGAAGCATGCTATGTTTTTGCCCGTCATAATAATTTTGAAAAGTTTTACAGATATTTTACGGAATGGTAAAAAACATTTAATCGCTGGCCTTCAAATTAATAGGACCAAAACCATAATTATGCTGTAGGCCAATAACACTACTAAGCTCCACTAGGAATGAACATGATTAAGTTTTCCTTAATTACTATGCATTAGGAATCTTAATTATGACTTATGATTGATTATTTAACAACAGCACATGACTCGAAGCTTTTAACAGTATATGTAGGAAACTAAATAAGCTCTCTAGGCCGTATTCATTATGTAAATTAAACAAGCATGTTATATCTTTAAAATCTAACTGTCTCTATATAATAATATGTATTCATCCAATTGTGGACACGACTTAGAATTATTTTCCTATTAATACACTGGGAACACAATATTGAACTTTCTAATAAATTTCAATTTATTTAGCCTATACACTCATTGAGTGAGTTTGTGTGTTAATTAATATATATAATACCAATAATTTCCTCCCAACCAATCTGATTAAGTGACCCACTTCCGATATTTTCTCATAAAGCGTGAAAGGAACATCACAACCATAAGCTAAAGCACCAGAAGATCAATGGCCAATACCAATTTGCCCATCTCCATAATTTTAATTAAATAAGTATAAAGCATGTCTAAGCTGTTCATACAAATAGCCAGTTAATAAATATTGTTAAGACAATAATATAACACGAGGATGTCCTTGGAATTAATTAGGAAGATCCTTTTGTGTTTTGGTAGTTAATTAATAGGAAAATGATATTTAAGCACCTTCAAAAACTTCTAATTGCACCTAAGAATTGCAAATTCTGAAAATTTCAAAGGAGGACCAAGACTTGGTGGAAAATGATTCTTTTAAGTGAACTAAAACTTCCTCATCCTCATCGGTTTCAGTAACTTACTCAGACAAAAATGCAGAACTCCATTGTAAATAGGGAGGGGCATTTTTGTCCACCCAAAAGATATTTCCCTCCAAAGACGTTGATCCTTGTTTGAGATATATAAAGTTAGTAATCCTTAAATATAACTAAAAGTCTAAGAGGTTCTGAAAACGTCAGTTTCCCAATTATAAATGTGTGTTCATGTAGTCTCTTGGCCTTATGAGTAATCATTCACTCGGAGACGGTCAACCCAAACTCATATGGTTGTATACCAGGCCCAAAAGGCTATGTTTGTTACAGACTAAAAGGCCCACAAGCTCAATCTTGTCAATGGACATTCTGAAAAAAAAGGACATACACAAAGTTGAAATGGACGCTTTTATTTTACCCAAAAAAAAAAACCCCCTTTCGGCTCATGTTCCCACTTAAAAATGGACATATACAAAAGGGTTTATGAACAAAAATACACATGTGCTTTATCCTTAGAAGCGCCCAGCTCCATATGTTTTTTTTTGGAGCAAAAATACACATGTGGTTACATTTTAGGAGCAAAAGTCACACCATCGTTAAAATCTAACCTGTTGTAAATATGACTTTTTCTGTTGTAAATTGTCAGATTTTAAATTTTGTTGTAAATACAGCATTTCTTGTTGTAAATAACCTTTCTATGTTCAAAATCCAGGTGTTTAAATGTTGTTGTGAATATGACATTTTCGGTTGTAAATATGGCCAGATTTTAAATTTTGTTGTAAATACAGCACTTCCTGTTGTAAATATATCTTTTTTATTGTTGTAAATGCCTTTTCTATGTTCAAAATCCAGGTGTTTAAATGTTGTTATAAATATGACATTTTCTGTTGTAAATATGGCATTTTATGTTGCAAATGCACCGTTAAATTAGATTTTAACGGTGGTGTGACTTTTGCTCCTAAAATGTAACCACATGTGTATTTTTGCTCTCAAAAAAAGCATATGGTGCTGGGCGCTCCCGAGGGTAAAGCACATGTGTATTTTTGCTCCTTTACCCTATACAAAATTTAATAGGGGTTTGGTCTAAAATGTGACAAATTAAAGTTTGAATTCTTGTTGGGAAATGTGCTTATATTTAGTGCTTGATAGTGTTTTGAACAAGATTGCTTCTATATATAAATTTTTTTTTTTAAAAAAACAAGATTGCTTCTAATAAGATTATACTTGTGCCTATAAAAAAAGAGAGAGTAATTTTATATCATTTTTACATTAATGATCAAAGAAGAATTCAATTTAGTTTTTTTCTTACTATGCAAAGGTTTCCCCTTTCGAGGCTTAGAGTGTAAAGGGTTTTCGCATCTCCCAATAAATACACTTCTTGATATTCGAACTTATATTCTCCTCCTTACAACCTTACAAGGGTGAGACCACTCCTCGACCAATTGATTTAGTTAATAGATCCAATTGAGTATTTTCAAGATGGATTATTTTTATTTTTTGTTGTTGTCCATCCGATATCCAAAGCTTGACTAATTCGGATCCGACCCATGTCGCGCACCTGACTATGATGAGAGAATCTCCCAGTGGGGATTTTCTGCATTCATAAGGTTCGAATTCAAGACCTTATTTAAGCGACATAAGCTACTTACCACTTATGCCAATCTCTGTTGGTAAGATGGATTATGAATGTTTTTTTTATATATATATATATAAAAGAAATTTTAGGAAAGGGGTTAGGCTCACCCACAGTCTAAGGGCAGGACGCTTGGAGCCCAGTCCACAGCACAGTTACCGCTACTTCGTAGACCCCTAGGATGCCTCCCCCAGCTCCTTGACCAACTCCAGGATCGAACCCCCTCATTTTTGGTGAGAAAGTCCGACCCCTTCGCCAGTTGAACCCAAAGACGAATGACTTTTTTTTTGATAAGGAAAAGTTTTGGAGGGGTTCGACATCGTCCCCACAAGGGCCGGGGCACGGCCCGGCTCTATGAGCACTTACTGCGGGACTTACGAGATCGCCTACCAAAGGAGTCCCAGCGATGGCAGAGGGAATCGAACCCACGACCCAAGGGCCTAATCCTGGATCCCTTACCATCTATGCCAATTCACATTGGCAAAGATGAAGGACTTGATTATGAATGTTGATGGTGAAGTAGTAAAAGTTTGTTCTTTTAAGTCCAACAATGGGCCTCTTGGATAACATGGTATTAGAAGTTAGATTGCGGGGTTCGAGGTCCACTTGCTTTCTCCAATACTACTTCACCCATTAAAGATTCTTCTTGATAATAGTAGATGATTATTGCAGAGGAACCTAGAATTTTATAATGTATAATAAATCCGAATATGTAAAATATATGAAATTTTTTGTGTCTCGTATTAAAAATCAATAAGAACAGATAATGGGATTGAGTTTATTTCCTTAATGATAAAGGGATAAATTCATGAAAATTCTTAGTCTTTACACTCCCCAAAAGAATGGGGTTATGAGGAAGAAAGCATCAGCATCGTAGGGAAGTATTAATAAGACTATAATGTCACATTCTAACATGCCAATCACGTGTTGGGGAGAGACTATATTAGGATATATAACTGCATATTTCAAAAAGTAATTGGACACTAATAGTTATGAAGAGGCTGTTAAGGATGAGAGATGCATGGGCACGTAAAGGCTATGGAGGATGAAATTAAAGCTTTGTAAGTTAATAACTACTTTGGAAGACAGTGACCTTATATGTACCCACCACCATATGAAAAAGACCAATAGGCTGTACCGCTGTAGTGGGTATACAATATTAGAAAAAACACTATGAAGTCTTAAAAAAAGGTGTAAATGAGCGGCAAGGACTTGTTGCTATTTGTTACACTCGTACTTGTGCTTATATACTGCTAGTACTTATCCTTATATACTGCTCGATTGTCATGACATTTTTTAGTAATTACTATCTCTTGTTCTAAATATAGAATATATTTTGTAGTGTAATTTGTACTATAAACTATGTCTTATATTTAAAACCGGAGGAATACATTCTTTTCTTAGAATATCATAGTTATTCTCCCATAAGGTTAAGCGTGTGTGTGTACACACACACCACATGGTAGTATACAGAGGTCCGAAGTGTCTCTTGTTGCAAAAGGATGCAACCACAAAAGGAAGGGAAGGATTATGAGACTTTGTTCCCTTTAGTAGTTCAGATGGTGATTGTTCGGAAAACATTCGTTCGATCACTTTGGTAGCTGTTAATAATTGGTTAGTTTATCACATAAATGTAGATAATGAGTTTTTGCAGAGTGATTTACATGATCAGGAGGAGGTTCATATGAATAAACCTAAAAGGCTTTGAAAGTAAAGGAGAAAATAGATTTACGTTTCTAGATTGGGGAAAAAAATTCATTGTACGATCTTAAGCAGGCTTCTAAGTATATAATGGCGTAAAAAAAGGACGAATTTCTGAAATGAAAGAAAGTAGAAAGCATCATTTCAGTGTCCAATAAATAATGATATGAAAATTTGGCCCTTTGCCTTTGCGTGTGTGGCTTTTTTTAATGACCATAATTGCAAAATTGATAAGAATTATTATATCCTACAATCCACATGAATAGGCTGCTCAATACATTCCCTCCTAGCTAGAGTCACCGAAAGATGGTAATTTCCAACATTATCGCAAACATGTCGACCTCATATATTCGCTATTCAGTGATATAAATCATCTGCATGTTCTTTAATTTCCTCTATTTATTTTTGTTTATACAACCTCTGTTTCTAAATCGTAGAATTTAATTTAATACAAATTAAAAGAATATTAATAATATGCCAGATCTGTACGATTTGTAATACAAATTTTTAGTTTAGTTTTTTTTTTTAAAGTCATGTGAGCGAAATTTTAATAGATTAAAACATTGCATATACTTTTGAGAAATTTCAGAGAAATTTGTGGAGAGAATAAAATTATTTGGTCAACCATTGCATAATTTTTTGGCAAATGTAAAGGGGAACTTGTTTAATTTGTGGCACTCTTTGGTCCTTGTGGTTCACACACAAAAAAGCAAGCATGAGAGTTAAAGACCTATATATATATATATATATATATATATATTATCACCGACAAAAACACAATTTGATTCCAAGTCGTGCAATACTTTGAAGCATATGATAGAAGCAATAATAATTCAGAGCAAAAAAAAAAGATAGAAGCAATAATTAGCCTTCAACTATTCAACATAATGAGGCCAATAAATAAACAATAAAAAAGTATAAAAATTACTATTGAACATGTTTTCTAATTCATCATTTCTACTGCTCTCTTGATCCGACCACTTCACTCCTTACTATTTGTTTTGCCCTCCTTTCAGTTGAAGGGACACCAAACTTTTATTACTTTTTGACAGCAATATATATTACAAGCGCTTGTAAGCTTTATATCACAATAACAATAATATATATATTAAAGCTAAGGAGAAGATGGTATAAGTAATTAACAGTAACAACGACCATAATTTATCCTACTTATGTTTAAATATGCTCCTGTAGTCTTCCTACTATTAAAATTTATACATATCTAAGAAATTTGAAATCAAAAGTTTATGAGTGAATATATATATATATATATATATATATATATATATATATATATATATATATATATATATATATATATATATATAGAACTCAAAATCTCAAGTGAGTGAGAATATGATTGAAAAAAGCATAGTGATGAGAGGGGTCAACTTAAAAGAGGGAAATGAGAGAATTAATGTTTTTTTGTGACTATATATGTTAGTGCTTTCTTACGATTGGGAGAAGCCTTGCTTGTGACACCCACGACCCATTTAACTTTTTGATTTCGTTTCATTTCTTTTGTATTTCATTTCATTTCCTTTATTTCCACACACACTACTCTTCTCTCTCTCTTTAATTATAGTACCTGGTAAAAAATTGGATAATTGGAATCATTCTCACCCACCATCTTTTTATATATGTGACGTTCAGTAGCTAAAGTTAATGACAGTATAAATTAAGACCTATTAATTATCGATCATTTACGTAATTGAGTTTGATAGATAGATAGATGGAAGTAGAATCAGCCACAGTATGACCAGCGATGCCATTTATGTCATCTTCAGTACTACAAATACTAAAGTCAGCTTATGTATATCTATGTTTACACCCTCTTTCTCTTTTCTTTTACACCTCCTTGGATCAAGCAATTAATCATGTCCTCTACGCACACAATTATTAGGGCCTTGGGACCCAAATTGTAACAAAGAAAATTCAAAGTATAAAGTTACATCATAAAGTAGCAATAATACTAGTAATTACCCAACAACACAAGTTCAATAAAGAAGAACAAAGAGGTTGATCAGTTTTCAAGAAAACAGTGAATATATATATATATAAAGGCATTGGTTCGCACACACACACATATAGATCGTGCATACCGGCCTGCACATCAAAACTACTTCTCATCAGTGGTGCATGCATATAATAACCAAAGCACAATAGAGAATTCACATATTTATATTAAAATTAGGGTTTACTTTAATTTTTTACTTGTTTATGAGTACAAAGCATGACATGCATGGTAATTGATATATCTGAGTTTAAAAAAAAAAAATGAGGTTCATATTATGTCTTGGCATGGGTGGACCTACTCACATGAGAAGGGGGCCCCCCCCCCCCAAAAAAAAAAAAAAAAAAAAATAACATAAAGAAAAGAAAATTACATAGGGGAAACTAATCCCAGTAATTAGTGCCCACCCTTGATAATAAGTGCCTAGTCTTTGATGTGAGACAATTAAAATACATATGTACTTGAACTTATTGAGTGTATAGTCCTTGATAATAAGACAATTATGATGTAATTCCAAAAAAAAGGGCTTAGAAGGATGACATTGTAATTATTTTTATTATAATATACTGTTGTTATTAAAATATATGTACTTGAACTTATTGAGTGCCCACCCTTCATTGTAATTTATTTAGCTGCATTTCTAACAGCACTTAGCCTTACTTTTCTAAATAACAGGTTTGTAAAATAACTGTCTCTCTTATTACATCATTAGTATTAACTTGATTTTATGAATAATTGTTTATATTCTTTTGTTTTTTAATGCATCTAAAACTTTCCTTAAAAAAAAAATTGGAGGCACTGCCCCTAAACCCCCAAATCCCTCTCACTACCGGTGCCCACCCTTAACTATTTTTCTAGGTCCGCCCTTGTATGTTGGTGAGACTGCATCTCTGAGGAGTATTAGAATAAGAGATGAAGAAGAAAATAGTGCACAATGTCTTCAAGACATGGACAATCACTACAAAAAAAAAAGTCCAATTTTGCGACGGAATATTGTCTGTCACAAAAAATGGCGTCGTAAACTATTTTTTGCAAAGGAAAATCAAGTTTGCGACGAAAAACAATTCCATCGCAAATTGTGAAATTTGCGACGGAAAAATAATTTCGTTGCAAATTTCCCACTTTGCAACGGAAATGATTTTCCGTTGTGAATTTTGAAGTTGCGACGGAATTATTTTTCCGTCGCAAAATTCATTTCATTAAAAAAAATATAAAGATTAGAAATAAAAAAGACTCGTATATCATGAAATCATAAGAGTTTACATAGAGAGAACAAAATATAAATGATAATGTTGCGAACAAAATGATCATCATCATCATCATCACCAGTATGGTCATCATTAGGAGAAGCCAACCCCATACCCTTGTCCTTCAATAGGAACTGAAGTAGATCCTTCATCTGTTCTACTTGCTGATTCATATGCTGCTCTGCCCAGTTCAGCTTCTCTCCTTGCAAATTCAACTGAGCTGCTTGCTCCTACACCAACGCTTTCATCCTCTTAAGCTCATTTGCAAAAACAACATTAGGAAGTCAGCTTATTTTTTGTACTTCATTTAAATGGACAAGGGAATGCAAATGTAATAATCAATATCAAATGTATTACGTTTACATCCAGAAACACCTTCAACACTGCCAGATGAGGAGTACTTTGTAGGCTTCAATCGGCTGGCAGAGGCACCCACCTTGAAGAGTCTCTCTTTCTTATCAAATCCGCATACATCCTGAATGAATAGACTTTCATTATCGGACTGAGAGGATGCAGGGTCGATCTCAGTCTGCGAGTCTCTCTCTTGCAACAGCTTCTGATAGGTTTCCTACAAGCAAAAAAATACATAAAAAATAAGGCATGTAAAATGAAATAAATATGTTGGTGCCTAAAACAAATAATAAACGCAATAAATGTCTCATCGCTAATTGCTGCGACTTGGTGTTAATCCAGCGCCTTCCACTACCTTTAGACTCCTGGGAATAGGTCCACTCAAAGGTATCCCAATCAACCAATTCTGCAGGAACTTCCCCAGACGCTGCCTGCAAACACAAATGATGATCGTTAGTTAGTTACTTCAAAGTACAAATATTGAATACTGAAATAGAAAATAACGCATACTTACAATTTTTCGTCAATGCTCACTAAATGGAATGGAGCCGCCAGTATATGACGATCCATCCATTTGGGCCCTATTTAATTTATTTTTCTCACATTTATGCTTAAATTTCTCATCGGCGGTCCATCTTTGAAATAATTGTTCTGCAATCTTAGGTTGAATCCAATCTTACTTGCCTATATTATTTCTCAATTTATAAAACTTATTAGACAACCACCGGCCTCCCTTGTAGTTATAGGCTTTTTTCAAATTTCCCCGATGGTCAAGCAACCACCTAAAACTTCCCTGAAAATCAATAATGAACAATTAGTGCTCCAAATTATAAAAGTACTTAATCAGTTTGCATTTTGATAAGAAATTAATAACCATAAAACACATAACTTACCAAGAACTCATTGAACCAAGCCTCCTGAACATTCTGAGGAATCTCTGTCCAATTGGCCCAAGGCTGATTGTAATTACGGAATATTTGGTCCCCCATGAAATCCATCACCGGACCATAAGGCTCAAGCCTGAAGATAGAGGAAATGATGCAAAAATTAGCATACAACCTAAAGGCAAGAAATCATAACATTACTAGTAATTTTACATGACTTACTCTTGGTTACCGACAGGACGGATCCACACCAGCCCTGTCTCAGGATCAACTGATCCCCAAACTGGTGTATCGGAGGAACTAGCTTCCCCTACCTGGCTCCTAGGCGAAACAGTGTACTGAAGGAAGAAATGTGAAATATTCAAAATGTTAGTACATAGATGCTTAAAGAAAACAAAATATATGTAAATCAATCAGAAATCGTAAAGTAAACCTGCTCTGCCCCATGCTATGGATAAGTGGGAGTGACAGGCACACCTGTAACGCCTGTAATAGAGTCGGTAGTAGACGGTGAAGATGACATATAAAGTGGCGGCAACTCTGGGGAAGAGCTAAGCCCTTTGCCTCCAAAGGGGGCAGATGATGTCACCCTACCCCCTCAGATGGGACGGGGCTGGGCTCTACCACCACTACGACCACTACCTGAACGCCCTGCTGAATGATCCATCTCTGAACACTTATAAACATTATGTCAAAATATATATAAATATAAAAAATATACTTAATGTCACTAGCGAAGTAACAGAGTATCTAGTATAACATATCGTCATAAACAAAGAACTAACACAAATCAACCAGGCGATTCCTATTCTTCGACCTCTACTTGCATGCCTTCCTTTAGAGTCTTATAGTCGTCGAATTTAGATTCACTATCGGAGTAAATATCTTGTGCCTCATCGTCTGATTCCTCATTGTCAATATGGATAGGAATCAACTCTAACTCTGTAGTGGAATCAAACAGATTGCTTGGTACATTGTCCTCGGCAATATTTACGGACAATACATGTTCCACATCAGCTTGGAACAGTTCAGTCATATCGTCATTTGTTTCTGTCTCTTTCGACTTGGATATAATATTTCGTGCTTTGGTTCTGATAACTCTCTTCCACCCTTGGCGGGATGTGGGGTCTGATGTATAATAAACTTGTTCAGCCTATTGGGCAAGTATGAATGGGTCATATCCAACAGTATATCTCCTTGACCAGTAGATCTCAACATTTCCATATTTGTTCACTTTTGTCCCACAAGGAGTGTTATCAAACCACTCACATTTAAACAGAGTCACTGACTTGTCCTACTGGTAATCCAGCTGAATTATGTCAATTAACTTCCCATAGTAGTCGCCCTTGACCCTATCCACTTGGCCACCTCAAAAACATACACTGTAATTGCAACTTAGTGTATTTTCATTCACATCTAGAATTGCAAACCAATACCCATTTATTACATATTTTCTGCACCGGGTAACAACTGTTACAGCTCCGTAAGATAAACTCCAGGCAACATTATGGGGAGCTTATTGATTTTCTACGAAGTAGGATCGAAACCATTGGGGAAACTCAGCGTTCATGAATTGATCAACTTCGGAATCCGACATCTAAAGATTTATCGATCAGACCTAATTAGAGAAGTAACTGTAACAAAAAAAATACTTTAATACTTACCGTAACAGTAAAAATAGAGGAAATCTTACTCTTACTACGGGGCGGCTTCTTCACAGTTGTTTAGAATGTACCACTTTGCTACTCGCTTATCTCTTCCTTCCAGAGTTGACCTACAATGTTTTCCCACGACTCGGCCCGAAAAATTAAATATGATATCTGTGAACTTGTATCACCGCCATCATCGTTGCGAGGTACCCCTCTCCATCTTGATATAATGTCAGGGGGATAATAGTATGATGCAAATTTAGTGGCCTCTTCGACTAGATATTCTTTAGCGATAGATCCTTCAACGTACCTTTGAATTTTTATCTTGTACTTAAGTATGCGTAAAAACCTATAATGGACAATCAGATCGTATTTATAAACTATATCACCATGTGGGTCAATTAATAACTGCGCGAAAGAAATATATATATTACCTCTCAAACGGATACATCTTTTTGTGGACCTCCGACCCTTGCTTCGTAAGCCAAGTGAACAGGAAAATGTTCCATTAAGTCAAATAAGCTAGGAGGAAACACCATCTCTAACTTGCATAGCGTTATTGTCATGTTCGCCTCCAGCTACCGTAACTTTTCAACATTAAGCTCAAAAGCACAAATTTCTCTAAAGAACATGGAAAATTCTGTCAAATAGCCCATATATGCTTCGGTAGTGCTTTGAAGGCCCATGGCAACAATCTCTGGAAAAAACATGACAATCATGACTCTTTATACCGAATAACTTTTCCTCGTTCATGTCGACACATCTTGAGAAGTTCGGTGCATAACCGTCCGAGAGTTTCATATCTTTAACCCATCGCAACAATTCTAAATTCTTCTCTTTATTCAATGTGTACGACGCTCTAGGTTTGGAAGTCCGGCCCGTGGCATACTCCACTAAATGCAAATCAGGCCTTCTGCAAATCGTTTCTAGTCCCATCTTGCGTTGACTGTATACTTCGTCTTCCCCTTGGTGTCCATCACAGTATACAAAATATTGCAAAACAGACTCCTGTCAATATGCATGACATCGAGGTTGTGTCGTAACAATTGATCTTTCCAATATAGTAGTTCCCAGAAGATGTTGCGTCTGTTCCAATGATGATCAACACCATATCCCTCAGGTTCACTGAAAGCAACCCCCTCTTTAACACTTTGAATGTGCTTCACCTTGTCCCATGTTTCTTGGCCACTTAAACGATGAGGTTGACTTGACCGTTCAACCACATTCTGCATGAAGTCTTTGTTACTTTTCCTAAGCGGATGATCGAGGGGCAGGAATCATCGATGCCTGTCAAACCAACAGACCTTGCAACTGTATTGCAAGCTAAAACTCACGTGCAAGCTTCCCCGACATTTGTCAACCACTCAATATCCCATATGCAGGGAAAACATTTATCGTCCACATTAAGGCAGCCCACATAGTGAAATTATGGCTCAATGATACATCATACGTAAGAACCCGTTCACTCTACAACATCTTCAACTCGTCTATCAAAGGCCTAGGTACACATCTATCTTCTTTTTAAGGTTGGATGGCCCATGAATTAACGCGTTAAGGAACAAAAACTCTCTTCTTATGCATATAGAAGGTGGGAGGTTGTACGGAGTCATAATCATAGGCCAACATGAATAATTCATGCCCGTCTTGTTGAAAGGAGCGAACTCATCTGAACATAAACCAAGACGAACATTATGGGGATCCGCTGCAAACAAAGGATTCGCCTCATCAAATTTAAGCCAAGCTTCGACATCGGATGGATGCGTCACAAATTTTTCATCCCTGCGATGCTCCCGATGCCATGTCATGTGAGTAGTTGTTTGCTCTGATGAATCCAATCTCTGAAGTTTGGGCACGAGAGGAAAGTACCATATCTTGCTTAATGCTTGAAGGGTCGTTTTCCTTCCATTCCTCACAACTTTGTATCTATCATGTTCACAGAATTTACAATTGGTCCGCTCAGCATCATCCTTGTAATACAACATACATCCTCTGGGGTAGCAATGAATTTTTTCACATCTAAGCCTAAGCTCTTTCACCTTTTTTTTGCTTCGTAAAAATCCTGCGGCAAATTATTGTCTTTGGGAACAACCTTATTCATGATCTGCATAATTTCATTGTAATTATTTTCAAATATGGTGATCAGTCTTCAAGCTTAGTGTTGTTAGGGTAGCCAATAGCGATAAATGTTCACTATTTTCAATGTGTTCACAACCTTCCTATAATGGACATTGCGCATCTTGAAGCATTTTATAGAACTTATCGGCTTTCGGATTAGGATCCTCTCCCACGTATGATGGTTGAGTATGTGTATCAGTCTCCTCTCCCATGTATGATGGTTCAGCATAAGTAAAAGGATCAAAATATTTGCCAATCGACAGTCCTGCGGCATGTATAACCAACTGTTCATATTGATTATGTTTGTCTCGATGACTTCTATCCTCGTAATAACCACTCGGTGTCTGTTGGACTTCCCCATGACATTCCTAACATTCATAATCCTTCATGAATCCCTTTATACACAAATGGATTCTGATCGTGTCTGGATCTTGAAATTTTAAACACCTACATTTCACACACAGACAACTAATCGCGGTACTTTCATTACTTGCATGCGCCAAAGCAAATTGGATGAACTCTTCCAAACCCTCTAAGAATGCTTGAGTTAGTTGTTTTCTCTGAGTTAGAAGATTGTACATCCAACTCCTATCACAATCGCCTTCCATACTTCCTAACTAATTCAGTTACTAACCTAATTAACATATCCACATGCCACAAAAATAAGTGGCCAATACAACTGGCCACATATACAAACTAATTGCAACTTAATCAAAAGAGGAGCAAACAAACACATTCAAGAACATATCCCAGCAAGCAACCAGAGAATGAGGATAGTACACCAGAAGATGGGGACATGCATATGGAGGGGGCATGAGGTCTCATAGAAGAACTAAGTTATTTTTTTTAGAAGCACCCTATATTACAAATAGAGGAAGTAATCTTTTTCTCTTTTTACTTTGATTTGAGTAATTCCATCCCTTTTGACTTAGTCGTAATTTAATATATTACTAAATCCTATATTTTAGAAAATAAAATTATATACTCAATAAACTTTATAAGGATTAATGTATAAATTGGTTTGAGCTACAAGGGAATGAGTTACGAATTGATAAACTGCACATATGTTTGTGTAACAATTATGAAGAGTTTGAAATATAATTAAAAAATTGTAATGTTTTGATATATATATATATATATATTCAATGTCTTGATTAATCATTCTAGGTGAGTTAATTTTTTATTTAAATTATCTATGTATCTGTATATTCTTATTAATCAATTAAATAAAGTTAACAATGACATTAATCTATTATTTATTCTTCAGGCGAGTTAAAATTTTAATGTTTTGATTCTATATATATTTTCAATGTCTTGATTAATCATTCTAGGCAAGTTGATTTTTTATTAAAATTATTTAGGGTTAAGTATCAATTTTGCCCTGAAAGTTTTTTTGGGAGCAATTTTGCCCCGAAAGTCTCAAAACGTAGCAATGTTGCCCCTCCGTTAACAGCCTTAACGGTCAACATTTTGACCATTAGGGCTGTTAATGGAGGGGCAACATTGCTACATTTTGAGACTTCTGGGGTAACATTGCTCCCAAAAAAACTTCCAGGGCAAAATTGCTCCTGGGCGGTACTACAGAGGCAAAATTGATACTTGACCCTCTTCAAAAAAAAGTCAACCCGATTTTATAATTAAGATCATGACAGGAGGGAGTAGGGGTGACAATTAATTTTTTTTTAAAAGTAAACATAGCCTACTCCTTCCCTTATAACGTCCTCCATCGTAGACATTCCCCAATCAAACAATAACTACTCGCCTGCGATTTTTTTTCTCTCAGTCATTTAATTGTTCGCGTAGATAATTCTGCAAGCGAGTGATTATTGCTTGGAAAAATGAGTTTGAACCACCTGTGACGTACTCGTTTGATCTTCTATTCGGACAAATTCGTTCTTATTTTTTTGTTTGAAACATTTTTTCTGGACAAATTCCGCAAGTGAGTGATTATTATTTGATTGGGGAATGCCTGCGATGGAGGACGCTATGAGGGAAGAAGGAGTAGGCTATGTTTACTTTTCTGGACAAATTTGACCGTTAGGGTTGTTAACGGAAGGGCATCATTGCTACGTTTTGAGACTTCAGGGGAAACATTGATCCCAAAAAAACTTCAAAGGCAAAATTGCTCCTGGCTGTGTACTTCAGGGGCAAAATTGATACTTCACCCAATTATCTATGTATCTGTATATTCTTATTAATCAATTAAATACAAAAAAGTTAAAAATGAAATTAATACATTATTAATCAATTATCTGTATATTCTTATTGTTGCCTTCAATTTTCTAAGCTTTACAACCTTCTTGTCACAATTATTTACTCAAGAATTAATACTCACATGAACAAATATTCTACTACTCACATGCCTCTTCTTATTGTTCTTATCTTGCTTTCGTCAAGAATTATAGTTTCAAGATTATTGGAGTTCTTACAGGTGCAATAAACTACATCTAATGCAATAAACCCCCTTTGAATCATTTTATTTGCCGATGGGACCAGTGCCCTTAGATTCTACTAATTTTCCTCTTTAGCCACTATTAAGCAATTCATCACGCATAGGACAACTTGATAATACTTGGACTTATTTTCTTTTGGATATTCCTAGCAATGTGAAAAAATGACCTCAATCTTAATACCAGTATTGTTTCTTCAAAGGGACAGTCTGACATGTGATATGTGCAAAAAAGCAACAACAAAAAATGATGACGAACGTACCGTTAGAAAAAAGGCCCCCGGACATTGAGAAGAGAGGAGGGGAGGGCTAGAAGTGCAAAACCACGACGCAAGGAGGAGGGGAGGGTCGGACGTGTGTCAAAAGGAGGAGGGCAGGGCCGGTGGTTCGCGAAGTGCCGAAGTAAGGGATGGATCCGAAGGAAGAGTGGCGGATCGAAGGGAAGGAGTAGATGAGCGAGACAGCGATTCTGAGGACCAGACTTGCGGCGGACCAAAGGGAGAGGGAGAGCACGAGAGACGGCGGATCTGAGGCAAAATAATGTCGGACGCGAACTGGTTGGGATTAAAAATCCTAACTTTTTGCAACAGGTTCTGTCACAAAATTAAATAATTTTGGGACAGAACATTAAAAAGAAGGAAAGTTTGTTTGTCGGTTTGCGGCGTAACCGAGGTTCCGTCGCAAAAAGGAGGGAACCTGGCGGCCAAATAGTCGCCGGTTTGAGGTTCCTTCACAAAAAGGAAGGAACTCGGTGACCAAATGGCCGCCGGTTTGCGACGAAACTAAGATTCCATCGCAAATAAGCCCTTTTTGCAACAGAACTTTAGGTCTATCACAAAAACGCTGCCCTTCTTTGGGACGGAACCCACTTTCAGTCGCAAAATGTCCTCGTTTTGCACGGAAATGGTTATCCGTCACGAAACACCTGTATTTGCAGCGGATTTAGAATTCCATCGCAAATCAACAAAAATTTGCGACAGAAAAAAATCCATCGCAAATTTCATTGCTATTTGTGTATTTTCTAGTAGTGAACACTTTTCTTTAAACTTAATTCAACCTTACCTATACCTATCTTATAAGCTGCAATTTGAAATAATGGGTGAATTTCCTGTAAGATACAATGAAAGACTCTTGAATATGGATTATACTTCCAACACTCAACCCAAAACAATAATGACTTTTACAAAGTATTAATTTGACTTTATCTTTGTGTTCACTCAATGACAAAGGCAATGAGTTTGATTTCTTGTTGTGTTTCTGATCTGATTTGTAATGTCTGTCACAAATAAAGTGATAGTGTATGGTATTTATAAATCATGAAGTGATGTCTTGAAATGGTGCCTTTTGATGCAACACCTCTTTAATTAAAAGTCATAACCATATGTTAGGTTCATGAACCCTTATAAACCCATATAACTTAAATAACTAATGATTATTTAAAATAACTATTTATAAAAAGTTACACCTTTATAATATGTCGAGTTTTCTAAAAAACCAATACAACCTTCTACTAAGTAGTAGTTACCATATCTTTTCATAGGAGTCTTTAGAAACAAAAAAGATATGACCTTGATGATTTTTAGTGTTATAACTCCTTACACAACCCTTAACATAAATTCTTTAATTTGTAAGGATATGACTTTTCAACAAACACATTTCTTCATTGTAAAATATTCCAACAATCCCCCGACATTTTAAAATGATCACAAACTCTTGTCACTTTAGAAATCTCATTTTATCAATAAAAGTATCTCGAGCATTTGAACATTTTCCTAAGTAAGACGTGGTTTCACCAATATGAAATAATATGATAGACTAAGCTTTGAACAAATTATCCCATATGAACATGTGTGTATGAATTAAGCATGGGACTTCGGACTATTGAAGGCCCACTTTAAATGACACATGTACTCGCAGTCTTATGTCTGTGCCCTTTTCATAAGAGCTTTTCAAAGTCAAGCCCTTGAACTCTTAGAAGCGGTCTCACTTCACTCTCATGTAGGTAGACTTCATCAAGAATATCACTATGATAAATGTTCCAAAAAAATATATACTTACAGCAATTGTTGTCAAACTCGCGAGTCAACTCGCCGAGTTTGACGAGTTTACGTTTTTAGGTAATGAAATCGAGTTAACTCGCTTATAGAATCGTTCTATACACAAACTTAGTCAAACTCGGTTTTGACTCGGTCAAACTCGATGAACTCGCCGTTTCTAAACCGAGTTGAGCGAGTCAGAGACATGCGTAGTAGAAGCCTGGGATCTTGATAGTAAAAGACTAAAAATCTTCAAAAAAAAAATTAAAAACAAAAGCTAGGATAAAGTTAAAAAAGAAAAATACATAACTTATAGAACTTGCCTTATTTTAAGCGTGTAGACCTTGTGCCGCTGCCCCACTGTTCTTCTTTCCCAAGTTTGTAGCTTTTGTTTTTCATTCTTCACTTAACGTTTTGCCTCTACTTATTGTTGGTTTTTGAGAAGAAAAAAGATGAAGAACAAGGAGAGAATGGAGGTAGAAGAGAGAGAGAGAGGGTTTCAATTTTGAAATTTGATATATGAATGAGTAATTTGTTTATCGTGATATATGAGGAGTGTGGTGTGTGTGTTTTGTCTTGTGATATGTGAGGAGTGTGCAGTGTGCCATGTGCAGTGTATAGTGTATAGTGTGTGCAGTGTACTTTTTCTCTCATGATATGTGAAGATGTCTTTCAAATGTGCATATTGCCTTTTAGTCTATAAGTTCTTTGCTTTTTTCTCTGGTGATAAGATGTCCCTTCAAATGTGCAGATTGCCTTTTAGTTTATAAGCTCTTTTCTTTTCTTTTCTTTTCTTTTTTTATTTATTTATTAAACATTATTCTTGATTTAGGTTCAGGTTCACTTGTTGAGGTTGAAATTAGGACAAGGGCCTGTGGCCTGGCTTGTCAAAAGCCTGGTCAGGCCTGGCCTGTCAGGCTAAAAGGCCAAGCCAAGGCCTAATTCTAGGCTTGTTTGTCTTAACAGGCCAGGCCTAGGCCTCTCAATAGGCTTGTAAAGCCTGTCAGGCCGGCCTGTTAAGAAGAGGGTAAAATTGTAATTTTTTTAATTAAAATATCTCTACCTCAAAATAAGCCAAGGGAATTAAAAAAAAAAGCCACATTTCACATTTGCTCCTCCATTTTCGCCTCTGTCGAGTGTAAGTGTGGAACCCTAATTTCACGATCCAGATCTATTGCTAGCTACGCCCTCACCCTTGCTGATTTGCCTTGAAATGTCGGAGCGTTTAATTCATTCTTCACTTCGGATTGCTTTGTCGTTAGCTTCCTCTTCGACAGACGATGATCTCTCACTCTTCTCCCTCTTTGCAAGTTTTAGGTGCTCTGCTTGAGCCCTAATCTTTTGGGTCTCCATTTTGTTCGCAAGGTTAGAGCTTTGGGGTCATTCTTCACTTCCGGTCGTCGTTCGCCACTAGGGAACCAAACATTGTATAAACCCTTTTATTTATTTCTCCTCTTTAAAGGCCATTTGGAATTTTGACTTCCTATTTCATAATTTTCTGTAGATCTTTGATAATGCTAAATTAACTTGGGATTCTACCATGCTTATTCATATATATTTTTTATAATGATTTATGAGCATATTGTTTGATTATGGTTGTTGGGTTTTAGTTTTGACAATGTTGTTTACCTTACCAGTATATTTCAATGCACGTAGTTTCACTTTATTGAATTGATAAACTTGATTCTGAATAGGAAATTATGATCTTACCTACTAGAGCAAGCAGATTTGAGGAGGCATTGAGAATGGGTTCAGAGATCTATCATCACTTAAAGGTGATCATCTGTTTTCTTTATTTTATTTTATTTTATTTTGTCAGTACCTTCTTCTCTGTTGAATTTTTGTTTTATCTCCTGATCTGAACTCCTTGATATGTTCTAATGCTATAAACATATTAAATTTGGAATAACACAGTTGCTTAGCACTTTGGTTGTCTGAGAGATTTAGAATGGAAGCCCTAAACTTATTATTCAAAATTTTCCTTGTGTTCTTCTAATTTTATGGTTGCAACATTCTTGCGACAACTTAATATGGATTCTGAATAACTTATCTTTTTTGCAAAGCATGTCTATTCAAAACTTGTTCTTGGTCTGTAAAAGACATTTGGCAAGTGTTTTTGTTCTCCTTCTTGTTTCAACTCATTTTGCTGTTTGCTCATCTATTTCTGGGATCTTTTATAACTATGTTGCTTCATAGTTTCACAATTGAGTAAATACCCTTTTGGGTCCCTGGAAAAAAACACGGACCCCATTTTGGTCCCTCACACAAAGAAATGCCCTTTTAGTTCCTGAAAAGGACGAATAAGGGTCGATTGGTGAACATTTTAGTCCATCGCAAATTTCCAAAAGGGTATTTACTCTTCACAATTTCAAAAATATCACTGTCCACTGTTGGCCACTTTTTTTAACAGCATTGTCTTTTATTGCTGTTTACAATTCCAATGTTTTTTATGCTGATTTTTAACAGGTTCTGCAATTAAATATGTCGTATCTTAGCCAAATATTTTTATATTTCACTAATTGTGAATTAAAGAATCATAACAGTAAACAGCCACATGAAGATATCATGTTTATACTAATTCATTGATTTGTATTCATGATAATAAAATGGCAGGGTGTTATTACAAAAAAAATTGGTGCATATGACTGTAATGTTGGAGAAGACGGTGGCTTTGCTCCTAATGTCTCCAGGCAAGTGTTTTGTGTTTGAGTATTGATTTAGCAGACATCAATAGCTTTTGAATATCCATGTTTGCAATTAAATTAAATTAAATGAGTAATATTCAAGGTAAGTCCCTTTTAGGTGTAAAGCTAAGCAAAATGAAAATGCATCAGAAAATGTTGGTGTTTATAGTTTGTTCATTCTATCATTCTATCTCTAATCCAAATTAGGTGGTTTTTGTGGGGGGAAAAATCAAATAGGTCTTGGATTCCCTGAACTAATTCAAGCAATCCATTGGATTTTTCAAGCCTCTTAACAGGCCACAGGCTAGGCCAGGCCTATATACAGGCCAGGCTCAGGCCAAAATATAAGCCTGTAACAGGCCACAGGCCAGGCTCAGGTCACTTCCTTGCATAACAAGCCTGGCTTGTTAAGGGTGAGGCCTGGCCTGTTTCCACCCGACCACCCCTATTTACTTGTGAGGCTAAAAAAATGTTCTTTCAATATTGTGAATGATCAAATCAAACGCTGCACATCGGCAAGGTATTTCGTCTTTCTCCTTTAACTTTTTATTGTTTTTAATTAATGGGCATTTTAAACCATAATTTTTTTTTTACCTTCAGATATTAAATGTCTTCTTTAGTTGCTTCTTTTTTTCTTAATTTGAAAATAATTTCTTACTATTTATTAATTAGGTAGTATATTAAATTGAAGATGTCTTCAAGTGCAAATGAAAATACTGGGAAAAAAAAGTTATTGATGCAAGGAAAAACTATCCGGGTAATAGATCTGATATAGGATGGAAACATGGGATGAATGTTGATGGGAATGGCAAAATAGTAAAGTGTAATTGTTGTGGAAAAATTGTTAATAGGGGTATTTATAGATTCAAACATCATCTAGCATGCACTAAAATAGATGTTGAAGCTTGTGTCAATGTTCCTGAAGAAGTAAAGACCACAATACTGCAGCTTGTTTATGATGCAAAATGTGCTTCATCTAAAAGGAAAAAATTATGGGTTGATATCGGTGATGAAGATGATTAAGGTGCACATGCACAAGTTGAGTCTCAAAATTCAAAGAAAGGGTTGACAAATTTCTTGAGAAATACAAAAAATAACAGCAAAGGGGTAGGCAACACACAATCAACCATTATCATATGTTTAAGAGAGACTTGAGGGAAGAGGCTTGTCAACAAATAGGTCATTTTTTTTATACAAGTGCTATACCTTTTAATTGTATAAAAAATCCTGAATTTACAAAGATGTGTGAAGTTGTAGAAAGATTTGGTCAAGGATTTAAGCCTTCTTCTTATCATGAGATTAGAGAAAAATATTTAAACTTGGAATTAAGAAACACACAGGCCTTGCTTGAGAACTTTAATAATGAATGGACAACAACAGGTTGTTCCTTAATGTTTGATGGGTGGACTGATAGAAAAAGACGTTCAATTTGCAATTTTCTAGTAAATAGTCCCAAAGGGACAGTATTTTTGTATTCATTAGATACTTCTGAGATTTCTAAGACGGCTGATAAAGTATTTGAGATGCTTGACGAGGTTGTGTAGAAAGTAGGTGAAAAAAATATGGTGCAGATAGTTACCAACAATGCTGCAAATTATAAGGCAGCTGGGCAAAAATTAATGGAGAAAAGAAAACATTTGTATTGGACTCCATCTGCAGCCCATTGTATTGACTTCAAGTTGGAGGACTTTGAAAAAAAAAATTATATTGCACAAGGAAACTATTAGCAAGGGTAGAAAAATCACAAAATATATTTATGCAAGATCAATGCTCATTAGCCTTTTGAGAAAATACACGAATGGAAAAGATTTAATTAGGCCTGCTGCAACTCGATTTGCCACTGCATATTTAACTTTGTCTTGTCTTAATGAGCATAGAGCATCCCTTGTAAATTTGTTTAATTCTCAACATTGGAAGGATAGCAAATTTTCATCTACCAAATATGGAAAAGAAGTAGCAAAAAGTGTCATGGACAATAATTTGTGGAAAAATATTGTGACATGCCTTAAAGGAGCTGCCCCTCTTGTTAAAGTTCTTCACTTAGTAGATTCAGAAGAGCAGCTAGCTATGGGATTCATATATGAAGCCATGGAAAGTGCAAAGGAAAAGATCAAACAAAATTTTAATAGTGTTAAAAAACAAGGCAAGTATTAAATTAAATTTTTGTACTTAATTTTATAATGCAAGTTTTATGTTTTTTATAATTTGAATTTTTTTTGGTAGAATGACCTTTTTTTTTATTGACTATGATTTGTGATAGTTATGAGCTCATATGGAATATAATTGATGAAAGGTGGGAAGCTCAACTACATAAGCCTTTACATGCGGCGGCATACTACCTCAATCCTCATTTCCATTATGACACTAATTTTAAGCCTCATTATATGATCAAACAAGGGTTATATGATTGTTTGTCAAGGATGGTTGGGATCAAGATGAGCTTAACAAAATTGAGTTTCAATTGACTGACTTTCATAACAAAAGAGATGTTTGGGCGTGAAACTGCACAAGCATTAAGAAAAAAAACTACCGCTTGCAGAATGGTGGGATTCTTATGGAGATGGATGTCCAGAACTTAAAAGAATTGCAATTCGTATTCTTAGCTTATGTTGCAGCTCTTCTGACTGTGAACGTAATTGAAGTGCTTTTGAGATGGTAAGATTTTTACTTTTTTTTTTTAAAAAAAAAGTAACTTTGCTTGAATGTTAGAATAATAATGAATTTTTTTTCGTCATTTTTTTTGTAGATTCATACCAAAAAAAAAAAACCGTTTGCATCAAAAAAAGATGAATGATTTGGCATTTGTCATGTGCAATTTGAAACTCACAAAGAAGCAAAAGAGTAGAGCTTTCAATTATGATTTTGATTATATATATTCTGATGATGAATGGATTACTAAAGGAAGGATAGATGGAGACGATGTGGAGGAAGAGGATGATGAGGTTCTTCATATGAGAATATGGCTAATCCATTATTTGGTGTTGACCTTAATGTTGATTTTAACATTGATGACGTTAGAGCAAATCATAATGATAATGATGACGTAGGTGATACAAATGGAGATTATAACGGTGAAGGTGAAGAATTTGAAGACAATGGAGATAATGATAATCCAACAGTTGATTATCTTTGTTAAATTTATAATTAGTTTTATTTAATTATATTTAGTGACTTTATATTTGAACATGAATTTCGTATAAATTTTTATGTTAAGTATGATAAATTATGAATGTTAATGAATTTAATTTCAGTTATTTAGATTTTAAATATATTTAAACCAAATTGTTGTCATTTTTGATATTTTAATTATTTTATCATATAATTGTAATTAGTATTTATTTAATATAGGTAAACTCTTATGAGTTTACATTTCCGCGTCCTTCTCACGAGTTCGCTTAAACTCACGATTTTGACAACCTTACTTACAGGTCCATTAAGAGTCAAATTAGACTCAACCTACCCCCTTCTAGTATCATGATTACCAAGTATTTTTCCAAGATAAGATGTATTAAAAGTCAAATACTTGCGATCACTCTGATAGCGTACTTTTACCATTGAACTCAAGACTTGATATGAAAGTTAAATGTGAGTTGGTTTCCACTATTGGTGATCAAGGTTTATAGGGCTTCAATTTCATCCATTTTGATGTTTTTAACACCAAATCCCTTGTCAAACCTTTCATTAAAATCTCTACAATATTTAATTCAGATCTTATATAACTAATGGGTATTACTTCAATTCATTCAAAATCAATTTTTTGACATAGATATGTCTTACCAATATGTCGCGACTTTCCATTATAAATTTGGTTATAAGCCCTTGCAAGAATAGACTGACTATCACAATAGATAAATATTAGTGCCAACTTCATACTAGAGTCAAACCATGAAAAGCTATTGTAATACCCTAAAATTCTCACTTATTATAAGTATCATATTTTAACAAATAATACCTATTGAAAATAGGTGAATATGTGGTCTCAAACCTTAAAAGCTTATTGATTATTATGTTAAGTAATTTCTTCTTGAAATTAAATAAGCTAAAGACCAAATATTCTAATTTCTTGTAGGGATCATAAAACATCATAAAATTATCATAATTAAGCAAAGTCTTAATTAAATCATGAGAGGCAATTAATTGACATAGAAATATTTATTCCAGTTAGAGAAAATTACCAACAACTATTGGGCAATTAAATTTGCAATAATTAAAGTAATTATGTTAATTTTCGAAATTAATTCATAATTAAATTTAAAAGTCATAATTAAGGAATATATGAGATTAATTAGTGATCAAAGGCTAATAAAAACCCAAGATTAGCATAAAGGGGATTTCTAATGATCATAATTGATATAGAAACTTATCAATTAAGCCTTATAACATCTAAAAACACTATCTTAAGAGATATTAACCAAGATTAATTTAATCTTCCCTGTTTTAATATAAGTGGCAAATTTATGCTTAAATGGGGGGAAAAGATTACACAAATTTTAAATCCTAAGAGCACATAATATATGAACAAATATTCTCAATAGTAGTAGGATTTTTCCAACACAAATTAAAAGGTTTGAATTAAATCTAATAAATATAAATCCTAAGGCCTTAATTAACCCTCATAAAGTGTAATCCATGTGAATCAAACATTAACCAATAAGAGACTTTCTTCTAGATGTTGTAAGATAATTAGAAAACCAAATTGAAGAGCAAGAGGAAGTCTTACATGGTTTTGCAAACTTGTAGAAGAAGAATAGATTTGTCTAATAATTAATTCTATAAGCACATGCAAACATTAATTAAAGGAGAGCACATGGGCATTAATTGGGAAAGACTTTTGGGGCTAATTGGTGAGATAAGGGGGCCACGGTTTTGCTTGTAAGAAAAGATGAGGGAATTGATTAATATAAACATAAACACACATGTGGTAATTAAAGTAAAAAAGAAGATAACTTGTTGGCTAAGTGTGTGTGAGTGTGTGTGTGTGTGTGTGTGTAAGTGTTGTGAGCCTAGTGTAGGAGAGAGAAAAGTGAGAAATTAATTGAATGGTGAGTTAAAAACCATTGGGATAAATTCAAGACACAAGTAAATGAGAATCTATAGAAAATAAATTGTATCTTGAGAAGCTTTAATCATAAATCAAATATAAGGATTTATTATGAACACGCATATTTTAAGCTTGGATTAGGTTATCTCCAAAATCATTTTCTCAATTTTTGTGATGATTAAAGTGTTAATTGAGACAAATAATGAAGGCCATGATTTTCTAAATTTAGAGCTAGATGAAAGACTACGATGAACTTTATATTAACCCCTAAATGTATTCTTGCTTAGTTGGTAACCAACTATCACTTTGTATCTAGTTAAAAAGAACACTTAGAGTAACTAATAATTGAAGCACAATTTCAAGAGTCAAAGGGGATGTAGACACGGTTCCAACTTGGCTTGAAGGAGAAGAAATGATAATTGTTAAATATATATATTAACACACATGTTAATTCAACATTTATGAGGGGAAATAATTGGAAAGAGAAAACTTAATTGCTTCTTGACTTTGGGGTAAAAAAAATGATTATGAAGAGAGTAATAGAGAGGGGAGGTCGGTTTAGAAAAGGGGAAGGTTGAGATTAAAACTTCTCAACAAAGTTAAGATCCAAGAGCTACAATTGAAGAAGAGAGAACTACCAAAATGCCACAACAATTTACTATAAATAGGAGCTTAGGTTCTTCATATTTCTCACACCAAAACTCAACCAAAGTGATGAGTATAGAGAAGCCATAGTAGAGAGGAAGTCATAGCAAGAAGGAGTAGCAAGGTTCTTCAAGGGTAAGTTCTCAAGTTCTTAAGCTTTAGCTTTGAGTTTATAGCTTAAATGTTGTTTTGATCTTTAATCTTCCAATATATTCTTGTTAACATGTTTTTATGGTTAAAAATGGTTTTATTTCAAAAAATTGATGAAGAAGATGTTATAGCAAAATTTTTGGAAGATTAGGATCAAAGTAGCGAGGCTCTGGCGAAATTTTGTCGGTTAGCGATTCCTGAAGTCAGGGGTAAAAACGCCAGTATTTTATGTTGAAGATGAGGTTCTTAAAATCTGAGAACATTCATGGTTAAATTAGAGATAAATAGCTTTTCAAATATACCTAGAGTGGATTATTTCGAGTTCTGTGCTAGGAGATAAAATTGTCCAAAGTTGGGCTACGTTTTCTGGAAATTTTCTAGGCAAAGGATGATCACGTGAAAAATGAGAATTATTCTTAAAATCTGGGCAAGAACCAGTATTTTTCCTTGAAAGTAGACATCCTAAGGATTTCGAGGAATTTTATGGATCATTGTTTCGATTTTTCTAGATTTAATTATGATTTTTCAAAGTTAATCAAAAATTCTGCCCAGAAATTCAGTATTGCGTTTTTGAGAAAATGTAAGGGCAAAATTGTAATAATGAATATACCAAGGGTAGAAATGTTAAAATGGGTGAAAATATCCTTTTTTTTAATATTATTTTAAGAGATAAAATATTAGTTGTGATATTATGGAAAAATGAAATAATCCGACGATAACATATAGGATATCCGGAAAGTCCAAAGTCGGGTTCAAAGGACAGGCAAGTTAGCCAATACGCGGTGAAAGGTACGTACGCATACTGTAACACTAACTCTGATGCTTATTGTATGCTTATATATGATAGTTGTATTCATAGACTAAGACTTGGTCTTAGATCTTTCATTATACATTCAGATATATACGGGTTATGGTTATGATAATACCGTTAAGTTTTCCTAGCGTTGAGGACACGACTGTACATCGTGGCACTGGTGAATAGTGCAGACCGGGATAACATGCATACTGCAGGGGCTGTGTATTGTTATTGCCTTACATATGTGATTATGTATTTCTTACATCTGCTGTGTGCTTATGTGTTGATTACTGCTGTAATGTCATGGATATCTGTCATACATATATTGTCTACATAAGCATGAGGTTAACCATTACCTGAGGTCCAATGGGCATTGGACCTCAGTCTTAAACTAATAATTCAGGAAAGGATCAAGGATCCGAGAAGGCACCGGTAGATGGAGCCGTAAAAAGGCACTGATGGACGGAGTCGTGAGGAAGCACCGGTCAAAGCAAATGAAGGAAGAAGGTTAACAGGGCCTACCTTCTGACATGAAACTAATAGGGTTACTTCAAACCATTTGGTGCTTAAACTAGAAAGGGTCGGTCTATATGGTTCAGTCAATCAGTCGTCGTGAATTCGGGGAGGCTCCCACTAGACTTTACCCAGCCTGGCCAAATGGGTTGATTTAACTATGTTAGGTTCTATGCCCTAAGTCTACTAATGGCTCAGTCTGAAAATGTATAGTTACAATATAAATTCTGTAATTATATAAGTCCTATGTCACATGAATATTCCTTCGGGAAATTTTTAATATACCAGTATACGTCGGGCATCAGCATATGCCTGAGTATTTTATATCAGTCACTCAGTTGTTCAATTTTTTAGTACATGCTCTCCGTTTCCGCAACACACTGAGTTGTAGCACCTCAAACTCTGACAATTTTTCTAAAACCAAGTGTCAACCAGCACGATTTATGATACGAAACTTGGGGTGTTACAGCTATGATAGCAATCAAAATTATAAGTATGTCAACAATAACTCATGACTCATTTTCTATTATTAAAATTACCATAGCCAAACATATAAATAGAATTTATAATTTTGCCATTCCCTCTTTTATTTTCGAGGTCTTATAAAACTATCATTCCTCTACTACATGTCCCTTTTTATGAACATTGGTGCCTTTTATATCATGGATCATTAACCATGATCCGATCCTCTTCTAAAGTGAAGATAATTCCCAAATGCTCAAAATAGATTTACTTTTTATGTTTTATTAAGACTCTTTTTCAAGTCTTTCTATATGAAACAATAATAAATTCATCTACATGCATGTTATTTGTTCGAATTATTCAAACCATGTTCAAATCATGCATTTATTCCACAACAAATTTGCATCAATCATTCTAATTAAAATTATAACACAGCATGATAATTATCAACCCATCTAATTGACCATTGATTTTTTTCATGATAATTATCAATTCGGTAAATCACAAAATCTATTATGCTTCCACTAGTGCAAAAAAGGGCTTTAAGACTACCTCATTTAGACCAGACATTCGACGCACAAGTCTTAAAGATATGACCGGTGGCAGTTTTGTAAATATAAAGAACTTCTTATGTATGACCGGTGGCAGTTTTGTAAATATAAAGAACTTATATACCGGATCATTTTTCATAGGTCTTAAATATATTATTAAGACCCGTTAAAAAACAATCCGGTCTTTAAAATGTTATTAAAAAATATTCAAATATCAATTACTTTATGGAGAAATCTCACACAACGGACTAATATATTATGCGGTCCAAAATAATAAGGAAAAATTTAAATATAAAGGTAATAAAGTTTTAAGACCGAACATATATAAAAGCCGGTCTTAAAAGTTATTCTTTTAAGACCAGACATAAAATGCGGCCGGTATATAATATAGAAAAAGAGTGCGGATAAAAAAATTATTTACTTTTAAGACCGGACTTTAATATATCCGGTCTTGAATACTAATTATTAAGACCATCTATATTTTCATCCGGTCTTAAAAATGAACCGCCAAATAAACATTTCTTCGCGCGAAAGCTTTTGTTACTATCATTGAAGAACCTCTGTTCACGTTGCGAAACCCTTCCTGTTGCATTACCTCTCTTCCTGTCTCGAAAATAAACGGTGAAAACGATTCTATTCCTGTTCCAGGAACTCCAGTTACTGCTGTGACTGGTGTGACTGAGAACGAACCCTCTTCATCTCACAATGAGCCTCGTAGCCGCCCTGCACGTCGTGGTAGAAAAGGCACACGAATGATGGATGTAACCCTAAGTCGGTCTTCTAGCTCAAGGCTAGAGATTCAGTTTGATGAAAAGTTGGAACCTTTCGGTCCCAAGAAATCCAAATATACTAGTTTTGTTGGCTATCTAGCACGCAGCAAGGTTAGCATCTTGGCAGATGAGTGGAAAAGTGTGGAGGTTGGCACAGTAAAGGATCTTATTTGGGACACTATCCGGCTTACATACACTGTCCCTGATTGTCAGAAGTTGAAAGACAAGACATTGTCTTATTGTGCTGATCGGTGGAGGAAGTTTAAGACCTTTCTAGCTAACAAGTATATTTTTGCCGAGGTTAAGCCTCAAGAAAATCCTTGGGAGAAGTACACATTTATTGATGAACAAACTTGGCAACAATTTGTTCAGCTGCGGACCACTCCTGAAGCTCTGGTGAGTTTATATTTAGTTTTGTTTGCCCTTTTGTGTGCTTATTAACCTGTGCGGATATGTGAATGTTATTCATCTAATCCTGTTAGTTAAATGGTTTGGTGTGTGAATAGAAGTATACATTTCCTGCCTTTGTCTATGCAAGTCTGATATGTAAACCCTGAAAAGGTAAAATACTAAGAAGGTAATTAGGGAAATAATAATGGCATAAGAGTCAAGCCATTATTATAGTCTTAGTTTTGTTATAGTAGGTAGTGGTTAGACATTGCTCTTAGTTAGTTAGTATGTTAACTATGTAATGGTTTCGGTGCAAGCTGTTATTAGGGCTTAAGAGTCAAGCCTCTAACTATATATAAGAGGTTAGTCTAATATGTGTAGGAACCAGTTATGATAAATGAATGAATTGACTGAGTTGGCAGCATTTCTACAACTCCCTTTCCTCTGGTTCTCCCAATTTCTTCTACCATTCTACATCTTTCTTAAAAAAAATGTTGAAACTTGATGAAGTGAATTTGACTAATGTTTGACCTTCATATGAAGCGGCGTAAGTTCTCTAATTTCGTTAGACATCAATGGCTGGAATTCATAATTAATAGTTTTTTTTTCAATTCGATTCACGTAAAAGAAGGGAACAAGCACGGGAGATAGGGAGAAAGAATGATTGCCCGCATAAGGCTTCTCACAGTGGATATGAAATGGCCGAAAAAGAATTGATGGCGGCCAAGTGGAAGAGATTGGAAGATGAAGCTGAATCCAATCCTTCTGCGATAGTTGATCAGCCATCTCCTATACATCGCGAGGAGTTGTGGTTGCATATTCGGCAAAAAGCGGCGCCTACACGAGTGAACAAACTCGTGTAGTTGCTGAAAGAATTGTAAGTATCGTTATTATTATTTTTTAGTTACTAAACATGTTTCATTACTAAGCTTCTTGTAAGACCTGGCTATCACCCAAGAGGGGGGTGAATTGGGTGTCTGATAAAATTTTAGGAACTTTGAAAATCTCTTCGCAACTTACTGAAGGTAGTTTAAATGAAAATAATAATTTATAAAGCAATAGTCAGTCATTCAAACATATATACTGGAATTATAAGAGTTTAGGGAAGAGAATATGCAAACTGTGATTTATCCTGGTTCGGTCCAATCCACGATGACCTACGTCCAGTCCCAAGCTCCACTTGAGATTTTCAATCCACTATCTCCTTGTTTAACCGGCACAAGAGAAAAGCCTTTACAACCTCACAAGTTTAGCCGGGCACTTGTGCAGCCTTTACAATCTCTTTCGAGATATCCTCTTACGCGAATACAATTACCGACTCGTACTCGGGATGATCCTTTCTCCCTAGGACTCACTCCCCTTACAAGTTGTAATTGTACACCCATACTCAAAGGTTCCACAACCTTGAGATTTGATCACTAAGCGAGATAATCAAATATGTGTTTAGACTCTCTCACGAGTAGATGAATAATAATCACTGAAGTACATAATCTATCATCTCACTCTCTACGGTAAACTATGTAAGCATTAAGAACAGAGAGTAAGTGAATATCAGAGTATTGACATATTGAAGATGTAAGCTCGTGTCTCTATTGTTCTCCACTTCTTCCATCGCTCTTTCTCTATTTATAGACAATTGTTGGAAGCATTCGTCCGTTGCGTTTCGGCCGTTGTGAATAGTAACAATTTTGAATTTCGGTCCGTTGAGAATAGCTGTTGGAGCGTCTGTGCTTCCTCTCTCTTTTGTCCGCCATTTAACTTCATTAAATGTCCGCTGTGGTGTTCATCCGTATAAAGAGAGATAGTCGTTGGCGAATTTAAATGTTTTATCGTTTTGCTTGTTTCGTCAAGTGCTTCGCTTCAGTTTCGCTTCCTCCTCAGCTTCGTTGAATCTTCGTATATATCCGTTGAGATCATTTAAACATCCGTGCCTTCATTAAATGCGTTCACCTACTTGTGTAGAAGGTGAGTCGAATAACATTTGGAATGTCTTCAATCGCTACACGCTTCAATCCCATTTGCGTGTTCTCGCTTTTTCAGCGCAATAAATGCTTCGACACAAATCTTGCTTTTCGGTTGAGTAATATCTTATTTCTTTAAGGAATAGAATCCTCCGTGAGGCTTTTCCAGAATTACTTGCGGAGCCGAAAATATTACTTGAGTAATGTCCGAAAGTAATATTGAATAGCTTCAAATAAAATCCCATGGAAAGATATTACTTGAGTAACAACATTTGTTACTTGAGTAATATCGAAAATAACCAAGAAGTAGAAGTCTCAGTGGTGTAAAACAAAATTACTTGCGAAGCATATATTTGTTACTTGAGTAAGCTTCGAAAGTAATATTGAAACGGTTCTTTGAAAACAAGTAAAATGACATTACTTGTGAAGATAAGAAGTCTTACTTGAGTAAAGGATGAAAGTAATTTTCGGATGGTTTCTTGAAAGAGAATGATTAATTCCAAATTACCCATCCTCGTAAAGCTCTTTAAGTCTTCTTTCCAAAGTGCAAGAAGAATCAGCTCCAAACTCATTGTATTTTGTCCGTTATCATCAAATGAATGGAGGTTCTTCTTAATCAGCGTTTTTGCAACATCCTGAAGTGGACATCAAGGAAGCAACGGCTAAAGAAGCAATGTTTCAATCCCATATGAGCCAGATGAAGGAGGAAATGAATCAGATGAGGTTGCTTTTGAGCTCTCGTCCAGAGAGCAGTGTTCCCGTCACACACTCACTTGCGGTTATGCAGCAGAGCACTAGGGGGAGCTGTATTGTTGGATAGTCAGAGCAACCTCCTCCTCAAGTTCCATCCCCTGGTCAAGCTGCATCCCCTCCTTCTCAAGTTCTATCTGTTAGTTCTCTATGTGTTTTGATGATAACCGACAATTGTAAACACAAATTGAAGTTTGTCCTCAGAAAGTTGGAAAACTTACTGTCAAAGGAAACTCGAGTTTGGGTTAGGAAACTCGAGTTTGGACTTGACAGGAAGTGTCTCAATTTTAAATGAACCAAGCAAAACTCCAGATTCCTTAAGTAAACTCGAGTTTTGATCTTACAGAGGCACTCCAAGTTTTCCCACTTAGACAAACTCGAGTTTGGGTTTTCAAACTCGAGTTTGCGCCATATAGAAACTCTTCAATATTTTCGAGGTTTTCAAAACTCCAGTTTCCATTTGGAAACTCGAGTTTGGTCATACGTAAAGCTTGAAAAGTTTTCAACTTGAGGAAACTCCAGTTTTGATATGGAAACTCCAGTTTTCTCTTAACGTAAAGTTTTTCAGTTTTTAGAAACTTTAGTTTTGAAATAGAAACTCCAGTTTCCTCTTAGCTTAGATTTCCAAAGGTTTTCATATTTAATGGAAACTCGAGTTTAGTTTAGCAAACTCGAGTTTTGGCCAAACAGAAAGGATCATCGTTTTTTTCAATATTTTGAAAACTCCAGTTAAGGATTGGAAACTCCAGTTTTGATGTTTTGGACTAAAACTCACTTTACATGTCAATGTCCAAAACTCGAGTTTGAATTATGAAACTCGAGTTTTGATCCCACTTAACACATTTTGTCCAAAGCTGAAATCATGACATTCCTCTCTGGATGTAGAAAACTCGAGTCATGATTTGGAAACTCGAGTTTATCTTAAGTGCACAGTGACAAACTCCAGTTTTGATAAACAAACTCAAGTTTGGGACGCTGTTTTTGAAATTCCAATATGATGATTTTGGAAAACCTTCTTGTTTGATCTTAATACTTTTTATTAACATTCTTCTATATTCCCAGATATCTTTAATCACTTTGTTAGTGAATTACAGATGTTTTAAAGAATGTTTACTGAAGGTATAAAGCAAAAGCAAAAAGTGGTGTCATTTCATTAAATGCAAAACTCGAAATCTTGCACCTTTTCGGACAATCATTACGCACACGCCTACAAAGAATTAAAGAATGCATTTCACATCCAGTAGCTGCTATTCCAACGGATTAATTATCAAGAAGTCAACACTTAACCTCTGTACAAGTGGATCAACTGAAGAGTAGAGAGAGAAGACTCCAAAATGACTCCAACAGCTAGATTAATTCACCAACAGTCATAATGGAGCTTGCAACGGATCTTTAATGCTCTCTTAGTATAAATAGAGTAGCATTCAATTCTTCTCAACAACTAAGACTGCAGAAAACGAAAATCATTCAAGTTTCCAACTACTCTTGAGTTTTCTCTTGTAAAGTACCTACTGATACATTAAAGCTTCAGTGTTTATCATTATCCACTCTTAGAGAGAGTTTTCTATCTGAAAATCATTTATTGTAAAGAATCACAAGTCAGGGGACTTGGTGATTGGGTTCATTGATTACAACTTGTAAGGGGGAGTAAGTTCTAGTGAGAGAATTACTCTTGAGTGCAGAGTGTGTAATCAATAGTGATAGTGAAAAAGCCAGAGAGTTTGGGGACTGGACGTAGGTCAAGTGATTGGACTGAACCGGTATAAATCCTTGTGTCTTGCTATTCTTCTCCACTCTATTTATTCTACCATGTTTTAGCATCAGTAAAACAGAGCTCTTTTCGAAAGAATTTTAAAATCCCCAATTCACCCCCTCTTGGTGATTAAGCTCCACTTTCACCATCCCCTGGTCAAGCTGCATCCCCTCCTCCTCAAGTTTCTTCCCCTACTGCTCATTTGACTGCCAAGGAAAAAATATCTGATTTGGCAAAAAAAATATTTTAAAGATAAATCGTGGCCTGTCCAAGAAGTAGTAGGTGTCCCTCATCCTGTAGATGTTTACCTTGACAATATAGATGTAATGTCCCTACTGATTCCTGGACAGGAGCTTAGTAATCCAATCATTCAACTGTTTATGAAGTAAGTATTTGATTCTATGAGTACATAATTTAAATGCATCGTTTAGACACACATACATATATACTAATTCTCTGATCGATGTCATTATTGTAGGTTCATACAACAAGAATTGGCCAAACAGGGCAGAATAAATGATTTTGGATTCTTGTGCCCAGTCTATGCAAGCACAACATCCTTGGAATTGAGACAAGAATACATGTCAACCAGGGTGTGTAAAGTGAGAAGAAAGGTGTACGTGTTTCCATACTTCCACAGGTACATATCACAATTCTTGTATGCAATTCACTTAATATAATTCTGCTACATATATCACCGAGTACTTTCGCCGTGAATTTTCAGCCGCCACCGGCGCTGGTCTCGTGTGCATGGAGGATCATAAAGTTATCTTCTTATGCTCCACTCACAATGAGCCGAGCCTATATTGAGGCGAGAGCGTCAACAAGTAAGCATGTCATTTTGATTCTCTTGTCTCGAAATCTCTACCGTGAATTTTCAAAGTGAACATTATTGATAAATTTGTGATTTTGATGATAGTGCCATGATGACCTTCCAAGTCGAGGTAAACAAAAAGCGTGGGTCTCGCACCACTTATCCTAAATGGTTAAGACCGAGGTTAGTACATATTTGGACACCGGTGCACCGCCTTGTGAACTTGGTCGATAAGCTATATATGCTAGCTCTAATATATATTTCTTGTTCGTTTTAGACCCATCAGCAACCAACGGGGTCCAACTTATGTGGCATGTACGTCATGAAACACATGTATGATGTTATCAGGAGAAGAACGACAAAATTGTTCTCAAAGGTAAATGTATTTGATGTTACATATTGTGGCTGAATTCAGTTTCTGGCTTCATGTTACATATGAAATATGCACGCAAGTTAATTCAGTTTATGTCTTCATGTTACATATGAAATATGCACGCAAGTTAATTCAATTTCTATCTTTGATTACAGATGTTTGCCGGACCTTCTCCCTTTCCTGATGATGAAGTGGAGCACATACGTAATTTGTTTTGTGAATATCTATATGAACTAATTAATTCCTAAATTCATTTGTAAAATATACGCACAATGTGTAATTTAATAATAAATTTGTATATTTTTCGAAGAAATTCGTTCATTCATTCTAGATATTTAGTGCTTAAAATTTGAGGTACAAGATGTTGTAAATGAGAAAAAAGAGACTATCTGAAAGTCCGGTGTTAAAAGTCTTCGTTTATTTCTAAAAATATGGTGAGACCTTTAGGACCGCAGAATTATTAAACCTCTGGTGCTAAAAGTCTTCGTTAATATTAAAAAAAACTATATCTAGACTCTTAGGACCAGACTTAATTATTTATTCGGTCTTAAAAGTCTTTTAAAAATTCGCTAGACTTTTAGGACCGCATCTTTTTGGTACAACCAGTCCTAAAAGTCTACGTTTAATTAATTAAAAAAATATGTCTAGACGTTAAGACCGTAAATTTGTTAAATAACCGCTCCTAAAAGTCCATCTTCTTCGTTTATTTTTAAAAATATGGTGAGACATTTAGGACCGCATATTTATTAAACCTCTGGGGCTAAAAGTCTTCGTTAATTTCTAAAAAACTATGGCTAGACTTTTAGGACCGCATATGACTTATACATCCGGTCCTAAAAGTCTTCTAAAAATTCGCTAGACTTTTAGGACCAAATTTTTATATTTTGTCCGGTCCTAAATGTCTACGTTTAATTAACAAAAAAATATGTCTAGACTTTTTAGACCGTAGTTTAGTTATATCTCCGCTCCTAAAAGTTCAGTCATAGAAATATTTTTTAAAAATATGGCTTAACCTTTAGGACTTTGTATATATTTGTTTCCTCTTAATAGTTTTTGATTCGGTTTTCAGACAACCGAGGTTCTGGCGTTCTGCTCAAGCTAGGTCCCTCGTTGTCGTCGATGTTACCTCTCTTGATGTTGAGTAAAGACTATCGTTTCCCTTTCGTTGTCTCTTTTCTATTTGTCGGAAAATAAGGAAGATGCGAAAGGAAACCGAATATATTCAACTCAGTCGAGGTAACACCGACGACAACGACGGTCCAACCTTGACAAGAATAGTCATTTGGTTTGTTTTTATTCGAATAAGGTAAACGATCTTTTTTTTTTTTTATGTTCTTAATCGTATTGTGGGAATTTTTAATGTTGATTTACACGAGAACAATGTTTTGTTTGTTTCCTTTTTGTCGGAAAAAGAAAGAAGATAATGAAAAGGACATGGCGATCGAATATGGAAACAAAAAGATTTATATTATATATATTTTTTACCGCGCCCGTGAGGAGAAAGAAGAAGTCTAAAGATTTACAACAAAAAAAATAGAAAAAAAACATAAAAACATCTACTCCCCCCATCGTTGTCGGAGGGGAGGGAGTCGTTGGAGAGGTCGGAGAAGTTGTCATCTGAAGGATGGTTCTCAATGTCCTGGGCATCGAGAACCGCCTGCAGCTTTGCATTAACGGCGTCATAGACCTGAAAAAGCTGGCCGCAGCGTCGGTCTATATTATCGAGGCGGGCCAGGATGTGCTGAATCATGTAGTAGAGGGTCGGAGCTGGAGGCAACGGAGGAGGAGGACCTCGTGGTGGTGGAGCAACCATTACTGTGGATGTTTCATAAGTGATGGAGAAGAATGTGAAGGAATTAAAGTAACATCGGGTTTAAATAGAGAACCCTGCCCGAACAATGTGAAACACCGGAAACAATAACGAGGAGACGCATAGTTCCTCAGAATACGAGGAGACGCCTAGTTGGGAAGTTTATCTGGAAGTCGAAGAGATTCTGAATCATTCATTTGAACAGAGTGTAGGGATACGACTCGGGAACCTTTAATACCAGATATTGTAAAAGATCCGTTCTTAAAACTAATTAGAAAAAATTATTACTTTAAAAAAATTGATGTGAAAAAAAAAATCTAGGACCAGATATAAGATAAAATGTCGGTCTTAAAAGTAATTGAATTGATTGAAAAAATAAATAATAGACTTTTAGGACCGGATATATTTTAAAAGGTCGGTCTTAAAATCAATTGAATTGGAAAAAAAATAATAATAGACTTTTAGGACCAGATATATTATTAAAGTTCGATCTTAAAATCAATTGAATTGAAAAAAATTAAATAAAAGAATTTTAGACCGCATATTTATTAACTCCTCATACCCTCTCGTCCTTAACTCCTTATTAAACTCCTCATACCTCGTAACTCAACATACCTCTCTCGTCCTTAGTAACTCCTCACAATCTCGTAACTCCACACTACGTGGCTCTCTCGCCCCAACCGCTCAACCCATGGTTAGATACAAGAGAACCGCTCGTAGGGGTGCTCTTACTCCCCGATGCTCGTGCCTTCCGTAGATCGTTATACGGTGCGCCTCCTCCATCAAGAGTGCGTTCTATTGTGACAGAGGAGTCTCGGGTCGTTGGACCCATTGTTATTTCGAATGATGAAGAGGTTGCCGCACCCCCCCTCCAGCCTTCAGACCATGAAGAGGTTCCTGCTCCCCTTCTCCAACCAGTTGGCCCCAGCGCACCTACCACTGACCCCTCTCCTCTTTCCTCTAATGATGCATTGTGGCTAATGCGAATAAGGCAGCAACTTGCTGATATCCGGCGGGAATTTAATGCTTTTCACGTCGATATGGCCAAGGATGTTTAGTCAAATTCTTGTTTTTTTATAATTTTCTGCTTGTTTTTCTTTTCTTTTCTTTTTCTTGTGTACGTGCATATTCACCAGTAATGTGTGAATCATTAAGAACTAAGCTTGTGTCTTTTTTTTTTGTTCATATTCTCCAGTAATTAAAGAAGCTTATTCTCCAGTTTTTATTTAATTTTTATTCATTCAGTTGCTACTGCGCTCGCCAAAGGCAATTTTTTTAAAAATGAGGACTTTTAGGACCGGATGTTTCATAAGACTCCGGTCTTAAAATTAAATAAAAAATAAAAAATTAAGACCGGAGTCTTTTAACCCTCCGGTCCTAAAAAATTAATTATATATTTAGGACCGGCTACTTTATAAATAACCAGTCTTAATAAAATCTAAATTAATAAAACATGTCTCTGTCGCGCGGAATATTAAATTTCCCTCTCTAAACTTCTCTTCTCATGCTGAAAGTGATTACTCAAATTCTGTCTCCAGTGTTTTTGTGTTGCTTCGTCGACTGCTTCGCGTTGCTCTCTCGACAATCACTTTCTGGTTCGTTAGCTAAACGTCTATAGACCAAGCCGTAAGAGGTGTTTCGGTTATATAACTTTATGGTTTTTCGGGTTGAACGAAATTGATGAAATGTTCTTGTGGGTTTCTCTCGTTGTTAATGAATATTGTATTTTGAAGATTATATTTGCGCTTTAGACCTACCCAACCGACCACAAATGTTTTTAGGTTACTCTTGTTGTCCGCAACATCAACGTTCGTGGCGGGAGAAGAAAGACTCCGCAAACGCATTTGAATTTATATGCTACTGGTGAGTCCACAAGACCTTCACGCGATGCATTTAATTTCCTCGTCATGCTTTAATTTTTCTTCTTGGATTCACTGTGATACATTTATGACCAAAAGTGTTTCTTCGTTATGCATTTAATGGGCAAGTTTCTCCGTAAAAAAAATATATATATATACATAACCGACATTGAGCATAAATATGAATTTGGTGTTGCCTTATTTTATATCCGTGTCATAAATAGGAATTCTACTATGGATCACGGTTGGATAACTGCGTTACGGATGAGTGTTGAATATCAGAATGGGGTGAGGGACTTTATTGAATTTGCTAAAAAAATTGCTCATGATGATAGTGGGAAGTTTTATTGCCCTTGTGTAAAATGTTTGAATGAGAGTCGACTAAGTCCTGAAGTTATCCACACACATTTAATTTGTGAAGGATTTTGTAAGACTTATACAGTATGGGTATGGCATGGTGAAAAAATAACAAGTGGGTCTCAACATGAGGAAGTGGCCTTTGATGATAATGACACGGATATGGATGATCACATAGAGGACATTATTCGTGATGTAGGAGAAGAGGCTTTTCATCAATCACATGCATATGGTAATATGTGCGGTGATGCGAGACTCGCTATACCCCGGTTGTAAAAAATATCAATTGTTGAACACTGTATTGAAATTGGTAAGCTTGAAGGCACGTCATGGATGGAGCGACAAGAGTTTTTTTGAAATGCTTGAGGCTTTAAAGGACATGCTTCCGGATGATAATGTGTTGCCGCATCGATACTATGATGCTAAGAAAATACTCGTCCATCGGGGATGGAGTACAAAAAGATCCATGCATGCCCGAATGATTGCGTATTGTATAGAAAAGAGTTTGAAGAGAAAGAATTGTCCGATATGTGAAACCCCAAGGTACAAGTCAAATAAGGGGCCCGCAAAAGTGTTGTGGTATCTTCCAATCATACCAAGGTTCAAGCGGTTGGTTGCGAATGAAAATGATGCAAAAAATTTGAGGTGGCATGCGAGATGAGAGGATTTCGATGGAAAGCTTCGACATCCGGCCGATTCTTCTCAATGGAAGAAAATCGATCATTTATTTCGAACTTCGGCGAAGAACCTAGGAACCTTAGGCTTGCCCTTAGAACGGATGGCATGAATCCATATGGAAGCCTTAGCAAAGATACATAGTTCATGGCATGTGCTCCTTATTATTTACAACTTATCTCCAATGTTATGCATAAAACGAAAGTACATCATGCTGTCTATGTTGATTTCGGGACCAAAACAACCCAGAAATGACATTGATGTCTACCTTCAGCCCTTGATCGAAGACTTGAAGGAGTTGTAGGAAGAAGGTGTCAATGTTTTTGACTCTTTCAAGAAGGATGTGTTTAAACTGCGAGCCATGATATTTTGTACTATAAACGACTTCCTAGCATATGGGAACTTGTCAAGGTATAGTGTAAAAGGCCATAAAGCATGTCCGGTTTGTGAAGAAGGCACACGCTACCATCAACTTCAACATGAAAGAAAAACTGTTTATCTTGGACATAGGAGATTTCTTAGACGGGGCCACCCATATCGTCGATTAAAGAAAGCCTTTTTTGGTGGCCAGGAGTATGAAGATGCTCCGGTGGCATTGACTGGGGAGCAAGTTTATGAGAAGGTGAAAAATATTAGTGTCATCTTCGGTAAGACTGCAAAGAGTAGAAAAGAAACAAATATATGGAAAAAGAGATCTGTATTCTTCGATATTCCATATTGGCACAATCTTGATGTGAGACACTGTATTGATGTCATGCACGTGGAGAAAAACGTATGTGATAGTATTGTTGGCACGTTTCTCAACATACAAGGTAGTTCCAAGGATGGTATGAAGGCAAGATTGGATTTGCAAGTAATGGGAATACGCGAAGACTTACATCCAAGGCCATACGGGAAGAGAAATTATTGTCCCCAGCTTCTCATACTTTGTCTAAGGATGAGAAACGAAGTTTTTTTGAGTGTTTACATGGCACAAAAGTTCCCTCGGGGTATTCTTCAAATTTTAAGAGGCTTGTATCAATGAAGGACTTGAAATTAGTAGGCCAAAAGTCTCATGATTGTCATGTCTTGATGCAACAGCTACTCCCGCAGCTATTCGAGGCATCCCGAATATGATCTTCGGATCGTTTTGACTAGACTTTGTGTCTTCTTCAATGCGGTTTGTAGTAAAGTTTTTGAGATTGAAAAGTTGGATGAATTGGAGAATGAAGTATATCTTATCTTGTGCCACCTTGAGAAGTTTTTTCTTCCTACCTTTTTTGACATCATGGTTCATCTAAATGTTCATCTAGTGAGGGAGATAAAGTTGTGCGGGCCTATCCATTTACGGTGGATGTACCCAATTGAAAGATCTATGAAATTCCTAAAAGGGTACGTGAAGAACGCATACCGGCCAGAAGCATCAATTGTTCAAAAATATGTTTTCTGAAGAAGCCATGGAATTTTGTCAAAATTATTCGGCCAAAGTAAGACATATTGGGCTTCCAAAACGTCATCTTTGAAGGGGGTAGATGAGGGCTTCGGTAAAGAGTGTGGATCTTGATGAATTGTCACAAGTCCACTTATACATCTTGAATAATGTTGATGAAGTTCAAGCCATCATAGCTGCACATAAAGAAGTCTGTAAGGAAAGAAAATCATCGAATGACCGAACAAAGGTTGATTAGGAAGCATAAAGAACTTTTGCAAACCTGGTTCAAACAAAAGGTCGAGGGAGAGGAATGTGTTTCTGATACAATCAAATGGTTAGCCCGTGGTCTTGAGGTTGATGTCATAAGTTGGAATTCGTATGTGATCAATGGTTATACATTTTACACGAAGTCCCTAGATGATAGGAGCACCGTCCAGAACAGTGGTGTTATGTTAGAGGCTGAATCTATGCACTTCTCCAGCTCGAAAGACAAGAGGCCTTTATGTCAGTCATGCCATATTATGGGGTTATTGAAGAGATTTGGGAGGTAGACTACATTAAAATTAGATTTCCCATTTTCAAATGCAAGTGGGTTAATGTCAATAATAGTGTTCAGATCGATCGGCTAGGATTTACATTAGTCGATGTCAATGGTAGAAGTTTTGGTGATGAACCTTTTATTATGGCGCACCCTGGCGAAACAAGTGTTCTATATCACCGATCAAGAAAATAAAATGTGGTTTGTAGCTCTCCAAGGAAAATGGGTCATTGATATTGATAAGGAAAGTCATTCAAATTATGGTCTTTCTGAGAGTACTCCTTTTTCAAGGGGTCTACCAGAAATGAACGAAGAAGATGAAGCGGATAATGAACCCGGCATAAGAAATGATCATCAAGAAGGGATATGGGAGGATATCACTTTATAAAAGAGTCAATATAATTCATAAGGTAATATTCATATGCAAACTTCTTTGAAAACTTTAAGGTTTTAACTATATTATATTCCTTCTATGTTCTTAAACAATGTCACTGACTATGAAGTTTGTTCTTGTTTTATTTTTGTGGCAGGATCGGATCCAAAGGGGCATATTATAAAAGATGATGTTACGTTGTTGGGTGGGAATCAGATGAAGGCATGGTGAATATTCCATTGGGCATGTATGTTGTATTTGTAACTTATTGTGTATTTGCATTGTAAGTAAGTTATCTTATTGTATAAATTAATTTAGGTGTTGTAGTCATAGTATATTCATTAATTAAGAATCGACATAACTCATGGTGAATAATATTTGTATTCTTTTTCCCAATTCAATTTATTCATAATTGTTCATAGCTTGTACTTAAAGTATCGACTTTTATGTCTTTGGATTGGGTGGTGGATTTGTGAATATATATGATCAGGAAGAATGAATAGGGAAAAAATTCAGGAAAATTTAGACCGGTAATAAATAGGCCGGTCTTAAATGTTCAACTGTTAAGATCGGATGTATCAATATGTCCGGTCTTAAAGGTCATGTGTACATATTTGATATTAAGCCGGTCTTAAAAGTTTGTCTTTTAAGACCGGTGTATTTATACGTCCGGTCTAAAAATTCAATTTTTAAGATCGGACGAATTTACCGTCCAGTCTTGAAAGTCAGTCTTTTAAGACCGCGTATAATTAGTCATCAGGTCTTAGAAGCCGCTATTTTTCAGACCGGATTTATTTTTGTCCGGTCTTATAATTTTGATCTTTTAAGAGCGGCCAAGTTTTTGCCCGATCTTAAAAGTTGAGTTTTAGGACCGAACAAAAAATATTTCAACTTTATTTAGTACGACTTTTAAGACCTAATGTTTTAAATGTCCGGTCTAAAAGAGTTTCTTTAAGACCGGTTCGAGTCCGATCTTAAATGTGGACTTTTAATACCGGCTGGAACAAGACCGGTCGCGGGTCCGATCTTACGATGCCTCTTTTGTCCGGTCTTAAAGCCCTTTTTTGCACTAATGTTCTTATCATTTTCTAATCATCATGATTATAATTCCATAATTCCACAAGCCAATAAACCACATAATTTAAGAAAATAATTGCATCCTGCTAGATCATGTATAAACCTCATGAGTCGATAAACCATATTCAATAAAGAAAGGTAAACAAATACTTCTCTCTCTTCTTTGCCATTGACCAAATGAATTTAAGATAACTCATTTGCAAAGTTCCTGGATCAACCAATCCATTTCTTCTAGCAAGTAAAACCGATGCCATCATAGAAAGTTGCCTCCATCTAATCTTTCCAACTTCACAAAGTTTGCTGTAAAAAAAGTCTTAAAGAGCCAAAGAAGCCTCAAAATCGGCCAAAAGAAGTGCACAGTCGAACAAAATCATTTGACCATGATGGTTCAGCCTGGTAAATCGAACAAAAGGAACTCTGTATTGATTCACTTTGTATGCTGTGTCCAAGGTCACTGCATCACCGAAATGACTGTGTGCCGGCCCAAAATACATTCGACATACGGTTTTCTTCATCAAGTTACATAACATAGAAGAAACCAGGATTCTAATTAAGCCTAAAGATTGTTGGTGGGGCTGAATCTCTAAGGAGTATAAGAATAAGATATAAAAAAGAAAATAGTGCACAATATCTTCAAGGTGCGGATAACACTTTCTTTTAGGCTTAATTCACCCCACCTATACCTATCTTATGGGTGCAATTTGAATTGACAGACGAATTTCCTGTATGATACAATGAAGACCCTTGAGTATGGATTGCACTCTTAACACTCAAACTAATACAATAATGGCTTTTACAAAGTGATAATTTGATCTTATTTTTGTGTACACTCAAGGACAAAGACAATGAGTTTGATCTCTTGTTGTTGTGTGATTTCAAATCTGATTTGTATTGCTGTCACAAATGAAGTGATGGTGCAGGATACTTATAGATTATGAAGTGATACCTTGAAATGGTGTCTTTTGAAACAAAACATCTTCAATTAAAAGTCATAACCACATATTATATTCATGAACCAACATAACTTAAATAACATGGTTATTGAAAATAACTTTTCATGAACAATTACACCTTTATAGTATGTACGTAGAGTTTTCTAAAAAACTAACATAATCTTCCACCAAGTAATAGTTACCACCCCTTTTCATAGGTTTTTTTTTTTTTTTGCGCTCAAGCTTTTCATAGGTATCGTTGGAAACAAAAATAACATGACCTTCAGTTTTATAACTCCATATACAACCATTAACATAAATCTTTAAATTTATAAGGATTGACTTTTCAACAAATACAACTTTTCTTTGTAAAATATTCCAAGATATTACTTACTGGATGATGAAGCTTGGGATTCTCAACTCCTGCATTTCAGAAAGTTAAGTCTATATATGTAGCCATCATATCAAGGGTCTATGAACAATATATGGCATATATCTAGTTTAGTAATCAACCTATGTTTGACTAACTTGCTTTTTAATGGTACATATACATATAGCTGTATAGTAGAAGACATATATATCTTCCAAAATTGGTTCCCCAAAATTTTGAGGTTATTAGCCAGCCGGCCCCTACCCTATCATCAGTAAACATTCTAAACCATAAGCACTGACTCAAAGCACCAACCATTTCATAAATCCTAAGAAAACTAGATCATGAACCCATATTTCATGTGTGTTTGGATAAGCTTAATTGTTGTTAGACTACTTTTAAAACAAAGATATGCGTTTTTGAAAAGCCATATCCCGTTTCCTTATATTAAGGAATTTATACGAAGAATTGTGTAAAAAGCTACAACACTAAAAGTTATCAAGTCTATGTTTCTTTAATTAATTTCTAAGCATACCGATGAAACTTGTCATTTATATTCTAATAACCCATACTAAAAGCCATTAGTATATGATTCATATTCAATTATCTTTATTATATTATGTATGAAATTCACCATCAACTCAATTTGTACCTAAATATTAGAATTAGTGGGGTGAATTAAGCTTAAATAAAAGTGTTGTCTACGCCTTAAAAACATCTGCACAACTTTCTCTTTCATCTATTCTTTTTAACTCTCTTTAGAGAACAATATCCCCACCAACACTTATTATTATATATATACTATGAGAAGCTAAGATATAATTTAAACAAACTTAAGAATTATTTTTAGAATTTAATAGCAACTTCAAATCCATAATGTATCTTGAATTTTTCATATCAAGGATTGAACAAGCCGAGCCCTTGATAGAATAACCCAACAGACAATAGAGATCAGTTGAAAAGATACAAGACGACGACAAGGCTACTTGTATAACTCAAAAAGTCTTTGATTGAACATGATGGGAGTAGTGGGGGATCGAACTGTGAAAACGACACCACCACTAAAAAAACTCGCATACACATACATACATATATATTAGGACGGGTCCTTGAGAAGGACCATCGTTGCACAAAACAGCGTCATTTTGTGTCAAAACAATGAGCAGCCTTTGTTTTTTTTTTAAGAAATATTTCTGGACATTGACTGTTACTAAAAAGATACTTTAAGATACTGATTAATATTAAAAAAATACTTTGTAACTTTGAAAAAATATTTTAGGGTTCTCGATGCATCAAAAAGATCTTGAACAGATCTTGAAAAATACCTCATGATCTTGGAAAATATTTTATGATTTTAAAAAAATATTTCAAGGTACTGACTGGTACTAAAAATATATTTCAAGAAATGTTTCAAGGATCCTAAAATAATTTTCCGAGATCATGAGGTATTTTTTCAGTACTGAAATATTTTTTTAAGATTCTAAAATAATTTTTCAATATCACAATATTTTTTCAATATCAGTCAGTATCCTAAAATATCTTTTTTTTGTAATAATCAGTGCCTAGAAATATTTATTGGCTACTCATTGTTTTGGCACAAAACGGCACCATTTTGTGCAGCAGATACTCCTTGTCAACAACCAAAGCAGCGTCCATATACATATATACATACATATAATATATATATATATATATATATATATATATATATGAAGTCGACATTTCAGAGAGATCGAAAGTCATTAATGTGATATCAGGAAAATGTCGAATATAGCCCATATTGCTATAGAGGGATGAAAGCAACATGACCTTTAATTTGGACATGTAGGGGCCAACAACACCTCAATTTTGGTCGTGACAGTCACAAGCTACATATGCGACCTATACTTTAAGTCGCATTCTATAAGGAGCACAATTATGACTTTTTTGGTACATCTATCGGATGCTAATTAAACTAGCTCATTTATACAGCTCTGCCTAGCTCGTAATCATTTATTGGCAATAGTGTTTATCATGAAAGCGACAATATATATATATAAAGCGTTTTTGGTTAATCACAACGACTATGTCCAGCCAAATGTATATAATGTTAATATATATGGCTGCTTTTTACTTTACGGCTTTGATTTTCCTCAAAATTATCTATCTTTCTATCCATATATCTTATTGAATTTCGAACAAGGTATCAAAACCATTGATTTAGATGCCTGGTTTCAGATAAGAATTGCACATTGAAAGAATTAGAATTTAATTCTTTAGTCATCAAGACTCTGCTGTAATACACAAACACACACACCACTGAGTATTGTACAGGCTCAATCCACTTATCCACCACTGTTTGTTATAGAAGCTATATATATCACTGTTGGAGTTTTTCAAGAGTTTCTTATGTCCACGAAGCTGAAGCATATTATAAGGTGATAAGTACTTTCATATCAGTTCCACTATTAGTTTGTGTAAAAGTACAATGGAGATTTGAGAAATAGAAACTCCAACCTCTCAATATAATATTATAAAAACTAGGAGATACTTTTTTTTTGCCCAAAAAAAACTAGGAGATACTTGAATGAACAAACTTTTGTTTATTTTTTAATTGGTTTCGAAAGTAGAAATCCCGGGGCCTTCTCGTTTGATCACGTAATTATCAAGAAATTGAGGCGCCTTTACACTTTTTTCCTTGTGTGGGGGCTTTTATCATAAAATTCCGATAACATTTTCAGGTTCTTTTTAAAAGTAGAGGAACTTTAAACCGATTCCAAAGATTTTAAGTATAAAAAGTCTAAATTTAACGCAACAAGTTCTCATCCAGTTGGGGAAAAAAAATCACAAGCTATATATATGATGAGCCTTCTTTTTCTTAATTATATTCCATTTTAATTTTTAGCGAAGTTTTGTTTTATTTAATTATTCAGAAGCCAATAATGAAAAAATATATCACCCCTCTAATTTCATCTTATTCCCACATATATACTTGATCTAAATAAAAACAATTGAGCATTAATATTATTTTACTTTAAATGCAAAACTTAACTTGTTAGGAATAATCTATGTTGGTTGGCTCCTATGTGATGTTTTGTGTGCGTTGTGTTTTTTTGGCAACCTTGCCTAGCTAGTGATTAGTTTTGATTGTGATTTTAAATGTGCTTTGATCATGCTACTCCTTGAACTCTTCCTATAATAAGATCTTATTATTATTGGAAGGGTACTAGGAGTTACAATTAGATATGTTCCTAATGCCACACTTCCACTGATCATAGTAAATGGAAAGCTAGTTAATACCCTTTCCCGTTCTATATATAAGTTACAATTTTTTGAATAGGGCATATTCTTTTTATAAGTGACATACCTGTCTTAAAATTTAATTTGTACTCTCTTACTCTCTCACACCCGCTCACTTCATAAATAAAGGCAAATTTTTTTAAAAAAAATTACATTTCCTAACCATTGTTATTGCTTTCAACCAACTTTTTTATCTACATAATTTGGTTTTTTGTAACTTACATATAGGAGAGTAAGATCTTAATTATCAACAAGGCGTTAGTTTTCGTCTTGATTGTAGTTTGGGGGGTTCTTCCTGGTGTTTTATTGTTTTTGGTTCTTGTGTTGTGCAGGGTCTTGTTTTGAATTGGTGTTTTTGTTATTTTTATTTCCTTCTAATGAAATACATCTTTTGGTTAAAGAGAAGGGTAATCTCTGAAAAAGGAAACCGTATTTAAGACAAAATCCATGTTTTCTTGGTAGAAAAAGTAAAGGATTCTAATGGAAGATATGTTCATTGTTTGTCTCACTTTATCCTTTCTTTTCTCTTTTTACTCCTATTGAAATGAAATTACCTATTAGGATCTTACAGTATATAATGAAGTCTATAGCGCATGAGGCAAATAAATAAATAAATAAATAAATCACTCAAACTTTTAAACCCCAGCTAGGTAGTATAGTAGATTCTCAAATGTATTACCAATAATGGTGCTAGAATATTTGAGAACCAGATAGCAATTCTGATAGATTGATGGCTTTCAATAATGATCATTACGACAAGTGAATCACATATAGTGACTCCAAATGTAGAGAGAGATCTATTAATTGTGACCTACAAGCTATATTTTGTGTGTCTGTGTGTGATATAAGGGAATATTTCTGTCAATTCAAACATCATCAAAGTCATTAACTTTAAGTCAATCAAACCAAGTATCCAGTCAAAGTAGCTAGCTAGGTCCATTAGAATTCCTTAACAACTTAAGATGCCTACAGATCGATGATCATATAAAGTAAAATTATATCACCAAATAATTAATGCACAACTGCTAGTTACAGCGCCATGCAATTAAAGTTACAAAGATCTACGTGCATAATTATCAAAATTAAACACTACTATTAATTAATTAGTGAACGTTACTCTCTTGGATTCTCTTTCCCTCATATTCAAACTTAGCTTTTACTCCAACTAGCTAGCTTCTCTCTCTATGTACTCTTCAGGCGAAGAATGAGACAGATATACCAAACTTGCCATTGCCTCTTGCAACCAATCGTCCTCCTCCTCATCGTTTTTTAACTGCAAATTATAATACCATTCAAACAAGTTTCAAATATATATTATTTTGCATCTAACTCATAAATAAGAGATGCTTGCCGGCATTAATTAATTAACAGTTCCGATCTGGAGTGAAATCTTTTGTCATCACACACATATATATAGTGTTTATATATAGACACATTCCATATACATAATATAATGACCTGAAATTGGATGGAATCATGATGACCACCGTACAGGTCGTGCTTGTGACTAATATTCTCATTCTTCTTCATGGTGATCTCATCCTCACACAGGTCGTTGTTTCTGGCAAACCTTCCTCTCACTCTCACTCTCCGATCAGCTAGAGTTTTCCGACAAGCATACTGCATATATATTATAGAATATTATTAAATAATTAATTAAAACCACAATTTCGTATAAAATGAACAGCTGTTGATGATGTCTGTGTGTGTGTGTGGTTATATGTAATTTATTGATTAACTGAGAGAGATCTATCAAGAGAGAGATGAGAAAGACCTTGATGGTTTTGTTGAAGTTTCTTTGGTTTCTTTTCTTCAAATATCGAAGAATTCTCTCCTTCCTTTCTTCTTCTGAGTATCGTCCTACCTTTATGTTCGGTTCCTCAACTGCTGTTATTTGATTGCCTTGATACGATCCCTATATATATAGCACACAGGTCTTTCAAATGAAATCAATTCAATTACCTCCATAATATTTACTCATATAATAAAACCAAAATACAATAAAATAAAACGATAGTGAAGATATGGAAATTAAATCCTCCACGAAAATCTGTTTGTGTTAGAAGGGGAGAGAGAAGGACAGATGACATATCCATATTTCATGACAATTTTTCTGAGATGGAACAGAAAAAAGAAAAAAATAATATGATTTGTTCATCATATATACTAACAAAATTGAAAATCATTTCCTAATTAATTATTTAAGCACGTACCCACTTTTCTGTGGCAGAATTTGGATAAGAAGGTGGCTTCATAATATCCTCCACAAACCCGCAACATTCATCACCAAAATCACCCAGATGGTGCGATGGTTTGTATCCGCCACCGTTCAAATTCAAACTCTGAAAACCGCCATCAGCGCCACCGTAAATCACCGGAATGGCCAACTCCGATAAGCTCACAAGCTGATCAGAAAACGTAGTAGGAAACAAAGACGAAGCCATCATAGTATCACACTCCAATACTGAAGAAACATGACCGAGTGCTGTTCCATTATTAGGAACATTATGGTTGAAGCTATCTTGGTGGCCACACATTCTATTATCTATAACTGAGAAATTATTATTAACGTTGTTGCCATTGATGGCTGATGAAGCTTGGGTTGTAAACTCTGGGAAATCACTAGGGAACATTGTGTAGTTTGAATAGAATTGAGGAAAAGCAGCCATTGAAGGAGACAGAGGCATGAGAGATTAAAAATATCTATCTACCGATATGGCTTTTATGGGTTAATTTGTTAGCCTTTGCTTTCAATATATAGCGAAATTGTGGTAGTAACAGTGGGTTGATTAGGCCAAGTTGTTGAGGAAGAAGCACGTGACCCAGTGGCTTACACTATAAATAGTTAATTAGACAGCTTGGATACTTAATCACCTTAACTATCACTTTTTTTAAGTTTTATTTTATGCTAATTCTTCTCTATTTATTGTGTAAAAAGCAGTTTGGATGCAAAATAAACATGATTATCACCTTTTCTTTTTAGATATTCTTATGCATGTTAGCAAGTTTTTGGCTTTTTTCCACTGCACATGATAACTTTGAAGTACTCCTTGGGGTCCTTGATGTAAGATCTAATTGGAGAGTTGATCTTGATCATTAATGTGAAGCCTATTTTTTATATTTGTCAATCTTTTCCTTATTTATCCTTATGGATGCTCTCTCAACAATAATCAAGTAAGGGAGAGATTGAAAGAATTAATTAAGAAAGATGATTAGAGTGGTTTAAAAAAATGTCATCTTTAATCTAATCAAATTAGATTTTTAGGTCTTCCATTAAGGATGGGGGAGTAATATATTTTTGAATTGAGTTAGTTAAACAAAATCAACTTAACTTCTTTTTTATTTTTTTTCCTAAACAAGAGTTTATTTCGCTTTTAAAAAAAAAATTAAGTGTAGGCGTAGAGCGCTCGCTTGCGCTTTCCAATATTCGAACTTGTTTTCTTATGTTCTCTTGTTCTCTTCCTTACTGTTTTCCACTTCAACTAACAACTCTGATTTAGTTTATTTAGCTAGTATTTGCCTCAATATACGCTCATAACCAAAGACTTTATTTTTTTTCTTTTTATATTATAAAGGAAAATAAAGGAATCAAACCAAATACTTTTAAGTATTACTAGAACTTCAGTACAGGAGGTGCCACTTTTATCTATATTCTGTAATGCTTTTTTATAAAATAGTATTTTTAATTAATAAACAAATTAAAATTTCTTTGTTTTACAAAAAAATATAATTTTTTCAGTCATATGATGCATAGAATAAAAGCTGAGCGGTTAAAAAATGGAGGAAAATATTACAAGTTATGCATGATGGAAAAGGATCTTATAATCGATCTTAAGAAAAGTTTTATCAAACTATTAGTGGTGATGCTATAAATGGCATTGAATGCTAAGTATTAAATGGACTATATGAACAAAAGATTGGGGTTAATGGGATAAAAATGTTGGGATGATCGAATGTATAATCATATAAGGAAAGAAATAAGATTTATATATACTTCCTCCTGTCTTTAATATAAGACATATTTAAAGAATTGATCTTGATCATAAATGTAAAACATAATTTTTATATTTGTCAATCATTTTCTAATTTAGCCCTATCGGTGCTCCTTCAACAATAAACAAGGAGAAGAGAAGATAGGAGAATTAAGTAAGATGACTAGGTTATTTAAAAAAATACATGAGATATTAACTAACTTTCTTAATCTAATCAAATTAAGTAAATATATCTTATATTAAGGACAAGAAGAAATATATATTGACCATATACTAGGAAGGGTTGATATGGTGTATATCAAGAAAAAAAATAGTAGAAAATCATTTAAGGTAGTTTTCACACACACACACACAAAAAAAAAGCTAAGAGATCATATGCCACAACAGAGAGTTAAATGGATGGTTTGACTCTCGTAAAGAGAAGTAAAGGAAGATCAAGAAAAACAATTAAAATCTTGAATGAGATTTTTTAGTAAACAATATATAAAAAATTGGTTATTGATAGAGCTCAATGACATGATATAATTCATGTAACCAACAGGTAGGTTTATTGTTGTTGTTTTAATTTATGTAAATTAATTATTTAACTCCTATATTAAGAACCAAGAGAAATAAGTGTATAAAATGAGACTTTTTTCGAATAGTCAGCATATAGTTGATTAACAATTAGAATGTGGTTTATGTATGTATGTCTTTATTTTCCATAATTATGTTATACATCAATTCAATCCCAATCAGCCCCCAAAAGTATGATTATTGGATCGATTCTATTTTATGTATGAAAATTACAAGTTTGTATGCTACTTTTATATAGTGTCTCCTTTTTAAAAAGGATATATATACGTACAGGACAATGATGTTACACAGAACCATATACATATCAATTAGCCTTAAAGTCAAATTGATCACTTGTCAAAAGTTATATATAACAAGGAAAGAAAAAAGCAATATACCAAAATAATTATGAACATTGAATGAACCCGGAATTTTATTTTATTTTGAGAGCCAATTAACAAGAAAACTCCAGAAAAAAAAGGTTGAAGAGACCTGAAAAAGTATAGAGTGGAGGGGATCATGTGCATACTCTATATATTCTTAATAATTATAGAGTGTACATGGGTTTCAAAGCCTTGTATCCATAAATACTTATAAAAAGATACAACCTCTAGCTACTTGTAGCCTCAGAATCAAACACATGCGATTGTTACATTTTTGGTTAGCATATCAAGTACAAGATATGTAACCCTTTTATACCCAAAGTTTTCAGCAAATCATTTACTTGCCCTATATTTATATATATGTTATATGTACAACACCCTCCATTTATATGTATATATATCCAAACAAAAAGAACATATCGCATGCTTTCAACTTGAATTTTATTTTATTTAATGAAAAGAAAAGAAAGTTCTAGCCTTCATTTTGTGTCTCTGAAGGCCGGTTACATGGACACTTCTTTTGTACTATCTTGTAGGACATATTCATTTTGTTTTTTTCCATGTGCTAACTACCGAATGAATTCTTTTGATCAATGAAAATTTGGTTAATGTGCAAATTTGTTTCGGAAGTTTTCGCTGAAGAGCAATGTTATCCCAAAAATGTTTTAGGTTCAATGATGTCCCAGAAATGCTAAAATGGAGCAATATTGCCCTATATGGTTAAAAAGTTGACAATTAACATCAATTTTTTAACGGTTAATGTTTTTTTTTTAATGGCATGTGGCAAAATTGCTATATTTTAAAACTTTCGGGGTAATATTAAACCTCAAAAACTTTTCAATGCAACACTATTCCTCAGCAAAAAATTTCAGGACAAATTTGCACCTTAACCCTTGAAAATTAAATTTTATTTAATTAATTTCACCTTTTTAAACTCAAAATTTATGAGATTCATATTACACCATATAGAAAAAATTCGCTCTAAAAACTCATACTTTTTTTTAAAAATCATAAATTTCCTTTTTACACAATTATTTGTTATCTAGTGTCATTGGGTCAAATTCAAGCATTATTGAACCTAATACTAATTGAACATAGCCCTCCCATGTGATTTTTTTTTTCTATTTACAAACTTTCAGCTATTGAATTTGTAATGGAAATTGAGTTGCTTCACAAATTAAGCTACCATTGGTAGATTGTAATTACTAAAATTATTAGTAAGGTAAATAATATTCTTAAAATTTATTAGTTTTTTTCTTAGAATATAGTATATATATTAAATCTATGAAACTCTGTAATATATTACAAATTAAAGTTGGTGATTATTTTCACAGATGAGTACGTTGTGTTACTAAGACTCATTTGTAAAAATAATTCTAATTTCAAGGATACTTTTATCTAAATAATTTAACATATAGATGTTCAAGTATAATTTTCGCTACATTATTTAGGCCAAGTATGTATTTTCAACGTATCTTATAAAAAATAAGTACAAAAAGTAACAAGTTGAATACGTTGTCAATCTATATGGTATTGCTTTTGCAATACTTTTTGACTATGTAATATGCAGAAGTGGTGGTGGTAATATGCATAAGTAATATGATTAGTTAGCTAGCTATATACACAGAATATATTTATATAATGGAAAAGCATCTGTAATAGAATAATGTCATATATATGTTTGTCTATATAATGACTAATTGATTGATTGAAATGTATGAATCAAAATCTTTATTTGTATCTTTCAAGGTGCGGTTTTTTGCATATCTTCTTTTCAACAACACAAATCGCTCACCTTTCATCTTTGCCTTTGCTTTTAATTTTTCTTAAATTAATTTAATATATTAAAGTTTCCATTGTTGTTTTAATTTGATGAAGCGTGTATAGCTCTAAGGGAGTTGCACAAAACTTCTAAGGTTTAAGAGAACTTATTAGCACTGTATAACACGTTCTATCAGTGAACTAATTGCAGATACTAATTCATGATAAAGAGACCATATTATTCAAATTCAAATTATCAAATTTTAAAAATAAAAGCATTTTACATAACTTAAAACTTTCTTACAAAGATAGGGTTAAGTTACACCAAACACAGCCTAAACTATTTTTTCAGTAACATTTAATATCCTAAAGTATTTTTTTATGTAACGAGCACCCTAAAATATTTCTTAAGAGCACTCAATATCCTAAAGTGGTTTTTAGTTTATTCAGCATCTTAACATATTTTTCTAGTAGCATCCAATATCTTAAAATTAGAGTACTCATTGCTATTAAGAAAATACTTTAAGGGAAAAATTACATAAAAAACTACTTAGGAATACTTAATGTTATTGGGAAAAAATAGTTTAGAACGCTGAATGTACTAAAAAATATTTTATGATATTGGAATCTGTTAGAAAAATACTTTAATGTGCTATGCAACTTAACCAAAAAATAATAAGTTCTTCAATTCTGATTCCCAGCATTAATAAGCATAGGTGATGTTTTTAAATTAAGGGGAAAAAAAGATCTTTTAATTAATATTAGACTCTGTCTTGAAGTGTGGGAGCAGACCACTCATATCTATAATTTACTTAAAATAATAATGGGATCATTGTTCCCCATTGAGGTTCATCCTGGTAGCTGATAACAAAATAATAGAACTGAAAAAGTCACAATAAATAGTAGATTTTTTTTTTTTGGGGGGGGGGGGGGGGGGGGTAATAATTTAAGGGAAAAAGGTTTAAAGGAAGCTAATAAAACAGGATAAAAGGGTATCGGGTTCAAAAGGTATATATAACAATAATAAAACATAAGCATATGCAAGATCGATCTTTTGTTATGAGAAAAGAGATTCCTGGCTTTAGTTTGGCTTCCTGCCTCACCAACTTATACTCACAGCAAAACAACAGCATCAACTTGGTCACCCTCATTTTTAGACAATTTCACAATTCCTAGTTATTACAAGGACATACATGAATATTTCCAAAATCCCCTATCACTATAATATATGCAAATTAAATGCATGTAAAATATAAAATTTATACTAAGCTATATATATGATTCAAGTGAAACCAATGTTCCTCCTATCTTAAATTTTGAGTATTATATTTGTATTATTTATATAAGAACTCGTTCATTTTATCTCTTATATTTAATTAACTTTTTTTCTGTTAAAAATAATTACTAATTAAGATATCTCATTAAATCTTAATTTTAAGTGTTTGGAAAAGCAACACAAAGGAGCTTAACTTATTAATTTTTAATGAGGGGTTAAAAAAAAGTTTTTTTTTTTTAATTTATGGTATTTATTAGGAGTAATTATAGAAGCAAAATCATCTTTAGACAATTTTAATAATTTAAGGACATCAAATTGAAATAGTACAAGGCATGATGAAACATGTTTAACTATTTTTGGGATGAATAATTTTGAAAAGGATAAACTTGGGGAGTAAGCTTGAGGGAAAATTCGAGGGGAGAGAGAGAGGAAGGGAATGGGGACAGACAAAGAAAAAGGAAGAAGATGAAGTTCGTGACAGTACGTAGTATCTGGTTCCTCTTCTTTCTCTTTCCAGTTCGCATCCCACAATCACTTATTTCACTTTCTTCTTCTTATTATTATTGCTCGTTTCCCACTTGCTTCTGTTCCACCTTTGGTAACAAATTTCACTATTTATAATTACGTTCAGATTCATCCTAAATCTTATCTTAATGCATCACTAAAACACAACATAAATGAATATGCACAATAATCACTAATGGATTAGCCTTCTCTTATAAACTACTACGCAAATACATACATAGTGTGTGTGTGTGTGTGTGTGATATGATGTTAGACTTCAAATACGAGAATTTGCTTTTGTTGATTATTCGAAGACGAACTGATTACCAATAATCCAACAGATCAAGGCATCATATTTAAGTGTAAAAACTGAACTAAAATAAGGAATAATGAACAAAAAAAATGATGCTCAAGGATGTAAACTTCAAAGCAATTATAATAAAATTTTGGATTAATATAATCTTTGGTCTCTCAAATTTGCTCTTATTTTGGTTTTAGCCCCTTAAATTTCAAACTATAAATTTTAATCCCTTAGATCTTAGATTTCATTCTGTTTAAAATACTGGTCACTATAACTTAATAAAAACCTAAATAATCTTATCTCTGGGAGACACACAAACTAAAATGCGGACAACTTGAGGAACCAAAATTCTAAATTTTTTGAGAAACTATAATTCCCTTATAAATTAAAAGTAATCAGCAAGCTATAGTCATGTTTCATCAAGTTTTAGAAAAATTATAATCAAATTTAAGAAATTACAACATTAAATAATTTCAAGAGTTTACATAAAATCATATGCGCATTTTATAAAAATCTAATAATATAACCCTTTAGTCCTTAAGGGTAGTAATAATTTTTTAATAACCCTCAAAGTCTAGTGTTTGTCCAGTTTAGATCCTTGAGTGTAAAATTTCCACAATGATAAGACGTAGGTTTGACCAAAACTTGAGGATAAAAACGAAACCACATCTAAAATTAGGTGAAGAATAATTCAAATCTTAAATGAATATCTTTTCCCAAGTGGGTGAGGAGCCAGCAAGGTCATGTTGGTGCAATGGTGGATGTTGCACTTAAGTGAATCTAAAGCTGATTTTGGAGCATAAGATCACTACGGCACCTTTCCCTGTTTTCTATCATTTTTTTCAATCCCCAATATTATTCTGTTCCATGGATAGTACAACACTTTCTCTCTCTATCTCTCTCTCTCCCCCCTCAGCCCCAGATCAGATCCCTTTGCTCAAAGATTTGTCATTCTTTTCATTTACAGGATCGACTTTCTCAGGCGACTCTGAAAAGGCATGCACCCTTTGTCTAAATGCTATCAGACTAGTTTTATTCTTCACTCTTTTTGAAACTGTACATGAGAAGATTAGTTCAGCTGAAATAACCCAAACTATCCAGAGACCAGAATATTGCTTCAACTTGTCTTCATAAGCAAATAAAATTGAGCCAGGAGAGAAGACTATAACAGATTTGATTATCATCTCCTTCTTAAACCCCTAACTTAAATAATGAAGGCTAACTTTAAACCACACTTGATTAGATTCTTAGATTCATTCTATTATAAGATAAAACATCAAGCAATCATAAATATCAAGTAACCATGTCCGAGAAAGTCATTACCAGAAAGTGTGCATGACATGCTAAAGTCTTAGTTGTAATTAGTTTGTCAGCCTATTTTTGGAAGAAAGTGGAACTTCCAGTCATGGCAACTATGGATTCCCAAGCCCAAGATCAGAAACATTTAAAGCCTGAATCTTGTAGGCTGTGCAATTATGCTGCACATTCAGATTCAGCCATGCAAATAGAAGACAATACTCTTGTGAATTGGTCCCCAAATAGAAGGGAAGGAAAGAGATTGACCCAAGAGATTTTCCCTTCACGTGCATGTTGAAGAGATCGAAATTTTGCACATGTCAAATAGCAGTTTAGCATGCTGAGCAAAGAGCATGTCATGCGGCAGATGATATATCTACATAGCATTCAACAGGGGTAAGCAACAATGAAGCCTAGACGAATGAAACATACAGTCATCACAAATTCATGACTCAAGATCAAAGCTATTTGGATTCTGATCACAGTAAGAAATGTCATAGGTCATCCACTGGAAAACAAGGCTGATCCATAAGCTGCAAAATAAATTGACAGTTAAATAGAAATTAATAACTGCAGTTCGAGGTTGGGTAATTATCCAGAGATCACAGCATTGCCAATTACTAATTGGGAAAAGAACATGACTATAAACCAGAAACAAATTCAAATCAGCATGGTTATATCAGTGGAAATATTTGGTTTACCCCTTGAATGCGACTCTTTCTTTCAGTAATTGAAATATTGAATTGAGCTTTTCACATTACTCTTGAAAATGGGTTTTGGAATCATGCTCTCAAACCAAAGATAAAAACTTTGCGTTGTCCCATGCATCTTTTGTTATTTGAGATTGGTCCGAGTTATAGGGTTAATATGGATTTTATAACCTCCACTTTTCTATTGCAAATACCTTATCATCCAATATTCACCAATGCCAAAGGCAACTTTTAAAACAATAAAAATAAGATTCCCAAGAATGGATTTTTTGGAGTCAATACTATTATTACTTAGTACCAAACTAGAAATGCAGATCATTAGATGAAATGAAATCTCTATCACCACGGTCCAAGTATTAATAGGAACACATACTCCCATAAATAAATATGTACTAGTAATGTACAAAAATGCTACTCATAAAACATCAATGAAAATTTGCAGGTAAAGTTGTTCTAATAGATAAATAAGGATCGTTAAATGAAACCTCACGATAACAGGCTGCAAATGAACACCCCACCCCCTCCTCCCAAAAAAAAACAAGGAAAAAAAAAGGAAGGAAAAGAAAACGAGGGGAAAAAAAATCTAATAATGTGATGCCAAAGAAATACTGTAGACACAAAAGGCTGGCCTAAGTAATGGACTAATGGGTGTGTCAACAAGTGCAACCCCAACCAGATGCAGACACATTCATGCAGCGCAAGACTCTGTCTACATACACGCAAGTGTGAGTGTGTGTGAGAGAGAGAGAGAGAGAGATGATTGGTGATAAAGGGCATACCAGCTTGAATATATAAATACAAGTAATGATACTTTCACTACTAGTGTGCATTGCGACTGAGCAATCCTTGAAAAGAAAGGAAAAGATCTTTGTTGTCTGTCCCAAATATCTCTTCTGCTTTTCTCAAAGTTTCCTAAAAGAGAAAAGAACAAAATGTTTAACAATTACGTACCAGGAAAGGACCCAGTATTGGCTAAAAGGGAAAAAAAATTGTAATACAACCCAGTACCGCATACAGCATTTGAAGACTGAAACATGTATTTACCTCTCTTGTTTGCTTCTGAGCATTCAATTCCTTAATGTTAGCAAGAAATGCACTAAACTGCTCATAGGAAAGACGGCTCCTGGAAAAGATGTATGTAAACTATTCAATCAAATTTTAAGAGAATATTAGAAAAGCAATCATTTCACAAGAGAAGGAAAAAGGATGTCACCTAGCTTGGCGGAAAAACTCCTTTCCATCAATTCTTGGAGTACGGCCTAGACATATTTTTAGTATAAATGATCAGGTATGGACAACATTAAGCTGTTTATGAAACTGATGAGAGTCAATATTACACCACACCCCTACCCCAAAACAAACCCCCCCCCCCCCCCCCCCCAAAAAAAAAAAAAAAAAAAAAGGTTTTCTTTTCCAAGTTGATGAGAGGAGAGATTATTTAAATGTCATTTTAAACTCTACGAGGCAAGAAGTAAAACAAGTTCTCTACCTATCTGACCTATTCAATTATTTAGTATCAACACAGGGCATTATTTTAGGGTATTAAGATAGTCATGCATGAAGTGTTTTCTGCCTTTGTTGTCTACCCAGTCAATTGATGTCAATTCCCTTTTACTTTTAGACAAACTCCATCAAACAGTAAATCTAATAACTACTTCCAGAAGGGTGACAAAATCCGTTACATTGACCAAAGTTTAGTTCTCTATATGTGTGAAATAACAGATTTCTGCTTTCATTTAGCAGCCATCTCTCACTTGTTGACAGAAATAGCACTAGTAAAACATCAATTTTTTTACCAAGCACTGATTTTAATCGTAATATGCCACAACATGATTACAGATTTACAAGTAACTCCTACATTTATAGGTATATGCCATTCAGTGTGTAACCAGCATCTTTTACTAACTATATCTTACTGTTGAGAATAGCAAGTTTAGAATTAAAATATTAATTAATTAATATTATTAGAATTGATTATTTAGTAATTATTAGGATTAAATATGAATGTTTTATCATTATGATTTGATTTGACTAGTTTCTTGGGTTATGGGTTAGTCTACTAGGTTTTTTATATAAAGGCCTTTTTGTATTCTCTTTTATTTTCAAGGATCAATAATATTAGTATGTTCCCTGTGCTTCAATGTGATCCTTTAATCTTATCTGATAACTTTTAGAATGATAGCATCCACCCAGTGGAAGGACCGTAGGAGCAAATAACTAAGCTTAATGGACTTCCATAACCAATCTTATCAAGATGGAGGGGGGGAATCTTAATAGTGGCATAGAAATAAAGTCAAAACCTGAAAGAGATCGTGCACGGGGAGGGGAGTTTGCTGCAGACGACTGCTGACTTGATGGATACCATGAAGAAAATGATTGCCGTCCTTCATATGGAAGTTTAGTGGGAGAAGTGGCACCAGAAGTTTGCCTAGGAGATCCAGCTGTTGAGATCACTTTTGGAGTTCCTTGTGGAGTAAGACGTGGTGTGATATAAGGAGTTATAGAAAATCTATTCCCAACATATCTTGAGCCTGTTAAACCATTTTAAAAAAATATTCAATTCACAGAATATTAGAAGACATAGATAGTTACTGCAATATTTTTATAGAAAAAGAAATTACACATTGAAAGAATTTAGTAGAACTTTCAAATATTGAAACAGGAAACATCCATGAACCATAGAATACTGTCATGAACCTCAGTACTTGAATCCAATAATATGGTAAACTATGGAATTGCAGAGTAACATGAACTACGATTATTGTGAACACTGGAAAACTTTATCTACCTTCATCAATACTGTTACCCATAGTAGTAGAGCTATTATATGAATGATGCGCTGCATAGCCGCTGCCATCATCTGTAAGCAATAAAAAGAGAAATGTACATTAGCCTTCAACAGCAAGACAAATAACAAATAATGTTATCATGAAATGCATGGTCACTGAGATGGAAAGTACCCTTATCAGGATATGCCTTTGGAACAGATTGGTCACAAGTTCCAATATCAACAGTTTCAGTCTGTTGCACAAAAATAGGAAGAATAAGATATATGCTTCTTCAGGAGGAACATATGGTCCATTTTCAAAACTAAACTTAATTGCAACAACTAAAAATGTCTTACAGATTGATTGTCATCATTTAGGGACTGCATTAGCTGTCTCTTAAATGCCTCCAACTATTGAATAGAGAAAGTAAAATAGATAGTCAGGTCCCCAAAAAAAAAAAAAAAAAAAAAGATAAAAAGAAAAAAATAGAACATCATTTGACAAACTAGCCAGGGATTTGTGCATATATACAAGGAAAAAATGTAGAAATTTTGAAGAAGCCAATATATCTGGACTTATAAGAATACAGAAGTAAAGAGAAAAAAAATACAGGCCACACTAGTCAAGAAAATAAGTATGCATCTATGCATGCAGGACAAAATCTCAATAAAAGTCATATTGTGCTCACAAATAAAGATACCCATCATAAAAAATAACAAAATTTCCCTTACCAGGAGGGAAAAATATGCACAAACACGCACAATGAAGCACAGACACTCCATTTTGACAGTGTTGGCCACATTTAGTATTATCAACAAAATAAAATGCATTTCTAAGCTAATAAGTTTTAAAAATCATGAGTGCAAGATGTAGTTGACAAAACAAGGTTCCTGGTTATGACCATGCAAGGGGCTTTCTTTAACCAAAATGTAAACTTTTTCCTAGTTATCATAGTTTTCTCTAGTGATCAGCTATAACATTAGTGTGTGTAAAATTTGTCCACATTATTGTATTTTTTTCAAGTGACAATTATGAAATTTACTATGCAACCAACATATCTTCAACTATCACCTTTGACAAGTCTCGGCTGAGCTTTTTTGCTGTCACTGCCAATTGATCCCTCTCCTGTGTAAGCTTTATCTGCAATATATATAATAGAAAGCACCTACCATCAATTCTAAACATACAAATGAATGGTACTTTATCTAATTCTAATTAACCTTTTATTTTACATATACCACTCAATAAACAGACAGACAATTCCAAAATGGCACATTTCAGCTTCTCGTGCCCCAGTTGTCATTCCGTCTTGTTTAGTTCCTTATAAAAATTGAAGTCTCCTAATGTTTGTGTTTTGCACTAAACAAATACGAACAACAAAATGCTAGAGTAGAGTGTCTGTGTGAGTTCAATCACATATATAATCCTTTTCTTCAGCTCACAGCCTTTGCTTCCACCATATCCAGTTCGTTACTGAAGTTGACGGAACCATAAAGAATTTGCAGCTCTACTCCAGAACATAATCAGAGTTTCTTGCTTTCTTTGTTTTTCCTTTTTGAAAAAATAAATCAACTTACATTCTCATCCAAAGTGACCTTCAATCTGGATTCAGCTTCCTGGCACGCATGATTGAGACCGGAGACCTTCTCCTCGAGCGCGAATATTATGCGGTCCTTTTCATGAAGCCTCTCTTTGACCTGACCCATTTCCAACTCGAGCTTCGAAACCCGCGAAGCTATCGCCATCGAGGTAATCTTGCGAGCCAGATCGAGCTGGTCATAAGGGTCCGTGGGTATCACCGATAGTATCTCGTCGGGCAGATGGAAATCGGGACCAACCGCATTGCCAAGCCCGTTTACCTGCGACATACTCAATAACCACCTTCTTCCCTCCTCCCCACAAACGAGAAAGATTTCAGCTTTCTGTTTGATGGATGTAGGGGTTTAGGTTTTTCGATGAATTCAAAGATGGGAAAGGTTGTTGCAGGGTTTGGACTTTGGAGCGAGAAATGGCCTCTTCCGCTTTGACACAGCGGTACCGCATTTGAATGGTGCGGCAGAAGGTTAAATATTGCCATTATAATTGCGATAATAAATGGGAAAAATGACGTTAAAATTCCAAATAAAATTCCAAACACGCCTGTCAAAATTTTGAAAAGATTTTAAAGATGTCATGAATCAAATTGAAATTTTAAAATATTGGTGAATTTATCATTTTATCTTCAATTTTCAAATAAAAAAAATATCCTCGCAGGAAAATCACCGTGGCTAGCCGCCGGAGATCCGACTGCTGGACTACCTGCAACCACCAGCGGCCTAAGATCCGGTTAGGGGTTTTTTCTTTAGAGGGTGGGGTTGAATATTTTTCTAAAAATATGATTAAATCAACGTGCATACCCCACCTTTATATTGAAGGAGCTAAGTGGCCCCACTTAGCTCCTTTGATATATATACACACACACATTCTTTTTAACATTTTTTTTATTAAGAAATACCCTTATAAATCTTGTTACAAGTGTAGTGTTCTAAATATCATTAATGAACTTATTAAACACATTACTGAACTTGTGAATCTCATTAATGAACTTGTTATTCCTATTACAAATGTTGTTCATAGTCTTTCGATTTTGTTCAATGAATCCATAAATCAATATATATATATATATATATATATATTATAATATATTTGTGTGTATCATATAATAACTTCATTCCATTTTTTTAAAAAAAAAAAAAAATCAACCCCACCCCCCAAAAAAACCGCCAGATCTCAAAGCCATCAAGCGGTCGGAGCCCCAGTCGTCGACAAGTCGGATCTCTAGCGACAAAGTAGAGATGGTCCTCTCGCGAAAGTCATTTTTTTAATTTAAAAATTGAAGGCAAAATGGAAAATTCACCAACATTTTAAAATTTCAATTTAATCTCGATCACCTTTAAATTCTTTTAAAATTTTAACAGACGTTTTGGGGTTTTGGAATTTCATTATGGAATTAAGTTTGCATTATTTTGTTATAATTATAATCCAACCCACCATAGTGGAGAGGGATTTATGCTGGCAAAAAAGTTAAGAGGACTAACTAACAAGGTTAAGAGTTCTAAGTTCTAAATTATATGGAAGAAATTTAATTGGTGAATTATTATTGATGGAATTCAACAATATAGGAAAAGTATAAAATCTTATAGTATAATTATATGAAATATTAGTCAATCAAAAAAATATATGAAATATTTATTAACATTATTTAACTATTTATAAATTATCAACAATGAATAGCCTCAATTTATAAGAATTCATTGGGAAAATTTCAGATAAATACCATTTAATTTACAAAACCTCATATAAGTCTTTAAGGAGTGGTCTGAGAATTTAAAATGACAACGCTTAATAGGGTTTAGGAAGATAAAGTTTTCAATTTTTATACTCAAATAGTTAATCACATAACTCAATTTGTCATCAGAGATTTAGCAACTTGCCAGCCTGTGTGGTGTGGGGCCCGGAGGCGAAGGTTCGATGCCAATGGAGCTCCGACCAGCAAGGGGTATTTGCCTTTTTTAAAAAAAAAAAAAAAAAAAGCGAGGACATTTTTGTTAAAATATGACATTTCAAAATTATATATTCCTCCCTAAGGATATATTTGTCATTTTGTTAATATAATTTTTAGGATTTTTTAAGTTCATGTGATGTTTAAATGGAATTTTCTCATTTTTATACCTTGGCCAAAAAAGAAAGAAATACAATTATCGCTCCATTAATAATTAATTGATGTTTTGAAAGGAACTTTCCAAAAAAAATTGTCAGGATTAATGCATGTGAGCCAGCATTTGTGCCAATAAATTCTCGAGTAAACAATTATCGAGCCATTAATAGTGAATGATTGAATAGTGTAAAAGGCTAAAAGCTTGGTCTTTTTTATTTTTAATTTATTATTGCTGGCACTTGCCCAAAATTTAAAATTGGCATGGTTTCCCTCCAAATGGTCGGTCCCACATTGTTTGCCTAGCTTTATATAATGTATATTAATTATTAAATGTATTTAAAAACTGGGCCCCGATAAAGTTTCAGTCACTAAGGCCTATTAGATTTTGATTTTGAGCTATAAGCATATAAGGGTGATGGGTTATGGGTGATGGGTGAGGGTGGGAAAATATCTATAAACTTCTATTAAAAATGTGTTTAGTAAGGAGATATAAAAATACTCATGAACATTCAAATGAGAATAAAAATGTTAAATTTAACCAAACATGTTACATATGCATGACTGCATAAGTAAAAAGAGTGTGGGTCCCACTACAAAAACTCGTATTTAACAGTGCTAACATTTGTGTTCTCATTTTAAATATTTATGGGTATTTTTGCACCTCCGAAATTGCATATAGTGCTGGACGCAGTGTTTGTAGAAGTTTATGGTCATTTTTGCCCTTTAACCCAAAATATAACTTTATAATTTAATTAAAGGAAAATCTCACTTAGGTCTCAAGGACTGAAAAAAAAAAAATTTCTCATTGTAGATTCCTCAATCAAAAAAGTTTCTAGTTATCTTATTGACATAGATGAACTTCTCAAATTTTATTTTATGATTTGTCAATATAGTTACATACACTTGTTAAAGGAAGCTATTTTAGTTAACAAATATGAGACTGTCAATGACCGCTCTTTGATTTGTCAATATAGTCATATTATCAATAAAGTAAGTTCATATTAGAAATTTTTGAGGTTCTTAAGGACTTTTTTTATAGAAAATCTATAATAAGACTTTTTTTTTTGGTACTTGAGACCTAAATAAGACTTTTTCCTTTAATTAACTTTTTCAAATTCGTTCCGAAAAGTAGGGGTGAGCATGGGCAGGGCGAGACCCCTACCCAATGCCCAAACCAAAGGATGAACAGACTACATTTTGTAGCCCGATGTCCAGCCCTACCCGATAAAAGCCCTAAATATTTTTGGGCTAGATAAGAATGGGCTGGACAGGGCGGGCTTCCCCTGCCCGTGTGATGACGCCCTACCCTCCCGAAGGCTTACAAAATTTGTAGGATTGGCTGAACTTTGCCTAAAAAATAGGGACAAATGGCTATAAGGGATAGAACAAAAGAGATCTGTAGAGAGATGACAACAACAAAAAAAGCAATTAGAAGAGTTTTCCATTGTATTTTCCAAATCGTACTCGGAAGAGGCAAAGAAAGACTGAAAGAGCATTAGACTATTATTAGATAATAGATATTTTGAATAAAACAATATATATAGAATAATTTTTATTTGATATAAAATATATATTTAAATAAATAAAAATAATTTTCCCGGGCGGGGCCAAATGGGCGGGCAAGACTCCTGCGACGCCTAGCCCGCCGGTTATTACTTGGCTACTAAAACTGCCCAACATTTTTTAGGGCCACTTTCAGGGCCGGGTTGGAAGATTTTTTTTCCGAGTTTGGGCGGGCGTACCGAACAACTGGACACCATACTCACCACTCAAAGGTATTGATTGCCTCAAGAGATATTAGGTTAGGTTTTTGTGCGCCACTCTTCAACAGTTACTATTTATTCATTCATTCGTTCGCTCGTTCATTTATTTATTTGTTGTTGTTCCAAAAACAGAACTGCGGCTGATTGTCACTGCAAGAGTTTTTGCGTAGACATAATAATATATTCAGAGAAAAAGATGGCGGGAAGATTACCAGCAGATTCAATCCCTAATTTCAACCAAGGGTTACATCTGGTTCTCTATAGGTGGGAAGCGCTCCGTGATGCTGTTGAGAACGGATTGGGAGGCCCACATGCTCCTCAGAAGGCGGAAACACTTGGCAGCGACATACTTCACTGGTTCACCCAATCTAAAGGTTATCTTCTCTTTCTATTCGAACACATAAATGATAAAACTACCTGCTTTGTATAATCAAAAGCAGAATCCTGGGGTTTATGCCAACGCTTAAGTTTGTAAGATTTGGTAGAATCTATTTATAACTAAGCAATATTTAAGAGATGGAATTGGTAGAATTTTACCCACGCACATATAATTTGAATGTTGATTGTGGTTTGATTTAGAGAGTAACGATACTTTAGAAAAGAAAAAGTATCTTTTAAAATTTTGGATGTGGTATTCACTCTTGAATTTAATTACTGATGATTTTAATACATTTTGTTCCCCAGAGCCTCTGTATATCGATGACTTGGAATTCATGCTCGATGAGGGTATGATTTCTCTCAATATGTATATTGAGGATGGCAGTGTCGAAAAGGTATTTTTGTGTTATAGTTGCTTTCAGATTCTCACATCAGTAATTATTTGTTGTCCAAATCTGTTATCAAGTTCAATACTGAGTTTTATTTCATTATGTTGCCAGCATTTTAATGTGAAAACACACTTGTGCTGACAGAGCTTTTGTTCTATTCCTGTTTATAATAGATCATGCTCTTTTGAGAATTAGTCTCATAATCAACATCGTTGGTTTTGCATAAATATTCCTAACACCTACATTGGCCTATTGGGTTGTTAGAACCCTTTATTAGAGCTTATTAATAACCAATATCATGTTATTTCTAACTAAATTTTTGGGAGGCTCAAAGTGAAGTACATGTGTGTTTTATTTTCATTGGTCAAATTTCTGTGAGAACTCTTCTATCTCGATGGGCTACTCAATAACTAATGATAGGGTTTTTGTCAATAAATTTTTAACTGACTCCACACTCATTGGTGGTATGCAATAGCTATTCTTTTTTCTTTTATCCCATCATCAACGTCTTGTTGATGATTTTGCAGGTAGCTAAGAAACTGATGATTCTGCATGAAGAATGTCTTGAAGGTAACTTTAGGTCCATTGAGATTCTAAGGGAAGTCGTTCTTAAACAAGCTGCTCACCCTCATGCAATACAGGTATCTTATAGTATCATCTTTTTAGAAAATAAGTACTGTTTTATGATTATATTGCATATATAAAGTATATTTATTTGTTGGGTTGTATATCACAAATTTAGCTTTTGCATCTTAAACTTGATTCCTGATGGAGTATGTTGGGAGGGAGGAGCAACGAGTTATCATTTGACATGGTGCTTAAATTTGGTGTGTGTTATTCAATAAAAGATGACAAGGCAATATTTATTTGTAATTTGGCTAAAAATTAAAAGATGTGGCCTTCACTAATATATGTAAGAACCAAGATTAGAAACTCTTGTTGAATTTAGATGTGGCATGTCATCCTATTCCAGTGGCACTCATTGTGTAATCTGAAAATCTCGAAATTCTCTAGTTGCTTGAATCACTACTCCCTCATCTTACATCCTTGTGGGGGTGGCTTTGCCATTTGCATTCCTTTTTTCCACAGAAAATATCATTGGATAGAACGATCATTTATTCAAAATAAGCAAAGAATCGCCACATTTAATTTAAATATGAACATGGATGAATTAATTACCTTGCTTGTCAGTTGCCATTTATGTTTGTTGACTGAGTATGTTTAAGATTGTGCAGAGTGTTTTTGGTTATCATCAATGATATGTGAATAGAAACAATCTGATTATCATCTGCTTGACTCTGACTGATGTTATATTTTTTGACATATTTGCCTTGTTAGGTTGTGAATAATGATGATGATGAGGAGGAGGAGAATAACGATAACGATGGCAGCAATGAAAATGGACCTGGGGATAATTCTAATATGGAGGTAGAAATGCAAGTGCCAGTTGAGGAGACTATGCCCAAGGCTGCAGCTGAAGAAGAAGACGATGGATGGACTCTTGTCTCAAGAAGCCGGAATCAGGGTAGAAATTAGAGGACAGTGGGGAATTCATTCAAATATCCGTTGAATTATATGAATAGACTTTAGCTTTAGTTTTGTCGGTTTGGTGTTTTGAACTACTCTTTGTCCTTAATATAAAACTTGTTTAGTAAAAAGAAATTGAACTACAAAATGGGTTTTATGTTAAGGACATAAGGTAGTATAATTACTTTTTTTGCAATTTTATTCAATGGGAAACATGAATTAATAATGGTAAAATAATATTTGTAGTTTGAGCAAGTCAAACTTATTTATTGAATCTGCGGCAATGTGGATATGTTGGAGCTTAAAATGAATTCAATTTTAACTTGTGGACTGGGACACCATTACTAGACCGAAAGAGTTTGGTGGCCTTGGATTTAGGAAACTTTCTTCCTTTAATCAAGCATGTGGAGCGAAATTAGCTTGGAAATTGACGGTTGGCAACACCGGCTTATGAGCTGATATCCTCCAGAAACGCTATATGTTGAGAGATGATGATTCTCTCATGGCTTATCACCCCGGGGACTCTAGTCTTTGGCGGTTTATCACTTCACAGTGAGAGATCATTGATATGGGTTCCAAATGGCAAGTCAGAAATGGGCAAATGGTGAGTTTCTTCAATGACCCTTGGTTGATAGATGGGTGTGGAATTAGTCAATTCTCCAAAAGACCTTTATTTGCTGTGGAGGTCAGCTCCCATGTAGTAGACTGGGTTTGGGATGGCTTAAGGGACTATTCGAGGCTAGCTTATTGTGTTTTACCCAGTATTATTCATATATTAGCTTCAGTTTCACCCCCCCAAGGCCGAGTCCAGGCATGACATTTTGGTTTGGGGTGCTTCTAATGATGGTGTTTTCTTTATTAGAAGTGCCTATTTTTTTTATGGGTTAAATACCAATTTTGCTTCTGAAGTACACCCTCAGGAGCAATTTTGCCCCTTAAATATGTCTTGGAGCAATGTTGCCCCTAAAGTTCCTAAACGTAGCAATGTTGCCCCCATCTAACGGTTTGACCAATGTTGACTGTTAACTTGACAGCGTGTCAACGGAAGAGAACATGCTTTGAGCTACCTTGGATGACACGCGGATAAGTATTGCTAACTAGGAGTGTCAGTGATTTAACCGTTGTACCAACGGCTCACTTTTAACGACTGGTTCGATGGATGCACATGAAAAAGCAATCAGAGAGTAGTGAGATCTGTAAAAACTAGACTTAGGGCTCGAAAAGCAACCGATAAAGGCCGCTTTATCTGTAAAAATTGGACTTAGGGCTCGAACGACAGAGAAGTCACGGAAAGGGTATTCAAATGCAGAGGGTGCGAAAATGGAAGATCAACGAAGAAAGTGAGATTTGATTCGGAGTGCAGTGAAGCTGTAACTGTTCGAAGAAGACGACACCAACAAAGGAAGTAGGTCGCATGTGATCAGCAGACAAGGATGATTCGTGCGGATTGAAGAGGTATGGAATCTCTGAGTTTTAGGGAAGTGTGTGTGTGTTATTTAACTTATTATTGTGTAAAGTGATTTCACAATATAGCCCTTGTTTTGGTTGTTTGTGGGTAAAATGGTTTTATTTCTTTTGAAAATATTGTAGGGTTTGGGTGAGATGGGTTCGAAAGGCTGTAGGGGACCCTCTGGTGGTCCCGATGGTGGGGGTAGTAGGGGAAAGTCGTGGGTGGTGGAATCTTTTTGCCGTGAGGTTGATAATGTGACAAAGGTGGTCTGGGACACGAAAAACAATCTACGGGGTCATGAAGTGGGTAGTGGAAACGAATGTGATGTGTCTTATTGGAGAGAGAAGAGAAATTATCTGGATTTGTTGACTAAAGACCTGTGTGATTTCTCCAAGAAGATTAAAGATGTGGTTTATGAGGACTCAGTAAATTGTGATGGTGGAGGGGAACCAGTTGAGGTTGAAGCTTGCTATGAAGCTCTTCTACGTCGTCATGGGGAAGGTAATTATTTGGAGGGTGTTGATGTTGGACATGGTGACAAAGCAGTAGAGGGTGGCGGTGGTGATGCAACTGAGGAACTATTGGAAGCATTACATGTAATACCCCAGATTATTATTAATGATAATGATGATGATGATGATGATAGTAATAACAACAATAATATAGTACTAATAAAAATTTAGAATTTAATAACGTTTGTATTGTTTTATAATTTATTAATTGACAATAGTTAAAGAGCCCAGTCCATAGCTAAACCCTAATTCTAAATTATAAATAGAGGTCTAGCTGCCTAATCCTAGCTAACGCTCAATACTCCTATACTATTTCTTCTACTTTTTCTCTGCGTCAATTATTCTTCTAGGAGGTTAGCAAAACGGAGACCAGGTAATCCTAATACCACTGTATGTATGTAAATACAAATCCAACGAATCAAGAAAACATGATACATACGTCTTTTAATTTGAAAACAAAGCCGACAAGTTTGGCATATTAGCTATCAAAGTCTTTTATATATAACTCTTTCCGATTACTTGACCTTTGTTGATTGTTAACTTGATCTTCTTGCTTTGTTATATTTGATATAGACCCACACGTTGTAATATTCTTTCAACTATCAACTATTCATGTTTTTGTCTCTTCTAATTACTGTTGCTTGACGTTATTACCTTGACGCGATGTCAAACTTATTGTTCTATTTTTTGTCAAGCCTAGTAAAGCCAAAAAGGGATAATGAGTAGAGTCAAAGATTTAAATGATGATCATGAGAGCTTCTCATGACAACCTTATAGGAACCCATGAGTAAAATGGATAATGAGTAGAGCCAGGAATTTAAATGATGGTCATGAGAACTTTTCATGACAACCTTATAGAAACCCATGAGTAAAATGGATAATGAGTAAAGCCAGGGATTTAAATAATGGTCATGAGAACTTCTTATGACAACCTTATAGGAACTCATGAGAATTTATTTTATAGTTTAATTTGAAAAATCCATTTTGTGTGTGTTGTATATATATGCATGTTGTTGGTGTTGGCTGTATCAACACAACAATTGTACGTTGTATGTATTACAATACAAGTGTTTCAAACATATATGTACAAATACGAATTGAATTGAATTGATTACAATACAAGTGTTTTAAACACATTGGAAATAATTTGGGAATTTATTATATGTGTATTTAAAATAATTTAACAGTGGGAGGATAGCTTTGTGATGGTACCTCCTAAAGTGATGAACACAACCCTTAGGCTTTATGCCTCCAATATATTATGTGATGTGAACCGATAGTATCCGTTCTTCCCAAAGTGGTGTCTGGCAGGTTTCCGGGACACTAGTAGCAACTTTGGGAAGAGGTGTGTACACTAGGAAGAAATATTTTATGGCCAATTTGATGACTTGTGACTGGCAGGATCTCCGGGTCACAGGGTAGACTGGCAAGATATCTGGGTCTATCATGGTTCTCTTCCCACTAAATAGACTGGCAGGGTTTCCCGGGTCCAAATAAATTTAAAAAGATAATGAATAATATTTGATTCGATGTGAATATATATAGATATGATGAATATTGAAATTGATATTTGATTCAATTACTATGTGATTATATATTTGATTTGATTAATATATTTGAGCTATATCATTTTTGTTTTTATTAGGATTACTAGCTTTTCTGATGTTTGTGTTTATGTGGCTGCAATGATCCTTCGGGGGAGCAAATTTTCAGTAAAACAGGTTCCAAGGTTGGGGCTAGCAGTGAGAAGTGAGGAAGAACATTTAGTAATTCTAGCTAGTTTATTTATTCTTTTTATGCTCAGAATAAAACACATTTATTTGAGTTCTAGATTTATGTTAATGTAATAAATTAGCCTTGCACTTGTCCCAGTACAAGTGTGGCAGTAACACTTCCCAAATTTGGTTATTTCGAATTTCAGTAATTATTTATGAAAATCATTGCAATTTTATGTCATTATAATTGTTAGAAATTTGGGGGTGTTACATTACATGACAATGGGGAGAATGATAATTTGAGTGCAAGTGAAGGTGATAAGGAAGAGGGTGAGGATTGTGATGAAGGTGATGAACCTGAAAGGAGTGAACCTGGGACTCATAGTGATGATGAAGATTTTCTCCTCGAAGATGATGAGGATGGGTTAGTTGATGATGGTGAGGACAGTGAGGATGAATTGGGCCAAAGTGGGGGATTTGGGTCTTTAACCGAAGAGAGAGGGACAACAAAAAACATTGGGCCCAATGGGATACCCTTTTTCACTCTAGAGGCCACGTTTGCTGATAAAAAGCAATTTCTTGCAGCTCTGGATCAGTATGCAATAAAGGCAGGAGTAAATATACACCTAACCAAAAGTGAGCCATTAAGAGTGAGGGCTTGATGTGAGAAGGGTTATCCTTTTGTTGTCTTTGCTTCCAAAGATGGATCTAACCCTGGTCTTGTTGTGAAGACCTTAAATTTGGAGCATAGTTGCAATAGGGTGTTCAAGAATCCTAGGGCGTCAGTGAAGTGGCTGGCTATGTACTTCAAACAGAAGGTGCAAGAGAGGCCACAGTATAAGGTGTCGGACATGAGGAAGGATTGTCGAGATAACTTGAAGTTGCATGTGAGTATTTACAAATGTAAAAGGGCAAAGAAGAAGATTATGGAAGACGTGGAAGGGAGTTTTGTGGATGTGTTCAAGAAGCTAGAGGCATATTGTCACGAGTTGAGGATTTCTAATCCTGGATCTGATATATTAGTTGAAATTAGCAAAGAGGCACTTGAAGGTGGAAGGAGAGTGTTCAGTCGCATGTATGTTTGCTTTAATGCTGCAAAGGTGAGATTTTTTTGTTCTCCAATGTATGTATATTATATGCAAGTAGCTTTAGTTATTTATGTTCACTTCTAATACCCTTAATGTATGTGTGGTAGACTGGATGGAAGGCTGGCTGCAGGCATATTATTGGAGTTGATGGAAACTTTTTGAAGGGAAATGCCAGAGGTATTATGCTTACTGCCACTGGATTGGATGCAGATGATTCTTTGTACCCGATTGCATTTGCAATCACTCAAAAGGAGAACACTCATAATTGGAAGTGGTTCTTCGAGTGGATTAGGAGATCTTTGGACTTGGAGGATGGTAATGATGTAACTATTATGTATGATATGCAAAAGGTTAGTTTTTCCCCCTCTGATGTGGTATTTGTGTTGCAATGACTGCTTTGCGTTTTTTTCTTCCTCTGATGTGGTTTTTGTGTTGCAATAACTGCTTTGCTTTTTTTTCCTTCCTCTGATGTGGTTTTTTCCCCCTCTGATGTGTTTATTGGTTTGCAAACTTCACTGAGAACTTCACTGATCTATTTCTCTACTTTATATATGTGTGTGTGTGTTTGCACAATAGGTTGGAGTTCACAGAAAACTCAGTCTCAGGTTTGTGTCTGATTTACAAGTGTCGGCGATGACTATGCATGTTAAAACCAAGCCAAACCAACTCAGACTCACTGTAAAAACACTAATACTTCAAATAGAATTCATTATGTGTTTCTATTTGTAGGAATAGTCTTACATTAATTCAACTGTCAACTATATATTGTAACTCTTAACCAATATGTAACTTTTCCATTTTGTTTCCATTTCTCAACTAGACTGGCTAGGTGCATACATACATAGAGATATAGGTAGAGAGCCCTATACTTTTTATTCTATAGTGTCATCCAAGAGCCATGGTTTGGTAAATATCTTTAGTGTAAAGAATTTTTCCTCAAGAGTCAACGAGGTTTTAGCTTTTGGATGAAGATCTAATTAAGCTTGAGATTCTTTGTCCTTTATTAATAGAGAAATTTATTGCAATATTTCCAGCTGTAATGTGTCATCCCTGCAATTCCTCTCCTATAAAGACATCAGGGTATGCTCCCCTATAAAAATTCAATTTTCTGGTTTATGAAAAAAAAGCCATTTTTTTTCCTTTTTCCCTGCAACTCTCTTTTTTGATTTAATCATTTAGTGATGGTCATAAAAATTAATTCCTGTTTGTAGTTGTGAGTCACATTAACTAGTAGTTTGCACAATATATTGGTAGTTAGTTTTAGGGGAGAGCATTCGGTTTTTCGGTTCGGTGTTCGGTTAAAACCGAAATACATGCATTTTTCAACACCGAAACCGAAACCGAAGTGTCTTAAAAACCGAACCGAACTAACCGAAATATTTCGGTTTTTCAGCTTAAATTGAAAGGAGAGTCGGAGAAGATCGAATCATATACACACACACTCACACAGATCGATTCATACACACACACACACACACTCACACAGATCGAATCATACACACACACACACACACTCACACAGATCGAATCATATATACACACACTCCGATCTACCAGCAATCTCAGATCTATTGGATCAAAAGAATCGGAGAAGATCCGGCTATCAAAGGAGAGTCAGCGATCACAGAACATAGATCACCACACCCACAAACAGATCTGGCCAAGAAACGGCAAGGAGAAGTCGAACACCCACCACCCACAAACAAATCTGGATCTCTCACCACTGACTACGACCCGCGATCACGATCAGCACAAGGAGACGCCGACGACGAGAGGGTAGGGTTTTCATTGAAATTAAAGTGGGTATCTGTGCGAAAAAAGGAAGGAAGATGAAGATGGGTATCTGAGCGAAAAAAGGAAGGAAGATGAAGATGGGTATGGTCTGAGCAAAAAAAAGGAAGGAAGATGAAGATGGGTATGGCCGTATGGGTACTTGGCTAGTCTGAAGGTGATTAGGTGAGGTGTCTGAGTAAAATTTGAAAGATAAAAAATAGAAAAGAAAGGCACATTGGGAGTTGCGTGATTGTTGGACTAATTCAAGTTGGTGGGCCACCATACTGACCTCACCTCACGTCTTACTGCACATGTGATGAATGCATAGTATGAAGTTTTAACATTAATTCGGTTTTAACCGAATTAATTTTACAAAAACCGCACCGAACACCGAAAATCGAAATAAGCCTAATTTAAAAACCGAATAGACCGAAACTGAATAGCCTTCGGTTCGGTCCGGTTTTCGGTTTTCCGGTTTTTTTGCTCACCCCTAGTTAGTTTATATCAGTGTCTAAATGTTAATGCATCTTGTGTTCTGTGGTGTACAATTACTTAGGCATTGATGAATGTTGTGTCTGATGTTTTGCCCTGGCTGAGCATCGATTATGTGCGAGACATATCTATGCCAATTGGAGCAAGGCCTGGAGGGGCAGAGAGTTGAAGAAGAAGTTTTTTGCATGTGCATGGAGCACATTTTCCTGAACAATTCAACGACAACTTGGTTGCTCTTGGTCAATTGAAAAAAGAAGCAGCAGAGTCAGTTCTCACATATCCTGTACAAGCCTGGGTAAGGGCATATTTTCAATGTAAGTGTTTATGTTGGATGGTTGACAACAACATTAGTGAAAGTTTCAATTCTTGGGTTGATGAATATAGGTATTTACCTATTATAAGGATGATAGATGGCATTAGGGTGAAAATGATGAGTAAGTGGGCAGAGAGTGAGAGTAATGTCCATAGGTGGAAAGGTAACTATAGCCCTAAGTGTGTTAGTTTATATAAGATAAATAAGGAACTATCAATGAGGTGCACCATGTTTTTTAATGGTGACGATGCATATGAAGTGTGTGAAGGGGAGGATAGACATAATGTATTCTTAAATAGAAAGCAATGTACTTGTAGGACTTGGGACCTAACTGGTATCCCATGTCAGCATACAATTTGTGCTTTATTTCATGTTAATGTTGATCCAGTAACACAAATTTCAAGATTCTATCACAAGGACACATACATTTCTAGTTATAGAACTAAGTTCCAACCTGTTAAAGGCAAGGGCTTTTGGAAAGTTGATCACTTCCAGCCTATGGAACCACCTCCAGTGTGCATCCTACCTGGTAGACCCACCAAGAAGAGGAAGAGGAGAAATGAATTTGAGAGGAGAAAGAAAAGAGCATGTAGTCAGCAAGACAAGAATGTGGATTATGCGGAGACAAACCCTGACCTTCCCCCCTCCTCCTGAGAAGATGTCCAAAAAAGGATCAAATGGAAAATGCTCAATCTATCACGAACAAGGCCACAACAGAAAAACATGCAAGCATGTAAGTGTTGCATAAATTAAGGTTGTTTTTAATATCAACAATTAAATGGTTGTGGTCGATTAATCTCTATTGTAGTCAATTGTGGATATCTACGTTGTTTTTAATATTCTCTTTGTTATTCTCTGTACCTTTATATTGTGACTCTCTGGATTGTTTTATGTTAGTGTGTGACGGGGATTGTTTTATGTGAGTGTTTGATGGGATTTCCCTTTATATTGCGACTCTCTGGATTGTTTTATGTCTTTGACCATTTTAAGGAAATATTCTTAATTCCTTCATATATAGTCCCTTATATTGTGCGTCTCTAGACTTGAAAGTTCCTTCTCTGGATATGTCAGTGTTTTTGACCATTGTCTTATAATGTGCCTGGACTTGTTAAAGATACTTTTGGTATGCTACTATCTGACCTTCTTTGATGCACGCACATGTAGGTTATTCTACTCTATTTTCAATTACAGATGATTAAAGATTGAGTTGTTATGGTTGTGTGTTGGTACTTGTTCCAAAAAAATAAAACCCCTACGCACACTGCTGAATCGAATATTAGTTCACAACAATCACAAACAAGTTCAAAATCATGTGGTGGATCAAGAGGTGGACAGCCTTTCTATAAGATTCGACTTGGAAGTGGCATGGGACTTCAAATTGATGAGCACTCTGGACATACTATGTACTATGTAAGTAATAACTCCATGCTTAACTTGTCTCATTCTTCAATTCCACACTTACCATTTTTATTTTCATTATTGTGTAGACTGGTAAGAACCAACAACTTCTACATGAGGGCACTACTGCAGAGTATATGGAGGAACATGAAGACCCGGAAACAATATTCCCAATCCTGAATGAGGCCATCATGCAGAAAACAAGGAGCATGAGTTCATCTTCACATAGCATAGGAAGTCGGACAATCAAGTATCACGGTGATGAATCAAGAGTCCCCATTCCTATTGATCTGTCATTCCAACCTCCAGGACTGTTGTGGAGGGGGCAACATGCTATAACAAGATCACAACTTCTTCAACGCAAGCAATCAACCATTAACACTTCTCCGACTATGAACAACACCACTGCAAGAAGAGGAAAGGGAATAAGAAGGGGAGGTGACTAATTGAAGTTCTTGTCCTTTCTTTCATTCACTGCCACTTGATGTTGGCGTGTTTTGTGTTATATTGTAACATTCCATGTTGGATAAATTATTGTCCAGTACTTGTCACTTAGGATTATTGTTGCCAAGACATAATTATCAACTTTTGGTATTGCCATTGTTGGCATTTCATATTGGCATTATTAGGCTTATCAACTTTTGGTGTTGGCATTGTTGGCATTTCATATTGGCATGATTAGGCTCCTGCGTTGTCACAACATGTTGACCTTGTTTTGAATTTTCCAAGTATACAGTTAATCAGGTATTGCCATTGTTGGCATTTCATATTGCAAGGCTTTTGTTTGCATAACATTATATCGCATCTGGTTATTTTGCTTTAACATTTTACGTCTTATTCTTTACTTACTTTAACAAATATAATGAAAACTTATTCATTTTTTGAGTTCACCCATGATTTGTCATATTCATGTCATATGCTTATTCTCTAATGAAAACTTAACACCCGGTACATATATATGGCATCAATTATTTACATAATTGGAAAACAGCAAATTTTCCACTCCATACCAATAACTTTAACAATTCAGACAAAGCTAACACAGTAAAATGACCAATACAATTACATCCTCAAACATTGCATTCCATCCCCAATTCCATATCAGTCTCATAATAGTTGGATTACATCCCCAAATCCTCTTGAATTAACGTAGCAAAAAAAATAAACAAAATAACCAAGTGATGAACAATGCACATAAAGTTTGCTTCAGTCTCCTTTCATTCTTCCTCATGTTAGCATAAATGGAGGCTATGTCATCTTCAACATTTCCTGCAACTCCTCCCTCATCCATTCTCCTTAGCCCCACATTCCCGTCATTCAGATTTTCCACATGTCCCAGGAGCTCGTTTATCACGTCTTTTGCCTTCTCTCCCATTTCATTGTCATGCCATTTGAAAAACCCACAGCCCCTTCCCTGTACATTAAAATCAGTTAAATAAATGCCTCCTAGATCATTCCACAAAACGCCCCCTCACTGAAATCATAACAATCAAATCCAATTATTTACACTTACATGTTGATAATTTCTGCATCCGAAGAATCTCCTACCTGGGTTTTGCTCAGTCCATGATGTATACAATCGTGCAAACAACCCACAATCACACATCGTCGACGAACGATGTTCTGCAACATCTCTGTCAATACACCATAGCATCGTCGCCCTCCTCTTCCTTGTCGATGTCGATGATGTTGAATCTGTCGACTCAGGAATTCCTCTTCTCTGCTCCATCGTTACGCATTCCCTAGCACAAATCCTCAAAAACTTTGGCCATTTAAACACCCATGGCTGAGACTCTAACCTGTCAGAGAACGGATTTGACCAGAGTTCAAAAAATAAACAACTCATTTGACCCACATGTTAAGTCCAACGTGGCTGTCCATCTTGGCGTCCTAGGTGTCAAATAATCCTATGTGGTAGACGAATGTTGGTCAAACCATTAGATGGGGGCAACATTGCTACGATTAGGAACTTCAGGGGCAACATTGCTCCAAGACATACTTAAGGGGCAAAATTGCTCCTGAGGATGTACTTCAGGGGCAAAATTGGTACTTAACCCTTTTTTTATTGAAACAAACCCTCATCATCTTATATTCAATTTATCTAAGGTCATTTGAAATTGGAAAGGTGCTGAGAGGATAAAGGTCTTCATGTGGATGGCTGCCTTGAATAAATTACCAACTAACGAAAGGAGAAGCAGCTGGGCTCAGTCTTCGGCAATATGCAGTACTTGCAGCATTCGAGTGGAAGATACTTTACACATTTTAAGGGACTACCCTTTTGGTTCCTAGATGTGAATGTCATTAATTTCCCCAAGGTATGTGTCTTCCTTATTTTCTGCTAGACTTAGAGATTGGTTAGCCTTGAATCTCAAAAATAGTTTGGGCAGAGATGTGGGGTCTAGCTGGCATATAATTTTTGGTGTTGGAATCTGGAAACTCTGGAATTGGAGGAACTTGTCTATTTTTGAAAGTGGTTTTGTAAAGCCCTCTAACCCGGTGGCAATTATCCTGCACATTCGGAGGAGTTTTGCTATGAATTCAGAGCTGAACCTATTTGTCCTTGGCCCTAACCGATGTGTTCTCTCGTCTATGGCATGGGATAGACCTCCTGAGAATTGGGTCAAATTAAATGTTGATGGTGCCGTGACCTTAAGGTCTTCTTTAGCTGGGTGTGGAGGAGTCCTACGGAACTGTCATGGTGAGTGGATAACTGGTTTTGCTAAAGGTATTGGTATATGTAACTCCTACTCTGCGGAAGAATAGGCCATTTTTTAGGGTTTAAATATCACGTGGGATATGAGCTTCAAGAAGATTGTGTTGGAGTCTAATGCAAATGAGCTTGTCATTAGGCTTTTAAACAATGATTGTCATATTGGGAGTCTTTTGTCAATTCGCATTAAAGAATTGCTTGGTAGGGAATGGTTAGTGGTTATTCATCATGTGCATAGAGATTGTAATAGGATCGCCAATGCACTTACTAAAATTGGCTTGTCAAAATCTGTGATCCTAGTGAATGCCCTATGTTTTTAAGGGCTTGAGTAGACCAAGAGTGTTTGAGATTAATTTCTCCTATGTTGTAATTTATGTCTTTTATTTTGGCTTATTACCTTCTTTTATATCAAAAAAAAAATTTATCATGAAAAATAATAAATACATATATGAAAAATAAATACTCATCTTTTTTGCCAACAACAATATGTGCTCAATTCCCATTTTGTACTTTAAAAAGATTTACTAAGAGTGCGGTGAAAATATGGAAAAAATAGGGGTTAATGTGCAAATTCGTCCTGAAATTATTCATGTTACCCTAGAAGTCTCAAATCGTAGTAATATTGCCCCAGTGTTAACATGAATTAAGTTTGACTTTTTATTTGACCAAACACTCACATAGAACTCTGACGTAAACGAGTCCACATTATATGCACATATCTTATGTGCTTCTTATATGCTCATACCTCTGAGCAATTATATATATATATATATTGTATTTATTTAGATTTAAATTACATGATATTTTATGACATGTTTTTTACACCCAATATCTCAAATTAATTAGTTTTCATGATACTGGTGTTACAGACAAATATTTCTGAATGCAAAACTGAAAACTAATTAATTTAAGATACTGGATACAAAAAATATGTCAGAAAGCAGCATATAATTTAAATCTAAATAAATATAATATATAAATTTTTTAAAAAAATATGCTCGTACCTCTAATAGAGGTATGAGCACATAAGATACCACTATGGTCCTATTTATAAGTCCAGTTTGACCAAATTTCACATACCAAGAAAAGTTAGTTGACACAATGATTATGGGGTAAATTTTCAACTTTGCCCTCATTTATGATTGAGTATTTTTCAACTGTTTCTTCTCTCTCCATCTTCATAGGTGCAATTAATATGAGTAAAATTGTCACAATCTCATTTATTACTTGAAACTGGACTTATAAATAGGACCAAATTCTTTGGTCAAACTGAACTTATAAATAGGACCAGAGTGGTATGTGCATATATGTTATGTTACAACTTGTCACCATGACGTGGCACTCAGAAATCAAATTCGCTCTCCTCGTTCAATCTTTTTGGGGAAAAAAAAAGTTCCTTCCCATCTTCTTCGATGTTCGCCCCCACTCACAGCTATGGAGTGAACCCTCACTGCCGTCGCCGGCGAAAGCCAGTTCCGACCTCAACAGAACCCATGCCAAAAATCAAATCCCACGAACCAAGGAACTAAGCAAGTGGGTCCATCCTCTCTCTCTTTGCTCTCTAGAACCCACGCCTAAAATCAGATCTGGGAAAATTTTGGGTCATAATTTAATTTTTCTATGGGTTTGATTTGAACCATATTTTTTGTCATCTTTTTGTTGGATATATGCCTCGTTGGGCTTACTTTCCCTATTTTGATTGTTTTAAGCTGAAGATTGTGATTGACTTTGTACGCATTTTGATATCCAGGCGTTCAGCAAAACTTGCAAAATGGGATTTTGAAGTTAAGTGACTTGGATCATGCAATTGTTATCCATTCTAGAATTATGTACACGGCTTTGGTTCTGGATTTTGACCCTGTTCAGCGACTTCAAGGTATGGGTTTGGGTTTTTTTTTTAAAAGAAGAAGAATGGGATTTGATAGAACAAGGAGCGAACCAGGAGAGAAAGGGTAGGGGACAAAGATGCTGAGGGGGTGATGAGAGAACAAGGTAGTGATGGCCTTTGAAGTTCATGATTATCGTGTGGAGGTGGGATTAGCGACAGACGACGGTGCCAGCGTTCTTGGTGGTGAGATCCCAGCGAGAATTAAGGGAAAAAGGAGGAGGTGAGATTCTGGGGGTGTTTCTGAATGGAAAATGCTGATGTGGGCTCGCAGGTGGACTTATGAGCGGCATCACATCCTATGTGCCAAAATTTCCTCACCACATTTAGGTCAACCAAGATTAACTGTTTAAACTGGTAAATTAGAGGTAATATTGCTATTGTTCTGGTGTAGAACACAGATGTCTAGCCTGGAAGGCTAGTGCTTTGATATTGGATCAATAGACTCACTCGAATATCTATGAGGTAGATATTCCGGAGAGGGTAGGATCACTGCACATAGGTTAGGCTCTCACCGAAAGGGGGTGCTGTGTGTGTACAGTGTGACTGAATGTAAATAGTTCAAGGTTAGAACATGTGCACCTTAAGGGTCGACCCCTGTATTTATATATAGTACCTTCGGTCTGGTATCTCTGATCTATCGTGATCTATGGCCGGTATATCATATCTGAGATATGGATTCCGATATATTCGATATTATAATAATAGTGGGATTTCCCTATATTATAAGAGGATCCTGTGATTAGGTCTATTCCTTAGTGGGCCACATCGGTATTGGGCCTGATGGGGGTCCGTAACAGTTGCCCCCCAACCCGGTAGTTCAAGCTTTTGAGCTGCCTGGATGTATCCTGCCATCAGACCGGGTTACTCTGGCGGGGACCCCGGTCGATTTAATGACCCGAGGTCTAGTCTCCAAGGTCTGAGCTGATACCGGGGTGCTAGATGATCCTATGGTCATGTTTCCCAGGTCCAGGCCAAAAGCCGTGGTACTCTAGAGTCCAAGGTGCTCAAGGACCTGAGGTGTCACCAACTTTGTTTGTTGTATTTCGAGGCCAGCGTCCTTCTGCCTTTCGCCATCATTGCTCCCTGACACATGTCTCCTCTGGATTGGTTCGGGAATGCAACCGCCCTGCCTTGCCGTCTGTGGTTTTCGTGCGCATTCAATGCCCCTAGTGCGCGTCGTACGTCACCCCTACGAGTAGGGTGGATTGTCTCTTTTACCCCCAACGCTTCACCTTTGTTTCGTATTTCCCTCCATTACTCACACTTCACAATTTACTTGGCATTCTGTCTCTACTTTCACGACTCTAGTTTTTCCTTGCTCGCACAGCGTCTCTGTGATTTTCGTTTCTCGCCACCTCTCTCAGTCCTTCATGCATTCCATCTAATCAGGTATGCTTTCTTCTTCTCTATTATTATTTTCATAGTTTCATGGTTTTCATCCGTCATCCCTTCTTTTGCTGTGTGGATTTCTGGGTTTCTGGTTTATCGGGGTGAGTTCCGGTGAGAGCTTCTGGGGAGTCATAGGATTCTGGGTTCCTCCCACTAGATGCATACCCCCATTCTCGTAGGAATATCCTCTGTCTGGTTTCATTTGCTTTAGCATCTTCTGCTTCCTCATCAACCCTTTTGCCTCTTCTAGGTTCCAACTTCCGCATTTGATGGATAGGATTAACCCTTCATCCCTTCCGAACCAAGCACTAACCCCAGAAGAGGAAGAGGCGCGTCCCTAGGGCCAGTTATTAGATATTGGGTTCCCCTCTGCCTGAGGGGGAAAGGTTGGGCACCTTGCTCCATGGTGGTTCGAGTAGGGGAAGCGCTGGGGGTCCCGTTCTGGCTCTGCTGAGATCTCAAATGTTCGTCCTATTCCCGAATCGCCGAACTTCGGAGGTTGAGATGTCCCCGAGGCCATCCCGGTCGATCCTCTCAACTATTACGAGCCCCCTCCACGCGTAAGGATGGAATCCCTCCCCGAGGGATACCTCGGCCCATGCTGGGATTGTCTCGCCTCCAGCTCATACTATACCGCGAGCGGCCAGGATTCCCTGGCGGACGCTACCCTAGGCTCCTGCCAGCATAGGTCCTCCTCAGTTCCTAGCCCGGTCACTAGGAATCCAATTCGTCTGGGTCCTGTCAATTTACCTCCTCGGCATAACTTGCACGCTTCAGGTACAATGATGGGATTCTGATTTTAGTTTTATTGTTATTTTAGGTATAAATGGGTCACCGTCATCATCCGATCAGACGCCCTCGGTCACCGGGGAGTCGACTTCTGGGAGTCTCCCTCCAGCTTTACTTCGAAAATATTCCTGGGTTGCTCATGGCGTCTTGGCAACACATTCATTAATGTCCCAGGATGACATCAATAGACTCGAATTGGGCAATACTGGTAACTGCCTCCTACGTCCCCCTTCCGATGAGGAACCGATCTGTTCCGTTCGTGAAGGAACCGCTACTTCTTTCTTTTTCTTCTATCGAGATTATAACACCCGGCTCGGTATTCACTTCCCGTTTACAGAGTTCCAAATATATGTTCTTAACTATCTCCGCCTGGCTCCTTCATAGCTTCACCCTAACGGATGGGGCTTTATGCTCGCCTTTGAAAAGCTTTGCAACTCTTTCATGGAACCCATCCCTTGCACAGCCACCGTATTCTTTTACTTTTTTCCCCTTTACGCCACGTTCTGGCCAGGAGTCTTCCGATTTGAAGGGTTTGACCTCCATTGGGGGGGGTCCCCGGTAGGAAGCTTTTTCACGCTTTCTCAGAGTCCTTCAAACATTTCAAAAATAGGTTTTTTAAGGTGATTGCCAAACCCGGGCAGCAGCCCTGGTTCCTTCACGGGCCCGAGTCCAAGGACGTGGAGTGGAGGTTCTTGTTATACTGGACTAATGACCACCACAACAAATATTCAACGAGCTATCAGGTCAACCCTGACGACCTCCCCCCCATTGACGTCGGCCATGTTTATCGGCTGGTGTTGTACGTATCAGGCCATGGAGTGAAAAATGTTGCCTCCATTCTCTAGGGGCTTCCCGCCGAGCTCCATCAGGCTCCGCATATATTTTCTGTTGCTGTGTTGATCCTTTTTACTTCTCTGTATATAGTATTATTTTGCCCGCCTTTGTTGGTGCTAACTAGCCTCCTTTTCTGTCATGCAGCCCAAGGTATGGAGCCTCTGCCTCGATACTTGTCCCATGTGAACCGGGCTCCTGGCAGGGCCAGCCCATAAGCGCCAAAGAAGAGGTTGGCCCCTGAGCCCCGTAAATCCAAAACGGTGGCGGACGCCTTGGCGAAGGTGTCCAAGAAGGACAAGGTGGGCCCGACAACGGTTGGCCCTTCTGCTTCCCCTGAAGACCCGATTATCTTGTCCTCTGCTGATCCTGCCCAGGTTACCTGGGCCTCGCAGACTGTGATTAAAGTTCCTACGCCCTCCTCATCGACTCTGCCTCCTCCGCCTCCTTTGCCCAAGCTTCCTCGGGGTCATACTTGGAGTCGGGGGAGAACTGAGGAACTAGCGGTTGCTCTTCTATCACCTCGGCGCTATACCAACACTGTCCCTCTCTCGGACGTGGATGTAACCGAGCTGTGGGACGTCCAGAAGTTCACCCTGAAAGCCGCTGGAGTGGTGTAGGCTTTTGAAATTCTCAAGGAGAACCATGTCAAAGCCAGCCTCACCTTGAATCGGGTGACGGTGGAGAGGGACGGCGCTGTGGAGGCCAAGAGGAAGGCTGAGGAGGTCCATAAGCGGCCGAGAGGGCCCTGCAAGCGGCTGAGGCCGAAAAGGGCAAACTGACTGAGGAGCTCTTGATGACTCGGGAAGCCCTTGACAAGGCCAACCAAGAGCTCGTCAAGATGCAGGCGTACATTGATGCCCTGAGGGTGGTGCAGTCCCAGCGTGGGGATCTAGTCAAGGAGTTGGGCGAGACTAAGGCAGCCCTTGTTGATGCTCAGAAGGCCCATGCAGACTGTTTTGACATTATCACGGGGACCGCCAAGGATGCTTTTGACATGGCCCTGGCCCAGATTCAGCACCTGAACCCTGACCTCAGTCTGAACCTTGCCGGTTTTCACCATCAGGCGTATATTCAGGGCGTCCATCTCGTCCCGCCTCCCCCATCGCCCGAGATCACGTCGATGTCTGACCTATACGGTGGAGACCTGGCAAGTGAAGGTGCGGAGCATACCTCGGGTAGTATTCATGTCGCCGATCCTTCGAACACAGCGTCTCCTGCCGTCTCAATTTTCTGTATTTTCTCTATTTATTTTTTGACTCTGGGCGTTGATGCCCTTCTGACTTTGTATAAAATATTGCCGCTTTGGTTCGGCTTCTCGAAAAAGTAACTTGTTTATCGTTAACTTTCTTTTGATTTAGCAATTTAAACATGCTAACCATCTCATTATGAATCCTCCAACCTACGCTGGGGATTCTGTGACCGGGCCAGGGTCGTATGTATATAGAATTCTTTATAGTTTTCCGGTAGCTATGACCGGGTATCAAGGTAGGGGTTTTCATTCAACCTCCCTACGGGGTACCGGATCCGTTGTCCGGGATAATAACCAGGATAAGGGCAAATTGTCACATGTCCAGCCGTGGTAAAAAAATGCACGAGTCTACACATTTTGGCCTTGATCAGGGCCGAGATGAAAATTCATCTTCTTATCGAGGAGCAAGTACTTTGATGCATCAGACTTTTGCAAAGGCTTATAATAGCTGCCTTGCGTAATTAAAAACCCGGGCTTTCAAGCCCTGGTGTCATTTTCTTTTTAACCAAACCCTGCGTAATCAAGAACCTGGGCTCGTGGGCCCTGGTGTCATTCTTTTTACCCAGGTTGGTGTATGATAATACGTTTCGGTAGTCCGTAAACTGAATCTTCGCAGAGGAGTTCTTCATTGATTCACGAAATAATCCGCTCTAATGAGCTAACAACTTTAAATGAGAGAATTGCGTAAGTGCGAAAATAAACTTAAACTAGAAATAAGCACAATAAAGAAACTCGGACATAATTTATCCGGCACCCTGTGCATAGGGCAGCTGGGTCTAGCTATAGTAGACCTTCAGCTTGTCAGCGTTCCACGTCCTTTTGATTGGTTTCCTTTCCAGGGTTTCCAGGACATATGCACCTTTTTCGAGCTTCTCTTTAACCCGGTAAAGGCCTTCCCAATTTGCCACCAACTTGCCATCCCTAGTGTTCTTGTTGCCGACGTCTGCCCTTCTAAGAACTAGGTCACCCCTGTCGAAAGACTAGGGCCTTACCTTTCGGTTGTATTTAGCTGCGATGAGCTGCTTCATAGCCATATCTCGGCAGTGTGCCGTAACCCTGACCTTGTCCACCAAGTCCAATTTTGTCATCATTGCCTCGGTGTTCATCGCCTCCCCACCTCGGAGAGCCTTCAATCTCTCCAAGGAGGGCTGGCCTATCTCGATCGGGATCATTGCCTCACATCCATATGTCAGCCTGAACGGGGTTTCCTGGGTTGAGGTTTGGACGCTGGTCCTATATCCCCAGAGCACGCTGTAGAGTTGTTCGACCCAACTGGACTCGGCCTTATGCATCCGCTTCTTTAAGCCCTCGACGATTATCTTGTTTGCAGTTTCGGCTTGCCCGTTGGACTGGGATGCTCCACAGAAGCAAAGTGCTACTCGATACCGAGGTCTGCGATCATCTCTTGGAAGCCCTTGTCGATGAATTGGGTCCCGTTATCCGTGACTATCTCGGCGGGTACTCCGAATCATGACAAAATGTTATGCCGGAAGAATCCTTGAATGCGGGCCTAGGTGATTGTCGTCAAAGGCTCAGCTTCTATCCACTTAGTAAAGTAATCGACCGCGACCACCAGCCAGCGGAGTTGTCCGGGGGCTGCTTTGAATGGTCCCAAAAGATCCATCCCCCACTTGTAGAAAGGCCATGGGGCCGAGATACTCTTCAGTTCCGCTGGAGGGAGCCAGACGATCTTGGCGTGCTTCTGGCAACTTTAACATCTTTTCACAAACTTCATGGCGTCTGCCACCATGGTCGGCCAATAGTAGCCTGCTCGTAAAGCCTTCCTGGCTAGAGCTTTTCCTCCCATGTGCTGGCCGTTGATCCCTTCATGTATTTCTACCAGAACGTATTTCACCTCGGCCGAGCCTAAGCACCTCATCATAGGAGAGTGAAGTCCTCGTCGATATAATTGATCGTCCACCATGGTGTACATGGAGGCTTCTCGAACCAGCTTTCTCATCTCGGTCGTATCTGTAGGGATAATTCCCCTTTCTAAGTAATCTTCAATTGGCTTTCTCCAATCTGTGGCTGCAGAAATAGTCAGTACACAGCTCGGTTCTGCCAAATTTTGTTGCACCACGGTTCTATGGTTCCCCGGCCCCTTCGTGTTGGAGAGCTTGGATAGAATGTCGGCCTTGACGTTCTCCTCGCGTGGGATGTGTGTGATCGTCACTTCCTCAAAGTCGGAAATTAATTCCCTTGCCCTGTTCAGGTATTTGGCTAGCAAGGGTCCTTTTGTTTGATAGGTAACCCCAATCTGCACGGCTACTAACTGTGAGTCCATCAGGACCTTTACTCTCCGTACTCCATGTTCTTTTACCTGCTGCAATCCGGCCAACATCACTTCATATTCTGCCTGGTTATTTGAGGTTGGGAAGTTGAGGTGAAGTGAGTGCTTGATCGCGACCCCTTCTGGGTTTTCGATTATGATCCCAGCCCCACTTCCCTTGGCGTTTGATGATCCATCAACGTAGACCTTCCATACCCCGAGTCCGGCGGTGTCCTCTTTATAGGCCGGGGTTAATTCCCTTACAAAATCCGCCAGTGCTTGCGACTTGAACGCATGTCGGTCCTCATACGTGATGTCGAACTCGGATAGCTCTATTGCCCAACTGATCATCCTGCCAGCCAAATCTGGTCTGTGTAACACCTGTCGGATTGGTTGACTAGTTCGAACGATGACCTGGAATCCCTGAAAGTACTGGCGCAGTCTTCTTGCCGTCATGAGCAGGGCGAAAGCCACTTTCTCTAATCTCTGATACCTCAGTTCCGAGCTCTGCAATGCTTTACTTATGCAGTAGATTGGTTCTTGGCCGACCTCTGTCTCCCGGACCAGGACTGCGCTCACGGCTTCTTCTTTCACCGATAAGTAGAGGAGGAGTACCTCTCCTGGTTCAGGTTTTGACAACACTGGCGGGGTCGCCAGACATTGCTTGATCTTGTTGAATGCCGACTCGCATTCCGGGTTCCATCCTCCTTGCGCCTCCTTCTTTAGGAGTTTGAAGAAAGGAAGTGCCCTTTCCGCCGATCTCGGTAAGAATCTAGTTAATGCCGCCAGCCTTCCCGTCAACTGTTGCACTTCTTTCTTGTTCTGAGGAGCTTTCATGTCTAAAACAGCCCTGCATTTTTCAGGGTTGGCTTCAATTCCCTGACTCGTTAATAGAAACCCTAAGAATTTTCCTGCCGGTACCCCGAACGCGCATTTGGCCGGGTTCAGGCGAATCTGGTAGGCCCGTAGTTTCTCAAAGGTCTGTTCCAAGTCCCGGATATGGTCGTCAGGGTTCATTGTCTTGACGATCATGTCGTCGATGTAAACTTCTACTTTTCGCCCGAGCTGGTCTTCAAAGACCCTGTTCATCATTCTCTGGTAGGTGGCCCCGACGTTCTTCAACCCAAAGGGCATCACGTTGTAGCAATAGTTAGCCCTTTTGGTTATGAAAGTCGTCTTCTCTTGGTCTTCTGGATGCATCGCAATCTAGTTGTACCCGGAATAAGCATCCATGAAGGATAATAACCGGTACCCGGCTGAGTTGTCTACTAGTTGGTCGATGTTGGGCATCATATATGAATCCTTAGGGCATGCTTTGTTCAAGTCCTTGTAGTCCGTGCACACCCTCCATTTACCGTTTGGTTTCATGACCATGACCACATTTGATAACCATGTGGTGTATTGTATTTCCCTGATGAATCCGGCGTCCAAAAGTTTGTCGATGTGTTGCTCCAGGGATACTTGCCTGTCTGACCCTTGTTTCCTCTTCTTTTGTGCAACTGGTGCTAATCCTGGCCAGATCACGAGCCTATGGCAGCAAAATCTGGGGTCTATCCCGGGAGTTTCTGCCGACGTCCAAGCGAATACATCTCGGTTCTTCCTTAAGAAGTTCTCCAGTCGGCCTTTCAGCTCCAAACTCAGGGTTCCCCCAATCTTGGTAATCTGGGAGGCCTCGGTTCCTAGTATGAAGTCTTCGAGTTCGCCTTCTGGCTCTGGGCGGGGGACCTCGGGCTTTTCTCTTAGGTCGAGTTCAACCATGGCTACGGGCCGTCCTGCCTGTATTCTTCCCGCTGCGCCTACATTTCTCTCGCCTTTTTGCATCCGGGGTTGGGACAACTGACTACCTTCACCTTCCCGGATTGTCTCGAAATAACACTGTCGAGATTATTTTTGGTCTCCAGCGACCGTGACAACCTTGTTTCTGTTGTTCGCCATTTTCAACTTTTGAAGCTTTGTGGATACTAACATATCCCACTTATGGATGGTCGGCCTGCCTAGTATGATATTATATGGAGACAGGAAGTCAGCCACGATGAATCTTACCCGCTCTGACTTGAACGCTTCCTTGGTTCCCAGTGTTAATCTGAGGTCGACATACCCTTTGGGAGGTGAGTGCTCGCCGTTAAACCCGATAAGGGTGGCTTTGCACGGTTTCAGATCCTCAGTATCCAGTTTCATCCTTTTGAAAGCGTCCCAGCTTATGATTGTTAGTTCTCTATATGTTTTGATGATAACTGACAATTGTAAACACAAATTAAAATGAGTTTTGATAAGTTGAAAAACTTACTGTCAAGTGAATACTCGAGTATTGGTTTTAATACTCAAGTATTGAGTTGACAGTGAATGGTGCATTTTTCGCAAAATGCTCAATACTCAAGTATTGGTCTCAATACTCAAGTATTGGTGTTACAGAGAGCCTTCCAAGTTTTTCACTATAAGTCAATACTCAAGTATTGGTTTCAATACTCAAGTATTGATCTTACGTAAAACTCTTTCTTTGAAATACAAAATTATCAATACTCAAGTATTGGTTATACGAGAAAATCATTAAAGTATTCAACATGTGAATACTCGAGTATTGGTTTGAATACTCGAGTATTGGGCAAACGAAAGGTTTCAAAGTTTTTCACATGTTTATCAATACTCAAGTATTGATATGAATACTCAAGTATTGGAATGGCAGAGACTTCACAAGTATTGAAAATAGTTCAATACTCGAGTATTGATATGATTACTCGAGTATTGACCAAACAGAAAGTTTTGCTATTTCCAAGTGATTTGAATACTCAAGTATTGAGATGAATACTCAAGTATTGACTTGGAAAAGTTTTCACAAAGTTTTCAAACAGTTCAATACTCAAGTATTGGTTTGAATACTCGAGTATTGGCCAGACAGAAAGTTTCGCTATTTCCAAGTGATTTGAATACTCAAGTATTGAGATGAATACTCAAGTATTGACTTAGAAAAGTTTTCACAAAGTTTTCAAACAGTTCAATACTCAAGTATTGAGTTGAATACTCGAGTATTGAGAATACAGAGAGCTTGACTCTTTTTCAAATATTTTGAAAACTCAAGTATTGATTTGAATACTCAAGTATTGAAGTTTTGGACTTAAATTTATTTTCACATAAAAGTTCAATACTCAAGTATTGGTTCAATACTCGAGTATTGGTCCTACTCAAAAATTGTCCAAACGCTCAAATCATATAGTGCCTTCTCTAGAAGACAAATACTCAAGTATTCATCTGAATACTCAAGTATTCACATTAGTGCACAGTGCAATACTCAAGTATTGAAGAACTCACTCAAGTATTGGGCGCAAGTATTCAAAATTCAAATCATAAGAATTTGTGATTTCTTCGTGTTTGATCTTAATGCTTTCTATTATCATTCTTATATATTCCCAGCTATATTTAAACACTTTGTTAGTGAGTTTCAGATGGATTAAAGAATGTTTAACGAAGGTTTAATACCAAAAGCAAAAAGTCATTTTCGAACATTAAATGCTAAACCTAGAAAGTTGCATACTTTTGGGAAATCCTTCTGCACACGCTTACAAAGGATTAATGCCTACCTACCACATCCAGCAGCTGCTATTCCAACGGATTAATTCTCAAGAAGTCAACTCAGATCTTCTGTGCAACTGGATTAAGTAAAGAGTAGAGAGAGAAAACTCCAAAATGACTCCAACAGCTAGATTAATGCACCAACGGTCATAATGGAGCTTGCAACGGATCTTTAATGCTCTCTTAGTATAAATAGAGTAGCATTCAATTTCTCTCAACAACTAAGACCTCAGAAAGCGAAAATCATTAAAGCCTTCATCTACTCTTGAGTCTTTCTTTACGTACTAAGTATCATTGATACATTCAATCTTCGTGTTTATCATTATCTACTCTTAGAGAGAGTTCATTGATTGTAAATCATTTATTGTGAGTATCTCAAGTCGGGGACTTGGAGATTGGGTTCATTGATTACAACTTGTAAGGGGGAGTAAGTTCTAGTGAGAGAATTACTCTTGAGTGCGAGTGTGTAATCAATTGTGATAGTGAAAAACCCAGAGAGTGGGATTTGGACGTAGGTCAAGAGATTGGACCGAACCAGTATAATTCCTTGTGTCTTGCTATTCTTCTCTACTCCATAGTCTACTCTGTTTTAGTTTCGAAAAACAGAGCTTTTCTAGAAGAATTTTTAAAAATCCCCAATTCACCCCCCTCTTGGTGATTAAGCTCCACTTTCATTTGGTATCCGTCGAGCTGCCTGCATCCACGAAATCCTTTTTACCCGGCAGTTCATCAGTGTCCCAGTGATGACCGAACCATCCTCATGGCCTGGAACTACGTCTTTCATATCCTCGTTAGTAAAGGCTAACGATGGAAGCGTCGGCCTGCTATTATCTTCTTTGAACTTGGGGATGTTCCTGACGGAGAGGATTTCCCTCAAATACTTCCTGCGCTGACTTACCGTGTCTCCTCCGCCGCTGAGAGCTCCGCTGATGACGCTGCAATTGAACTTGGCCTTTGGAAACTCCTCGTTATCACTATGCGGTTTTCGCCGCTTTTCGTCCTTCTTTCGGTCCGGTGCCGGGCTAGGGCTCCGGCCCCCACAGGATCTTTTGTTATTTTTCCGTCCCTGTGTTTTGATCACATACTGACGCAATCTCCCTTCTCGTACGAATTGTTCGATCGCGTCCCAGAGTTCGTAGCATTGGTCCGTGGTATGTCCCGGCCCGTCGTGAAATGCACAGAATTTGGATTGATCCATGGTAGGTCGGTATTGGAGGGGTCGTGGTCTTTCTACCTTTTTCATCTCGGTTAGCGATACCTCCTTCCAAATTTGAGAACGCGCCACGTTCAGGGGGTGTATCTGTCATACCTTGTCTTCCCCTCAACTCTTTCCCCCTTGGTCATGTTGTCCCGGTTCTGCCTGTTGGAATCTTCTCTTTCAGGTGGCGCTTTTCCCCGTAGAGGTGTGTCCTTGCCCCGGTCATTCCCGGCCGTGTTGGCTAACTCCATCTATTCCACATCTAAGTACTGCTTTGACCGTGTGTTGAATTCTGTGAGGGTATGGACTTTATTTTTGAAGATGGAATTCGCCAACCGGGATGATGGGTCCAGTCCATCTATAAGGCAATGTACGTGTATGCTCTCCGGGAGAGATCGTACCTACAATGCCACCTCCTTGAATCTGTCCAAATACTTTTGGAGTGTTTCACCGTGCCGTTGCTTAATTTTGCTTAGGGTGAACTGGGACTTGGGATGTTTCTTACTTGTTGCAAAGTTTAACTCAAACTTGGTTCCGAGGTCATCGAAACTCTAAATTTAAATTGGCTGGTAGCGAGATTAGCCATTTCTGGGCCGGTCCTGTTAGCGAGGCGGCTAAAAGTCATGCAATTACCGGTCCTCCAATTCGTCGTACGAACATGAGTAACTCGAATGTATCCAGATGGGACCTCGGATCTTGTGTTCCGTCATATTTGGGCAAGTCTGCCAAGTCGAAATCCTTTGGATAAGGTTCGTTTGCTATCTCGTCCGAGAAAGCACTGCTGTTGCGGCCTACCACATACCTCATCTTGTACTTCTTCGGGGAGATCTCGTGCCGAGGTGGTCTTTCGCGACCTCGGTCATCGTCATCCGAGGTAGTCTCGGCGCGCGTCTTCTTGCTGGCCGAAGTTGGGTTATGCGCTCGAGGTCGTCCCGAATCCGTCTGTGGCACAGTTGTGCCGGTTTCATGCTGCGTGGATCTCGGCTGTTCACTGACCGTCATCTCTTTACTAGCTCGTCCGTCGCCCCGATTACTTTTCTGTATCATCACTGCTAGCTGATTACAGCGATCCTCCATCATCTGTTGCATTACCCTAAAATCCTCATGATGTTGGAGATTAGTACGCTTCTCCAAATTTTCCATTTGCCTCAGCATTGAGTCCTGGGTTTTCCGTGGGAGAATAAGGTCTGGGCTCGAGGCTGGGACTTCCTGTACCGCCGTACCCTGAGGTTTGGCCGTCCCTGCAGGGGAAGAGGCCGTGTCAGACACGTCGTTCCCTTCATTCACGGTATTGCCTTCCGGGACTTCCTCGGGTAGCGGCGGTTCCTGCGTTTGTTGTTGTTGACTCGCCTCAGCCTATGGTGGATTTCCAAGCTGCAGGTTCCGACTGCTGCTTCTGGTATTAGCCATCGTCGGTCACGGGGATCGAAATTTAACGTCCCCACGGTCGGCGCCAATGTTCTGGTGTAGAACACAGATGTCTAGCCTGGAAGGCTAATGCTTTGATATTGGATCAATAGACTCACCCGAATATCTATGAGGTAGATATTCCGGAGAGGGTGGGATCACTATACACAGGTTAGGCTCTCGCCCAAAGGGAGTGATGTGTGTGTACAGTGTGACTGAATGTAAATAGTTCAAGGTTAGAACATGTGCACCTTAAGGGTCGACCCCTGTATTTCTAGATAGTACCTTCGGTCTGGTATCTATGATCTATCGTGATCTATGGCCGGTATATCATATCCGAGATATGGATTCCGATATATCCGATATTATAATAATAGTGGGATTTCCCTATATTATAGGAGGATCCCGTGATTGGGTCTATTTCTTAGTGGGCCACATCGGTATTGGGCCTGATGGGGGTCCGTAACAGCTATGTTTTGAGATTTCAAGAAGATATTAAAACTAAAAAAAACTTTCAGACTAATATTACTCATTCCTGAAAAACAGATTTGCACTTTGATGCAAAATTTAACTATTGAATTGAATTATCTATCTTGTTTATATTTCTATAATATGTTTCTATGAAGAAAATTGGAAACAAATCCTCTCCCCATCCACCCTCTGCTCATTCCTCATAATCCTCTATCCTAACCGTTGAAATCTTAATTCAAGGGGTCAGATTTATTTTTCAAAAACTGCGCGCGGTTTTTATTTTTACCGCGTGCGGTTTTTGAAAAATCATTGTGGCCCCTTAGATCAAAATTTCAACGGTCAGGATGGAGGATTATGAGGATGAATGAGAGTGGATGGAGGATCCGACCTATGAAGAAAATTATTGCTTGTGATTTTTATGGCTGTACGAAAATTACTAATTATTCTAATTTACATATTAAGAAATATAAATACAATAGTAAGATATCAAAACGACATCTAAAATATTATTTGCAATGATTTCAAGGATTGAATATTTTATCCAATTCTTATCTGTGATATTTTGATATATATGTAACTTTATATCAGATTATATATCAAACATCAAATAAAATACTCAATCTATGATATCTTAATATCCAAATTAGCTAGGGTAATCAGTAATTTCCTTCATCCTTACTTATTATTGTAGGCACCATCACTTCTCATTACAATTTACCAGCACGCTGAGTTGGTTTTTGTAACTTAAATCTTTTTATTTTATTTACACAGTTTCATTTTAAGATTTAATTTTAAGAATGAAGTTATAAATATAATATATTATGTACTTTAAATTATGGGAAAAATACTTCTCATATTGTAGGAGAAGTGTATTCTCATGTCACACACACATGAAATGGTGGGAGCCACATATATATATAATTAGCATTATATATATATGTGGCTCCCACCATTTCATGTGTGTGTAGGAATCTTTTTCTCATGCAACATGAGAAGTTTAAACCCCATAAATTATATATATGATAATACTCCCTCCAATCCTTAATATAGAATATATTTACTTAATTTGATTAGATTAATAAAGTTAGTTAAATTAGATAATATACAAATAAATTAGAACTAGATAAACGATGGAAATTATATATATATATATATATATCATCCTCTCATATAATATTTTCTATCATCAAAGTAATTTAAGAGCAAACCCCCACATCTCATGGCCATTGCAAACCCATATACTACTCCCTCTTCTAAAACAAAGTTAACTCTTTTTAGATATATTAAGAAAACTAATTAAATTACTTTAATATTTTTTATATTTATCGTTTTTTTTTTTCAAATCATATTACCTAACATATAAACTGATATATAATCTAATGATACAAAACATGATATGATTATGTAACTTATTTAGCCTCATTAATGTATCTAAAAAAAATCAACTATGTCTTATATTTAAAACTGAAAAGAGTATATAATATTTGTATGATAACAAGTATAATCCCACAAAATAGATACAGTAATCAGGAAGCGAATGCATCAGAGTCAGAAAAGCAATAGAGGGGAAAAAAAAAATAGAAAGGAAGAAAATTGAATAAAAAAAGGGATCAAAATTTAAGTAATAAGATTAAATGAGGACAAAATGGGACAATAGATTAGAAGGAGGCTAACCAATACAAGGGAGCTTACGCGATTGTGTTTAGGAAGCGCGAATTGATGACTTTAATCTTTGCTCAAGTTTTTCTTTAAAATCAACAAGGGCAATTTGGTAATAGCTCATATAGAATCTCTCACATTCAAGTACCTTGGGACTCCTTACTTTTTTTTTAAAGATGTATGGGACTTTTTGGTCATTATTTATCTTGCTCGAGACTCTAGTAATTTCCCAACAAAAATAACACTCATGGACTGATTATTTCTTACTTGGAGCCTGGAGCCTTCAGTATTTAAAAAAAAAAGGTGCTTTATCAATAATGGGCCTGTTTGGACCCACGTTATTGAGAGCGTTGAGACAAATATATATGGCTGGCCGTTGGAAAAAATGATGTGAAAAAAAAGTCTATGGAAACTGTTTGGATGATTCGTTGACATTTTGGCGTACTGGACTTTTGTGAAGCTCCAGAATGGAGCTTATTTCATGACGATAAGGTCGATGGACCTGTTTGTATACATTTTATTTCATAAACAATTTTATCCATTAAAAATATTACTTTGTTAGTCAAATTAATTGAAGGAAAAAAAAAAGGAATAAAAATACTCTTGAGTAATTTAATTATCTTTCTCAATCTCTTAAAAAATATTAATTCTATCTTATATTTAGGTTCAGTTGGAGTATTTAATAAAATTCATACATTTTTTAGTCATTTTTTTATCTCAACTGACTTTTGAAATAATAATCCAAACACTCCTCAGTTTAAAAACAACCACTTTTGTAAAAGCCAAATGGACAATCCAAACACAAATCATTATCTATAACCCGATTTTTTTTTTTCCTACCGAAACTTTTTTAAGTCGAGATGGGCTTTTGCCCACCATTCCTACCGCCAACCCAAACAGGCCCAATATATCGAAATCTAGATGGAATGCCCGACAAGGCAATCATAAACCATAGCATCCATTGCAAGCATTAATTAATTCCACAATCCTGCCATCAAATATGCAAATTCTGATACGGATCTATTCATATTAATCACAATTTGCAACACTAGACATAGTTGACCTGGCTTGCTCCATTAAGGTCATAAAGCCAAGTGATTCATTTGGAGAAACTATCAAACTACTCTGATAAGAATAATATTTGAGAATTCCCATCCCTCCACCACTAACTTCGCCCGGACCACCTTTAGGTGAACAAAGAAAGACAGAAGACAAAGATCCAGTAAATCAGCAGGCAACCACATACCTCAATTCAAGCTACTTGAAAGTATCTTTATCATCATCGTTGTCACCGTCGGGGTGACTATCATTTCACAGAAATAATCAACAAAAGTATTGAAAAAAAAATGACCTTCCTCTTCAATTCCATCTTCAATCCATATATACCTCACTATACAAAATTTCTCATCCACCCATAAGAGAGGAATATGTAAAAGAATAGAATAAGACCACAATGATCCAACCAACCAAGTTGGAGTAGTTTTGTAGTCTAGTCACTAAAGTGAATTTCTAGCGCCAAGAGATTTCATATCAGTACAACTACAACTGATGCATGCTAAGCAACACTTAATGTACCTCAAGCGCGATTTTCCTGTAAATGCCTTTTGTTGTCCCTCTCAGAATGACCAAGCTGGCTGTTTGATCTTCCATATTTATGAGGTCTCCCCTACAAATCCCTGTCAGGTGAGCTCCCAGCTTTTCTCTTGCGGCTGCCTGACTTGGGTGAATGAAGTCCAGGGCCAATAGCATCAAGTGCCGCTACCTCCCCTTCTTCAACGTTACTTAGATCAGGTTCAGATGATGGCAGGCTCTTTACCCTGAGATGCTCGTCTACATGATCTTGGCTCTTTCCATGCGGCATATTCCCATAATCTGATCTATCTGAGGGCTTAGACCAATTCTGCCTCCTATCCTGCTTGTCCTTTTCACTCTGAGCAGCCAGTTCAATTCCATCCTCCAGTTCCCTCTCAATCAGATCGTCATCATCCATAACCTGTGTTTTCTTTGTTATATGGCCAGATGCTTTCCTACGTTTCTCTAGCGCAGCCTTTACCTTTTCTCTGTCAATATTTTTTATAGTTTCCTGAGATGGCCGCCCCAATGTACTATCTCTGTGATCAGGATCTCTGTTGACATGTTTAACATTCAACTCAGCAGCCTCCTTCATTTCACTTCTCCCAACATTGCTATCTTGCTCTTCTACATAACCTGATTGAGACTTCGACTTGTGTTGAGCTCCCTGCAAGTTTTCCTTGTGTGGCAGGGCTTCACCCTCGAGAAGATGATTACCCTTGGCTTCATCTACCCTGGATTCCATTTCTGTGCCGCCATAATCAGTACTTCTACCATAGTTCGGCACTGGATGCCCAACATTTTTAGCAGATGACTCGAACACTGTCTTAGAAGCTCCAGGCTTTGAGGTTTCAAGTTTTGAACTCGTAGCTCCAGGAACAGAATTACTGTTTATGGTTGTATTTTCATCATTGCAAGCAGCAACCTTCACAGCAGCCCGATTAGCAACCCCACTTCCTGGAGCACCTTCAGTGTCATTTGAAAGTGGCACTCGGTTTTGTTCATATAGCTCCAACATTTGATTACTAACTTCTGCAAAAAGAAAATCAACACAATTGGATCTTTCATGATTAAAAAAATGCATAAACAATAAAATGCCATCAACTATTAAATTGACGGCAATATGATTCTGTTGCAAACAAACTGTGCTTTTTTAGAGGCAAACTTATCCAAGCCCTCTAATTGAGCATTAAAATTCTCCCTTGAATAAAACCACAAGCAAGAGAAGAGAGGCAAGCAACAGAACACAAGAAAAGAGGCCAAAGAAAGATAGAGAAGGGGTAGTAGTACTGTTTTTCATTTCTTTAGCCACTAATACTTAAAAAAAGGGCACCGACCCTCCAATTGCCGAGGGGTAACATCAAACTCTTGCCACCAGACCTTCTCCCCATCTGATGGGAGCTTCACCTTAAGGAACTTGGCAGCAAGGAAAATAGCTCCTGCTGCAATATGATGGGGCTGGAATTGCAGGCAAAGACATGTCCGAAGTCTGCATACCCATCCTAACTTCAGGAAAGGAAAATGAAAGTCTATTGAGCATAACAAAGATGGAGTAATCTACATACCCATCATTAACAAAATTCCACGCAACTTGAGCAAGGGCATTTTGAGCAACTTTAAATTTTGTAATAGCCTCAACAAGAGGTTTATACGGATGGTGCAGATTAAAATCGAAACCAAGAGTTTGAAGAACAACCCTCTCTCCAGCTAAGATTAATTCTTTCTGCTGTTCATATACCTCCTGCACCATAATTGGAAGTATAGAGAAATTACATAAGAAAAAAAAATTAATAAATAGAGCCACATCACTGGAACGAGAAAAACAAATCAGAATAACTTTGTAAGAAATAACCAGGAAACTAAAATGAGAAGTATATGATAGAGAACAAAGACAAATCCAGCCATTTCAATTTTTAGTTTTAACTTGCACGTCAAAAATGATGCTTCCATCAGCCTACTCTTGGAGGTACTAAGCTCATCATTTGGGCCCCTCATTTGAAAATTGAAGTACAAGATAAGAGCATACAATAATTAGCAAAAAGAGATAGGTAGTTAATTCAAACAAATTTACCTGAACAAATAATTTGGAAATAGCAATTCAATAATAAAACAAGAGATTGCCTGATAAAAAAGCATTTCAAGCTGATACCTTTTGTTTGATTGTTTGAGCTGCTACAGAGTCCTTGTTTATAATTTCATACGAGACAATAATTACATCTTTCAAAGGGCGAGGAGTTTCTTCAACCTTCCCAGCGAGAAACATGCACACTGTTGCAATGATCTGTAGAACACATTAATAATTAGCATCATTATTCCAATAAATATTATCTCTCATGTATTATACTATTTTACCTCAAACCACGAATGCATAAACATGAAATGGCATGAACAATAACAAAGATTGTTATGACTAAGTACACAGACATAATAATAACACAAGAATGAATATGAGAAAGAACTCATAAAGTTCCAGGTAAAAGAAGTGCAGGGTGGGGGCATAGAGCAGAAGTTAGAGATTAAGAGAACAAGGTGATCTTTGATGCAGAATTTTTAGATAAGGAAAAAAAAAAAAAAAAACACCAACGGAAAACTTTAACTGCAAACAGTGGAAACCAGACAATGGATTGTTTGAAACTCATTCGAGAGCTAGACCATAAGATTAGTAATCTTTTTCTCGGTTAGCAGTTATCAATAATCTAGATAACCCACCAAGAGCTCAAACAAGTGGCAAGGTAATTTTTTTTACACAAAAATAGAGCCCAACATCCAAGAACCAGACCTTTACAAAATATCATCTGTGACATACGAGCAACTTTAATACAAATTACAGTCAACCCACTCAAGTCCTACTCGGTTAAATCTCATGAGTCAGTTACAACCTTACATGCTACTAACGTTCAATATATGTGTGCATGCACACGAACACAGACACATGAGCATAAATAGAAATACTAAAACAGTCCAAACACACAAAAATTCTAAAAAATACTAATAAAGCATAAATAGAAATATCTTAACAAGTTATAAACATCAAATCATGAAAAGATTTCTTTTTCATCATAGTATGATTATAATTGAGATATAGCTAAATACGCCAAACAAGCACAAAAGTCCAAGCACAAGTTTACTACATCATTCACATATTGCCAACAATCAACCTCAACATGAAGAATAGATAGCAGTAGCAACAAAAACAAGGCCTTCTCCCACTAGGTTGGGTCAGCTACATGAACCGCATAACACCATTGTGTTCTATCTTAAACCAAATCTTTGGAAAAATTATTAATCAAAAGATCCCGCTCTATAACCTCATTGAGTATTTGCTTCGGTCTTCCTTTACCTCTCTTTAGACGACTTCATACCACTTGACCAACCCTCCTTATTGGCGCATCCAATGGCCTTCTTTAAACATGTCCAAACCATCTTAAACTATTTTCTACCGTTTTCTCCTCAATAGATGCCAATCCAACTTGTTCATGAATATGATCATTAAGAATTTGACAGAGTAAAGAGCATTATCTTTGTTGTCTCCTTACATGATTAAAGATCGCCCTGTAAGATACTTCACCTAGACCTTTGAGAGAAGGAATCCATTTAGGCGCACTTAATGGTTCAAACCGACAACGTAGAGACTCCCATGTCTTGAAGAGATACAGTATATAGCCACCAGGCCACAGATCAAAAGTCAATGACCACTAAGTATGTTGGAAAATGAAAGAACCAAAAAAAAAAAAAAAAACTTCCTCAATGTATCATGTAATAAATCAAACCTCTCTATGCTATAAATCCCTGATTGAAATGCAACAAGGATGAATTTGTTTAGGGCCAAATATAAAGATGAAACTTGTGTCTCATACTGATTAGGAGCAAACCAGACTCATTGAACTAATAGGATATCTGCCTCGAATTTCATTTCAACAGCTAGAAAACAACTACTAAAGGATTTATTGAATTCTCTTCACTTATATCATGCCATCTGGTGGGAGATTATTTTTTTTGTGGTGCAAGGTGTACTGGTCATTCCATATGTTGAATATATAAATATATACAATATAATAATGTTGGAAGCCCGGATGCCCAGGCCCACTCCTATGTGTTTCACTTATCCCATCACTTATCCTATTTGTCCTACTACGATTACTTATCCTATCTGTTCTGCTATGATTATTATTGCTTTTCCTGCTGTTATATTGTTTCACCATTTTCTTTTCTTTTATGGGAATTGGATTTAACCTAGACTTACCCTAGATTAATCTCTTTTGGCTATATACAAACCCTGGCCAAATAGTATATCACTCTTCTCCCCAGTTCAATAAACACAGCAGTATTATCTCTGTTCTGTTCAATAATTAAAAATTATATATAATTCTATAATCAAGCCACACATGTTTTTAAACCCCATATCCATCTCCACTTCCACAACCATTTCCATCAAAATCTCTTCCAACATACCAAACGGGCCCTTAATGCTTTTGCTTGTTTTGAAATATCTATATATATTCTTCTCATGTTAGGACAACACAAGTTTGCTATGGAAAACTTACAGCAATGTCACCTAAATATATATGGATGCAAAGAGATTTTTTTTTTCAAGCATGCCAATGATTTTAAGAGTAGATTGATTATCATGTAGATTTCACAAAACACAAGGTTCTATAAGCAAATTGATTGACTCTGATGAAGGGTGTATCTATGATGCTATACCTGCCAATCAATATATCTCCTAACTGCACTAATTTAATCAGTATATGATATTGAATATAAGGAACAACACTATTCATGAATCATGAAACTTGTGGCTGCTCTCAAATCTCACAATGTTTCTTTATTCTTGTGATTTTTCTTCACACATTTCATTGGGCTTCATACAATTCTTTTACTCTTACAATCTTTCTTGACACATTTCATTGGACTCCATACCTATTCTTGCTATTTTTGTTGACATGGGGAAATGTATCTAGTTACACCAAAATAAGAGATTTTTACTTAAGAGTTCACACAGATATAACAAAGACCACATTAAGTTACTAAAACAAAATTCAGACTCACCCTCCTATCGTTCCTTGCAAGGGAATGACGAAGGAAGAATCGATGACAAAAAATTATTGCTGTAGCAATGGTTACCTGAGGTCTGCATCAAAATAAAATCAAGATCAAATCTAGTGATCAATATCAAGATAAACTAAGTTACAGATCTTCATTACTATTTAATTATTTTTTGCTTGATTAGCGATAAACATGACATATCTCAGCTAATTTATTGGCAACATAGACACATGCAGAATAACAGATAATTTTGGACATGCAATACATCAGCTCTCAACAGCTCCCACAGGGAATAAAACATTGCTGATGTAGCCCCACCATCATAATAATAAAGGCTTAAATTGGACTTCTGGTCCATTTAGTAGGCTGAGGCTCATCAAAACAATTCCATCCCTGTAAATTCACTTCAAACAATGGTGTCCCCCTAGACAACTAATCAGTGCGGTGGACAAACTAGCTAGCTCCAAAAAGAACAAGGTATTGCCACACTCTTTCTAATTATTAGATTAGAAAGAAAAAGCAACAGTTAAATCAGAGCAATCTAACTTCTGCTAAGTAGAAAAAAATATGGCTTGATGAGTAATTAAATAGCCATCTGTTTTCCACAGTTGTAAATCTTGGACAGAGGCATAATTATAAACACTCACTTTGTGATATTATTCAGATGAAATGAGGTTCAAATATATAGGCTAATGAAGAGAAATAAGAGGAGGAAAATTAGGGATTACAAATAAGACTAGGAAATCAAATAATAAAGTTTCTATAATCAAGATCCTAATATCAAGGAGCAACAATCAAGGGATCCTGATTTAGTTCCTAATATTCTAACACTCCCCCTCAAGCTGGAAAATATAAGTCAATCATTCCCAGCTTGCATCAAAACCCTTCAAACTTGGCTCTACCTAGTGGTTTGGTCATTATGTCTGCAATCTGATCTGCAGATCATATGTAGGACAGATTCATAATGTCTGCTTCAACCTTCTCTTTAATAAAGTGCATGTCTATCTTAACATGTTTCGCTCGATCATGATAAACAAGATTCTTCATCATTTCAATAGTCTGATAACCCAGAGTCCTTCACACAATCCTTAGTTAACAGCTCTTAGCTCTGCTTCTACACTGTTTCTTGAAACCACAATTTGTTTCTTGCTTCTCCACGTAACCAAATTTCCCCACATATATCCTAAGGTTGACCTCATGTTACCTCATGTTCTCCCTATCTCTTGCATGATTTGCATCAGCGTAGATTATAATATTTCTGGCAGTGCCTTTCTTAAAGAAGATTCCTCTTCCACGATTAAGTTTCAAATATCTCAAGATTCTATATATAGCCTCCATGTGCTCTTCCTGTGGCCGGTGTATAAACTGACTTACTATTCCAACTGCATAGCTAATGTCTCGACATGGGTGGGTTAAGCATATTAGCTTTCCGACATGTCTTCTGTATCATTCTTTGTTCATCTTGTGGTCCTTTTGCTAAAGAGCCGAACTCTCAATTTGAATTGAGCTGCTTTGATTCAAGAGTTTTCTGCTTTCTTCAAACTGCACATGGTTGACTAAATCAAACAAATGTGGTAAGGGATTTAACCCCATGATTTTGCCCCTTATCTCCGCAAAAGAATCATTGAGTCCAAGAAGAAAGTCATACACTCTTCCTTCTTCCACTATCTTCCTTCTAATTGAGCATCCTCAACATTGTTCTATGGGTGCACTTCAAACAAGTCTTGTTGGCAGAGTTTCAGCAAGGCATTATAATAATCAGCCACTATCATGTTACCTTGTCTCAAATCTCGGAGTTGTCATTTCAAGTGGATTAAGGCAGCAGTGTTATCAAGAGGTTCTTCTAACCATATCCCAGATTTCTTTTGAAGTGTTTGCCAGGAGATAGCCTTCACTGATATCAGCAGTCAGAATTACATAACCAAGTCATAACTTGGTTATTTTCAGCAAATCATGTATCAAAATTTGGGTCATTTGGGGTTGGTTGAGATGCTGCCCCATTAGTATATTTCTCCTTTCACTTGCCACGAATATACCTCAGCACATTTTGGGACCACTAAAGATAATTTTTTCCATTGAACCTATGGTTAATGGCCATAATCTGACTTTCAGAGAATTCTGGTGCCATTACTGTACTGCTGATAGTGGAGGAATTGGAGGAAGATGAGTTTTGAATTTGAGAATTTGTACCGGACATGAGTGCCGTTGGAGTGGCCCCGGTTTTGGTTGAATTTCCAGGGACAAAGCCAAAAATAGAAGGAAATTTGGACGGATCCATGGTTTTGGAAAGAGGGTTGCCGGAAAACGCTGTGGACAACGATGCTCACGCGCCGGTACTGTGGTGGTGCGTGGAGGCCACACGCTGCTCTAATCACCTTCACCTCTCTGGGATCCGCCGATCGGCGGTTTTCGGTCTTTCCTATGCCAACGGTGTGCCCACACTCACCGCACTTACCGGATCTTCCCCCCTGCTTGAGCTTTTGTTTCTGGCATTGGATCAATACCATATTGTATAGAGGCATAAACATTCACTTTGTGATATTATTCAGATGAAATGAGGTTACAGTATATAGGCTAACGAAGAGAAATAAGGAGGAAAATTAGGGATTACAAATAAGACTAGGAAATCAAATAATAAAGTTTCTATAATTAAGATCCTAAAAGCAAGGAGCAACAATCAATGGATTCTAATTTATTTCCTAATATTCTAATCGTAAATCTTTTTTTTTTTTCCAATTCTTATCAACAAAATCTTTTTCAACCAATTAAACAAGTTTGTGCCACTGCCAATACCTTAGTTGACTAAAAAGAGAACAGAAAGATACTATGAGGCATTATAAATATAAATCATAAACTAACACGAAAGTACCCCATGCATTTGAGATAGAAACCTAAATATTGTTTAAAAATATCGAAAAGCTCACACTTTAAGTCTCATGCCTAAATCTTGTAGGAATGTGCAGTATGATTTGCGAAAGTAGGTCTCTTTCTTCCAATCTATACCATCTCGTTTAGATGGCGAATTTTCTTCAATCTCCTTCCTCGTAACATACCAACCAGGGCCATCCTCTAACATCTTAGGGTGTCTTTGGAAACCATGTGTTCCATTAGAAGGGACATCACCAGGCAAAAACCTAGCCATGAGTTCATAAATGACTCAGTTTGCTCAGGCTATTGTACATGGACGTAGCGCCACAATGTGATGATCAAGAACGAAGATCCAGTTGTTCCCTGTCCATTGATTTCATTGGTGAGACACAATTCATAAGCAGCAAAAAAAAACGAAAATATCCTAATGATGTCAGTTAAATGAAATGCTAGCATACAATCCCTCACATTTCTTTATCAGTATCTTCTCTTATAAACAGACATCTGGATAAAACATTATAGCTGACTAACTTCAAGAATTTTCTCACCATCAAGATTCAAGAGTTCAAGGTAATTTGGAAAATATCAAATTCATACATGGTCAGTTCTCAGACAGCCAATTTTAGTAGAAGAAATTGGCAGTCCTTCTATTTCCCTGACCATCCAAATATGATCTCTTAAAGCAATTATTATCGGTTCCCATTAGATGTCCACATCAAACACTCTCAAGTCTCAACATTAGAAAGGTTTCAGGCATGAAGTATGTCTAACGTTAACATAATTTAAGAGAAGCATAATTTGAGCTCTTTATATAAACTTAAAGTTACAATTAATGTTGTTCATTAGTTAAGGAAAAAACTTGGCATATCACTTGCGACATCTTCCTTCGCCAATTTAAAGAATTCATTGCTACTAGATAAGCATACTAGATAAGATTTAACAAGAAGGAAAATAACATGATAATTATTATTACTTATTAAGAAAAAGTTCCAGACCAGAAATGACAGCTCAGCGCATAACATTTCTCAGAACTCCATCACTTCATCATACAGCATTGCCATACCAAACACAATACTGGAGAAAACTCTAAATTAAGTATTTGAGCCTCAGAGTCTTCCCAGAAGAGAAAGAAAAACCATATGAATGGCGTAGTTAATTTATTCATAAATGGTTACAACAGGACCTAAAGATTTCATTGCATATAGCCATACTAACATGTTACACTAACATGTTACGACAAAAAGTGAATACACTATATAAACCATCTTATCCAAGCCACATTTATACAACAATTTCTTCCATCCCCAAAGGTAACAAATGCATAGCAACCAAGAGGCGACCATTGAAGCTTATGTCTTTAGTAGATTAAATAAATTGCTCCAGAATACCATTACTTTATTACTCGTCAAAAAACAATATCTACATGAAACTGACAGGGAAAAAGAGATGAAAAATAAAATCTAAAATCCATTACTATAATACTTTAGTTCATATAAAAGCCGCAAAAAAGCTAAAGAAGAAGATCATTTTACTTCCACTAAAAAATTGAACTCTAACGAGACTTTCTTTTCAAACTAATAATATGGAAAGCAAATATCAGAGGCTGCTAATAATTAGAAAGCCTGACAACACTGGCTATTATCCTTATTTCATAGGTCATATCAGCCCATGGTAATTGGTAACATGAGGGATTTGTTGCAAGGTATAAAACAAGACAGAAGGAAAAAAATTGAATGTACTCTTCCTAACCATTTTTTCTTTCCTATACTACATAGAAACACACCCAAAAAAATTGAATGTACCCTTCTTAACCAATTTTCAGTCCTATTTTTAACTATAATTCATTATTTTCCTTTTTAACCCATAGTCGGCAACAGAGCTTGTTGAAGAAAGGATGTGAAGCTAATAATGATTATTTGAAAAAATCCCCTATCGTTGTGTATGACCAACATTCAAAGAATTTAACTTGCCCACAAAGCAGCTCAAATTCACCGTCTCACTGTACCAAAAAGAAATCTATAACTCGTACCTAGTAACACATGCCAAACTCCTCCCCTAGGAATATCCTATCTTACATAAATTAAATTTAACCATCAATTGAAACCCTAATTTCCCTCACATTTTTCTTCGAAACGTAACTCAAGTAAAAAGCCACGACACACCGGTGGTTAGAACCGAGTGAGGAGTGGGCAGAAATCCAAAATTCATACCCTCCCAAATGGAATTAAAAATTAAGAGAAAAAAGGGAAGATGAACGCGTACAATGATAATAATATAAGTTAAAAAGGCTACCTTTCAGCATTCGAGAAGAATTCCATGACCGCGATGCAAATTCGAATAGAAACCACTGATCCAAGATCCAAAATCAAGAAGCTACCTTTACCACAGAGAAGAGGCGCAATTTCTCAGACGAAGCAGAAAATAGAAGAATAAGAAACATTACATCGATGGTCAAATTAGGGTTTACAGCAGCGCTACCATCGCAAACGAAGAGCAAGAAAATCTGAAAATGAAGGATTTTTTTTAAGGAAAATCCCTTAAAAGAGCTTCAAAATTAAGAAAAGATTAAAAGGTGATCAAAATAGGGAAAATTACGCGCTTGGTCCAAGGAATTTTTTTACAAAAAAGTTCTCTTGAAATCACAAAATTACGAAGAAGGGACTTTTTTGATATTATTTGTATTAACAACAGGAAACGTGATATATTTACAATATGACGGAAACGCGTATATTTACTGACGAAATGCGATATATTTACAACAACATTTAAACACCCGATCATTTACAATGAGAAAATCGTGTATTTACCTGGGAAATCTATATTTACAACAACATTTAAATACCCGAATTTTGAACATGAGAGGTCATTTACAATGAAAATGCATGTATTTACAATGCTGGGAAATGCGTGTATTTACAAATGAGTGAAATCGTGTATTAACAACAACATTTAAAAACCTGTATTTTATTTCCATACAAATAATATCAAAAAAGTCTCTGGTCATTTACAACAGAAAATGCATGTATTTACAACAGGAAATACATGTATTTACAACAACATTTAAAAACATGAATTTCATTTCCATACAAATAATATCAAAAAAGTCCCTTGGGACTTTTGTGTAATTTGATGATTTCAATTAACTTTTTTTTATTTTTTTTCGTTCCTTGGGACCTGCATGTAATTTTCCCATCAAAATATGCATATTCTCTTTTTTTTTTTTGGTCAAACATATTCTCATACCTAGAGGCTGTCTTTTCAAATTAAAAGGAAAAAATATAATTAAACCTTTGGACTTTATAAAAATAGAATAGGGAGGGAGGCGTTATGTTGGGCTCTCCCTTCACAAAAAAGGTCCCTATTACTGGACCCTCTCATTTTCCGAGTTGCTAGTTATTGAGGGCGGAAATTGCCATCGTGAGAGGTCGCATTGAGAAAGGAGACTCAATGGAAAGTTGGTTTCGTCAATTTAAGGAGGAGGGAAGGTGTGGACCGGTGCATATTGGGTTGGGATTTTACCCTATTTTAGGTTGGCACACAAAGGCGTTCGACACTTACGATGAAATTAGTGTTTGGCATTTGAGTTGGGTAAGTTGATGGGTTTATTTTATTTTATTTTTATGAAAATGAAAATATATAGTTCTGAATTTTTTTTCCTTCAAATGTAAGCATAGATTAATCTTTGAATTATTTGCAGGACGATATTAAACAATTAAGGAGTGACATAATGTGGTGGTTAGTCAATCATTCGCTGAATTCACGTCGTGAGACTGCTTTCGAGCTCATACCGCATCCAAAAAACACCACCAAAAGACATGGTTAATTTGTTCTAGTTGTTACTGGGAGAAGTGTGCAGGGCGAAGTTTTCTTTCTTATTATATTACTTGTTATGTTTATGTGTATTCTGATGTTGGAAGCGTTATATTTTTGTACCATTGTTAAATTTATGGATGCCTATGATTGTAAAAACTAGTGTATGCGTTTTCCAAGTTTTAATAAACATTTGTCAAATAAGGATTTGGTTTTCGCAAGTTGTCATAATAATTTCCCAGGTTCCTTCAGTAATTTCATACTTGCAAATTCATATAAGTGTTTGTCCATTTAGGATTATATTTTCGCAAGTTCTAATAAGAATTTCATAGGTTGTTTCACTAATTTCTCAACTTGAAATCCAAATTCCCTAGACATTAAATTGGTTTCCCAAAATTCAGATAACTGTTTGTCAATTTATGATTAGATTTTCCCAAGTTCTTATAAGAATTTCACAAGTTGCTTCACTAATTAAACTTGCAATCCAAATTCCCGAAACAATAAACTAGTTTTCTCACATTCAAATAAGCATTTGTTAATTTAGGATTATATTTTCGCAAGTTCGATAAAATATTTACGAGTTGCTTCACTAATTTTTAACTTGCAATCCAAATTCCCCACACATTAAATTGGTTTTCCCAAATTTAGATAAGCGTTTGTCAATTTAGGATTAGATTTTCCCAAGTTTTGATAAGAAGTTCACAGGTTGCTTCTTTAATTTTCAAATTATAATCCAAATTCCCCACATATTAAACTAGTTTTCCCAAATTATGATAAGTGTTTGTCAATTTAGAATTAGCTTTTTTCAAGTTCTGATAAGAAGTTCTCAAGTTGCTTCACTACTTTCTCAACTTGCAATCCCAATTCCCCAGACCTTAAACTAGTTTTCCCAAATTCAGATAAGCAGTTGTCAATTTATGATTAGGTTTTCGTAAGTTCCAACAAGAATTTCACAAGTTGCTTAAGTACTTTTGTAACTTTTTTTATCTAAAAAGCAGCAGGCCATGAAAGTATAGTTGTATTATCATATTCAATGACAAGTGGACAATATCATTGTTCTTCCATTGTATACATTAAGGTCATGACAATACCCCAAAACCAGCAAGTAGTAAGATTATTATATTATTTTCAATGACAAGTAGACATTAACATAGTGGTTCCTCTTAATGTTCCTTAGCCACTAACATCACTTACAAAATAGACTCCCCATTTACCAATCTATTCAACCAAAAAAGCACAGAAGGCTAAGACCAAAGTATATAAACCTTAAAATATTAGGCTCATAGTAATGTCACAACTACTCCCCTCATGACCTGTTCATCTTGATATGATTTCCCCTAAATCTTCGCGTTTTATCCCATCTGTAATCATTTTTACCTTCATACTACCTCCAATATATTTAACTTCACCTTCATTATTAGTTTCAAATTTCCCCTACATGAAAATAATGTTGGATATGATTAGTTTTGATGATGTCTTATATAGATGTCATTCTTAAAAGCAAAAAGTTTGTATAATATAATTATCTCCTACATTGACTAACTACTATAATTAATGTAGATTAGTCCAAGTTGAATTAGAGAACAAGAAGGAGATAAGAGATTTCAAAAAGAAGAAATTGGAGAAAATGTTAAGTTCAAGAAGAAGAGGAAATATTGAAGAAGGTAGAACTTGCAGAGAATGACGAGTCTATGTTAAATAACGAAGAATGATTAAGATGAGAGATGGAAGATGGAAGAACTTGATGAATGGAATGAGAATGTCATTATACAAGTTCCAAGATTGATTCTAGAAGTCTCCATGATCAAGTGGAAGTTGAAATGGCTCAATTCGAAGTTAAAATAAGCTACAATTGCATTCATGAAGTCATGCTCGGGTACAACAATGTCATACTCGAGCACGGTACATTTTCAGCTCCTATTCTCACATAAATTCCGCTCATGCTCGAGCACAACAATTCCATGCTCGAGCAACATCATTTTTCACCACTCTGTTCACCTTTGTTTCACGTTCAGCTTGGGCGAGGTCTAGTAATTCGATGATATCTCCCAAACTAGGGATCAGATTGAGGTGAAACCAGTGGCATATAAAACTAGACTCCCAATGAGTCATTTTGATATAAAATTTAAGCCCAAAAGATGTCATATCAAGGAGCTATGAATTGTAGAAGTTGGAACTGAAATTCACACCACATAGCAGACCAAGCTTTGGTATTTTGGGTGTATCTCACAATCTACAAATCCAATTAAGCTGAAACTGGTGCCTTTTGAAACTAGAATCACATACCTTTCCAAAAACATAAAAATCATGAAAAAAAAGATCAATTGAAGGATATATGATGTTTTGAAGGTGACGGTCAGTTCAGGATGTTACAGTAAACGCTGGTCAAGAACAACTTCTATTCATCTGATGATAACAGACGAGATACAACGAGTTTGGAGCTGATTCTTCTTGTATTGGAAAGAAGACTTAAAGAGATTTCTAAGCATGGGTGGATTGACCATGTATGCTCAAGTAAGGAGACTGGAATGCCCGAGCATCATCGGGCTGATAGCAGAATTCAGAAATAGATGGACCATGCCCAAGCAGATTGAAAGGCATGCTCGAGCAGAGGCAAAAGTGTGCCCGAGCAGCATCGCTCAATCTCTTAGTCCTCCCTCTGTATGCCATGTGCCCGAGCACGTTATTTACATGCCCAAGCATGGTGCTCGAGTAACAGCATTTTGATGCTTGAGCAAGCTTACCTCAATGCTCTTAATTCCTCTTGGTTTCAACCTTGCTCGAACATGGCCTTTAGGTTGCCCGAGCATCAGCGATGGTAAATGTTTCTAAATGCCTTATTTTAAGCATGCCAGAGCAAGCACAAATTAGTGCTCGAGCAGTAGCTTAATGTTGCTCGAGCAGAGGAAGCTTTTCTGTTCTTTCAAAGTATTTCCTTTACAGGTTGCCCGAGCATACTGATAGTCATGCTCGAGCATGATCATCCCTATTTTCAAATCTCCGTCTTCGTCAATCTTAAATCATCGTGTGTGATTTCATTTCTATATATCATTACTCATTACTATTGCTAATTTCTTTTAATCAGTTTGCTAATGAGTTTTAGATGATTTTATCATGGATTAACAACAAATTTGTTTAAAGCAATTTGTGTGTCAGAGAAACATTAAATGTAGTTGCCAAAACCGGTGATAACCTCTGTAACCAATACTCTAATCAATGTAAAGCTTTTTCTGATATTCCACCTGCACAATAAATGCTATTCAACGGGCAAAACAAAAGGAATGAAGAATGTTTGCGAAGACCAAAATCATTAACAGCGAAAGTGACCAACGAAGCTTCATCTGTCTAACGGCTATATTTATGAGTCACAACGATTAATCTTCAAGCTTCTCCAACGGTCATTAATACAACACTCAAGACAGAGCATTAACGAAGTCAATATTAAACATTTTATGATTAAAGTTGGATTAGAGCGCAACGGGCAAAAAACAACAAACGCTTTAATGGCTACTTCCAACTGATCTCCAACGGTCAAATGCTCGCAACAGTCGAAACAGAAATACCTATAAATTGCGAAGTCTTCAAACCGGAAGGTGTAACGATTGATGAATGAATCGACGAACCCAACGAAATGATTTTACCACTTCACCGTCGATAGTTCATACACTCTGTTTCTAAATGTTTATATAGTTTACATTAGAGAGTGAAATGATTTGTATTGTACTTCAGTGTTTATTCATCTTCTCTTTTAGAGAGGGCATTCCTGATTATTAAATCATTATAAGATCTCAAGTCGTGGGACTTGGAGATTGGGTTATCAGTTTACAACTTGTAAGGGGGAGTGTATCCTAATGAGAGGATAACTTCGAGCACAAAGTATGTGACTGATTGAAAGATGTATCTCAATGAGAGATTCGGTTTCACAAGTGCCTGGGTGAACTTGTGCGTTTGTATAGGCTTCTTTTGTGCCCGATTAAACAAGAGGATAGTGGATTGAAAATCTCAAGTGGAGCTTGGGGATTGGACGTAGGTCAAAGATTGGACCGAACCAGTATAAATCATTGTTTGCATATTCTCCTCCCTAATCTCTTATATTTCCAGCATATATGTTTGAATGATTGACTATCGCTTTACAAATTATTACTATCATACGAATTGTTTTCAATAAGTTGCGAAAAGATTTTCAAAGTTATCTATAGTTTTATCAGACACCCAATTCACCCCCCCTCTTGGATGATAGCCAGGTCTTTCAAATAACAAAACAACCCCTTTGTCCAACTTGACCCAATATTTCCATCTATTTTGTTAAGTGCCCTGAAACAAAAAAATTAGCAAAGTATCGATTCACCAACTTTCCTGGTCCATCAGTTCAGAAAAACAAAATTGGAGGCCTACTGCAATGTTTCATAAATTCGCATTAAGGTTGCTCAACTTCAGATAACCGATTTTCTATAAAATTCACCCTCTTTTTTCTTTTCAACCTCAAACTCACCACATGTACCATCGCAACCTCCTCCCATCATTAGCATTTTTTTTTATCAAACCCATCATCAACATTCACCTCCCTCCAACGCAAATACCCAGCTGCCAAAAATGTCTCCCACCCAAATGAAGATGAAAAAAAATCATGCAAAGGATTGACTTGGAAAGGGAAGAACATTGTGGAGTAAGAAATTACATACCTCACTTCCTTTAGACAAATTTTGACTCCGACTTTCCCTCTCTTGTTGCCCTCTTTCGTGCCACCATTTCCTTTCTCAATTATTTCTTTTCATTTAACATCTGAGGCTAGATTTGTAATTTCATTTCAATTTTCAAAAGGACCTATCAAGCACTAACACCTATTTTTCGTTTCACATTTTTGAAGTTCTTTTCAAGGGATTTTCCCTTTTTTAAATTTTATGGATTTTCATATTTATTTTATGGATTTTTTTTTTTTTTTTGGGAAAATTGCAACCAAGTCTCATTAACTTGATTTAATGGCAAGTAGGTCTCTCAAAATCATCAAATTGTAGTGAAGTCTCAAAAGACCTAGATGCTATTAATTCTAAACATGAAAGTACAATTTTGCCCCTTTGTTAGTAGTAACTAGTTTAAAGCAACCAATAACAAGTTTAGAATATTCAATAACAATTTACACGGCAATAAGTGACTATAGAAAATATTAGTTTAAAAGGCAAATACAATTTATAAATGTTGTTCCTTTCTTGCATCATTCCTTATTGGTTGTGTATTGTCATCTGCATTCACCTCCTACACACACATGATCATTTTCTCGATTGGATTTAATAAAATATTTTACTCATTCATTATTTATAAGGTCAACAAAGGTTGTCGCATTAAAAGTCAGTGTGAATTTCATGAAAATTCTTTTATAATAATTGATGCTACAATTGTTCTCAGCTCCTCATACGTAGTACCTTCCTTTATGGTTTTTGTTCTACTTCTAACGCTACCCCAACATATTGAAAATCATCTTATCTTCCATTTAAAAATTATCCCCCTATATGCTAAAAACATAATATATGCTTTCCAAACGTATTTGGCTACTCACTATCTTTTCTGTCACCCGATAAAACAAAGTTGTTATTAACAACTATATGACTAACATTAACAACTTTAGAGCATTGTATTAATGACAGATTTTGAAATTGCATAACATTGGTTATAAACACATAAAACTTCATCCCTTTCATTTATCAATGTCTAAAGCACGCAAAAACATAGTACAATCTTCACATCAGAAATTCATACCCTCCCACACACTCAATAATATAACAACATAAATCATAAATGCAACATGCAATTAACCATCATTGGATGCTCTAAACTTGTCAATATTAACATAGGTGCAACATTGTATTTTCATGTTTGAAATTAATAGCACCCAGGTCCCTTGGGACTTCATTGAATTTGATGATTTCGAGGGCTTGGTTGCCAGTTTGTTAATTGAGACTTGGTTGCAATTTTTTCTTTGTTTTTTATAGAATTGTTATATAGGGGAAATGACAATAAGGTCTCAAGTAAGTGACTTAATTAAGTCTCAATAATAAGTAATGTGTTGTTATTTCTTATTGGAACTTGTCATTGTTTGCTCTTCACTTGTTATTAAAACTTCTTTAGGACCTCATTGCAATTCCCTTTTTTTATGACCGGATTTCCATATTTCCGTTTTCCTTTACTCACATAATAATTGGCCTCTTTCATTTTTATTTTATTTTTTCTAACAAGTAAGAATTATCCAAAGAGATAAATTTAATTGAAATAATTAATTATTCGGCTTTGTAGTCTAATGTTATCAATTTCATTCTTTACTTTTTTGTAAACATTATGTTGTGAGTTCAATTGTGTGTGTGTGTGTGTGTGTGGACATAATAGGGACTTAAGAACTAGTTAATATTATTTGATTAACCAAAAAAGAGACAAGAGACAAGAAAGAAAAAAAGGAGACGGAAGAAGAAGAAGAAAAAAAGGAGTTTGTAAAATTATGGGATCAAGTTTACCTGCTGGTTTATTATTTAGTTTACAAATTGCAAATCAAATGTTGCAAAAACTATTTGAAATTGATTTTTTATATGTATTTTTTTGATTTTGCAAAATTAAACTTAAAATGTGAATGCCTACTTTCTATAAGATGCAAATTTTCAAACATTCCTTCTAAAAGATTCATTTTTGGAGTTGTTCAAGCGTTGAATGCATTTTTTTTAATTAATATAAACCTAATTAATTTCTATCTTCTCTCATTATAACTTTTTCCTTACATTCTCATTCATCTTTTTTATCTCTATTTTTCTGGATTTCTCTCTTACAAGTAAAAGCATGTTTGAAAAGAGAAGTACATTTTTTACTTTTTTTTTTAAAACTAATTTTAACATATTTCTTAAATCAAGAAAAGAAATGAAACTTGAACAGTCTAAATTATATTTTATATTTTTTTAGCAAATATTTTTTATGATTTAAATTTAAATTTTTTTAATTTATTTTTAAAAATAATATATTCTTTTTATAATAGCAGTTAAAAGATTAATTTTATTTTAAATTTTACTTATATTAAAATAGTATTTAGTGACAAAATTTTTAAAAGTAATTCTAAATGTGGAATATATATATATATATATATTTGGTAAAAGTGGACTATATAATTTTAGTTGAGTTAAGTAGCAATTTTTTGCCGGAAGTATTTCAGGGAGCAATTTTTGCCGGAAGTTTTTTGGGTTCAATTTTGCCCGGAACTTTTTTACGGAGCAATTTTGCCCCTCCGTTAGCAACCCTAACGGTCACAGTTAGTTGACCGTTAGTTATTTGTTAGGGTTGTTAACGAGAGGGCAAAATTGCTCCACACAAAAACTTTTAGGGCAAAATTGCTCCAAAAAAATTCCCGGCAAAATTGCTCCCGACTCTATACTTTCAGGGCAAAAATGCTACTTAACCATTTTTTATATTTAATATTTAATTTTGCAATAATGACTCATTAATGAAAATGTAACCCTTTTTTATCCGGATATGGATTCAGTCCTCTGCAGCTTAGCGTCCATTGTCGTCCACCGCGTGAGAAAAACACTGATTTCTCTTTCTTTCTTTTTTAACAAATATTTCAGGATAATGTAGGTACTAAAAAAATATTTCATGATACTGACCAGTACTTAAAATATACATCATGATCTTTAAAAATATTTTAGGATGTTGAAAAAATATTTCGAGAGTCTTGGACCGGTACTAAAAAAATATGCTTTGATATTGAAAAAGTACTTAATGATCTTAAAAAAATATTTTAGGTCTAAAATAATTTTTCAGAATCATTAAGTATTTTTTTTCGATGCGTCGATATCCGAAGTATTTTTTCAGTACCACTCAGTACCCTGAAATATTTTTTTCAACATCCTAAAATAATTTTTAAAGATCATTAGTATTTTTTCAGTAGCGTGAAACCTAGGCTGGCTTGACTTGTTTCCATCCTTAGATATTATATAAATAAGAATAAAAAATATATGATATTATAAATAACAATTTTAACACTTTTTTTGGGTTAAGTAGCAATTTTGCCCCGAAAGTTTTTTTTTGGAGCAATTTTGCCCCGAAAGTTTTTTTCGAAGCAATTTTGCCCTACATTAGTAATCCTAACGGTCCAACGGGTTGACAAAATTGCTCCGAAAAAAAACTTTCGAGGCAAAATTGAACCCAAAAAAACTTCCAGGGCAAAATTGCTACTTAACCCAATTTTAGTTTGAACCATCCTAGACAAAATGAATGCATTTCTCATTTGTTACCTACTCATGTCTTTAATATAAGACATATTTTGAAGTTGATCTATGTTTTAAATATACGACGTATTTTTTATATTTATCAATGTTTTTCTAGTTTATCCTTATTGATGTTTCCTCAAAAATAATCAAGGAGGAGAGAGAATGAGGTGATTAAGGAAGATGGTAGAGTGTTTCGGAAAAACATGTCATACTAACTAACTTCTTTAATTTGATCAAATTAGATAAATATATTTTATATTAAAGACTAGATGTTTAGTTCCATTAAAGAGGGCAAACATTCCAAGGCCAAAAAAAAAAAAAAAAAAAAATAGAGGGCAAGCATTCTGGCAAGAAAAGGGTAAAATGGGGAAAAAAATGAAAAATAAAAAGAAGAAGAAAAAAGTACAATCAACAAGTTCATTCATTCCAAACACCTCACTTCACGCCTATGTCAGACAACGGACACCCTCTTCAATGCTTTCCCCCCCTTTTCTCTTGTTGCTCATCCTTCTTCCATTTTTTAAAAATATTTTCCAGCTTCTTTTATAACTCTTTCTAAATTTTAATTCATCACACAACAACTCCACTTTCAAATTTCCTTCCTCATGATAAAGAGTTAGAGTGAATTACACTAATTTGTTTCATGTCTTATCAACATTACATATAGTCTTAAAAAAATCACAATGAATTTTCAAAGAAGGAATTTAATCACTAAAGAGTTCTACAATAATCTGTTGTCATTTCCTATACTAGAACTTGTCATTACATACTACTCACTCGATCCTAAATATAGAACAAAGTTTGTAGTACAAATTATATTACAAACTTTATCCTATATTTAGGATCGGAGGTAATACTTTCTTGTTATAAAACTTTTTGGTGACCTCCTGGTGATTTTTCATATAAATATTCAAGAACTGCTTGTGAACTCATTCACACACACAAAGCAAACTCTGGACACTAAAGAAGACACAGCGATCTTGAGTGCAATAATTATATCAAATAAAGCAGCTTGTTATAATTGAAGTTCATAAATATCTTTGAGTCATAATGCCTACCTAGTTCCATTTAATTTCCCATGACTCAACAAAACATGTGAAACCTTCAAAACATGGCCGTGGATCATGTGAAATACTGCATTTGTACCTTTCAGCTCAACATTTATAAGAACCACTTCACCGCTTCTTCAGCTATATTCATACAACACAATTATCCTCCATAGTGGTTTTTTGTCTAAACTGCTGCAAAATATGAAGTTTTTTTGTCTTGGAACCCACAAATATTTCCTACTTCTGATTATCTTTGTTGTATTTTCCAATGGTTGGAGCCTCAGAGAGATGGGTAATAATCATGGTATGTATTATATCTTCTTTAGTTTGAATTTAGTACTAACCTCAGTTACTCCAGTTTCTTCTTTAACGTAACTGCATGCATACTAAATGCTATTATCTAAATAAATATGCAAGTAAGTTTATGTATATATGCAAATATAATGCCATAACATTATTGCCACTTCAAATTTATATAACAAATACCAGATTGGGTAGTCTGAGGAGCCTTTTGGTATATTCATGGAACGTGATAAGATTCCTTTCCATTTTACAGATACATTTGAAAGCCTGCAAGAAGAGAAAGCTGCAACTAGAGATGAGGTTTGTTTATGTACCTAAATGTATCTGAAATAATGTCTTGCTAGTATAAGCTTTCATCAGCAATCTTCACTAAGGTGTGTTTTAAGACTAACTCAAATTATTGACAAACTCTATCACCAACAGAGATTATAATAAAATTATTTAGGGAAAATCACTATGAGGTTCTAAAGAAGAAATGTAACCACCAAAAAGTCTCACAAATAAGTGAGTAGCATGCATTTCCTATACTCACTTGTTTGTGGGACTTTTTGGTGATTACATTTCTTCCTTTAAACCTCATAGTGATTTTCCCAACAACTAATTATGTATGTCACTTACAAAGAAAGTCCCTTGTAATTTGTAGGAAGAGATGCTGTACCCGTATGGTTCGAGCTTGCCCGATTGCTCTCATGCATGTGGGGCATGCTTTCCCTGCAAGAGGGTGATAGTGAGCTTCAAGTGCTCTTCTGCAGAGTCCTGCCCTATTGTTTATAGGTGCATGTGTAAAGGCAAATACTACCATGTCCCTTCCAATTGATCATTATGCCTCCATGTTCTTATTCCCAAGGCTAAGCTTATTGTAATGTTAAGCTTTTGACTATTTTAAGATGCTTAGATCAGTTAAACTCAGATTTGGTCTCTTCTTCATGTTAACAACCTTCATTATGTGTAAGAAACAATAGTATCGATCAGACTTTCAGTTCACACAGTAGCATTTCCAAAGAGTAAATTAACAATTTGGTTCTTCAATTGTTGTGCCAATCTAGCATTAGTAGTATTCTAATGTTAAAAAGTACAAATTTCTTAACCGGCACATTTGCTGATCTTGTAGTACAAAGAACTAAATTATCCAAACAAGTGTTAATGTACCCATTTTTAAAAACAAAATGAGATGTTTGGCGAAAAAGACAACTCAATCTGTTCGTCTCACTTGGACCAGCGAAAAAGTAATGGCTATCTTTTAGACATTCTGAAACAAGCAAATTTCTGCAACTAAATAAAGAATGAAGAGTAACTTCACCACAAACACAAATATGAAGCCAAGATCATAAAGTATAACTACTCGGAAAAAGGAAGATAACGTGCACATTTGTTGATATTGCCTTGTTTTCTCCATTTTGGGGAGCTAAAGAAAGTCATTGACGAAGATATATCCTACTGGTTTTTTTTTTTACCCCGAAGTTTGTTCGTTTCAACCATATAATTATAAAGATATAATTAATAGGTTTATAAGAAGAGGAAAAAAATTCATTTACAAAACAAAGCCTGTGTTGCAATCCATGAAATATATTACCTTCAATAATCGGACACATATTGAATACATTGTATTAGATGCAAAGCAATACTTTGAAGTATATACCACCGTTACGATTCATTGTTAACATGTGGATGTTTCAATCGGTTTAGCACTGTGATTTCGTTTTTGGTATCCTTATAAACTTGACAGCTGAGTAGAGTTTTATCTTTTAGAAAGTTTAAACTTTTTCACTATTTTTTGCATATGCTAAAGCAACCTTTTTCCTTAAAAAAATAAACAGAATGTATTATTGATAGAGATTTTCTCCCACCTCCAGGTGTGTGTTTGACTGAAAAGAAAGAAACACACACACACCATAGAGACATGTAGGACTTAACACAGAATTATTATACAAGTAAAACGCCCTAATAAACCAAGTGTGAGATTGTGTGGAAAAATGTGGAGGATCCAACACAGATTAGCACATAAAAGTACGATGAAGATGGTGATCACTGCAATAGAGTCCAGGTTCTTGAGCAAAACCCTGACTCTTGAGCAGATTCCTAGCCTTCAAAACCAGTTCTTGATTAGTGAGTTGAGCATGAGTCTCCTGAATGATTGACTGAATCGCGTTGCTGAAAGCTCCATACGCTTGTCCCGTATTCCCAGGAGGACTCGCATCTGCTGATTGCTGATCACTCTGACACCCACTTATCAGAATTCCCCCATCTACAACACTATCCCTTCTAGCTCCAGCATATACCTTGTAAACAACCAAACATACCATATGTTCAGATCATGCTATAAATCTATAGGAAGTTGCACAGTTCCAGTATAATGTTATGAACACAAGTTCAAAGAGAGAGCATAGTCCCAAAAGATTAGCCGATTAGAAGGAGAACCATTTGAACCTATAAACCAACCACACTTCACTTATGAGGTTCCTTGATGTGGGACTTGTTACATATGACTCATTTCATACTCCCTGTAATGCATAGGATTGACATCTAATCTAATTAACAGACAAATCTGATCCTTAATATAAGACATATTTACCTAATTTGATTAGATTAAGAAAGTTAGTTAAATTAGTTAAAATGATATCTATTGTTTAGAACACCCTACTCATCTCCCTTAATTCTCTCATTCTCTCTTCTCTTTGATTATTGTTGAGGGAGGATCAATGGGGTAAATTAGGAAAAGATTGATAAATATAAAAACCATGTCTTATATTTAAGACCAAGATCAACTCCTAAATATGTCTTATATTAAGGACCGGAGGAGTAGTAAGTATTATAACTACCTCTTGGTTATTGGCTATATGTGTTTCCATGGCAGGGTCTGCATACTCTTCATTCTCATTCAGCTTATGTTTCAGAAACTTCAAGGCAAGACTTCCTACCATCTCTAACAATCCACCCTCTTGTTCTTCACGTTCACCTGCTAATTAGTAAGATATGGAAATGGCAAGGGAAGTCACAATCCTCAATCATAATGCAAAAATTCAATAGTCATATTAAAAAACGAGTTAATAAATGCTTAGGAATTATACTTAAGTACTTGACTTTTGTCCAATACTAGAGAATTATATACCTCAATTGATACTTGATAACCAATCAATGTTAAATCACCCCATAAAAGATAAAACAAATAATTTTTCTGTGTGTTATGATTTTACATACCTCCATGGTGTTGGAGCTTGTTGAAGAAAAACTTGATGAACTTCTTGACTTTAGGGCTAGCATCTTCCTTAAAGATATCAAAAAGGGTGAGCCTCAGTTTACCAACATCTATATCATCTTTCCCAGTTTTCTGCTTGAGAATTTCAATCAGCGTTGAGAGAGGCAGTGACCTGCTCTTCACAGTGCCATCCTCCAGATCCCTTCCTTCATCATCATCATCTTCTTCTTCCTCGTGATGTCTTCTTCTACGGTGACGAAATGCAGAAGGGATGTGGATTCCACGAGACTCAATTTCTTGTTCCATTGTTTGAAGAAGAAAACTTCTGAATCCAAAACCAGAGCTTGAATCTTCATGATGATGATGGCCTTGTTCTTGTACCTTTGTGTTGGCGCTGTCTCCAATCTGTTCCTTTGCACCTCTTATGAGGCCACCGCTGTGGCATGAATCTGCTACAATTGTGATCATGCACCCTCTTGGCACTTCCTTCACAAATTCTCTGAAATCTTCATCTGTTTACACAAACATTTATTTGAATCTGTGTAATACTGCTCACAGAAGATTCTCTTTGGTGATTACTCTTTTTTTTTGTTAAAAACAACAATATGATATATTGGTTAGATTTAAGCATTTCCAAATCTAATTGCAGGTAACTTTACTGTCGAACAGAAATGATTTTTTTCAATATAAGAATAAATTCCTTCCCATTGACTCAAATATTGTTACTTTTTTTGGTGATTACTTTGAAATATGCCATTGTAGACTTTAACATGTTTTAAAAGTGCTAGTCTTTGTAAAGTATACGAATGAATTATGATGCTTCTGTCTCTGTCATGAAGCTTAAGGTCAAGGGTAGCTCTGTCTCTGTCTCTGCCTTTTTCCTGTTTTTTCTTGCTCTATTTTTATTTTAGAATTTAGAAAATACTTCGATTGCTGTTTTAGTCATATAAAATAAAATACATTTACATATTTCTTTTGTTATACGTAGTGTAAGCGGTAAAACATATGCAACATAATGATATTTATGCTAGTTCCCTGTTTTTGGTAGAAATATTTATGCAATAAAATGCATCAATTTGAACTCCTGAAATAAAATGTAAAAGTAACTATTTTTTCTTTTATTTTTTTTTTCTTAATAATCCAACTGTTTGATATAAATTGATACATATGATTGAAAATTATGTTCGTAGATATACGTAAATAATTATCAATAGCAATCAATATATTAATTGATAAGTATAATAAAACCAGGCCAAAACCATGTATTGAACTGTACAATTTATTATTATTATTAGTTGTCAACGATTGGACGAGGAGGGGAAGACGAAGTTACCGATGATGAGATTCATATCGCAAGGAACGATGCACTCATCGTAGCCGGTGTCGTCGGCTTCCCCCGTTTCGGCGGGGAGGCGCGAGCCATGGCCGCTGTAGTGTATGAACAAAACATCTCCAGGCTCCGCCGACTGTACCATCTTCTTGATTGCCGATCGTATATTCTTCCCGGTCGGCTGGATGAAGGAGTGATCGGTGTCGATCAAGACGGTGACATGGTCATCGGAGAATCCGTAACGCTCAATCAGACAAGTGTGCATCCTCCTCACGTCGTTGATGCAGCCTCTAAGCTCGATCTTTGTCCCTGGGTAGTTGCATCCGATCAACACTGCTTTCCTCGCCATACAGAAATCAGTCAAATCACAATCAAGTATTTTCTCTGTTTCTCTCTAGCTTCCTCTGTTTCTGTGCGTTGACCCGTCCTATGTTCTGTTCAATACTTAATAGCACAACGTTATTGTAATGGAAATGAAAATATATTAATGGAAATATATAGGGAAAATCGCTTACAAAAAACTTCAGTGAAACGATAAATAGGTACTATGAATATACATAATTTTAAATAGTTGCTTAAGTTTGATGAGTTATTTTAAAATTTAAAATGAAATTATAGATTTGTCCCTATGTTAAATGAGAAGAAGTAAGTAAGAAAGGAAGTGGTGGCGCGAAAGAGGGGGAAGTCAAAGCTGGGCTATCCAATGAAAGTGAGGTATGTAATTTTTTTATTCAGTTCTTTCCTTGCTAAGTCGATCCTTTGCATGATTTTTTATCATCTTCTTGGGTAGGAGACATCTTTTCACAGTTGAGTATTTGGGTTGGAGGGAGGTGAATGTTGATTATGGGCTCGATAAAAAAATGTTGATGATGGGTGAAGATAGGAGGAGGTTGTGATGATACATGTGGTGAGTTTAAAGGTGAAGAGAAATAATATGGTGAATTTTATAGAAAATCAGTTATCTGAAGTTGAGAAACCCTTATATGAATTTGTGAAATATTGCAGTGGGCATTTAGTTTTTTTTTTTTTTGAACTGATGGAATAGAAAAGTTGGTAAACTAATACTTTGATGATTTATTTGTTGTAGGGCACTTAACAAAATGGATGGAAATATTTATCAAGTTGTGCAAATGGGTTGTTTTGTTATTTTCATGTAGGGGAAAATTTAATACTAATAATGAAGGTGAAGTTAAATATATTGAAGGTAGTGTGAAGGTAAAAATAATAAAAGATGGGATAAAACTCAAAGATTTAAGGGAAATTATATCAAGATGGATAGATCATGAGGAGAGTAGTTGTGACATTTTTATGTGGCCTAATATTTTAATATTTTGGTGTATATATACTTTGGCCTTACCCTTGTGTGTTTTTTTGGTTGAAGGGATGGGGTAAATGGGGAATAATATTTTATAAGTAATATATAAGGTATGTCAGTTATAAAGGAACATTAAGAGGAACCACTATCTTAATGTCTACTTGGAAGTGTTGAACATCTTTGTGTTGCAATCCAAAATAGGGCAAAGTCCCAACCTAATGTGCATTGGTCCACATCTTCCCTCCTCCTCAAATCGATGAAACAAACTGCTCACCCAGTCTCCTCTCTCAGTATGACCTCTAACGACAGCAATTTCTACCCTTCATAATCGACAACTCAAGAAATGGGATGCTCGGTAATAGGCACCGTTTGTTGCAAAGGGAGAGCTCGATATAATGCCTCCCTCTCTATTTTTGTTTTTATTTTTTTTAAGTCCAAGAGTAAATTGTGTCTTTTCCTTTTAATTTTGAAAAAGACAGCCCAGACCCTACCACTTCTTTGGGAATATGCATATTCATATCACCTTTTTGTCTTTTTCATAATTTAAAAGTTCTTTTTAAGGGGTTTTCCCAAATATATATATGTTATATTTTAAATTATGCAAAACAAATCTGAATATTTTACCAATATAAAGTGATTATATATATAATTAAAGAGAGATTATGCATAATGACTGAAAAGTTGCATTTGTTGCAATTTTTTTGTCTATGTAAGTAAACATTCTCTCTCCATTGACTCGCTCCCTAAATTGTAAAACTTATTTTCTATCCCCGTCAAATAACACTATTTTGATTTTTAATATATTATAAGATCTAATTGCTGAAGTTGAGTAGATTAAGAAATTTAGTTAAGTTAATTAATGTGATATTTTTTTAAAACACCCTAATAATATTTATTAATTCTTCCATCTCTTACGTGATTATCAACATATTAATTTGGAAAAAAAAATTGATATACATGTGAAATAGGTCAACATTTAGGACAAAATTAATACCATAATTAGGCCTACATTAAAAATAGGAGGAGTATATTTTTGGGAAAAAGGCACAATTATTTTTTTTGAAATTGTAAAATCTCAGATCAGGTTTTTTTTTTTTTTTTTACTAAAAGTTGATAAGGGAATAACGAAACTTGATAAGTAACTCACAACTCATTTTTTAGTAATGACTTGATTTATAATTTTACAATTTCAAAATTCTTTTTATGTTGTGTGTGTGTGTATTTTTTAAGGGTCAAATGAAAGCATACACTTTTTGACATGAAACACAATTTCACCCACACAAGCTCGTGCCCGTGAGAGGGGTCAGATGCCACTGACCAAAGGTCTTTGACATATTATTCAGTTTTTAATATAAGATATATTTATTTAATTTAATTAGATTAAGGAACTTGGTTGAGTTAGTTAATATGACATGTATTTTCTAAAACACCTTAGTCATCTTCTTTAATTCACTTCTTTAGTTCTTCCATCTCCTCCTTGATTATTATTAAGGAAACATCAATAGGGGTAAATTAGAAAAAGATTGATAAATATGAAAATTATATCTTACATTTAAAACCAAGATCAACTCTTTAAATATATTTTATATTAGAGACAATAGGAGTGTGTTGTTTTACAAATCTCCAAATGACAAATTTTAAAATAATCAATGCATACAAAAATTAAAAAAGTTTGAAATATGATATCAACAAAATGCCAGTTGAAGTGATAAGTGATATTATCACTGTAAAGATGTAAAGAAGAGAACACAAATTCAAGTTTGAAGAACCGTCTCAAATCTAAAGTACCAATGAAAGATTATTATTATTATTATTATTATTTTCAAAATTGAAAAGGTAAGCAAGTGCTTGAAATACAAAAAATAGGATTAACTCCTAATTAACACACAAAAACTTAGGGAGAGTGTCACTTGTCTTGTTGAAAAATACTACCTCCTAGGTTTAATTATAAATTTAGTTGACTTTTTTTTTGGAGAGATTAAGGAAGCTAAATAAGTTACTTAATCATTTTATATGTTGTATATTATTAAATTATATATTAGTTTATTAGTCAAACTAAATAGTTTGAAGAAGAAAATAAAAATAAAAATACTTTAAAGTAATTTAATTAGCTTCTTTAACCTCTCCAAAAAAATCAACTAACTTTTATAATTAGGATCAGAGGGAGATGAAGTACCAAAGTTGTTGCAGGTGAACTGTTGTAAACTTCATGAGCAAGATAATCAACACATCTCCACGGTCTCATCGCCATAAATCAAATCTCTAATATTTGTAATGATGGATCCAAATGGATTATCTAACTCACAATTCCTTTTTAGGAGATTAAAAGCATCCAGGAAAAATCAGTGTACATTAAATTATAATATGTAAATTAATAAGGAAAAATTATAATAAAGGACCTAAGGAAAATAATATTTATTAAGAAAGATCATAAAAATGGTAATTATTTTGAAGGACCAAAAATTTAAACATTAAAATAGAAAGACTAAATTGTCCTTAACCAGATTTATTATATTTTTTCTAATTAAATCAAAATCTGGAGTGGTTGATGGATAATTATTTTGAAGGACCAGAAATTAAAACATTAAAATAGAAAGACTAAATTGTCCTAACCAGATTTATTATATTCTCTCTAATTAAATCAGAATGGTTGATGGATAATGACAAATAGAGACAAATCAAAATCTATCAAGTTAGCGATTTTGGTGCAGTAGAGACATTAACTTAGCAGATTCTAATTTGTCTCTATTTGTCATTATCCATCAATCACTCAGATTCTGATTTAATTAGAGAGGATATAGGAAATTTAACTACGGACAATTTAGTCTTTCTATTTTAATGTTTAAATTTTTAGTCCTTTAAAATAATTATCATTTTTGTGGTCCTTCTTAATAAATATTTACTTTCCTTAGGTCTTTTATTATAATTTTTCCAATTAATAATGAAAAGGTAAAGAATGAAGAGGGATTGAGTAAGCATTAGCCTTGCTTCTTCCCAATCCTCTCCATGTCCCCAACATCAGCTACCTCAAGCTCTACTGCCATTTCAAATTATAATATGCTTCTTGTTAAATTAATAGTTTAAAGTTTAATTTGAGTTGATGGGAAAAAATAGTCAATACATAGCTGAAAAAGAGTAAAACTATTAACATTTCCTCTAGTTTTTAATATAAAAGATGGTTAATTAATTTGGATAGATAAAAAAATAAAAATAAATAGTTAATTATAATAAATGTGATTTGATATTTCTGAAATGTTCACCGTGTAACATGAGATTTTATATTACTCTTTGATCATTTATTGTAAAATATATTTATCTAATTTAGCAAGATTAATAAAGCTAAATAAATACCGGAGGAGTAGTTTATAAGTTAAATAAATTAGCTTTAGAGAAAAATGACAAATATGAAAAAATAAAATGGATTAGAATCTTATTTTTTGAACTAAATCAAACCCTTTAATTAGTTTTTACATTAGGCATCCGAGGTAGCCGTAGCTATTACTCCCTCCGCTCCTTTATATAGAAGATGTTATGTACTATTAAATTATATATCATTTTTATTTATAAGTTAAACAAATTATTTTGGACTAAAATGATATTTGACTTTATTAATTTTTATAAAAAAATCAACTGAATTTTATATTAAGAAGATAATACTAAGGACGGAGCTTGCATACAAGGGAACAGAGCATCAAAGCTTATACTGCCGTTTTTTTATATTGCGGAGTTTTCTAATTTTCACTTCTCAACTCTTAACATATTGAAATTGAAATACAAGTAAAAAATTTATAGGAAAAATTAGGCATTAGATTCCTAAAATTTTAACTCAGCTAAAATTCCATTCTTGAACTTTTAATTACTCAAAAGAACTCAATCTTTGTAATTTTAACCGGGCTAAAACTTAAGTCCTATAGCTTTAACATTTGAAAATATTAGTATATATGTTTTTTTTTTTTTAAAAAAATAAAACTATAAAGACTAAAATTATTTCTTGAAGCCTGAGTAAGGACAAACGTCTTAAATAGCTAAAATTATAAAAATGAGTTGTACCTATTTAAAGTTAAGAAATTGATTATCCAATAATTAGTACTAGTATATCTTTTTTCTATATAATATTACACAGCCTAAGAAATGAACAATATTTTATAGCTTGCAAATAATATGATTTCTCAAAAAATTTATATTGACATTGACGAGTCAAGAGTTTTTTATTTACACACCAAGGGATGAAGTCACAAATAAATAGGCTAAAAATTTCTGACGATACATTCGAAAGCAGAGGTTATGACATAAAAAATGAAGGGTAGGAAGAAGAAAATTGAAGACAGAATTTAGGAGCACAGCCTCATTCTCTTGTGGATGTTATTCACAGGAATTGGTAACCAAAAGGAAAACATGCATATGATCGATCAATTCTCACCTACCTTCACTAATAATATGACGAACGATTGGTTTAGAAGCATCTCCAGATGAATGGTTTGCAACACTAACAGTGCTGGTACTTGTGGATGAGTTATATTGGCTTGTCTCTGATCCCCTTGTGGCCAAGCCAGTCATGAAGCTGCTTACATCATCAAATTTCCAGTCTGTCAAGTATCCAGGCTGTTAGGACATATAAAGGCTTGGGTTGTATAGAGGTTGGGGTTGTATAGAGGTTGGGGTTGTATAGAGGCTAGGGATGTATAGAGGCTAGGGACGTATAGAGGCTGAAACTATTTTGTGTATATATATATGTATAATCTGCTATGTATGAAATATACAAGTTAAGTAATTACTTCAACATGGCATCGAGCATCGGGTTCGCTGAAATATTTTTCCGGAATCTTGGTTCCATTTCGCGATCGAGAGAGAGAGAGAGCTAGTGTTAGGATTCGTGATTCACATATTTTCCGACCACGCGCCGCCCAACACACTCGAGGGTCCCGATCGGCGAGAACCCCACCCGCGGTCGTCCACCATTTCGCTGCGCGTGGATCGTCACGCGCCTCCCCGGAGGTTCGCGCCGTACGCGCGCCGCGCGTGAAGCACTTTGTTCCGGTGAGTTTTTTCGCCATCGACATCGTTTTCGGGTCGACTTGCGATTCGGTTGGACCCGTGTAGTTGCGTTCTCATATCTTGTGATTCCAATTTCGCTCGTTCCCGCGTACGTGTTCTCTCTGCTGCGTTCGCCTTCTTGGCATTTCAGTACGTTATTTGGTTCTTGTCTCGTGTTTGGAGTATTCTTTTGGTCCTTCTCGTGGCCTTTCTCGTTATTGTCTACGCATATTGGTGTTGCCGCCGGGATTATTGGCGGTTCTTCCGCCTTAAAGTTGCCTCTAGAAGGTGGTGTGTTGCTTTGCTAGTTTCTTTCGTCTGTTTTCTTTGTTCTCTTTGCAATTGTTTGGCTTGTGTGACTCTATTTATCTCTTATGGCCGACACTAAATCAAGTATCACGACCGAGATGGTTCTGTTTCTAACAAAATCACCGATCACAAGTTGAATTGGACAAATTATTCGGATTGGATTAAAACCGTTCGCATGTATCTACTTAGTATTGAGAAAGAGGACCATTTAATCGAGGCTCCTCCTACAACCGATTCGAAGAAGGCATGGGCTCGTGCCGATGCCCGACTATTCTTACAAATTCAAAATTCTATCGATGGTGACCTTCTTCCTTCGGTTAGTCATTGCAATCGTTAAAGAACTTATCGACTATCCGGAGTTCTTATACTCCGGGAAAGGGAACATTACTCGCCTACATGAAGTTTGTAAAGGTTTCTATCGAGCTGATCAACAGGGTCGCCCCTTGAAGAATTTCTTCATGGAATTTAAGCAAATGTATGAGGAGATGCGGCGGTTAATGCCACCAACGACTGATCTTCAAGTGCAGGTGGATAACATGGAGAAACCGGCAATTATGAGTTTTCTTCTTCGCTCTCGATCCATCTTATGAGACAGTTCGGTCTCAGATATTATCTAGTTCTGAGCTTCCCTCACTTCAGGATGTGTATTCTCGCGTGTTGCGTGCCGACAGTATTGCTCATCCAGCTTCTAATCCTAATACTAGTGCCTTGGCTGGGCGTGCTTCGACTCATGTTTTTTCACGACCAAATTCCACAGTGGGTAATACACCGAGGCCAGCTAACAATTCTCCTAATTCTGGTGCTAATGGGATTGTCTCGCTATTCGTAAGGAACCGGTCATACGAAGCGCTATTGTCGTAAGTTGCAACAAAAACAAAGAACGCGGTGGGTCCGCTCATATGACCCAATCATCCGATGTTTCGATCATACTTCCTCCGCCTCCACCGCACTTGCTACGGGTAACTCGATTCATGTCTTGCTACTTCTTCCTCGAAGTGGATCATCGACTCGGGCTACCGATCATATGACAGTAACTATCATTTGTTCTCTTCATATGCATCTTATGCCAACCCTCTTCAATCACCATTGCCAATGGTTCTTACTCCGTGTCCTTGGCTGTATCGTTGTTCAACCGACCCCGTCTATTTCCTTATCATCCGTTCTTAATGTTCCCGACCTTGCTTTTAACCTTTTATCGCCTAGCAAACTTACTCGTCAGTTAAACTGTTTTATCTCACTTTTTCCTGACCATTGTTTGATTCAGGATCTTACGACGGTGCGATTATTGGTAAGGGGTATGAATCGCGCGGCCATTACTTTCTTCATGATCGGGTGCCGCGTTCCGTTGCTTGCTCGGTGGTTCCTCCTTGTTTGACATTCACTGTCGGCTAGGTCATGTGTCCTTGTCATCTTTAAAGAGGTTGTATCCTCAGTTTCATCATATGTCTTCTTTAGAATGTGAGTCGTGTCAGTTTGCGAAACATCACCGTGTTCCTCTAGCACCTCGTGTCAATAAACGGGCTGCGTCCCCTTTTGATTTAGTCCATTCAGATATTTGGGGTCCGTGTCATGTTACGTCCAAGTCTGGTTTTAGGTATTTTGTTACTTTTGTTGATGACTTTTCTCGCACCACTTGGCTTTATTTAATGAAAAATCGTTCCGAATTGTTTTCTCATTTTTGTCATTTCGTCTTTGAAATCAAAACTCAATTTGGTGTCTCTGTCAAAAACTTGCGCGGCGATAATGCAAAAGAATATTATTCTCGCCCAATTTCAAACCTATATGCTCCGATGGCATGATTCATCAATCCTCGTGTGCGATACACACCGCTCAAAATGGTGTTGCCGAAAGAAAAAATCGGCACTTATTAGAAGTAGCCCGAGCTCTAATGTTTCACATGAAAGTTCCTAAACCTTTCTGGGCAGATGCAGTATCCACTGCATGTTTTCTTATTAATCGCATGCCCTCTCATGTTCTTAGTGGGGCCACCCCCTACATAACTTTGTTCCCTTCTAACCCTTTGTTTCCTATTGACCCAAAAAATCTTCGGTTGTGTTTGTTTTGTTCGTGATATTCGTCCCAGTGTCACCAAACTTGATCCTAAGTCCCTTAAATGTGTCTTCCTTGGGTATTCTAGGGTTCAAAAGGGTTATCGGTGCTACTCTCCTACTCTTCGGCGTTATCTAGTCTCTACTGATGTCACCTTCCATGAGTCAACACCGTTCTTTCCGTCTCTCGATATCTCTGTATTTCCAGATGTCTCTGTATCTCCTAATGCTTCATCCCCGTCCACCATTGACAGTCTTCCTGATGTATTAGTTTATGAGACTCAGTTACCACCAGTGCAGCCGAGTGACCCGGCACCTGCTAAACCACCCATCTATCATGTTTATCAGAAACGTCCGAAGATAAGTAATGGCGTCGATACAGTTCCCGACCCACCAGTGTCTGCTTCGACGTCTGATCCAGAATTAGCTCTCTCTGCTCCTGTTCCTGAACCTGCCACAGTGCCTCCTTCCCCTGTCACTTCTATTGACTTGCCCATTGCTCTTCGTAAAGGTCAGCGTTCTTGTACCTATCCTATTTCTTCTTTTGTTTCCTATAACCATCTTTCTCCTTCATCTTGTTCTTTCATAGCCTCCCTAGATTCTCTCACCATTCCCACAAAACTCCACCATGCCTTGGCCCATCCTGGTTGGTGTGCTGCTATGAAAGAAGAAATGATGGCTCTAGATAAGGCTGGTACCTGGACTCTTGTTGATTTGCCTCCTAGAAAAAAGGCCATTGGGTGCAAGTGGGTGTTCACGGTAAAAACAAAAGTCGATGGTACTTTGGAACGATTGAAGGCTCGATTGGTTGCCAAGGGCTATGCTCAGACCTATGGTATTGACTATTCCGAAACATTTTCTCCTGTGGCTAAACTGTCCTCTGTTCGACTCTTTATATCTATGGCCGCCACTTATGGTTGGGATCTTCATCAGTTGGACGTTAAAAATGCTTTCTTAAATGGTGATCTTTTGGAGGAAGTTTACATGGAGCAACCACCTGGCTTTGTTGCTCAGGGGGAGTGTGGGAAGGTATGCCTTCTTGGGAAGTCGCTATATGGTTTGAAGCAAAGTCCTCGTGCTTGGTTTGACAGTTTAGCACGGTAGTTAAGAAGTTTGGAATGAATCAAAGCAAGTGTGATCACTCAGTATTTTATCAGTTGACGGATGCTGGCATAATTCTGCTTGTGGTATATGTTGATGACATTGTTATTACAGGAAGCGATGTTTCGGGCATCTCATTACTTAAAACCTTCCTTAATTCTAATTTTCAAACAAAGGATTTGGGCCCATTAAGATACTTTCTTGGGATAGAAGTTATGAGAAATAAGAAAGGCATCCTTCTGACACAGAGGAAATATGTACTTGATTTATTAAAAGAAGCTGGGAAACTCGGAGAGCAAAGACCAAGTACCTCTCCCATGATTCCTAATCCTTTCTTGGATATTGATGATAGCATTCCATTTGATGAGCTACCTGAAGATGTGAGGAAGAAAGTTGATCCCGAGAAGATTAAGCCATTTGCTTATCCTGAAAGATACCGTAGATTGATTGGAAAGTTGAACTATCTCACGGTGACTCGCCACGATGTGACCTTTCCGGTTAGTGTGCTTAGTCAATTCATGACCGCACCAACCGTTGCTCGTGGGAAGCTTTGGAGCATGTCTTATATTACTTGAAGGGCTCACTTTGGTCGTGGTATACTTTATACGAATCATGGCCACAATAAGATTGAGTGTTTTTGTGATGCAGATCATCTTTGGATCAAAGGCTACGGAAGATCCACCACAGGATATTGTGTGTTTGTGGGTGGAAATTTGGTATCGTGGAAGAGTAAGAAGCAAACTGTGGTTTCTAAGTCAAGTGCAGAAGCTGAGTATAGAGCCATGTCTCAATCAGTACAGGAAATTGTGTGGATTCACCAGTTAATGAAGGAGGTTGGTCTTGTCACGTCATTACCTGCAAAGTTGTGGTGTGATAATAAAGCCGCTTTGCACATAGCCTCCAATTTCGTGTTTCATGAACGCACAAAGCATATTGAAATCGATTGTCATTTTGTGCGTGATAAAATCAAGGAAAACTTCATTTCCACCGGATATGTGTGGTCCAGCGACCAATTGGGTGATCTACTGACCAAAGCCCTAAATGGAACTCGGATTGATTATCTTTGTAACAAGTTGGGCATGATTAACATCTATGCTCCAACTTGAGGGGGAGTGTTAGGACATATAAAGGCTTGGGTTGTATAGAGGTTGGGGTTGTATAGAGGTTGGGGTTGTATAGAGGCTAGGGATGTATAGAGGCTAGGGACGTATAGAGGCTGAAACTATTTTGTGTATATATATATGTATAATCTGCTATGTATGAAATATACAAGTTAAGTAATTACTTCAACACAGGCTTTGAAGTTACACTGCTCACTTCGATATCTCCAGAAAGCATTGCCACCACACGGGACATCGCTGGCCTTAACGATGGTGATGATTGAGTGCACAGAAGAGATATCCCTACAATCCTTTTTACTTCTTCCTCGTTGAAACCTTTTGATAGTCTAGGATCTAGCAGTTCAAGTATAGAGTTGTTTTCATGCAGTTGCCAAGCCTGTCCACCCAGAAATAATTAAAACCAGTTAAGCCAACTCCCAGAAATCATTGGAACATGAAAGAAGAATGCGTTTTTCTTTTAAGCTGTTGAGTTTTTTTTATTATAACTCTTTGGGCCAGCCGGGTCCGACGCTTTTTCTGGATCCTATTACTAAGTATCTAAGTAATCGACTAATCCGGATCGAGGCTTTGCGATCAGGATGCCTCTCTCCAAGGGGTTTTTTTGAACAAAGGTGGAAATTAAACTCAGTTCGCCCACTTTGTAGTTTAGCACGAAACACCATTGGGTAAGGATAGGAGAGTGAGTTTTCATAAAATGGAAAGCTGAGAATGAAATGATGTCATGACTCATCAGCACTATGAGCCTGGAGATTGGACAAGATTCTATGTTCTGTGCCACTGCTTAAAGAATATGGGATGAAGTGAATGGAAAGGTAATTTGACAAAAAGAATGCTTCAAAACTCTTACAGACAAAAGGGATTTTGTCTAAGAATTGAGTATGAAAACCGAAAATGCATCCCAACATTTTGTCTAGGAATTGAGTATGAAAACTGAAAATGCATCCCAACAATGAGAGGAAACAGAGAGGTAGTACATACCCATTCTAGAAGATACATCTTCTCTCCTTCCAGGCTTGAATCAGAGTTTGGCCTCCCACTAACTATCTCTAAGGCCAAAACGCCAAAGGAAAACACATCTGCTTTCTCTGTAAGGTGCCCACGCATGGCATACTCCGGAGCAAGATATCCACTATTTAGAGTTTATCAAAACAGAAATATGCAAGTGTTAGCATAAACAAATAAATCATGCATAAAATCTATCTAACCTAAAGGAACAAGTAAATCAAGTCTTGATGACTTACATTGTCCCCGCCACACGGGTGCTTATATGGGTCTTTTTATCATCGTATAACTTGGCCAAACCAAAATCTGATATTTTAGGGGTAAGCTCATGATCAAGCAAAATATTACTAGCCTTTACATCACGGTGCACAATACGGAGCCGAGACTCCTCATGAAGATAAGCTAAACCTCTAGCCACACCCATGCAGATATCATAGCGTGTGGGCCAGTTGAGAGCTAAACAATTTCCTGCAGCATGCAAGTAACAAGCATACTAAAAATAATAAACATGAACAAAAAGTAAAGGCAGATAAGCACTGAGACATACACAGGCACGTGAACAAACACAAGAAGTAGAAAAGCTAACACAATCATGACATCATACCAAATAATGCTTGATCAAGACTCTTGTTTTCTAGATACTCATAGACAAGAAGTCTTTTATTTCCTTCAAGGCAACATCCGTATAATTTGACAAGATTGCGATGTTGCACAGCAGATATTGTTGCAATCTCAGCTATGAACTGGCTCTTTCCTTGATGAGATCCTACAGATAATTGTTTTGCAGCAACTACTCTTCCATCATTAAGTGTTCCCTGATATAAAAAGGGGAAGTGGTTATTTGATTAAATAAGGGCTCATCCTGTCTTCTTATACCATAAATAAAAACTTTTATCTTCAGCATAATAAAGCCCTAAAATTATACAACCCTATAAATCCCATCAGTAGCGTAGATAATGAAGAGGCATACTACATGCAATGCATTGTCATCCCAAATCCCATTATAGAATATTCACCTTATAAACAGGTCCAAAACCTCCCTCTCCCAGTTTGTTGTCAGGATTGAAGTCACCTGTAGCATTCTTTAACTCAGAATAGCTGAAAGTGAATGTCTTTGTATCAATACCTAAAAGCTCTGCAGATTAAACATGAACAAGGTTATGAACCGAAAGAGAAACTGATAGGGTTTAATCTGTTGCTGTCCATGTTTTTCTAATAAATTTCGGTAGAAAAACTTGCACTACATCCTACTTTGCCACAAGTTAAGATATAAAAGAAATAAGGTAACAGAAACTCCATGTTTAGATTTTCAAGTTGAACTGAACTCATGTTTAATTTAATCTTTCGGTAATGTTTAGGTGCAAAACCCACAAAATGATAGAAAAAGGCTTTGATGGAACAGGCAAGTGTCCGGTCATTGAGGACAAAACACAAATTGAGGACAAAACACAAATTAAGGCATGTCCCATCAGTTAATGAATTGCAGCATGAACAATCACTGACTACAATCTGAGATAATATTGAATAGAAAGTACGATTACAATTTAGATAGTCAGGTATATACAGCAGCCTTTTTACCTTCTTCACCATCTCCATGACGCTTTCTTCTCTGGATGATACAGAAAACCACAACAGATAGAAAGCTTACAACTCCAACACCAACAACAATTCCCACAATCAAACCGGTTCTGTTCTTTGAACTGCCTGGAAGTTTGTTACTGACTTTGGGAATGAAATCTATTCATAAGATAAGTAGACCATATCAAGGTCATACATCACCATTTTTTATTTAGATAAATCAATACTTGAACTTCTACACTGCTGACTATTTTGTTAAGTTTTACCTGGGATAGCGCTGATTGCTGAAATCAGAGGACCATAAGTACCTTGAGCTGGAATACAGCAGGTCCCTTTTCCAGCCCAAAAGAGATGGATCTCAAGAAAGTTTTCTGACACACTAACCTGAAAATCCCTTCGGACAGCTCTAAAAGAGGCACCCCCAGCTTCCCTTTTTATGTCAAAATCCTTCCAAACACGATTCCCCTGGAATGGGACAAAAGAAAATGAAACAAATGAAGAAGGAGGCATAAATAAGGGGAAAAAGGAAAAGGCAGGGATTTCAAATAGCAAAAACCAGCAAGATTCCTCTAAAATTAAAAGATACGATACATTAATTTCCACAAAAAAAGAAGATAAAAATACATTAATGATAAACCAAGGGTCTAAGGTTCCAATGAGGCTCAATAATTCATGTATGTAGTGGCTTTGGAACAAAAAATGCCATGCATCATGACAAGGACCATTTCAATGCAAAAACTTAAGCTGTTTTAGAATGCCCCTGATATCTCTTAGACATTTTCTTTCTTAGATTTATGGTGTGTTGGTTAAGGGAAACTTTAAGTGAAACCTAACTTTTGTAATTGCATGTTTGAATATTATAGACATGGACAGACAAAATGAATAAGGTTAGATTTCTGTACTTCTTATTGTAGATTTGCTCAACCTCCTTCAAATGTTATTCAAGAACATATGCTTTTTATATATTATAATAGATTGTCATTCATTCCAAAAGTTCAAGACAAGAGAAGAGCAGTCCAATTATGTGTATCCAACAAATACTGTTAATGTAGGAATAGTTTTAGCGCAAGAGTTAGGTTAAAACCAGTCAGCTAATGATTAGTGGGCTGGACTTGCGCTGCATATACTAATCCTTCTACTTGACCTTAACTATAAATAGACAGATGGGGCGCTTCTCAGAGAAAGCTAGTGAATCCCATTTAGATAATTACGTTGTAACATCTAGCATTGCTTTTAGATAAAATCATATGCACCTGGATATATATATCAAAGACCCGTCTGCCAAGACTTTTCCACGTAGTAGTAGTATCTAGAATAGATGTTTCTGCGAAAAAGAGGGAAATGTTATAATTCCCATTTTCCAGCCCCAGGCCATAATATCTTAACGAAGATGCCGATAGCCGTGCTGTCTGGAAGAGCTCTGGGTTCACAGTACCAGTGAACTGATTGGATACAAAACTTTTGTATAAAGGATCATTTGACCCAGTAAATAACCCAACATTGCTCATTGCCCATCTTCTTGTATCAGTAACAAAATAAGTTGCAGGACCAAGTGTCTCATTATCTGTGTCATAAGTAATTCTTTCTGTTGTTGTAATTGGAGGACCGCCACACTTGATTGCAAAGTTATAATCTGAATAGAAACATCAAGGAGGGCTATTTCAATGAAGAAATAAAATAATTAGCTTGACCTAATAGACTTCAGATAGAGTTTGAAGTTTTCTTGCATGTATTACAGACGAGAAGAAGACTTTCATCCGTCAATGAAGTCTAACAGTTGTGATGCTGAATTGGCATCTCATAAATAAAATTTAGTCAACCAGTGATGTGGAAAAATATTTGTCATCATTCAATGCATACAATGTATCAAATATAATGCATTCCCCGAAGTCCTACTCGCATAATATTGGTCCAAACTTGAAAGCGAGTTTGCAATTTGGATAATGGAAGACTCGAAAAAGATGCAAGCAGAGGTTTCATGTCAATTAAAGAAAAGTAAACAATTTAGAAGTTTGCCTTATTGGGTGAAAATGTCTTGGTCTACAGTTGATTATTCTTCCATTTAGATTTTTTAATATTAACTAGATACGTTTTACTTGAGAATGCGCAAAATATGAGAAATGAGAAGCACTATTTATAATTTATGAATAGTATATTTTGCAATAGATTTTATGGTTGATATTGATATATTGAAGCCAGCAATGGCAAACTAGAGCTAAAAGAAGTGCTTACATATTCCATCACCACGAAAACAAGGAAAATTTTGCTGCAAACAATCGAGTCCAGAAGGAAGGCCACTGCAAGACGAAAGAACATTTATTTAAATATGTACATATTAAGGAATTAACTTTAAATTTGTTCGATGAAAAGAAGCTCTTTAAGGCCCCCTTTAGCATGATAAGGAAATGGTGACTGAAAGTAATATTTCTTGTGCCGTCAATTAGTTTTTTGTCATCATTACTCAACAATGTCTATTCTTTGGCATAAAAAATATTTCAATCCTCTTTTATTACTTCTTAAAGTAGGGGGGTGTAAGAGTAATTTTTTATCCGCAATTTTTTTTTTCCTTCTATATTCTTTTTCATTATATGTACCTAAGAAGCCCCAATTAAAACATTTTTGGTAGTACCCATCTAAGGTAAGTAAATAAATTTTCCAGGTAGCAGGAAAAAATGGAGGGCGTTAAATTCGTAAAGAAATTTCATTTTAGAGGCTTGTACTTCTTATCACCAAAACTGAAAATATATAATAAACCTCTTAAATTGCCTCTTGATCTCCAAATGTTTGTCAAGAGCCAGTTCATCCTAAAAGTTTAAACTTTGAGTAGATGTCCTAGGAATTATCACATCCCCTAACATGATGGCCCTTGGGTAAACATGTATGAAGCAAAAGGCCACCATACCTTGTGCTAAAATTATTTGAATAAAAAATGGAGGTAGCAAGGGTTCTGGCTTTGAGTCATAAAGCCCAATAATAGCACTGATAATATCTCTAACCAATTTTATATATACACAACCAGGATTGAGTAATAGCAAAATCATGGCTTTGAGTCATAGGGTTCTGGCTTTATGTTTGAAGAATATATGTTTCAGATGGCAAAGAAGCTTGTCAAAATCTTCAAAAATAACATACGACCGACCTATTACAGTATTACTTTTGATTCACAATAACCAATAAAAGGACATAAATGAGATCAAGAGGCACATTATTGTGCATAAAGAAAAATGATATCCAGTAAGTTTCAACTGGCCAAATGTGCATGTGCGTGTCATCATTAAATAAAAGGCATAAGAGTCACCTGCTATTTGAACCATCTATTGTTAGGTTGTTGGCAACCAAATTTCTGTATGCCAGACAGCGCAAAAATTGCTGTGTTAGTTTCGCCATAACATATAAGCAAGAAAATCTTTAAAATTATATTAATTTATACAACATAGAAAGAGCTTAATCCTCACTCCGGTTTACTATCTAATTTTTCAACAATGACATGAAAGCATCAACTGAACTTTAATTTGCTTTAACGGTGATAATAAGACATGAAGATTTTAGTATGTTGGGAAAAATTATGGAGAGTGCAAATACCAAAGATATTACATGATATTAGATTACTGACCCAAACTGGATTTTTACTTTAGCATTACATCTTTCAAATTGTAAATATAATCCACATAATACGCAATACATTTCATCTCACACATTGATAATGTAAAATTATGTGCACATGCACATATTAAAAGTCACACAGTATAGTGACTTTCTTTTCCTCTATTTTTACCATGCCATATTGCCTTTGTGTACCATTATTTTCCCATAATTTTGTGCACCACTAAAGTCAACAAAATGTGGGTCTTTTCTTTTGCTTTATTTAAAGTCACAAGAGATAGACCTATTGTCTCCCCCCTCTATATCTCTCAATTTTCTTCTATAAATAAAATACTCTTGTGGTCCTGAATGTAGGACCTAGTTTGTAGTACAATTTTTGCACTGGTTATTGCACTACAAACTAGATTCTACATTTAGGACCGGAGGTAGTATAAGCTTTTAACAAAGAAATATACTAAAGGGGTGGTCTAGTGCACAAGGCTCCCACCAAATAAAGTTCGGGAAGAGACAAAAGCACGCAGCCTTACCCCCACAAGCGAAGAAGCTATTTTCAGGATTTAAACCCATGACCTCCAGGTCGAATAAAAACAACCTTTACTATTGCTTTGAGGCTCACCTTCTTAGCTTGCGAGGATAAGGCATATTTTAACGAATAAGCTTTTAACAAATAAATATACTATATCTATAGTAATTTGTGCATAAATAATTTCATATTTTAAGTTGAAAAGAGTCAATGGCCTTGTGGCCATAAGCTCCCCTGTAACCTCAAGACTTTAGTGCCTGCCCCTTTAATTCTAAAGAAAAAAATTGAAAAGAGGGCCTGCCAGTTGAAGACTTAAAGTGAAGCAAGGAACTTTAGAAACTACCAAAAAATGAAATAAAAAAGTGGTGGAAAAAGAATAAATAATAACAATACAAGTTACTTACAGTTGTAAATTTTGTTGGTTTACCCAAGAGGGGAGGCTCCCTGATAGATTGTTGTAGGACAAATCTCTGTAAGCATTCATTCAAGTTGTTGAAATAAATACCATATAGATGATGGACAATACATTGAAGAATTAAGCCTTTAATTACAATTAGTGCAGTATCAGTAGCATAAGTTTAAAATTGACATGATTTCACCAACTTCTATGTTCACAAGCACCATGGTGACGAACTTGTAGATCTAATCTTATAGATACATGGATACAGAATTAGCATTTTAGAATGTAGGTGCCTGAGAAGATAGTAAGCCACCCTCTTAGGTTTGTTAAGAACATATGATAATATTAATACAGCTGCGCAGAACATTTAAATAATATAATATTCCATTATTAGTGCACTACAATGCTATAGAGTCCAAATATGTCAAGAATACTCACATAGTGAGAAGAGTCGGGCTTCTCTGAGTAGGGATTGTACCACTGAGTTTGTTATTTCCAAGAAACCTGAAATTGGAGAAAAAAAATCATGCTTTAATCCAATCATGAAAGCGTGTCAGGAAATCCATAATTCAATTAGTTAGGCACAGCATATGTATTACAAGTGTGTAAGTGAACTCAGATTGAAAAGTGATCCCGGAATCTGTCCTGTGATGTTATTGAAGCTCAGATCCCTGCAAGAACCAGTATATATAATCATCTGGATTTGGAACACAAACAGAACTCAGGACCAAGATCTTTTCCCCCATTGAAAATAACATGTGTATGAAAGATATGATGGATACTTGACTCCAACCATTTTCTACACATAGAGAACATAATGTTGACGAGAATAAAAGAGAAATGGGTTATGGAAAATTAGTGAAGAGTCCATATGTACTAGCAAGTTCATCCAGAGCCACTTGGCAGTTGCCAGTGGCAAAGACATTAAGTTCTAATCACAAGTCACTCAGCTTGATGAACATTTCAATTTGAACGAATTAGTATTAAGGGTTGTCCTATAGTTAAGCAGCATAACTATTGTCCAAAAACTAAACTAATTATTCAGGTTCGGGAAATCCAATAGAAACGGATGACTGATTTGCTTTTTTTTTTTCTGGGAAACAAGTTGAAGAAAAATTACAATATGTGCTTTTGTTCTGGTCATTATAACATTATTGCCATATGCCATTATTTGAGACCATGGCTACATACCAGCCACTAGAATCCCATGAAACAAGAGCATTAAGAGGAATAAATTTTCATGAAAAAGCAACATGATTATGAAACCAAGAAATAAAGTAATAGGTTGCATGACTGGATCCCTTGACTACTATTTATTAGCACATATCTCCACCACAAATCAAGATATATGGATAGTTTTACATATCTGAAGAATTAAATTAACAGAGGATACTCACAGCTGGGTCAAATTTAGAAATTCACCGATATTGGATGGAATTGAATCAGAAATATTGTTATTTCTCAGTACTCTGCAAGATTTTAACTAAACGTTATGATAAATTCTAGAAAGAAAAAGAAAATAAACAGAAATAGATCTATGTAGCAGGCAGACTATGAATTGTTAGGGGAGCCATTGACTTCCAACTTACAAGACAGTCAAAGACTTCATGTTCCTTATAAATGCCAGTGAGGAGCTCGCATTGGATATTTCACTTATTCTCCTGCATTAGAATTATAATTAGCTCCTAAGAATCTGTAGAAATTCATGCAAGTAAACAGTGATGGCACTTACAACTCTGAAAGAGAAATCAGATTGCTCAATGATGATGGTATTGGGCCTTCAAAAGAATTACCCTGAAACCTCCTGTCAAAAATACAGCAAATCTATTCAGTGAGCATAAACTTCTGAAAAACAGTATGCAAAGTATGAAATAAGTATTTATATTTCACATCTGAAAGATTTTTTTTTCACATAAGCTTTTATAAGAAAAGATTTAAGTACTTCTTATAAATAGGAAAGGGATTCATTGATGAGAAAAGAAATCAATCCAATAACACAAACAATCATAGCAAAACCATATTTTAACTAAAGAATTGTTAGCTTAGAACCGCTTTCCAGCTCCTTTATAAACCCACTAGGGGAAAAGCCTGAAATTAATCACAAGGGGACTGTAAACGAATTATTGCCAAAGATGAGATTGTGGATGCTTCAGATTAAAGCTTATCAAGTTTTATCTAACCGAAGTCATTATACTCCTTGAAATGACACCCACAGTTAAAGGACTTCATGCAGATTAGCTGGATAAACTCAATGCTCGTAAACATAGAACAGTCTATTCAGACATTTCCCATGCCACATCAGAATGTTTAAAGAGATTTAATGTCGTAATTTCAAAGGGGGTGAAACAGTATTGGTACTATTGTCTTACAACTCCTTAAGCTTAGACCAATTTCCTATGAAGTCAGGTATCCTGCCCGTGAGTTCCATGTCTGAAGCCCATCTGGACAAAGAGGAAATTTTTTGAAGTTATTTCATTTTTAATATTATCATTATCACATAACAGACAAGAAAAGGTAACAATTTCTTACACATTCAACAGGTTTTTGAGATTAGCAAAAGTGGGAGGAATCTGGCCACTAAGTCCCGAACTATCTAAGTAGCTGCATAAAATTTTCATTGAAATTTATATCATTTGCTTATCACACAAAAATCAATAAATTGACATAATCCAGAACAAAGCAAAGAATTGTAACTTTTTTTGGCATATAAGAAGCCTCACTAGACTGACGTGAAACAGGAATGTTGCCAAAAATAAATTGCCAATCCTACCATCAAATATATTTGAAATGTAGTATATAAATTCCAAACATGGGAACAAAGGATTCATTATTTTTTTATTAAAAATAATATGACAAATACATATTTGAGAGGCAAAATATAATGCAAGTTGTTCATGTCAATTAGTCTTACTATATAACCAAGAAGTCTCAAACATTAATTCTCTGATCATAAGTATTTCCAAAAAATACTAGTCAGCATGCAGCTAAATATATTCTATAGAATAATCAAACATAAATGAAAGTACGGAACAAATACATGTCATCTCAAAGATTAAAATTTATGGAGTTGAGACAATGTATTTCTTAAAAGCGCATCATTAGAAATAGAATCCCATACTTCCAATGTGGGACACTTTCAATTTGGTCATAACAAAAACTATAGATGCAGAGTGTAGTGGAGCTTACAGTTGTTCCAATTTCACGAGTTTCCCTAATTCAGACGGGATAGAACCAGAAAATTTGTTGGATCCAAGACCCCTGCAGAATATATGGAAAACAAAATCACTTCAGAATATATGAAAAAGCAAAAAGAGAGAAAAGAAGGAAAAAAGAAATTGCTTCAAGGGGAAGTGGATGACTTACAATACTATTAACTCGGTAAGATTTCCCAATTCCCTGGGAAGCTCCCCTGAGAAGGAATTGATGGCTAAGGCCCTAAGGAGGATAAATTTACAATAAAGTCAGTTCCTGACTATCTATCATAAGGTGCCACAAGCAAATCCAAATTCTCTCTATTAAGATGGAAAATTTTATTCATTCATTCTCCGTATTCAAATTCTCTAATTAATCGGCCTTACAAGTACTGCATGCGAGTTAGGTTTCCTATTGCTGGAGGTAGAGAACCCGTCAAGTAATTCTGGTCGAGTTTCCTGATTGCAATTTGAGAAAACTTTAGAATGCTGAGAAAGGCAGGAAAAATTAACTAGAACAAGAATTCATTGATTTAAAGAAAAAATAATCAAAACACTTTCTAGGATTTTTTTTTGGGCAAGAAATTTCAGTAAAACCCCGCTGGGAAATTTGAGGAGTTAAAAAGCATACAAATTGGTAAGGTGAGTCAGAGTCCATAGCTCTTCTGGGATTTCACCGACAACATCCAATGCATAAACCCTCCTGCCATAAAAAATGCCAGAAACAAGCGGGAATAGCGCCAGATCAAGATCAACAATACACATGTGTAACAGAACAAAATCAATAAATCAAGTTAAGAGAAGATAGAGACTATACAGTGCAGTAATGTGGCAAGTGCCATTGGAACACTCGCATTTGATAAATGGATTAAAGTCTTCGATCTTGGTAGTGCTGTCAATGGCTCGTCCGCTACATGGTTCCCCGCTTACATTCCATACATTTGCTAGTGCCGATATTCCCCATTTGTTGAAGATTGAATTCAAAGCTCTCGCTGCATAATAATAGTTCAAATTTTGAAGAAATTACATGAGACGCAATAATCAATAATATTTCCCACCTCGTTTTCACATATTAATCTAAACTGGGATTTTAACTTGATATTTCGGTAGATTCCTAATTCCTAAATGCTCGCTTGTGGGGTCTTATTACTGTCAATATTGTAATAAAAAATATAATATTTCAAAAAAAAAAAAGTTGCAAACCTGTCCAACTGATACCAAACTATAAAAAATGCTTGATGGCAAGAGTTTAAAATCAATATATATGTAATACCTCTCCTTAATAATATAACTTAGCATGATATATATAATTGATTTTGTTATTCAAAAATCAATATATTACTCATTTAAACAATCGATTACAAGGAGGAGCTTCAAATCCATGGCATTATATATAAAATATGAATCATATATCACTTAAATTGAAAATTAAGTTCAGGCACAAAGAGAAGGAAAAATCCAAGTTTATTCCTTGTTAATTTTTAACAAAATACAAAGAATGATCGTGCTTAAAAATTCTAGCTACCGGCATCTGCAGCAGTTATTTGTAGGTGTACGCATAATGCTTATTTTCCAGGAAAAAGCTTTCTATATATCCCATCCAGTGCACACACAGAGAGAGATAGAGAGAGAGAGAGAGAGACCTTCAGAAGGATCTGTTGTAGCGTTTTGAGCTTGTGATGATACAGAAACCAGGCTGCTGAAGAACACACAAAGAGCAAAAGCAATTGCAAAAGCCATGACTGGAGAAGACGACGACATGGAAGAAGGAGAAGGAGCCATATGAGTATGAAGTACTTGCTGATCGATTATGCATGCAACTGTAAAAGATGGCTTGTTCTGATTCAGAAGCTGAAGAAAGCTAAATAGGATTCAGATGGGAAAATGAATGGGACGCGACTTTGACGGATTTAATTTTCAGAATGATATTTTTCAGCGCCAACCTGATCAATCGAGCTCTACCATATATATTCAAAGACGTACGGCGATTTCGGTGTGGTTTAATTATATGAATTTAATTATCATTTGACTTTAACAAGATGGCTTAAATTAATTAATTAATTCATGGTGTTGTTGTTGGTCCCTAAAAAGTCCAAGTTGCCAAGTGGATCCTCCCTTGCATTGTCAACTTGTATGAAACTAAAATTTTATAATGTCTTTCATGATTTTATTATCTTTTTATTTAACAACTTTTCCTTTAATTATTATGAATAAATGCAATACTCCTACGATATATATATATATATATATATATTGGAAGGAAAGTACTATTGGTGGAAATTATATTGGCCCATCTCGGAGGCTCATCTATGACGGTGGGAAATTATAGTACTCCACTTGCTCCAATGATTTATCAAGTTGCTGCTTTCACAAATTCTTTATTTATTTATTATAATTAGTATATAATTTTTGAAATCATTGTTGACAAGCTACAATTATATATTAATAAAACCTACACTGTAACACTGCATTTCTTTATTCTCAATTCTATATAAATCATTATAAACTTATTACATTATACATAAATTCTCATTTATTATTATAAGTTTATGTGATGTGAGAAACATTTTGAGAATTGCTTCGAATACAGTCAGATATAACTATATATTAAAGGAAATGTTATTTGTTTTCGATAATTTTATTATTATTCTATTATTGTGAATGTGAATTATGTAAAGTTTGACGCAGAGAAATTAATTGATGATGATATGAAAGGTTTTTAGTGTTTATTCATTTCTACCTCCGATCCATAATTATAAGAGTTAGTTGACTTTTTTTTTGGAGAAATTAAGGTTTTAAATAAGTTACTTAATTATTTCATATGTTGTGTTTTTTTAGATTATATATTAGTTTATTACCAAACTATTTAGTTTGAAGAAAAAAATAAAAATACTCTAATCTAATTTAATTAAATTTTCCTTAATCTCTCCAAAAAAATCAACTAGCTCTTATAATTAGGACCGAAAGGAGTATTATTTAAGGAATAATGAAAAATGTAACCGAGTGAGACTGAGATGAGAGGGACCATATAAATTAAATTTACATGTCTTGAGACAAACGTCGCTAACTCGTAAACGTCAGTGGCGAGCGCGGACGTGTGCCATACAAAGTTGACAATTCAAATAAAATGGCCCAATTAATTTCAAGTTTCAACAACTTTCTTTAATCTCTGGCAAACACAAAAAGGCCACTTTATTAATCATATAACCTTATCTTTTTATTTTGATAGGATTGTAAAACGGAACCAGTTTTGATGCCTATCATACGCTTTACGCGTCATCGTATCTGGGACGATCGCATTTTTTTTTTTTAACTGCTGCTTTTTAAATAAAAAATCATTTTTTTGAAAAAAATGTTAGTTGATAGATTATCTTTATTTTGAATTTTCTCTACTCATTAAAATAATTTTTTTTAAAAAAAATAGAAAGTAAAAAAAAATAAGTTTTGGGATTTGTCAAATCTAATCTAAACAATAGTTGAGGAGCTCCCCTTGCCTATCCAAAAGCTGGATCCATCGTAAAACCTTATCTTCCTCGTATAAATGCCACAACAGTGCGTGCTTATGTCAGAGTGTCAGACTTGCATGATCATTGCTGAAAAAAAATAAAAAAATCCTCCCTCCTAATTATAAAACAAAATTTATAATGCAAATTGCTATACAAATTTTATGTCCTATATTTAAGACCAGAGATAATAATGCAATTAGATTTTTTGCCAGCATCAAGTAATATATTAGGCTAAACAATAGAATAACCAAAATAATTTTTATATTTTACTTTGGTCCATTGCTATATATTTTAGGAAAATTTCATTAAAATACCATTTGAATTTGTAAAACCCCTACAAGTCTCCCAAATTTGTAAAAATACTGAGAGGTACTAAGGACCTATGAAAGATATGTAAATTCGAGTGAAATTACCCTTTTACCCTTAGTTTTAAATAATTAAAAATAAAATATAATACCCTCATAAATTTGGCGCCCATCCGGTGGCCGGTCTCACCAATTCTCGAGAATGCGGAGGCCGGCCGCCCCCGCAAAGGCCACTGGAGGGCTGCCCGGCCGTCGGAGGGCCGCCACCGACGGCCGGCGGTGAGGGTATTTTATTTTATATATATATATATAAAACTAAGGCCAAAAAAGTAATTTCACCCAAATTTGCATATCCTCATGCGCCCCTTGCACCTCTCAATCTTTTTACAAATTCGAAGATTTCTGATAGTTTTGCAAATTCAAATGATATTTTAATTGAATTTTCCCATATATTTTTCATATAAAACAAATATAGTACTTTACTATTTACGCTATATGTATGTGAACGTTTTGCCCCCTTTGGAGTCAAAATATGAAAACTGAAAATAAATCACGTGCGTGCCTACTTGTTTTGAATTGATAATTATACTGATGCCCCGCCAAATGAGAACAGAACTATATAATTTATTCTTCAGTTATAAAAACATGAAAGTTTCAAAAATAGAAATGATACGCACGCATGTAATTATAACAAAACATAGGGGAATTGCTCACTACTAGAAACATGGGTTTTAAGACCGCCTCATTTAGTCATTTAGACCGTGATAGAGGATAAGGCCTAAAAAGCATGACCGGTGGCAGTTTCATAAATATAAAGAATTTTTTATACCAGTTCCTTTAATATAAGGTCTAAAAGCTATTATTTAAACCGGTTTCCCAACCAACCAGTCTAAATTTTTTTTAACACTGATTTTAAAAGCAACAGACTTTTAAAACGGGTTATATCAAGACCGGATTCAAAACCAATCTAAAAAGCGATTTTTTACTGGTCTAAAAGCTCTTTTTTTATAGTAATAGCTTATTATTCTTAGAAAACAATTATGCAAATTTTGAAAATATAACAAAATATCCTCAACACGTTTAACAGAACTGCCTGTTCAATGTTCTTCACAAAAGAAATAGAATTACATGTATGGATGTCTCTCTCTATCTCTCTATATATATCTTCGTGGGGAAATGTCTCATTTTAGTCATTAAAGTGTTTTATTTCAAAGTCAAACACAAGAAAAGCTTAGACAAGAAATCGGTAGAAAGTCTAAAGTTATTTAATTTTCTTTTAATTGCTTGTTGGTACAACAAACAAAGAACAAGTGACTACCTTCTTTTTTTCGGAATATAAAACATATTTATCTAATTTATTTATATTAAGAAAAATAATTAAGTTAATTAATATGATAAATATTTCTTAAAATACTATAGTCATCTTTCTTAATTCTCTCATTCTCCCTCTTCATTGATTATTGTTAAGAGAGTATTAGTGGGGATAAATTAGAAAAGAAATATAAATATGAAAGGCTAAAGTACACGTTTGGTCTTTTATATTTGCTTCAGATATCAATTTAGTCCCTTAAGTTTGTAAAGTATATGTTTAGTCCCTTAATATTAACACCGTTAGGATAGCTTAACGGAAAATACTAACTTAACAATTTTAAATGATGACTGTACAATTAAATGCTGACAAAACATGCTTACATGTTTTAATATGTTTATTTTTTAAAATAAAAATTGGGAGCTCAAATTCAATCTCTTTTTCTTGATGTAACTTTTCGATTTGGGTCTGTGATGTAATAGTCATATTCAATTTTCTGTGTTGAAGAAGGTGGAGAAGATCTATAGCATATGACAGAAACCTACAACTACAAATATTTAGGTTGGGTTTCTCTCCTAATTTTTTTTTCATTAAAAAATAAACATATTAAAACATGTAAGCATGTTTGATCAGCACTTAATTGCACAATCATCGCTTAAAATTGTTGAGTTAGTATTTTCCGTTAAACCAGCCTAACGGTGTTAATATTACGGGACTAAACGTACACTTTACAAACTTAAGGAATTAAATTGATACCTAAATCAAACATAAAGAATCAAACGTATATTTTATCCAATATGAAAATTTGTCTTATATTTAAAACCAAAATCAACTTCTCAAATACATTCAAATTCTTTCAGTTCTAGATAAAAGATAGAGTTGACTCTTTTAGATATTAAATAAATTATTTTAAAATATTTATATTTTTCATTTTTTTCTAAACTATTTTACCTAATATATACTACCTCCTCCGATCCTAATTATAGGACATATTTAACCGATTTTGGAGAGATTAAGGAGAGGAGTTAAATTAGTTAATTTTAGCCATTTTCCTAAAATGCCCTTATATAAATTTAAAATGACATAAGTAAAAGTAAATCAACAACTTCTTCCACATACTTCTCCAACCTAAATTTTTTCTTTTTACACGCTTTCTAATTAAAAAAATGGTTTTGCTATATATACATATATGTGCGTATATATATATGTATATTATACATACATATATTTATATATATTTGTATACACACACATATATTGACAAACACACAGAGATATACATATATGTACACACACATAGATATTCAAATATACATATATGTATAAACACACACAACATATATATATATGTAGACACACACACATATATTGACAAACACACACAAAGATATACATATATGTTCACATACATAGATACATAAATATACCTATATGTATAAATACACACATTGACAAACACACACAAAATATATATATATATATATATATATATGTACACACACATAGATACACAAATATACATATATGTATAAACACACACACATATATGTGTGTGTGTGTCTATATATATTTGTGTGTACACACACATATATCTGTGTGTGTGTGTAAATGAGTGTCTATATATATATATATATATATATATGTATTGAAAAATTAATATCAGTTGATTGATAAATAAATTAAAATACAACAATTTAAAAGTTTTACTTACTGTAAGAGTCTACCCATCAACATACATATACTCACCAAAAACCAAATACACTTGAGAGAATAAAATAGGGGTATTTTAGGAAGAAATTGACAAAAATTAAAATATTGTCTTATAATTAGGACCAAAACCAACTCTCAAATGTTGTCTTATAATTAGGACCGGAGGGAGTATAATTTAATAACTGACAACGAGTATGTTTTTTTTTTGGGGGTCAAAGACACCGTGTCTGCTGACAGAAGCATTCAACGCATGAGCCGCAAGGATGGAAGAGAATGAAAGGAGGTAAGGGCGTTTCCACCCATTGAAAGTTTCCATACGAGGCTAATGGCCGCATCTTTGGTTAAAGGCTCCATCCATATTGATTTTCAATATTCCTTCGGGTGGAGCTTGCCAGCCATCATTCTGATTCGTAATGCCTTGATCATCGTCTGCTGACTCAAAAAATTTATTAACATCCCAATATTCACAAGAAAACTTCCTGCCTAACTCAATAACCCGTCAGGGATCAGGATCAGTTCCTTCCAAAGCTTTCTCATTTCTGCCTTTCCAGATGAGCCACAATATCCAGCTTATTACAGTAATATCAAACTCAGAAAAGGGTTTTGATTGTCTACCACACTCTTCAATTCCACCAATCTGCGAAGTTGGTTATGGTGTTAACTGTTAACATCAGTCTTGAAACCAGATGGATCGGACCCATTGACACTGGAAAAACATATGCTCTGCAGTTTCTGTTACATTATCACACACTGGGCAGATGTCAGTAGATCCTCATCTCCTCTTCATCAGCAATTCCTTTGTAGCAATAGCTTTACATAGGATCACCCGTGGCACTGATTTTAATTTCCCAGTCTGTTTCCAAGTGTCATTACAAACTTGGTTTGAAGAAGCTGCATTATATTCGGGGTGCTCATCTTTCTCCTGGCCTTTAAATGATGATAACCAATTTTCACATTATAAATGACGAAATCCCATGCCACCTTCAGCTTTTGACTTTGTAAGTGTATCCCACGCAACCCAATGCATCTTGCTTCTGTTATTAGTGCCTTCCCACCAGAACTTGGACGCTAATAAGCTATTAAGTTCCTGCTCGTTTGGCAGAAGTGATTATTTTCAATCTCATTTTTGTAAATGTAGGATAGGATAAAAGTTAGTTTGTAAATGTAATTAATTTATGTTTGGAATAACAGTGATAGAAGTGACATTTTTCCAAACTAAAACTTATTTGGAATAATGTTTGAAAAGTAAGTTAAAATAAAAAATGACTAAAAAGAATATGAATTTTATTGAATATTTATTTTATATATATATATAGTATATATTGAAGAGAAAATTTTAAATTTAAATTTTATAAAAAAAATTAAATTATTATTACATAAATTAAAAACACCAAAGTCTTTTCCTTAATTAAATATATGAGTAAAATACTCTAACCACACTTCTTTTTTTCGCCTTAATTACACAGACTTCCCTTCTATTTTGAAAACATACATATTAGTCTAAATCATTAACATTGTTAAAGAATATTCTAAAAAGATTCTTCAAGTATATTTTTAAATTAAAAACCATATTAAAATAAATATTGTTTACTAATTTACCCCTCATTATACCAAATCCCTAATTTATCTTTTAATATTAATGATCTATTTAATATTTTTACTAAATTTAATTTAGAATAATTTTTAGTAATCTGTTTATGTGGTAAATATTAATAACTTGTTTAATTTTTTTTAAGAATATATGTTTAATGAAATATTCTTAAAAAATTTAAATTATAAGATGTTAATATGCAAATCTCATAGTAATATCATTTTATAATTATATAACTTAATTGAGTGTGTGTGTATAAAATATCAAAACGTCATTATACGTATTTAAAATTTACATGATAATTTTTTTTAAAAAATAAAAGAGATTAAACATTTAAATTTATTAAAAAATAAAAATTTATAATGATAAAATTAATTAAATTTATAATATGATCAATTTAAAAGTATGAAAAAAAATTAAAATATATAATAATTTTTTCTTAAACTTTGAATTTTATATGTGATTACATTGTTTTTTGTTGTTAAAGATTACATGATTGTTAAGTAATATTTATTTTAAGGAGGGGTATTTTGGTCAAAATAACTAGTTAATATTGTGAGTTAACGGTTGAATGGATGAAAGTTGAATCTCAAAACTAGAAGGGAGGTTTATGCAACATATATTTTGATGTTAATGGAGGTTCATATAGGTTTTCAAAGTATAAGGGATATCTTTGTAATTTAGAGTAAATAGAAGGGAGGTTGATGTATTTTACTCTAAATATATTAAAAAACACTAGAGTCCATAATTTCCTGCTTCTACCTATGCCACTAGCATTGGAAACACCCCTACAACATAAACAAAGAGTAAATGTGACCGTTGCAGCAAAACCTCCTTTGATCGAAAGAAAGGAAGTGGCGAGTTGGGGGCCAGAGTCGGACCTCAGGCGATTGATGAGTGCAAGAGTGGAGCCAAGATCACCGGCAAAATTGCCGACGGAGTTCAAGCGAGGAAAAGGGGAATCCGAGAAGGGAGTTCGATAGCAAGGACCCGACTCAAGAAATCTCATCACGACGTTTATGTTTTGGTTAAAAAAAAAAAAAAACCATAAGCCAAGTTTTGTAGCTTTTTCTCAGAAATCACTTTTCAAAGAAAAGCCCAGTGGACTATGATGGGATCCCAAACATCATAAAAGTAGCTTCTCCTCTCCCACTGAGTTTTTTTGCCCTCCCAATGCTTTGTCAAACAAACACTTAATCATCACTTCTCTACCAGCAAAAGAGAGATGTCTAACCAGTACTACTAGTAGTGCAGTGGTATTGAGATTCATTTCTCCCCCTAGGTCCTGGGTTCGATCCCCCTCCCCTATCGCCTTGTATCAAAAAAAAAAAGAGAGATGTCTACTACTCCATCCATGGATTTCTTTGCTCATCTTGTCTCGGACATATGCAAGTGCTTGTTGTTTAGTCTTTCACCACACACTTGGGATGCCAAGATATTTATCAGGATCCAAACCTTTTGCAATACTGAGGGTTCTACAAACAGCTTCCTTCACGTGAGTAGGTATTTACTCATGTCCATTTTTAAAGTAAATTCAAATTTCTTCCTAGATTTTTTAATTTCCTTCTAGAATAATGATGTGCTTCATGAGCAATAATGATATTATTATAAATTAATCTCCCTGACACAAATGTGCTTTGATTAACCAACACACAGCGATTCAAGAAGCGTTTCATACGATTAGCACACAAGGATCTTCGAAATGATCTTTTATGAAAAATTGCAAAGACCTATGTGTCACTCATTCTGGTCCATCAACCTTTAGGATAAGTGTGATGTTAGTGCCATTAATTCCATTAAGCACAGAACCCCCCATCCAAAAATTCCTTGACCGCATAAATAAACTATCCCCCACCTCAAACCAAGAAGATTGATAGAATTTATTTACCTGAGAAGTAATCCGAGCCCTAGGCTTTCATTCCACCAACCTCAAAAGTGGCCACCGGAACCTCCTCTTCGAGGACCGGACGGAGCAAATGTTCATTGGCAATTTCATCAATTTTTGCTTCAACATGTTCAAGCACAACGTCCATTTGTCTAGGTCCCGAAGCCGTGAATAAATCGGAGAAGTAATTTGAGAAAACTTCACGGATTTGGTTCACATCCCCCAGCCAAGTTCCACCCTCATTCATAATCTGCAAAATGCTATTTCTTCTGCGTCTGATCATTGTACTAAGGTGGAAAAAACTAGAGTTTTTGTCACCTGATGTGAGCCAAGATTTATACTCGAGATCTTGTTGTCAGAATCTTTCTTCTATATCGAGTAAGCTCTCAATTTTTGAAATAAGCTCAGCCTCAATCACTGAACTAAACCAACCAATGAACTCCTCCTCCTACATTCAGCAAGTTGTCTGTTTAGATCTTCAATCAACCTGTGGCTATTCGGGAATTTGTGATGATCACAAGCTAAAAGGAGAGCTCATCAAAAGACTAGTCTAGTAAGAGGAAGAGTCACTTTACTTATAAACCACACTATACTTATGAGGCTTCCCCACTCATAACAAAATTCTTTTGCACTCCATCGAGTAAGATTCTTTCTGCAGCTATTTATTTTATCAATGAAATCATACAAGGCACCCACTGGAAACAAGCTGCCGGACTCCCAACACTACTTTTAATAACCTGCAACAAGTCTTTATGAGCAGTCCAAAAATTCTCAAATTTGAATGATTTAATACGCCCTTTAACATTAAAGCACAGATTCACATGTAGTAAGTAGTGTTCAGAGCCTAAAGGTTCTATATGAAAAACCTGGTGGGCATGTGGAAATTTGTGACAAAAGAGATCATTGCCCATGGCTCAATCTACTTGATCGCTCTCTAATATTGGCGTCCCCATTACGCGTATTACACCAGGTGTACCAGTATCCATTATAACCAAGGTCAATGAGAGAACAATCTGCTACAAACCGTTGGAAACTGAGTATTTTCCTTCTTGCTCTGGGCTTGGCTCCTTGCTTCTCTTGTTGAGAGATTATGTCGTTAAAATCACCCAGACACATCCATACTTCATTTCTGGCTCTAGCGAACTGAATAACCATCTCTCATATTCTTCTTCTTTCTCTCTCTTCATTAGGTCCATAGATAAATGAGACATAATCCGAAACGTCCAGAGATGAAGATGAAAGGCATGTATGAATGACATTACTCGACGAGGAGATGATATTAACACAGATTGGAGAATCCCAAAATAAAGCCAGAGCCCCACTTCTGCCCTATGGTTCAACGATCCATTCCTCTTCGAAGTCAAATTTTCTTCTAACTTGACTGACGTACCTCTGTTTCTTCTTTGTCTCCATAAGTATTTTTTAGAGTAATGTCGTGTATAAAAAATGCAGCAATGTGGCTCAATCCATGGAACCTTAGCGTTGAATGTTAAATTTGAAATTCTGACTCCAAAATAACACGTGGCAAAGGACATGGCAGATATATGGCCCTCAACGTCAACAGCCTTGATGGATGTGGGTCCTCAGCATTTACGGGCACTTGGTAATAAAGAGAGACTGGGATCTAATCCCCTTGATGTAATCTCTTTAATTTCGGGCCAATGCTCTCTTACGTACCCAAAAAAAAAAATATTACGATGATAATAAATATATATATATATTTTAATTAATTTTTTAATTTTGCATTTTGTTAAACCATATATTTTTTTTGTGGCAACCAATATGTGGTTTGTGTCTTGTCTTTTTAAAATATGTGGTTTTTGAAAGAATTTTAAAAATCCCATTTTAGGATCTCACATCTCATAAAAGGTATTGAAATTAGGAGCCCCTCTATGAGATTTTATATATTCTGTGTTTTTTTTTATCGGTCTTTTCCCCTTTTTTTGTGATTTATGGATTAGCACTTATGAGTCTAAGAGCTTTTTTTTTTTTTTTTTTTGCCCAAATGAGTCTAAGAGCTTGAGAAAAACATATCTCGCCCGTTTGGTTCGCTTCCATGTAGGCTAGGAATCTAAAGTTGAGAAATGAGAAAAGGAAAAGACAGTATTGCCATTGTAATTATTTAAATCCACCAAAGTGCCAACCCATAAACCTTATTAAATATTAAAAAGTTATCATCATTAAGTAATGAAATTTTTTTAAGAAAATAATATATAAATTTTAAAAATATTCCCCTATTAATTTTTTTTTAAAAAAATAAAGTTATATTTCACCATTAAAAAACATTAAAATATCTCATTAATAATATTCCCGCAATTAATTATTATTATTATTATTTTTTATCAAGAACCCAGCGTGTACACTTTAATTTATTATTATATACGCGAATAGGGTCAAACTTATACGGGTGGTTATGTATACATGGACAGAGTTATTATATATATTTGGTGAAAAATATATACTAGAATCCATTATACATGCCTATGTAAACAAAAGTAATTGTGTCTCTTGCTATATTATTTTCTCCTGTTCGGATGTTCAATACAATCCAACTTAATGTTTTTATATCTATGTATCATCTTTCTTTAGTGACCGAACCAAACAAATTCATGTAATCACCATGATATTACATTACATTACATCTGATTCGGTGAACCAAACAGGCCAATAAGGATAAGCAAATTCCCTTTTTAAAAACAAGAAAATAAATTATTTTGGAGAATCAAAACATGACAAATACTTTCTTACTTTAGGAGTGTCACATCATTTAAATTCTATCCAATGAAAATACAACAACCCATATCGTTTTAATTCTAGTTGATTAATAACTTATTTAAAAAAAAAAAATCGCATAATGTGGTTAACTTATATCTTTTGTAAAAATAAAAAAGTAATTTTGATTTTTTTCAAATGAATCATTAAACAACTAGAATTAAAATGATTTAAATTGCTGTGTTTTTATTGGATAGTGTTCATATATGTATGTATCTCAAAACACATGTGTTGAGTTACTAGCTTTTTTTTTAATATCCTTGGATGGGAGGCAATCGTGCTAAGCACTCATGCACACTAAATGTGGGCACCCGTTGAATTATTAGGTTTAATTTGTGGTTTGTTTTGTTTAGTTTTCGAAAATTTGCAACAGTATTGTACTTCCTCCTTTTTAATTTTAAGAACATTTTTTGGAGTTGGTTTTGGTTCTAATTATAAGAAGTTAAAGTTTAAATTTTTTATCAATTTTTTCCTATAATACCCCTATTTACATTTTCTCAATAATAATTAAAGATAATAATAATTTATATTTTATAAAGTAAATAATGTTTACAACTCATTAATGTTATATACACCTCAATTATACTTTTTTCTTATAAAATAATTTTGAGCAATTTTTGTCATTTTTTCCCATATCACCCCTACTAATACTTCTTTCACAATAATTAATTTAATAACACATTTATATTCTATCAAATGAAAGATTCTACTTTATTTTTTATTTTTAAATAAAATAATTTTAATATTTCTTTAAAGTGTAACAAAGGCTTTCAAGTGTAATGAAAATAAAAGGACAGCAAGCTAGACTTTCCTGTTCATGAAGAAAGCCATACAACGTTATAAAATGAGATGGAGTATTTGGCCTTTCTACATCTAACAAAAGCTGCCCCCCCCCCCCCCCCCCCCCCGCCCCAAAAAAAAAAAAAGGTTCTCTGCTGAGGGAGAAGCAGAAATTGTAATTTCTCAGAAAAATAAACAGAAGCAAAAAATTTACATATATGCAGATTCCTTTATATGTCAAAGTAAATTTGACAATTGTATTTAATATAGCAACTATCCAATAAACATCCAACTCCAAATGTCATTTTCTGTAGTTTCATTATATGGAATTTAAAGAATAGTAGGTGGCTTTGAGGAAGGGTGAGCAAGGGAACAGAAGGAAACATAAATAAGGCATCAGAAATTGTTGGCTCCTCTAATTGAAAGCCCCACAAAGATGCAGCTGTGCAAGAAGTTGGCATGATCATATGGTCAAACCAGAAACAGGACACAACAGAATGAATTCCGGATAAAATTACTGTTAGTTTCAGATGCATGAATGAGTTCCTCCTCAATTTCTTGTTCAACACTATCATGTTCTGTTTCTGAAATTTCCTCACACTGACTTGGTAGTATGTTCAGGCCAAAGAGAAAACCACCTGAAACCGATAAGGAAACAAAATTACTCCATGTAGAACAAGGCCTCTACAATCTAATGTATTTATGGACCATAATCAAATGCGCTGCTTGACTATAATAAGAACAAGCTTTAATGTTCACCTGCATCAATTTCTTCACTATTAAAATCCATCCACATCAGCCAATTTAGGGATCTATAGCAAGCAAAATCAAATCGGTAAATCTAAAGTCCTGAGAAACAACGTTGAAAATTGCGGCAAGCAAATCTGAAATCGATGGAGATCTGACTAAATTCTAGAGAAGGAACTTTGAAGAACGGAGTAGGAGCATATGAAATCGGAACTCAAAATAGGAAATATACCTATCGATTCGACGATGCCGGACTGCGAGCTCGGAGAAATCGTTGTCGGACTGTTAAGCTCAGAGTAATTGTGGAGTTAGAGTACCAAATGTGAGCTGGAGAAATCGCTAATAAGCTTGGAGAAATCGCTGATAAGCTTGGAGAAATCGCTGTCGGTAAGCTTGGAGACATCGCGAGTCCGAATACCAATTGCACGGTCGTTTCAGTTAAGTTTGCCTTCATGTAATTTTTAATTTTAAGTAGGGGTATTTGGGGAAAATAATTATAATTAACTAATTTAACCTCTCTCCTTAATCTCTTGATAAATAGTTCTTAAAATTAGGATTCGAGTACCAAAAAAGAAAAAAAATAAAATAAAATCTGCAACCGCATTTTTTTATGTTTGTTTTTTGCTTTGTTTTTTCTTTTGGAATTGGGCCGCGCAGGGTTTAATTATTAAAGGAAACAAAGAAAGAAAATCTGCAACGGTGTGTTAGTACGCAGCCGATAAAGAAAAGGAAGGAACCCAAAACCCTATCTGATCATCCTCTTCCTCTGGAAATGGCGCTCGCCCTAGCCCGAGCTTCTTACTCTTCTTCTGCTTCCCTTTCTACCTTCCTTCCCAGGCGCCTCCTCTCCACCACTTCCATTTCCATCACCCGATCCCCTTTTATCCCAACCATCCTCCCCGCTCGCAGATCTCTCAACCCGCTTTCTCATGCACTGCGCTCACTCCCTCGGGTTCGTTTCACTCCCATCCGATGCCGCGTCAACCGGTCCGGCAACTCGGCCTACTCGCCTCTCAACTCGGGCTCCAACTTCAGCGACCGTCCTCCCACTGAGATGGCCCCACTGTTTCCCGGTTGCGACTATGAGCACTGGCTCATTGTCATGGACAAGCCCGGTGGAGAGGGTGCTACCAAACAACAGATGATTGATTGTTATATACAAACTCTTGCTAAGGTTGTTGGAAGGTATGCTGATTTTTGTTGCTTGAGAAAATGAAAATTTCCCTTCTGGCTTTTCGTTATTCACTGTACCTGATTTTCGATTCTTCTCACTTTTCAGTGAAGAGGAAGCTAAGAAGAGGATTTATAATGTTTCTTGTGAGAGATACTTCGGATTTGGGTGTGAGCTTGATGAGGAGACTTCTAATAAGCTTGGAGGTTTGTTGCAGATTTGCTTCAATACTTGTGTTTGTATGCGGTTTCAAGACCTTAGTTTTTCTTTTTGTTTTTCTCACATTAATATTTATCGTTGTTCTTTTCGGTCAATAGAGTTGCCCGGCGTACTGTTTGTCCTCCCCGATTCATACGTTGACCCGGAGAATAAGGATTACGGCGGTAAGTATTATAAAGCTTTCCTGTGTTTTAAAAGAATACCAGTCATTTTCAATCTCATAATTCCATTTCTGTTTCATTTTTTTTTTTCTCTTTCTGATACTTTTGATGTTTCAATCATGTCCTTTTTTCAAAGTGATTGTTCATTTAAAATAATGTGCCATGATATATAATGAAGGGATGACCCTAATGGATGAATAATTAATGTATTGTGTCAAGTAAGTGGAGTGTGCATAAGCATATGATACAGAGTTAGGTGCAAGTGAGTGAAGCAGAGGTGGTTACTCTATATCTTAACTGAAATGAGTGTGGATGATTTGTGTGATTTTGTCTCTGGTTTCTTGGGAAATCTCCATCTCTCTGTGGCTCTCTTCTTCCCTTCCCTTTGTATTAATTAATTTGCTATACCTATAGTTGCTACAAACTGGATTGAATATTAAATATATTCTTGTCATTTCATTGGGCTGATAAATTTTGATAGCAGCTCATGACACAAAGTAAATGCTGCTGTTAATCAGAAATAATTGCCTCTGTTCTGTTGCTCTTTCCATAGTCATGCTGGAACATTTTAAGTTGTTTGATTTTAATCTCAGTTATCAGCTACGAATGCTAGGACCCTGTACCCCCTTGATAATATTGAAATCTTTGACAGTTTAGCAAGCTCTTAATCCGCTTTACATCTGTCAGCATTCCATTATGGCAAAACTAATAGCTCTGAATGCAAATGGACTCACATCAAAGTTCCCTCTAATCTTTATTCTGTCACAATACTAATCCATTTAGTTTCATAATCATTGGAGCAGATACAATATATCACATGAAGTCCTTCTCTGTACCATCCTTTGTTAATAGCAACATTGATGAAGTTTATTTATTTTATGTACTTTGAAAATTGAAATGGTTGTGCTGCAATTTATGTGCAAACATAAATTCATATTACATGTGAACATGGTCGGTTGATGAAGGCTTTCTTTTATCCGAATACTCTGATTAACTGAGTGTTCAAACTAATTTGATGCAGCTGAATTATTTGTGAATGGGGAGATCGTGCAGAGATCACCTGAAAGACAGAGAAGGGTGGAGCCGCAGCCACAGAGACACCAGGATAGACCTAGGTATAATGACAGAACTAGATATGTCCGGCGTCGTGAAAATCAGCGTTGAAGGAGCCATATTTTACCCCAATCTTATATTAGGATTGTTGGGAGTGGGAACCTTTTTGTTCGATGGTTGTGTTCTGTTGCCAACTTTAAATTGGTAGACTTGTGACACTGTTAAGTGAGCGAGTAGTTGGAGATGGCCTTGATAATATTGTGATTATGTTAATCTTTTCAATTCCTTATTCTTGCGTATTATGCTGTTAGGGCATGAAAAAAAATGTAGATCATTCTGTTTGTTTCATTCAATTATAAGATAGGAACAGAAAATTTTAGCAAATATAGGCAAGCACAAACTTAATAACTTAACAGTCCAAATGCTGACATAATGGTAAAAGAGAGAAGGACGTTTATAATTCATGAAACCATGTCTGTTAAACTATAAAAGAAAATGCAGACCGTGGCGAGAAACAATAATATCAGCTCTTAATTTTTTTATTACAACGGCAAGTAAATAGCATGAGGAAAACAACGCAACTGTTAATTAGACATTACTATTGTGGTTCTATGACACTTCTTCTATGACATTTAGTCACATGCTAGTTTAAATAGCTCTAAATAAATAAAAGGCTGTCTCAGTAAAACATCAAAATGCTAATAGTTATTCTGAGCCATTTGGGCTAATCATCATAGCCATCAAGTGCAATGAAATGTAAGTTTGGATATAGGCACACAGACACACATCAGTATTTAGTAAGATTGTGTAAATACTTGCACCTTTCAACTTGTCACACAGTAACTTCTATGCACTACGCTGGTATATGGCGAAGTGTGGGCATCATTGTCACACGAACGACAGTTCTTTTGACTTTTCGTCAACCCAAATATGTGAGTGTTTTTAAGCCTGCAATAAGTTACGAAATTTATGACCAATAAACATGCCATTTTGTTAAATAATTATTGATTATATGTAATGCATAGCTGATCGAAACTAGTTTCATTTCCCAAATCTTCGCGCACATCAGTTCCACCAAGTAACAAGATTAGAAGATAAAAGATGGCGTGGATGGAAGCAATAAATGAAAATCCAGCCATTTGATTTAATTTATTTATAGATATGCAATCTAATCTTAAATAAGAGATACACTTACTTTTGTTTGTTATGGATAAAATGGTGATTCATTCACTTGCCACTTGGCTGGAGGATTGGCTAGTCAGTTCAAATTCAGAAGAATATTGGAAACATGAACATCAGTATTTAGTAAAGCCACTTTATGTGTTTGGAATAGGGTTGGCAAAAATGACTTTTTTGTAACGTTAAGATTGGATAAAAGTTAGACTATAGAATGTGATTTATATTTGAATTGACGGTACCATAAGTGATTTTTCTGAAACTGAAACTTGTTTGGATGATTATTTTGAAAAGCAAGTTTAGATGAATAATGAATAAAAAATACATGAATCTTATTAAATAATACATATATATTATATGTATATATGTTGTAATAATTATAAGAGAAAAATTAAAATTAAGGCTTAAAGAACAAAAATACACAAACTTTTCTTAAAAGTGTCCTTTTCACCATAAACTTTACTTAGGCGTAAAAATGCCAATAAGCATGGACAAAAATACCAATAACAGTTAATTGAAACAAACTTCGGTTGTGTGAGCCCCACAATGTAAATTCCAAATGATTATTTAATCAAAAAGAAAAATCCCCACCTTTTCCCTCTCCCCTCTTTCACTCCAACTCCATCGCCATCGTCCGGACTCAAACTCTCCTCCCCCTCTATTCATCGGTTCTCGGAATCATAGTTATATTGACCATTGATTGAAATAATGAAATGGTAAGAGAAATTTAGGATCTCATAAAGCAATTGCTGGCAAGATTTAGCATATAACAATGCAGAAATTTGAGGTCGCCGGTGGGCTAGTTGCTCTTGGTTTATAAGTTGTTTTTCTCTCCCTAAAACCTCAAAACGAGAAATTTTGGTTTATGGGTTAAACTGTTTTTCTATTTCAAAAGCTCAATTAAAAAAAGAAAAGAAAAAAAACTATCCCAAACACTTGAAAAAAAAAAAAGTCAAAATCACAAAATCTGATTTTTGCCCCATGCTTTTGGGGGCTCTATAAGCTTATCCCAAAATGATTGAGAAAATCAATTTGTATTCTTGGTAAAAGACCGACGTCCCAATTCCATGGTTCATAAGTGGGAAATGTACTCAAACCGAGCAACTTAGAGGACATATGAGCAACTATTAGCTTGTGTGCTATTCATTATAGGCAAATCAGACCAATAAAATTAACTAGGCATATGTTTTATGTAACCTTTTATTGTTGTTTCAATTTATTGTTGAGAGTGATTTTTATACTTTAAACATGATTTTAACTGTTTTGTTATTGTTAAAGTTTATCTAACCAATTCCAATGAAAAATGCTTCCCCTCTGATCAGGTATTAGACCATTCTCTCCAACTTTATCAGTTTCAAAGTAAAATTGAGTCTAGGTCCTGGGGCATTGATATCACTATTGACCTTTTCTGTCCGAGCACAACAGAAATGAGATATACATTAATTAATCTGCCAGTGGTGAATTGCAGTATGTACAAGCTCAAATGGTTACTTCCATTTAGCCATACTTGCTAATGTATGAAGAAAGCAACTGGGGACAGAAAAATAACTAGTTGCACGTACACCTTGATGCCAATTGTATGTGGATTTTACAAGAATCAAAGAAATAAAAAGGAAAAATGCTTGAAAAGCTGCGGTAAGAATTTGAAGTTTTAGAGAGGAATTTCATTTGCTCTGTGTTCCTAAGGATACAAGACTAACATTGGAAAAATGGGGGCAAAATAAGCAAGAAGGGATCAATTAGCTATTGCTTGGCTTCTAAGATAACACAAATTCAATTTCGTTTAATGACCAGCTTAGGTGTCTGATCCTATATTTCCGAGTATTCAACTTACCAAAACAGTTAATCCTTCTTGCTGTTTGCCTTTTTTATATTTAATTAATCACCTCTCCCTATCCTTCACGCTACCCTTCATTATTATTGTTATGGCTACCCCCTTGATTTGGACACCAAGTTTTCTTAAGATGGAGTTTCATCATATTTTAAAAGATAATCATTTTGAAAAAAATACCAGTTAAAATTTAAAAATACCTCAAGAATCTCATATCGGTAGTGTATTCTTCAACAAAAAATTCAAATTCACAACCGAACTAATTAAATGGGTTTGGCACGTGGAATGACACAATTTTAGCTATCATACTAATTAATAATGCAGAGGTTCTGATACAAACAACAGATAATTTGACATCAAAATATTCTCTTGTGTATCTAACATGCACATGAACTAGGGAAATAGCTGGAAATACCATCATTCTTAGCTATCTTCACCAACAATGTGAGGAAGGATGGCTTCAGAAGCATCTACAGGTGATTGGCTTGCAGTTGCAGATGAGTTACATAGAGTCATATCTGATCCCTTTGTAGCCAAGCCAGTCATGAAGGTGTACTCATCATCAAACTTCCAGTCTGTCAAGTAGCCAGGCCTTGAAGTTACAGTGCTCACTTCCACATCTCCAGAAAGCATCGCCACGACACGGGACATTGCTGGCCTTGACAGTGGTGAAGTTTGAGTGCAGAGAAGAGCTATCCCCACAATTCTCTTAAATTCTTCCTCATTGAAATCCGATGACAGTCTAGGATCTGCCAGTTCAACTATACTGTTCTGTTCATGCAACTGCCAAGCCTGTCGTCCCAAACATACTAAAACTAGTTAGGTTTGAAGTTTGAACATAAAGAAATTAATGATGCCTAATCAGACCACAAACGATGACTTGTGAAGCCAAAAATCATGAAAGTTTGTTGCTTTGTTTTTCCTTAGAGACCACCTGGCAGATATTCTCACAAAGGGATTATCTTGTGAACATTTTAACAACTTAGTGTCCAAGATGGGAATGGATAATATCAACTCTCCAGTTGGAGGGGCTGTGCTAAATGATGTAATTAATAATATTAGTAGTAGTTGGCAGATATCAGTTAGTATTTATAGCATTTAATAATCCTGTAAAAGGCTTCCTGTATATATACCGATGTCCTCTAATGAAAATGAGATAATCAGAAATATTTTTCTTTAAACATTTTGCCAAGCATTTCGTTTTTTGGTAGAAGATTTTCAGCATTTCTACTTAATGACTGGTGCCATTTGTAACCAGGTGTTATGGTCATTTCTGCTAAAGGTTCTTGTTGTTAGAAAGCAAAAATTCAACTTGCTGAAAGGTTTATGGTCATTTAAGTCAATTTACAGTCAAATTTTTAAATAAACAAAAACAACATATTTTCTAAATAATGAAAACTTACAGGTCAAAATAGAGAGTGGAAACAGAAAATGTTTTCATAAACCAAATGCATCATCTTACTCTTCGGAAACAATGAGGTAGCACATACCCATTCTAGAAGATAGATCTTCTCTCCTTCCAAGTTTGAATCAGAATTTGGCCTCCCACTAACAATCTCTAGGGCCGAAACACCAAAGGAAAACACATCTGCTTTCTCTGTAAGGTGCCCACGCATGGCATACTCTGGAGCAAGATATCCACTATATATAATTTACCAAAACAAAAATATGCAAGTGTTAGCAGAAACAAATGAAACATGCATAAAATTTAGCTAACTTTAAGGAAAAGGAAATTAAGTCTCGATGACTTACATTGTCCCGGCCACACGGGTGCTTAAATGGGTCTTTTTATCATTGTATAACTTGGCCAAACCAAAATCAGATATTTTAGGGCTAAGTTCATGATCAAGCAGAATATTACTAGCCTTTACATCACGGTGCACAATACGGAGCCGAGACTCTTCATGAAGATAAGCTAAACCTCTAGCCACACCCATGCAGATATCATAGCGTGTGGGCCAGTTGAGAGCTAAACAATTTCCTGCAGCATGCATGTGACAAACATACTAAAATAATAAACATGAACAAAAAGTAAAGGCAGATAAGCACTGAGACATACACAGGCACGTGAACAAACACAAGAAGTAGAAAAGCTAACACTACCGTGACATCATACCAAATAATGCTTGATCAAGACTCTTGTTTTCTAGATACTCATAGACAAGAAGTCTTTTATTTCCTTCAAGGCAACATCCATATAATTTAACAAGATTGCGATGTTGCACAGCAGATATTGTTGCAATCTCAGCTATGAACTGGCTCTTTCCTTGATGAGATCCTACAGATAATTGTTTCACAGCAACAATTCTTCCATCATTAAGTGTTCCCTGATATAAAAAGGGGAAGTAGTTATTTGGATAAATAAGGGCTCATCCTGTCTTCTTATACCATAAATAAAAACTTTAATCTTCAGCATAATAGAGCCCTAAAAGCATTTGTTTGTACAACCCTATAAATCCCATCAGTAATGTAGATAATGAAGAGGCATACTACATGCAATGCATTGTCATCCCAAATCCCGTTATAGAATATTCACCTTATAAACAGCTCCGAAACCTCCCTCCCCCAGTTTGTTGTCAGGATTGAAGTCACCTGTAGCATTCTTTAACTCAGAGTAACTGAAAATGTACGTCTTTGTATCAATACCTAAAAGCTCTGCAAATTAAACATGAACAGGGTTATGAACAGAGAGAAAATAATAGGGTTTAATCTGTTGCTGTCCATGTTTTCTAATAAATTTTGGTAGAAAAACTTGCACTACATCATACTTTGCCACAAGTTACGATAAAAAAGAAATCAGGTAACAGAAGCTCCATGTTTAGATTTTCAAGTTGAACTGAACTCATTTTTCTTTTAATCTTCCGGTAATGTTTAGGTGCAAAACCCACAAAATGATAGAAAAATGCTTTGATGGAACTGGCAAGTGTCCTGTCATTGTGGACATAAAACAAATTATGGCATGCCCCATCAGTTAATGAATTGCAGCATGAACAATCACGGACTACAATCTGAGATAATATTGAATAAAAAGCACAATTACAATTTAGATAGTCAGGTATATACAGCAGCCTTTTTACCTTCTTCACCATCTCCATGACGCTTTCTTCTCAGGATGATACAGAAAACCACAAGAAAAGACAGAAAGCTTACAACTCCAACACCACCAACAACAACAATTCCAACAATCAAACCGGTTCTGTTCTTTGAATTGCCTGGAAGTTTGTTACTGACTTTGGGAATGAAATCTATTCATAACATAAGCAGACCATATCAAGGTCATACATCATTTGTTATTTTGATAAATCAATATTTGAACTTCAGCACTGCTGACTATTTTGTTAAGTTTTACCTGGGGTGGCGCGGATTGCTGAAATCAGAGGACCATAAGTACCTGGAGCTGGAATACAGCAAGTCCCTTTTCCAGCCCAAAAGAGATGTATCTCAAGAAAGTTTTCAGACACACTAATCTGAAAATCCCTTCGGACAGCTCTAAAAGAGGCACCTCCAGCTTCCATTTTTATGTCAAAATCCTTCCAAACACGATTCCCCTGGAATGGGACAAAAGAAAAGGAAAGAAATGAAGGAGGCATAAATAAGGGAAAAAAGGCAAAGGCAGGGATTTCAAATAGCAAAAACCAGCAAGATTCCTCTAAAGTTAAAAGATACGATACATTAATTTCCACACACAAAAAAGAAGATAAAAATACATTAATGATAAGCCAAGGGTCTAAGGTTCCAATGTGGCTCAATAATTCATGTATGTAGTGGCTTTGGAACAAAAATTGCCATGCATCATGACAAGGACCACTTGAATGCAAAAACTTAAGCTGTTTTAGAATGCCCCTGATATCTCTTAGACATTTTATTTCTTACATTTATGGTGGGTTGGTTAAGGAAAACTTTAAGTGAAACCTAACTTTTGTAATTGCATGTTTGAATATTATAGACATGGACAGACAAAATGAATAAGGTTAGATTTCTGTACTTCTTATTCCAGATTTGCTCAACCTCCTTCAAATGTTATTCAAGAACATATGCATTTTATATATTATAATAGATTGTCATTCATTCCAAAAGTTCAAGACAAGAGAAGAGCAGTCCAATTATGTGTATCCAACAAATACTGTTAATGTAGGAACAGTTTTAGCGCACAAGCTAGGTTAAAACCAGTCAGCTAATGATTAGCGGGCTGGACTTGCGCTGCATATACTAATCCTTCTACTTGACCTAATCTATAAATAGACAGATGGGGCTCTTCTCTGAGAAAGCTAGTGACTCCCATTTAGATTATTAAGTTGTAACATCAAGCATTGCTTTTAGACAAAATCATATGCACCTGGATATATATATCAAAGACCCGTCTGCCAAGACTTTTCCACGTAGTAGTACCTACAATAGATGTTTCTGCGAAAAAGAGGGAAATGTTATAATTCCCATTTTCCAGCCCCAGGCCATAATATCTTAACGAAGATGCCGATAGCCGTGCTGTCCGGAAGAGCACTGGGTCCACAGTACCAATGAACTGATTGGGTACAGAACTTTCGTAGAGAGGATAGCTTGGCCCAGCAAATAACCCAACATTGCTAACTGCCCATCTTCTTGTATCAGTAACAAAATAAGTTGCAGGACCAAGTGTCTCATTATCTGTGTCATAAGTAATTCTTTCTGCAGTTGTAATTGGAGGACCGCCACACTTGATTGCAAAGTTATAATCTGAATAGATACATCGAGGAGGGATATTTCAATGAATAAATAATGTATTTAGCTTGACCTAATAGACTTCAGATAGAGTTTGAAGTTTTGTTGCATGTATTACAGATGAGAAGAAGACTTTCATGCGTCAATGAAGTCTAACAGTTGTGATGCTGAATTGGCATCTCATAAATAAAATTTAGTCAACCAGTGATGTTAAAAAATATTTGTTATTATTCAATGCATACAATGTATCAAATATAATGCATTCCCCGAAGTCCTGCACCCATAATATTGGTCCAAACTTGAAAGCGAGTTTTCAATTTGGATAATGGAAGACTCGAAAAAGATACAAGCAGAGGTTTCATGTCAATTAAAGAAAAGTTAACAATTTAGAAGTTTGCCTTATTGGGTGAAAATGTCTTGGTCTACACTTGATTATTCTTCCTTTCTAAAATTAACCAGATACGTTTTACTTGAGAATGCGCAAAATATGAGAAATGAGAAGCACTATTTATAATTTATGATTAGTACATTTTGCAATAGTTTTTATGGCTGATATTGATATATCGAAGCCAGCAATGGCAAACTAGAGCTAAAAGAAGTACATATTCCAGCACCACAAAACAAGGAAAATTTTGCTGCAAACAATCGAGTCCAGAAGGAAGGCCGCTGCAAGAGGAAAGAACATTTATTTAAATATGTACATATTAAGGAATTAACTTTAAATTTGTTCGACGAAAAAAACCTCTTTAAGGCCCCTTTTAGCGTGATAAGGGAATGGTGACTGAAATTAATTTTTATTGTGCTGTCAATTAGTTTTGTTATCATTACTCAACAGTGTCTTATCTTTGGCATAAAATTTTTTTATCCTCTTTTATTACTTATTAAAGTAGGGGTATAAGAGTATTTTTTTTATCTGCAAATTATTTTGTTTATTTTCTTCTATATTCTTTTTCATTATATGTACCTACCAAGCCCCGAGTAAAACATTTTCGGTAGTACCCATCTAAGGTAAGTAAATAAATTTTCCAGGTAGCATTAAAAAATGGAGGGCATTAAATTCATAAAGAAATTTCATTTCAGAGGCATGTACTTCTTATCACCAAACCTGAAAATATATAATAAACCTCTTAAATCACCTCTTGATCTCCGAATGTCAAGAGCCAATTCATCCTAAAAGTTTAAAGTTTAAACTTTGAGGAGATGTCCTAGGAATTATCACATCCCCTAACATGATGGCCCTTGGGTAAACAGGTATGAAGCAAAAGCCCACCATACCTTGTGCTAAAATTATTTGAATAAAACATGGAGGTAGCAAGGGTTGAACTCTTGACCATTTCGTAACAAAGCCCAATAATAGCACTAATAATATCTCTAAACAATTATATATATACACAACCAGGATAGAGTAATAGCAAAATCGTGGCTTTGAGTCATAGGGTTCTGGCTTTATGCAAAAATCTTAAAAAATAACATGCGACCAGCCTATTACAGTATTACTATTGATTCACAATAACCAAAAAAAGGACATCAATGAGATCAAGAGGCACATTATTGTGCAAAAAGAAAAATGATATCCAGTAAGTTTCAACTGGCCAAATGTGCGTGTGCATATCATCATTAAATAAAAGGCATAAGAATCACCTGCTATTTGAAACATCTATATTCAGGTTGTTGGCAACCAAATTTCTGTATGCCAGACAGCACAAAAATCGCTGTGTTAGTTTCACCATAACATATAAGCAAGAAAATCTTTAAAATTATATTAATTTATACAAGATGGAAAGAGCTTAATCCTCACTCCAGTTTACTATCCAATTTTTCAACAATGACATGAAAATTGGATTTTTACTTTAGCATTACATCTTTCAAATTGTAAATATAATCCACATGATACGCAATACATTTCATCTCACACATTGATAATGTAAAATTATGTGTACATGCACATATTAAAAAGTCACAGTATAGTGACTTTCTTTGCCTCTATTTATTACCATGCTATATTGCCTTTGTGTACCATTATTTTCCCATAATTTTGTGCACCGTTAAAGTCAACAAAATGTGGGTCTTTTCTTTTGCTTTATTTAAAGTCACAAGAGATAGACCTATTGTCTCCCTCTGTATCTCTCAGTTTTCTTCTATAAATAAAATACTCATGCGGTCCTAAATGTAGAACCCTGTTTGTAGTACAATTTTTGTACTAGTTATTGCACTACAAACGAGATCCTACATTTAGGACCGGAGGTAGTATAAGCTTTTAACAAATGAATATACTAAAGGTGTGGTCTAGTGCGCAAGGCTTTTGTCTAGGAAGAGACAAATGCACTAGTTAGCGAAGAAGCTATTTTCAAGATTTAAACACATGACTAGTCAAACTAGATCCTCGACACCTTTTGCTGGGAAAATTACGCCAGTCCCAAGGAAGGGAATTAATTACAATAAAGTCCCTTTTAACAAATAAATATACTAAAGGCATATATTAACAACGGAAATGCATAGATTAACAACAACTTTTAAATACCCGACCATTTACAAGAAATGCATATATTAACCAGGAAATGCATATATTTAAACAACATTTAAGGAAGAGACAATGAAAAATGCATAGATTAACAACAACTTTTAACCCCCATTTACAACGAAATGCATATAAGAAGCATGTATTTACAACAACTTTTAAAAACCGGATTTTATTTTTCAAGATTTAAAACATGATTTCTCCATACAAAGGTCAAATGGGACCGAGCGTAACTTTTACCGTTTTTTGAGGCTATTGAAACCTTCTTTGCTTGCAGGGGTAAGGCATGTTTTAATGAATAAGCCTTTAACAAATAAATATACTATATCAATAGTAATTTGTGGATAAAGAATTGCATATTTTAAGTTGAAAAGAGCCAATGGCCTTGTGGCCTAGCGGCATGTAAACTCCCGTGTAAGTGGGAGGTCGCAGGTTCGATCCGCCTATAAACTCAAGACTTTAGTGCTTGCCCATTTAATTTAAAAGAAAAAAAGTTGAAAAGAGGGCTTTCCAGTTAAAGACTTAAAGTGAAGCAAGGAACTTTAGAAACAACCAAAAAAACAACCAAAAAAATGACAAAAAAAGTGGTGGAAAAAGTATTAAATAATATTTTTAAATAAATAATAACAATACTAAAAAAAAAAGTTACTTACAGTTGTAAATTTTTGTTGGTTTACCCAAAGAGGGAAGGCTCCTTGAATCTGATAGATTGTTGTAGGACAAAAGTCTCTGTAAGCATTCATTCAAGTTATTGAAACAAATACCATATAGATGATGGACAATACATTGAAGAACTAAGCCTTTAATTACAATTAGTGCAGTATCAGTAGCATAAGTTTAAAATTGACATGATTTCACCAACTTCTATGTTCACAAGCACCATCGTGATGAACTTGTAGATCTTAATTTTATAGATACATGGATACAGAATTAGCATTTTAGAATGTAGATGCCCCAGAAGATAGTAAGCCACCCCCTTAGGTTTGTTAAGAATATATGATAATATTAATACAGCCACGCAAAACATTTAAATAACATATAAAATATTCCATTCTTAGTGCACTACGATGCTATAGAGTCCAAATATGCCAAGAATACTCACATAGTATAAAGATATGGGCTTATCTGAGTAGGGATTGTACCACTGAGTTTGTTATTTCCAAGAAACCTGAAATTGGGGAAAAACAAATCGTGCTTTAATCCAATCATGAAAGCGTGTCAGGAGATCCATAATTCAATTACTTAGGCAAAGCATATGTATTACAAGAGAGTTAGTGAACTCAGATTGAAAAGTGATCCCGGAATATGTCCTGTGATGTTATTGAAGCTCAGATCCCTGCAAGAACCAGCATATATAATCATCTGGATTTGGGACACAAACACAACTCAGGACAAAGATCTTTCCCCCATTGAAAATAACATGTGTATGAAAGATATGATGGATACTTGACTCCAACCATTTTCTACACATAGAGAACATAATGTTGAAGAGAATAAAAGAGAAATGGGCTATGAAAAATTAGTGAAGAGTCCAGGTGTACTAGCAAGTTAGTCCAGAGCCACTTGGCAGTTGCCAGTGGCAAAGACATTAAGTTCTAATCACAAGTCACTCAGCTTGATGAACATTTCAATTTGAACGAATTAGCAATAAGGGTTGTCCTATAGTTAAGCAGCATAACTATTGTCCAAAAAATAAAGTATTTATTAAGGTTCAGGAAATACAATGGAAACGGGTGTCTGATTTGCTTTTTTTCTGAGAAACAAGTTGAAGACAAATTGCAATATGTGCTTTTGTTCTGGTCATTATAACATTATTGCCATATGCCATTATTTGTGACCATGGCTACATACCAGCCACTAGAATCCCATCAAACAAGAGCATTAAGAGGACTAAATTTTGATGAAAAAGCAACATGATTATGAAACCAAGAAATGAAGTAATAGGTTGCATGACTGGATCCCTTGAAATTCCACCTCTGATTTCAAGGGCAGCAAGGCTAATGGCTACTATTGATTAGCACATATCTCCAACACAAATCAAGATATACGGATAATATTACATATCTGAAGAATTAAATTAACAGAGGATACTCACAGCTGGGTCAAATTTAAAATTCACCGATATTGGATGGAATTGAATCAGAAATATTGTTGTTTCTCAGTACTCTGCAAGATTTTAACTAAATGTTATGCTAAATTCTAGAAAGAAAATGAAAATAAACAGAAATAGATCTATATAGCAGGCAGACTATGAATTGTTAGGGGAGACATTGACTTCCAACTTACAAGACAGTCAAAGACTTCATATTCCTTATAAATGCCAGTGAGGAGCTCGCATTGGATATTTCACTTATTCTCCTGCATTAGAATTATAATTAGCTCCTATGAATCTGTAGAAATGCATTGAAGTAAACAGTGATGGCACTTACAACTCTGAAAGAGAAGTCAGATTGCTCAATGATGATGGTATTGGGCCTTCAAAAGAATTACCCTGAAACCTCCTGTCAAAAAATACAGCAATTCTATTCATTGAGCATAAACTTCTGAAAAAGAGTATAGAAAGTATGAAATAAGTAATTATATTTCACATCTGAAAGAATTTTTTTGCACATAAGCTTTTGTAAGAAAAGATTCAACTACTTTTTATAAATAGGACAGGAATTCATTGATGAGAAAAGAAATCAATCCAAAGCACAAACAATCATAGCACAACCATATTTTAACTAAAGACTTGTTAGTTCAGAAGTGCTTTCCAGCTCCTTTATAAACCCACTAGGGGAAAAGCCTGAAATTGATCACAAGGGGGCTGTAAATGAATTATTGCCAAAGATGAGATTGTGGATACTTCAAATTACAACTTCTCAAGTTTTATTCTATCCGAAGTCATTAAATTCCTTGAAATGACACTCACAGTTAAAGGACTTCATGCAGATTAGCTGGATAAACTCAATGCTCGTAAGCATAGAACAGTATATTCAGACATTTCCCATGCCACTTCAGAATGTTTAAAGAGATTTAATGTCCTAATTTCAAGGGGGTGAAACAGTATTGGTACTATTGTCTTACAACTCCTTAAGCTTAGACCAATTTCCTATGAAGTCAGGTATCCTTCCCGTGAGTTCCATGTCTGAGGCCCATCTGGACAAACAGGAAATTTTTTGAAGTTATTTTATTTTTGATATTATCATTATAACAGACAAGAAAAGGTAACAATTTCTTACACTGTCACCAGGTTTTTAAGATTACCAAAAGTGGGAGGAATCTGGCCACTAAGTCCCGAACTATCTAAGTAGCTGCATAAAATTTTCATTGAAATTTATATCATTCGCTGATCACACAAAAATCAATAAATTGACATAATCCAGAACAAAGCGAAGAATTGTAACTTTTTTGGGCATATAAGAAGCCTCACTACGCTGACGTGAAACAGGAATGTTGCCAAAAATAAATTGCCAATCCTACCATCAAATATATTTGAAATGTAGTATATAAATTCCAAACATGGGAACAAAGGATTCATTATTTTTTCTTAAAAATAATATGACAAATACATATTTGAGAGGCAAAATATAATGCAAGTTGTTCGTGTCAATTTGTCTTACTATAACCAACAAGTCTCAAACATTAATTCTCTGATCATAAGTATTTCCAGAAAATTGCCAGCAAAATACTAGCCAGCATGCAGCTAAATATATTCTATAGAATAATCAAACATAAATTAAACAAATACATGTCATCTCAAAGATTAAAATTTATGGAGTTGAGACAATGTATTTCTTATAAGCCCATCATAAGAAATAGAATCCCATACTTCCAATGTGGGACACTTTCAATGATAGGATACCAGCAGCCCCACTTGACCGTACACCCTTGCTGGTGTATTCAAGAAGGAAAAGGCAGTTGGAATAGGATAAGTCTGTTTATTAGGAAGTTATGTATTAGGAGGTTATGCTTATGTGTTTGGATAAGACTTATTAGGAAGTTATGCTTAGGTGTATCTTATCCTTAGGAAGTTAGTTGCAGTTGCTTATGACAGTTAGGTTCTCTTATATATTTTCCAATGGTGTAAACAGAGTTTTTTTATGCAGAAATATATATTGAAAGTATTGTCTTATTAGGTCAAGAATTCCAGATTCTGGTTTTGAATTGTTCTACTAGATCCTAATTCCCAGGATCTATCATTCAATTTGGTCATAACAATAACTATAGATGCAGAGTGCAGTGGAGCTTACAGGTTTTCCAATTTCACGAGTTTCCCTAATTCAGACGGGATAGAACCAAAAAAGCTGTTGGATCCAAGAGCCCTGCAGAATATATGGAAAACAAAATCACTTCAGAATATATGGAAAAGCGAAACGAGAGAAAAGAAGGAAAAAAGAAATTGCTTCAAGGGGAAGTGGATGACTTACAATCCTATTAACTCGGTAAGGTTTCCCAATTCCCTGGGAAGCTCCCCTGAGAAGGAATTGATGCCTAAGGCCCTAAGGAGGATAAATTTACAATAAGGTGAGTTCCTGACTATCTATCGTAAGGCACAACAAGCAAATCCCAATTCTCTCTATTAAGATGGAAAAATTTATTCATTCATTCTCCCTATCCAAATTCTCTAATTAATCGGCCTTACAAGTACTGCATAAGAGTTAGATTTCCTATTGCTGGAGGAAGAGAACCCGTCAAGTAATTCTGGCGGAGGTTCCTGATTGCAATTTGAGAAAACTTTAGAATGCTGTGAAAGGCAGGAAAATTAACTTGAACAAGAATTCATTGATTTAAAGAAAAAATAATCAAAACTCTTTGTAGGATTGTTTTTTTTTTTTTTTTTTTTTTTTTTTGGGGGGGGGGGAATTTCAGTAGAACCCTGCTGGGAAATTTCAAACTTGAGGAGTTAAAAAGCATACAAATTGGTAAGGTGAGTCAGAGTCCATAGCTCTTCTGGGATTTCCCCAACAACATCCAATGCATAAACCCTCCTGCATAAAAAAATTCCAGAAACAAGCGGGAATAGCGCAAGATCAAGATCAACAATGCACATATATAAGAGAACAAAATCAATAAATCAAGTTCAGAGAAGATAGAGACTATACAGTGCAGTAATGTGGCAAGTGCCATTGGAACACTCGCATTTGATAAATGGACTTAAGTCTCCGATCGTGGTAGTGCTGTCAATGGCTCGTCCGCTACATGGTTCCCCGCTTATGTTCCATATTTCCGCCTCCGATATCCCCCATTTGTTGAAGATTGAATTCAAAGCTCTCGCTACATAATGATAGTTCAAATTTTGAAGAAATTACATGAGATGCAATAATCAATACTTCCTCCTGTTTTGTCCGTACAGTATAAAAATAAAATTGGGTTAAAGAGCCTTCCAAAGACAACAAATGTCAAAGACAATTAACTATTAAGTGGGACCGTCCAAGACAACAAACTTTTAAAAAGGGCGTCCCAAGACAACACCGTTAAAACAAAGTTAACGCCAAAGAAAAAGTTAATGTCTGTTATCTAAGAAAGGCTTAAAGACAACAAACTATTATTCCAAGAAAGCGCCAAAGACAAAATTCTAAATTTTACTAAATTAAATAATTTTTTTCTCAATTGTATTATTCAAAACTACTTGTATAAATATCTATGGATAAAATTACTCATTTTTTAATTTTGTCAACAAATTTTTTAGATTTTTTAAATTTTATTAACATTAAATGAATTTTTTAACTCACATAAATTTCTTCTAAAATAAAAATAAATCATATATTTTTTTTAACATATATAATAAACTATAAAACATCTTGGGTTTTTACTAAATTAAATAATTTTTTTCAATGTCATTATTCAAAACTATTTGTATAAATATCTATAGATAAAAATTACTCATTCTTCAATTTTGTCAACAGATTTTTTAAATTTTATTAACATTAAATAATTTTTTTAACTCACATAAATTTCTTCTAAAATAAAAATAAATCATATATATTTTTTAACATATATAATAAACTATAAAACACCTTGAGTTTTATTTAAATCATATAATTATATTTTTAATCAAAACTTTTGTTTATTTTAGCAAATTATAATTTTGACAAAATTGAAGAATGAGTAATTTTTGTCCATAGATATTTATACAAGTAGTTTTGAATAACGACGATTGAGAAAAAAATTATATAATTTAGTAAAAAATTTTGTCTTTAGTATTTCTTGGAATAATTATTGTTGTCTTTGGTATTTCCTGAGATAACTGACGTTAACTTTTCTTAACGACGTTAACTTTTTTTTACGGCGTTGTCTTTGACACATTTCTTTTTAAAAGTTTGTTGTCTTGGGTGGTACTTAATAGCTTAATAGTTAATTGTCTTTGGACTTATTTCCCAACCCAATAAAATTTACACTATAAACTTTATTAGTTTATATTTGAATACGGAGGGAGTAATATTCCCTCTTCCCATCCTTTTCCTTCATTTTCTTTTTTTCATCATTTAGTTAAAATTTTAATAATCTAGATTTAACATATTGTAAAAATATTATTATAATTTTAGCTAAAAGATACAAAAATAAAATTTTTATATGAGATGCAAAATAAATTTGAATTATTAAAATTATTTTTTTGTATCTTTTAAGTAAAATTATAATAATATTTTTATAATATGATAAATCTAAATCATTGAGATCATTATTAAAAAAAAAAAAAAGCATGAGAAGGGATATAAGGCAGAAACCAAATCCCTTTTCACATATTAATCTAAACTGGGATTTTAGCTTGATATTTCGGTAGATTCCTAAATGCTCGCTTGTGGGGTCTTATTATTGTCAATATTGTAAAAACAACACATGATATTTCCAATTTTTTTTTTTTTGCAAACCTGTCCAACTGATACCAAACGATAAAAAATGCTTGATGGCAAAATTTTAAAATCAAAAAAAAAAAAAATATATATATATATATATATATATATATATATATATGTAATACCTCTCCTTAATAATATAACTTAGCATGATTTTTTTTTGGACCATGCATGATATATATAATTGATTTTGTTATTCGAAAATCAATATATTGCTCATATAAACGATCGATAGTAAGGTGGAGCTTTAAATTAAATCCATGGCATTATAAAATATGAATCATATATATATATATATATATCACTTAAATTGAAAATTAAGTTCTACTAAAAAAAACTTCGAATTACCCATGGAATTAGTAATGAAAAAAATTCCTTGCATAATTACCCATGGAATTCCGTATATAATGTATTTGGCCACAGTTTTTTCTGGACAGAATTCTAAATCATTGTGAATTCACAGGCACAAAAAGCAGGAAAAATCCAAGTTTATTCGATGTTAATTTTTAACAAAATACAAAGAATGATCGTGTTTAAAAATTCTTGCTACCGGCATCTGCAGCAGTTATTTATTTGTAGGTGAATAATGCTTATTTTCCAGGAAAAAACTTTCTATATCCCATGGAGAGAGAGAGAGAGAGAGAGAGAGAGAGAGAGAGAGAGAGAGAGAGAGAGAGAGAGAGAGAGAGAGAGAGAGAGAGAGAGAGAGAGAGAGACCTTCAGAAGGATCTGTTGTAGCGTTTTGAGCTTGTGATACAGAAACCAGGCAGCTGAAGAACACACAAACAGCAAAAGCAATTGCAAAAGCCATCACTGGTGAAGACGACGACATGGAAGAAGGAGAAGGAGAAGGAGCCATATGAGTATACGAAGTACTTGATCGATTATGCATGCCACCTTATCTTTATTCTCTGGCAAGAACAAACGACGACTTTCTTAATCATATGACCTTATCTTTTTATTTTGATTGGATCGTATAACCTTTTCTTCCTCGTATAGATACGACAACTGTCGGTGCGTGCTTATGTAAGACTTGCATGATCATTGCTGGAAAAGTACGTAGTAATAACGCATTAGATCAGTTTTTTGCCAACATCAAGTAATATATTAGGCTAAACAATAGAATAACCAAAATAATTTTTATATTATACTTTGGTCCACTGCTATATATATTTCCTATGAAACAAATATATAGTACTCTACTATTTACGCTATATGTATGTGAACGTTTTAATTTCCCCCCTTTGGAGTCAAAATATGAAAACTGAAAATGAAACACGTGCGTGCCTACTTGTTTTGAATTAATAATTGTTAATTATACTAATTCCCCGCCAAATTAGAAATTAAAAGAACTATATAATTTATTCTTAAGTTATAAAAACATGAAAGTTTGAAAAATAGAAATGGTACGCATGCATGCATGATTATAACCTTACCTTTAATCTCTTGGCCTTTATTTATCATAAAGGAGCTAGAGAGCTTCAGAGACCACAATAAATAAGTATGGTGAGAGATATATAGTCCCCTTGCTGTAGACAATGAACAGTTAAGATAATGTTAATACTTGCCCCTTTCAACTCATCACACAGTAACTTCTATGCACTACGCTGGCATATGGCCACACATGAGCGTCACTGTCACACAATAATATTGGCTTGATTTTGACACGGCGTTTTCAATACGTTCTTAAAATATGTGTCTAATACGTTGGAAAAATCTTTTTAAGGCATCGGTGCTTCATAATGACAATGGGAGGGTGTCACTGTCACAGAAACGATAATTTTTTTGATTTTGACTTTTCGTCAACCCAGATATGTTAGAGTGTTTTTAGGCCTGCGATAAGTTACGAAATTTATCACCAATAAACATGCCATTTTATTAAATAATTATTTATTATATGTAATGCATATATAGCTACTAGTTCCATTTCCCAAATCTCCGCGCACATCAGTTCCATCATCAAGTAACAAGATTAGAAGGTAAAAGATGTCATGGATAAGCAATAAATGAAAATCCAACCATTTGATTTAATTTATTTATAGATATGCAATCTAAGATCTGTATCTTCATAAAATATATTCCAGTTGAACAAATGTACATGGTCTTTAATAAGAGACACTTTTACTTTTGTTACGGATAAAATGCTGATTCATTCACTTGCTGGTTGGGTGGAGGATTGACTGGTCCGTTTAAATTCGGAAGAATAGCGGAAAGTAGTGTTACATGAACATCAGTATTTAGTCAGGCCACTGTATGTGTTTGGAACAAGGTTGGTAAAAATGACTTTTTTGTAATCTGATTCTTTTGCAATGTGATAAAATTAATGGGGGTTTTGGTGTCGGCTCTGATCTAGTGTGTTCCACGGCGCCTCTCCTATGTCTCCTCCAGTTCTTCTACTTCATTTAATGAGTGCACAGTAATCTACTATACAATAATTACTATTGTCACATTAATTACTATTTGACTTAGAACCTTCTGAATAATGTTGAGCTGTGAGAATAATATTTGAATGTTTTGAAGATTAATCTAGTAATTGTAAATCACGATCCTAGTATGTACTATGAATATTGTTGGGGAAATATGATTTCTCAGCCTATTTGATGTTGAGTGATTCTTTAGGTGTGAATCGACCTTTATGAATTGAGGTACCAGGATATGGTACTGACTGATCTGAATAAATTAAAGTACTAGAATAATAGAATAACAAGGTACAATCATAAACAAGAAGATTAGGGAATAAAGACAATGCTATACACTGAGAGCAGCAGCTGATACAATCCCACCATAAAGCTGGGCCATCTCTTGTTGAAGTCTACCAATTTCTTCTTGAGAGATTGCTCTTGAGATGGAATCTTGAAAAAGCAATGTATCTCTCAATATACAGACTCGCTTTCTGTAGGGTCATTTTGGTAACCCTTCCCTGCGACATACGTACCCCTTTTAGGATAGATTTGCACAAATTAATTTGTTTAGCTGCTTCATTAAAGGGTAGATGGAAAAGGTTACTAAAATCCTTTAGCGATAATGATGCTGCTCTATTGCTTTGTCTAGCCCTTGACTTAAATACTTTACTCCATTTGGGGATTGAGAAGTCATTATTTAAATTATTTTCAATCATGGGTTCTTTTTTTTATAAGATATATTTTCTGAATTGATTGAAAATAGACTACCGCGGGGTTCATTTTGAGTTTTAGTCCATTCCAAACCAATGCAAAGAGCCTCATAATAGGCTGATAAGGGATCTGACACCAAGACAGTAGCATAAGTGAATTTTCTTAAACTAAAACTTGTTTGGATGATTATTTTAAAAAATAAGTTTAGATAGATAATGATTGAAAAAGATATTAATCTTATTAAATAACACACACACATATATATATTAATTAATAATTATAAGAGGGAAAAAAATAAAATTAAGGGTTAAGGGACAAAAATACCCATATATAAAGTTTTCTTAAAAGTGCATCTGACACCATAAATTACTAAGCGGATTAATCAAAATTACATTTTTTTTAATTTCCTTTTTTTGATATTTTCTTTTTCGCTTATTAGGATGTAATTCATAGTTTTAAGTAAAGGTAAATTTTGAAAAAAAAAATATTTTCAAACAGATTTAATGGCTCAACTATATTTTTTTAGGGAACCAGTTTCAATGCTCATGGCAATGATAATCACTGAGATTTTTTTACTGTGGTGAAATTTGAACAATTTAAAATAAAATCTTAATGGTCTATTTTAAAAAAATTTAAGTAATAATTTTTTTTAAAAAATTGATAGTTAATAGATTATCTTTATTTTAAATTTTTTACACATTAAAATATTTTTTTTTTAAAAAAAAGTAAAAGCACAAAAAATTAATCTAACTCATCCAACTTAGATGTGAATAGTTGGAAGTGACTTATATCAAGTACCAAAATGACAATTTGTTAAGATATACTACATTGTGTTTAAATTAAGTCACTTATATTCCACTCTCACAAACCAAAGAATACAGTAAATTGATAAAAGTTTCTACATTTGTTTGTATTAAATTTTTTATCTCTCTACTTTACAAATAATTTTCATGTTTCTCTCTCATATTTCTCTTTCTTCAATAAAAATTAACTAGAAGTGAAATAATTACACTACAAGCAGCTTATATTTATAAGCACGTCACCCATACAAGAATGAGGTGTATATTGGTATTAATTATCCGTATACTGAAAAACTGGACCAGTGGAGGCCCCAGGGTTTAAAGAACAAAGAAACCTGGGACAGTACAGCTCATAGAATATAGTCTTTGTCTTTGGCTGACTTGAGGTCTTCGACTTACTTTTCAAACCATCATTTTCACTACAACTATGAGGGGAACGGATCCTCATCCAAGTTTCTCTTCAGTCCTCACAAACCAATTTACACCATTGATTTCTGATTTTGCTTAATTTTGACCGTCTAATTTATATTCTTAAAATTCATTTTCAACCTCTCCAATGCTTTAATTCATGCTAATGTTGAGACCCTTTTTTTCTTTTAATATTTCATATCTTGATGGAGTGTTAAAAAAAGATAATTCAAGATATTGACTGGTATTAAAAAAATATTTTATGATCTTGAACAATTATTCTAAGATCCTTAAAAAATATTTTGAAGTATATTTTTAAGAGTCACTATCCAAATATTTTTTCGTCATGAAGTATGTTTCAAGATCTGCAAGATCCTTTTACATCAAGTAAATACCTTGGGATATTTTCTTCAAGATCATGAAGTATTTTTCAAGATCAATTAAGATTCAAGATCCTTGAAAGACCAATCATTACCCTAAAATAATTTTTCAAGATCACAAGTATTTTTTCCGAAGGTTAAGATTTAAAATATTTTTTCAAGATCCTAAAATAATTTTTCAAGATCATGAAATATTTTTTCAAGATCATGAAATAATTTTTCAAGATCATGAAGTATTTTTTTAAGATGTCAAGATCTGCGAAATATTTTTTCAAGATCCTAAAATAATTTTTTAAGATCATTAAATATTTTTCTACCGATCAATCAAGATCATAAAAAGATCTATTTACATCAAATCAATACCCTTAAATATTTTTTTGAAAATCCTAAAATATTTTTTCATGATTATGAAGTATTTTTTTAGTACTGATCAATATCATTAAATATCTTTTTAAGACGAAATATTAAAAAACAAATAGGGGCCTCAGCATTTACCTGAGACGAAGCATTTTGATGAGTTGGAAATGAGTTTTAATAATATAAAATGAACGATCGGTTAAGTGAAATCAATGGTATAGATTGACTTATAAGTGATGAGTTGAAACTTGGAACATGAGATGATCCGTTCCCTTCATAGTTGTTGTGAAAATGATAGTTTGAAAAGTAAGTCGAAGACCTCAAGTCAACCAAAGACTATTATTCTATGCGCTGTACTGTCCCAGGGTTCTTTAATTTAAATTATTGATGACAAGGGGCACAATAATTTAACATTTACTTATTTCGATTCTATTTATAAGTAATTTTCCATCTCAAAGTTGGTCATTAAAATAAGTAAATTTTTCTCTGTGTCTCAAACATTAAACTAATTTTTTTTTTACTTATATTAAATACATATCTTTATATTATTGAACTAGTAATTTTTTTTCATCAATCATTTATTACACATTCTTTCTTATGTTTTATACTCATTCTCTCATTTTTTATGCATTATCCCTTATGCTTTTTTTTTTTTCATAAATAGGGGCATATTTGGAAAAGACATGACATTTTTGACATATTTATTATTTTAAACTAATATTTGCTAATTCATTTTGGACAATTAGGGAAATTATTTTATAAAAAGGACTTGAAGGAATATTTCTCAAGCCAAAAAAGAAAAAGAAAATCATAACCCTAATATTAGTTAAATGATTTTTATTTAAATACTGTCAATAAAAAAATATTTTTGGAAGAACACAACTTAAATTTGTTTTGTTAATTCATTAATTATAGAATTATGACTTGTATGATATATAGTTTGGTTTTTTACGTTAATATAATGAAACTCTTTCTTCAAAATTCCATTAATGAAATATTTGATATATATAATATCACATAAGTCATATTTTTTGTGACCAACATAGTTTAATTTTCTTCTCATTAAAAAAAGTCAGTTAAAAAATAAAAAATTTTATTCTCAATATTCAACCAAAAAAAAAAAATCATTTGATTGCTATTGGGGTTATGCTTTCTTTTAAAGGTTAAATGCCTAATTGGGAAGTTTCTATAAGGCGGCCAAAGACCAGAAGTTTTTTTTTGCACCAAATTTGCCCCGGAAGTATGAAAAAGGTACCAAATTTGCCCCTCCGTTAATTTTCACCGTTAAGTTTAACTGAGTGTACACGTGGCATGCCACCTCATGACACGTGGCATGCCACCTCATCAACCCAATAAGAGTTAAGTATCATTTTTGCTTGCGGAAGTTTTCATTGAGGAACAATTTTGCCGGAAGTTTTCATTAAGGAGCAATTTTGCCCCTGGGAAGTTTACAAAAGTAGCAATTTTGCCCTTCTTTCTCCCAATATTAAATTTGACTATTAAATCACCAAAGACCACACACGCTACGCTCGGGTGCCTTGAAAAGGTCGAACTTAGAGTCAAAGAAGGAGATCCTTGAGATGTTGAGCTCAAGCGCTTAATTTGTGAAGCCGAGATTGGTCACATAAGCATCACTTATGATCTAAACAAATGATCGGGCCTATACAAACGTAAATATTATCACTATTGATTTGTTTTTGAACCAATTTTTGGAACAATTCATTTCTCGCTTTTGCGTTTCATTTGCTTAGATTATAAGTGATGCTTCCTCCGGGTTTTGACGACCTTTCAATCCCCGTTAGAGGAAAAATCGGTCGACTCGTCGAATGCCGGTTTAAGCCCGGCCTTGCAGGGCTCGGCTAAAAAAATACTTAAAAAATTTGAAATTGGCCCTGTAAGCCCGTTTAACTATAGCTTTTTTTAAAAAAAAAAAATAATTAATTACTTACACTTCCACTTAATGAATGTGTTTATTTGTAATTACTTAGATTTTTTTAGTTTAAACTAGAACCATTTTTTATGTTTATTATTATTCTGTATTAAAGCACATAATTAGTTTTTAAAGAATGGATGTTTTTATATTAAATAAACACATACTTTGGTATTACAATATTATATAAGTAACAAATTATAAATATATTTGGTGTAAAATAAGTATAATTATTCGTGCCCTGGCCCAGTATTATCGGTAGGGCTTTAAAAAACATATGTTTTCCTTACTCCAAACCCTATAGGGGCACCATTGGGCCAGTCTCGGCGGCCGGCCCCACTAATTCCATTAAAGTCCCGTGATCAGTTCGGCTTTTACAAAATCTTGCGTCTTGAGCTCAACATCTCAAGGATCTCATTCTCTCGACTCCAAGTTCGACCTTTTCAAGGCATGACATGTGTGGTCTTTGCCTCGATTTAATAGTCAAATTTAATATTTGGAGAAAGAAGGCAAAAATGCTACTTTTGTAAACTTAAAGTAAAATTGCTCCTCAATGAAAACTTCCAGGCAAAATGATACTTTTGATTGATGAGGTGGCATGCCACCTCACATTTTAACGATCTACGTGGACTTCCGTCACTTTTGGGTAAATTTGATACCTTTTTAATACTTAGGGCAAATTTGGTACCAAAAACACTTTCGGGTCTTCGCCGCCGCCCCCCTTGAAGAAACTTCCGGACAAATTAGGCATTTAACCATTCTTTTAATATTTTTTTGGCTTGCATTATTCTAGAGAATCCTTCCAAACCACGGAAAATTTCTTTAATTTAATTTAATCTTATCATATTTTATTTTATTATAATTAATGTTTTTATATATATAGGAAAAAACACTTCTCATGTTGTAGGAGAAATGTATTTCATATCACACACGCATGAAATGGTGGGACCCACATATATATAAAATTAGAATTATATATATATGTGGGTTCCACCATTTCATATGTGTGTAGGAATCTTCTTCTTCTCATACAACATGAAAAGTTTAAACCTGATATATATACTTATGGAAAAAATAAGTTACAGAGCACTGAAACCCTTTTAAGAGGAGAGAGGAGATTAGGAGAGAGCAATAAAGTTATCCAACCCACATTTTAAAATATTAAATTGGGTTGATAACTTAATTAGAGATTAATTGAATTTATTAAGGGTTAAGTATCATTTTTGCCCCGGAAGTATATGCCGAGAACCAATTTTGCCCTGGAAGAACCAATTTTGCCCTGGAAGTTTTTTTTAGGAGCAATGTTGCCCCTCCGTCAACGGTTAGTTGACCGTTAATAGAGGGGTAAAATTACTCCCAAAAAAAACTTCCAGGGCAAAATTGCTCCTAAAAAAACTTCTGGGGCAAAATTGCTATTTAACAAAAAAAAATGTTAAAAATGGTATCATATATTTTTAATTCTTATTTATATAATATCTAGGGGTGGAAACAGCCAGGCCAACCTGGGTTTCCTTAACTGTGTCGGCACTGTTCGACAACAAAGTGGCTGGCGCGGCTTTGGTACTGTTAGAGCCATTTTTTCATTTTGAGCCTGGCACGCGTGCCCTATTAAAGTGGCCTATATTTTTTAAAATTTTATAATTTGGCTAATAGCCACGTGCCTCACTTCAAAACAGTCTATTTCAAATGCGCCAAAAAATAGACATATTTTAAACAGCCGAATTAAGGGTGGCGAAATTTGTTTCACTACTTTCCACCTCTAGATATTATATAAATAAGAATTAAAAATATATGATATCATAAATAACAATTTTAACATTTTTTTACTCCAGGGAGCATTTTTGCCCTGGAAGTTTTTTTTGGGAGCAATTTTGCCCCGGAAGTTTTTTTTGGGAGCAATGTTGCCCCTTTGTTAACACCCTAACGGTCAGCGGTTAGTTGACCGTTGATGAGGGGCAACATTGCTCCAAAAATAACCTTCCGGGCAACATTGCTCCAAGAAAACTTCCGGGTAAAATTGGTCCCCGTATACTTGGGAGCGTAAATGGACGTTAACCCATTTATTAATCTAATTTAGAATTTTTTTATTTTAAGTAGTTTTATATGAGATTTTTCCAATTATATACTATTGCTATATATATAAACTGATTTTTAATGCTGGTATTGGTAGATATTGATATTTTTATTTATTTATTTGTGACACATGACTAGGGGTGGAAATAGGTCGGGGCATGGCTCGACTGTTTCAGCCTAATCGACTTGGCTGTCGTCGGATTAAAAGTAAAAGGCCAAGGCCTCTTTCAAAGGCTGTTTTGCATGACAGGCCAGGCCCAGACCTGATAATAAGCTTTTTAGGCTTGTCAGGCCGGCCTGTTTCAAGGATAAAATTGTAATTTCTCTCTTTACTTCTAATGAGGGTGTGACACATATACCTGCTTCTGAAAAAAAAAAACCCCCTAAACTTTAGTTCTTTTTTGACCGCTCAAACACTCGTTGAGTCAATCACGATTCACGCAAGCCAAGCGGCAAGCACTTCCGTCTCAACTAGATCTCCTGTTTAGGGGTTAGGTTTCTCTCATCATCATTTTCTCATTATCTCTCATAATATCTAAATCACATCCATTCATCCAATCAATACAATACTACTTTTATTTTCCTCTCATTTTCTCAATCAACGGCCCAAATTGGGCCAATGAGAGAAAATGAGAAAAGAGATATGGAGAGAATCTCCTTCTCCTATTTGGTATGATATGCGTGTAATAATTCCCTCTCCCTTTAGAATTTTCTGTAATTGAAACTAGGTTTTCATGATCACCTTATTTACTTCGAGAATTTAATCATTTTGGTATTGAATTTCTGCTTGTGTTCGTTTTTACCGGTGATGCAGGGTAAGATTTTTATGGAGGTGGAACCTCCAAGCCCACTTAGATATTTAATGTGACATGACATTACTGTAGTTGGTTGGAATGAAGTTATCAACTCCAATATTTCTTGTCGGAGCATCTAACATGCAATAAATGCAATAATTGTGAATATATTGACGGGCCTAACGGGCCGGCCTTTAGCCCTGCAAGGCCGACCGTAAAAGTTCTCTACAATTAGGTAAATTTCACCTCTCTCCTTCATTTTTTTAGCCTTTCGAGGGGTTTAAACGGCGAACGGGCTTTCCGGTTCTATATATATTTATGGAAAAAATAAGTTATAGAGAACTGAAAGCCTTTTAAGAGGAGAGAGGAGATTAGGAGAGAGCAATAAAGTTATCCAACCCACATTTTAAAATATTAAATTGGGTTGATAACTTAATTAGAGATTTATTGAATTTAATAATCTAATTTAGAATTTTTCTATTTTAAGTAGTTTTATATGAGATTTTCCAAATTATATACTACTGTTATATATAAACTGATTTTTAATGCTGGTATTGGTAGATATTGATATTTTATTTATTTATTTATGACATAATATAGTAGGGGTGGAAATAGTAAGCGGCCTGACCTATTTCAAAGCTTGACAGTCTGGTCTGTCGGTAAAAGGTCGATGCGCCAAAGCCTCTTTCAAAGCCTGTTTTGTATGGCAGGCCAGACCTAGACTGATAATAAGCCTTTTAGGCCGGCTTATTATAAGGATAAAATTGTAATTTCTCTCTTTACTTCGAATGAGAGGGTGACACATATGCTTGCTTCTTTTCTTTTCTTTTGTTTTTTTTTTTTTTAAAAAACCCTAAACTTTAGTTCTGTTTCGACTGCTCAGACGCTCGCTCAGTCAATCACGATTCACGCAAATCAAGCGGCAAGCACTTCCGTCTCAACTAGATCCCCTGTTTGGTCCGATATGCGTGTAATAATTCCCTCTCCCTTTAGACTTTTCTGTAATTGAAATTAGGCTTTCATGATCACCTTATTTGGTTCGAGAATTTAATCATTTCGGTATTGAATTTCTGCTTGTGTTCGTTTTCACTGGCGATGCAGGGTAAGATTTTTATGGAGGTGGAACCTCCAAGCCTACTCAGATATTTAATTTGACATGACATTACTGTAGTTAGTTGGAATGAAGTTGTCAACAATGTTTCTTGTCAGAGCATCTAACATGCAATAAATGCAATAATTGTGAATTTGGGTCGTTAAATTTGTGAATATATTACTAGAGCATGTACTACTAGCTGGTTATATTACGGGGAGTATATATAATAGGTATTCCTCTAAACTCTCATGATTTATTTATCAAACCCCACTCAATACACAAAACACATGCTTCTCTCCCCCCCCAAAAAAAAAAACTTCATTTTTTTTAAATGGAATTAATTTTATTTTATATTTAGGATCGAAGATAACATACTCCCTCCCAGGTCCCTAATTATAAAACCTAGTTAACTTTTTTGGAGAGATTAAGGAAGCAAACTAAATTACTTTAGTGTATTTTTATTTTTTTTCTTCAAACTAATTAGTTTAACCAATAAACTAAGTTTTAAATATACTTTGTAGGAGAAGTGTCGTAAATCCTCACGCCATGATACAAAAAAAATGGGCCCCACCATTTTCGTGTTTGAGTTTTTTGTTTTTGTTTTTTATATATATATAAAAAAAGATGTGGGCCCCACCATTTTCATGTGTGTAGGACCTTCTTCTTCTCATGCGGCGTACGGAAGTATAAACCCCATAAACTAATGGGTTAAGGAGGCTCAACACCACGAAGTTTCTTTCAAGGAAGCGTCCAAGAACACGAAGTTTTTTGGAGCGCCCAATACCAGAATTTACGTTTTGGGAGCGCCGTCAAGATTACTGGATTAGTTGGCCGTCAACTTAGATGGAATCCGACGCGACGATGACGTAAAGATCGACACGCCTGAGGTGGACGATGACGTGGAATAAATTTTTTAAAAAAAATAGGATTTTTTTTTTTAAAAAATAGAAACAAAAATCAAATAATTGAAATAATTAGGAAAAATGAAAAAAATTGAAAAAAAAAATCGAAAAAATTCAACTAATTAGAAAAAAATTCAACTATTTGTCCTTAATTTTTACGGGAAAATATGCCTTTACTTCCAAATATTAACCTTTTAATTTATCCGGGCTAAATTTCCTATAATTGATTCCTTATAATATTTTTAATATCCTAAACTCAAAATTTAGGATGTTTCAATTTATTTTTTATTTTATTTATTTATTTATTTAACAGTAAAGGGTAAAAGGGTAATTTGACCCGAATTTGCATATCCCTCAAATAGTATTTACAAATTCGACAGACTTCTGGGGGCTGTACAAATTCAAATTGTATTTATTTAGAATTTTCCCTTTAATTTGTTCCTAATTTTTTGAATTTTTTTTTTCTAATTATTTGATTTTTTTTTCAAAATATTTTAATTATTTTTGAAATTTTCAATTTTTTCCTAATTATTTGATTTTTTTTTTCTATTTTTTTTAAAAAAATTATTCCACGTCATCGTCCACGTCGCGATGTCGGTCGCCACGTCGGCATTCCATCCAAGTTGACGGTCAACTAATGGCCGTGAGACTTGGACGCTCCCAAAACGTAACTTCGTGGTATTGGGCGCGCAAAAAAAAAAAAAAACTTCGTGGTACTGAATGCTCCTTGGGACAAACTTCGTGGTGCTGAGCGCTACTTAACCCTAAACTAATATATAATCTAAGGATATATAACATATGAAATGATTAAGTAACTTATTTAGCTTCCTTAATCTCTCCAAAGAAAGTCAACTAGGTCTTATAATTAGGACCGAATGTAGTATATTATTTTGATATATGAGATCCCATCATAAACACCACGAAGAAAAATACATCCCAAAATTTTGGTTTTTTTTTTTTAAGAAAAAAAACCACTTGATGTTTAGTTTAATTAATTGACATGCATTGACTGCATCATATGCGAGTTAAGTAAAATTATCTTAATCACGTGCCTTTCTTAAATTTTTGTGCCCTAGTGTGTGTGATCCCTAGATCTATTTGCCTTACATATAATTGTGTGATCCCATCAAAATCACCAAGTGCATCCTTAGTGAACGCCATCACCTTCAACATACGATCACTAACATAAATGGATGCACTTTGAGCCAAAAGGGTACCTAGGGTGAATAACACAAAAAGATACTCAAAGTTTTCATCTAATTTTTCTAACGTGTCACTGAGTGCTTTATACTTTACATTCTTGTATGCACGCCTAAAGTCACGGTACACTGGGTTCTGGTCGGTAACTTTAACTTCTATGCCCTTACCCCCCACAGGTAAACCTATAAGTTCATGCACATGTTCAGCCACTATGACTCGGGTCTCCCCTCTAATGGACACTTGCTTTGTTGGGGGGGGGGTCAAAACATGCCATATATTGTGCACATAAGGAACGGTTTATTTGTCGGCAATTAATTTCCACCAACCTATCAAACCCAATAGCTTTCAGCCTTGCCATGGCCTCGAGTCGTTCCTTTAACTTATGGCATACTTGAATGAAAGTGTTCGGTGCGCACCTCGTTAGGAATGACACAATATACTTCTCCACTTTACCAGGGCCTCTTAGTTGTTGAGCCCTCTTGGTGTATTCACCTTTCTCGGTTGAACTCAACCTTTTCCATGATTGTCTCATTTGTAGACTTTAAGTCAGCATGAGTTCTTTGGTCAGCTCCTACAGCTTTCTTCCCCTTGCCCTTCGCCTTTTGTTTTTCTACATGTTGCTTGAAGAATTCTTATGTGAACAAGTTATAGCCTGAGAACCTCGCGTCCCTTTGAGAATGTTTCATTGTTGTTCCTTGTCCTTATGTTAGAGCGTTGATATCAGCATTGCAATATGAAAATTAATATGTGTTAAAGCGCAACACATGCAAGTTGTTTTCAGGAAATTTAATTCAACATTCAGGTTCATTAACAAGAGTGAAAGCATCAAGTTTTTCCTTGAGGTTTTGAATCGAAAATCACAATGGTAGACAGAAATTCAGCACAAACGTATATGAGTAGCAGTGCCCTAAAGTGAATTTGCAGAAATTCCAACAAAATGTACAACAATAATAATTATGAAATAAAGAGCATAATCAAGATTGACGTTTTATTACTATGCTTCAAAAACTATGAAGAGTGTAAAGGTTGCAGAATGATCAATATGTCCTGCTCATACAACTACAAGTTAGTTTAACCATTCAAGTCCAACAATGAAAAAGTCCAGCTGCATGTGACGTCTAAGCAAACATCAATTTCCTTATGGCTTCAAGTATGGAATGAATTCAAGACAGAGGTATATGCTGTAGGCTTATGCATGGCAACAAACACCAAAGAAGCCCAATTCTACAATGGCATCGTGCATCTCAACACTAAAATCCAGTGTTTTCTTGAAATTCAAATTAACAGAAATAATATTTAAACACAAAATCAGTGATCTATATGATGGCCCTTGGTCCTCAATGATGCAAATAACCAACCAAAACAAATTCATGCAAATTTGCTTCAAACATAGTCAAAGTTTTAACAAGCAAGAACGTGACCTTTGATGCACAAATCACGTACACTTTGATTCTCATGCTCAAGATGGTGGCACACAATCGTAAACTTAAACTAATAACACCAGTAAGCAATCTCAGTTCAAATATGGATATTCTTCCAATGAACCATAAGAATGCAAATACTATCACAAGGATTAAGCACACAAGTGACTGAACCGACCCTCAATCAGTGACAACAACACTCAATAATTTATTCACTATGAAAGTAAAATGAATCTCACACCATGCAATTCACATACAACCAGAATTGAATCTATTTAGCATTTTCTAAGCAAAGTTTTCAAAAAGAAATATATGCATGAGAGTGTGCCAAAACTTCATACTCCTCAATTTTCCGTAATGGAATTCTCACTATCGAATAAGAGAAGTATAGTGAAAGTTCCAGTACCTTACTGCATTAGCACTAAAGCCAATTAAGTCACAAAACCATGTCAAGGTTCTGCAAGATTATGTGGTGCAAGTTCAAGAGTTCATTTCCATTACATGAGGCATGTAGCAACAATGACTATGCAATGGCAGGATGCAAGTTTAGGACTAAACCAGTTATAATTGCAAATGCAAAGCTAAAATGCACATTTCATGCAAGTCAGAGTAAAGAAAATTCAGTTGACGTCTACTAATGAGATTAGCACATGTGACGACAATATACAAACAACATATAACAGTGACTTGTCAGTAGCTACAAGAACAAATTTAGCAAACCCAATGCCCTGCAACCACAAGGTCAGATTCTCAGTAATGAAACTGCAATTTATTATCCAAAAGACCAAAAACTCAGGCCAAAATTCAGATTTGATGCAAATCTGAATTCAAAGGTTTTCTCATAAAAAAAAAAAACCTTTTCACACCATTCAGTTAAAGCTCAAATTCACTACAGCATCAAGTACGCATATGTAAAACAAGACAATAGTGATCTCAAGTAGTATCCAAGATTTGGCAACAATGAAGACTAACCAAAATAGCAAACATTTTAAATGTACAACCAAAAGCTCTTGCACAATTTTTTTTTACAAGGATAGCACAAAATCCCAATCAAACCTTCCAAAAACCATGGTACTATAGTGACAAATTCAACAATTAAATCTCACCGTACAATACTTTTGATAATGCCAAAATATGATAGTAAGGGATTTATGCTTTCACAGTACAAACACCCAATATATTTCAATCCCAAACATAACTCTTCGGTAACTTCTACACCTAGTACATTTCAAACCCAACACATTGCATCCCTTTGTTCAAATTTTGGCACGGGTGAATGTCAATATTCAAAGATAGGGATTCTTCCAGATTACAACTCAACAAATTTATAATTTTTACCTATGTTTTCTCCCAAACTTTCATTTAGTCTACTCTAAGAATATCAATAATAATAATAATAAAAAAAAAACTTTCCATCGAGATTTCTAAGACTTGGATGGCTCCAAGAACTAATAATCAACGGAATGATCGAATAAAAAACATGAGAGGGCATGAATGGTACAATGACAATTCAAAAAAGTTGGATTTGTCGAGAAAATAGGGACGAAAAAAACCTAATCCTAAAATGTTTCTTACCGACGATTGCCACGGGCGACGGCGAGACTTTCGAGAGCGAGAGATGGTTGCACCTTTGCCACACGACCGCAAACGGCGTCGGAGACTTGAGCACATAGCAGAGGTTTCAGAGCAGAGACACGAGAGAGAGAGAGAGAGAGAGAGAGAGAGAGAGAGAGAGAGAGATTTGAAATTGCCTCCACCCCTCCTTTGTTTGTCGTGTTAGTGGTGGGTGTATAGGTAATTTTGCATTGTAACATAATACCTATAAAGGTCTTAGGGCCTTTTCTAGGATTTATAGCTTTTATGGGCCTTTTTTAGGATTTTTTGGGCTAAAGGGGCCCCATATGAATTTTCCCTATTAATTTTTTTTTTTTTTTTTGAATATTTCTCTCTCGATGATATGTCTGAATTGAATTGAGGACTTTGGAATGTCTTAACTGATTATTAAAGACTGATTAATTATTAGTTATTATCGTCTACCCATGGCTAACTTAAATTTCAAAGAATTTTACGTACGCTGACCATTTGATGTGACGTTGCAGCCGTTCTAGGAGGACGATTCTTGGCTCGAGACATAACCTTCCAAAACTCGGCGGGCCGTCGAAGCACCAAGCGGTTGTTAGTTCTCTAAGGGTTTTGATGATCTCCAATAATTGTAAACAAAGCATGAAGTTTTGCTCTCTAATGTGTAAAACTCATCGTAAGAGCAAAACTCGAGGTTTGCACGAAACCTCGAGGTTTGCACGTAAACCTCAAGGTTTGACCTTACGAGAGAAGGACTCCGGGTTTCCGGACCGAGCAAAACTCCAGGTTTTCGGAGAAACCTCCAGGGTTTCGTCATACGAGACTTCTCATCAATTTTCCGGAAAATGAAAAACTCGAGGTTCTTGTTCAAACCTCGAGGTTTTGACTTACGAGAGTCTCCTAAGTTTTGAACTCTTGAAAACCTCCAGTTTTTGTCTAAAACCTCAAGGTTTCGTTTTAACATGAAAATCTCGGGTTTCACAAGTTTTGTGAAACCTCGAGGTTTGTGAATAAACCTCCAGGTTTTGACCTACCTAAGAAAACTCATGTTTTGGCCGGTTTTCAAAACCTCCAGTTTTATGAGAAACCTCCAGGTTTGAGCTAAATGAAGTTTTCTCAAAGTTTTCCAAAATTAAGAGAAAACTCGAGTTTTGGGGACAAACCTCGAGGTTTGTCCAGACAGAAAGTATCTATGTTTTTCCAACTTATAAAACCTCCAGTTTTACCTCCAAACCTCAAGGTTTCTGTTTTGGCGCAAAAACTCAGGATTTCCACATTTAAGCGAAACCTTGAGTTTTGATACAAAACCTCCAGGTTTTGACATCCAGAGAGCAAACGACTTTTCATTATTTTTGAAAACCTCCAGGTTTCCAGAAAACCTCCGGGTTTGCACTTGGCGCGATTTTGCAAAGTTTCACATTCAAAGTGAAACCTCGAGGTTTCGATAGAACCTCGAGTTTTTGCCAAATGAAAGGGTGTCGCTTTTGTGACTTTGAAAAACCTCCAAGTATTAGGAAGAAACCTCCAGGTTTCATGTTTTGGGCTTAAAGTCAATTTCACAATCCATAGTCCAAAACTCGAGGTTTGATGAACAAACCTCGAGGTTTCGGCGCGTACTCAGAATTTCGAATTCTGCGAATTCCTTAAACCTTCTTGTTTGATCTTATTACTTTCTATGATTATTCTCTAATGTTTCTAGATATGTTTAACCACTTTTTTAGTGAGTTTCAGATGGATTAGAGAATGTTTATTGAAGGTTTAAAGCTAAAGCAAAAGTGATGTCGAACATTAAATGCAAAACCCGTAAAGCCGCATACTTTTGGGTAATCCTTCGCACACACCTACAAAGGATTAATGACTGCCTTCCACATCAAGTAGCTGCTACTCCAACGGATTAATTTGCAGAGAGTCAACTCTGAACTTCTGCACAGCTGGATTAAGTGAAGATTAGTGAGAGAAGACACCAAAACTGCTTCCAACAGCTATATTCCTCAGAAATGCACACAACAACTATATTTTCGAATGGGTTCAAGTCTGAACGGATCTATAACGGTCATAAGCTTCAACTAGCATAAATACCGAAGATTTGAAGACTCCATAAGAAATACGTGAGTACACGAGCGAGAAAAAAGAGAGACAATGCCTACAACTTCAACATGCTAATACTCCGACCTTCACATCATTTACTCTCTGTTTTTCATGTTTAGATAAGCTTATCATAGAGAGTGAAGTGATTTGTATTGTTCTTCAGTGTTTACTCATTCACTTCTAAGAGAGAAGATTTATTGTAATCATTCCTTCTATACTATCGAGAGTTACTCAAGATTGGGTGATCTTGAGTGGGAAACCCATTGTATTGATTACGTTTGTAAGGAAGTAAGTTCTAGTGAGAGAATTACTTGATGTACAGTGTGTAATCAGTGGGTGCATTGATTACGTTTATAAAGGGGAGTGAATCCTAGTGAGATGATTACTCCAAGTACGTAACGTGTAATCAAGTTGAAAGAAGATAGTTGATTGAAAATCTCAAGTGGAGCTTGAGGACTGGACGTAGGTCAAGGATTGGACCGAACCAGGATAAATCTCGGTTGCATATTCTCTTCCCTTATCTCTTATGTTTCCAAAGCATATATATTTGAATGACTGATTATCACTTTATAAATTATTTCTGTCACTCAAACAACTTTCAGTAAGTTGCGAAAAGAATTTCAAAGTAACCAAAGTTTAATCAAACACCCAATTCACCCCCCCTTTTGGGTGATAGCCAGGTCTTTCAGCGATGACTCTCCGGGTGGGAGCCGACCTCTCCGCCTTCTACTGGTGCGACATGCTCTCCTATCAGGACTCACTCTACGTCCACAGCAACCGCCAGTTCTTCGTGAATTGCCTAATAGCAGGCACCGTCGACTTCATCTTCAACGACTCCCCCGTCGTCTTACAGAACTGCGACATCCACGCCCGCCGCCCTAACTCGGGCCAAAGAAACATGGTCACCGCGCAAGCGTAGTCGACCCTAGCGGACATCGCGTCGTCATCCAAAACGCATAATTGGTGCCACCCAGTGTAATTTGTAAGTAAAATTGGTGAAGAATCACAACATGTGATTACTATACTTAATTATGATTGGTGTATTTTGTGTTAACCTAATCAGGAACGTAACAAACAAAAATATGAACACACTTATAAGATGGTAATTAATAAGCCATGAATGCCATTGTATTACTATATAAAACATCAACCTAGAATCCTAAATTGACTAACAAACTAATAAACTCACTTTGATCTTAACCAAACTTCCTTGATATAAAAATTAACTTTATAGTTCAATTTTTTTTCATTAAAATCTGTCTTTTACTAAGGAGCGGACGGAGCACCTAAGATCATATATTATATCTCCAACCTTTTGTGCTCTACCGAGGGCTTTTTTATTTTATTTATTTAGACATGATTTTTTTTTGGCACTTAGTATCTCAAATTAATTAATTTCTAGGATATTAGTGTTATAGGAAAAACATTTTTGAATGCATGATTATAAATTAATTAATTTAAGATAATAAGTGTAAAAAAAAAAAATCAGAATCCAAAGCATATAATTTAATGGGAAAACTCCATTAAAATACCTTTTGAATTTGCAAAACCTTCAGAAATCTTCCGAATTTGTAAAAAAGACCGAGAGGTACAAAGGACCTATAAGGGATATGCAAATTCGGGTGAAATTACCCTTTTGCCCTTACTTTTAAATAAATAAAAAAATAAAATACCCTCCACCCCCCGCCACGGCCGGCCACCCTCCCGTGTGATCACGGCGGCGGTTTGTCTACGGGGTGGAGGGTTTTTTTTTTATATATATTATTTATTTAAAAGTAAGGGCAAAAGGGTAATTTCACCCGAATTTGCATATCCCTCATAGGTCCTTTGTACCTCTAAGTATTTTTACAAATTGTAAGATCGGGGTTTTGCAAATTCAAAAGGTATTTTTAATGGAATTTTTCCTAATTTAATCTAAATAAAAAAAACAAAAAATGTCATCATCCCTCTAATTAGAGGGAGAAGCACATAACAAACATCTAAAAAAAAAACACATAATGTAAACCCGAAGGAGAGGGGGGGAGGGTCTGAAAAAGGGAGAGGAAAAGAGAGAGAAAGTATGGAGAGTTTTTTAAAAATTAAATAATCATTTAAAAATATATTGTGGGGCCCACACAAAGAAAGTCGGTTTAATCAGCTGTTGTGTTGTGGCATTTTTGCCTATTATGAGAGGTTCATATGCAATTTTTTTTTTTGCTAGTACCAGGTGTACTTTTAAGAAAAATTTATTGGTATTTTTGTCCCTTAATCCTAAAATTATTATTATTAAAAAGTGAAAAAAATTAACTTGAAAATTTTGACAATGCTAAAAAATATAATTACATATAGTTAATGAATAAAAATGCATATTAATTAGAAATCATACACATAAAGTTTTTTTATCAAATGATATTATATAACTAATTGGCCATGAACTAAAAAATGAGTTTCGTGAACAGATACCGTTAAGCAATAAACACAACTTTCCATCTTCAACAGAGACCAAATCAACCACTAGAGTATAATTTAAAAATTTATCAAGTAATTCTCATCAATTAATTAAATTTCTTGTGAACCTAAATCAGATCTTGTCATAAAAATTTACCACTTTAATCCTTATTACCAGTTTATTTTAACTAATTTTCTTACATCTTCCTCTATTTCCAATGATAATTAAGTATGAATAAAAATTCAAAACAATGATTATTAAATTTTAATTGAATTTATATTTAGGACAAAAAATTTCATCAATAAAGAATTATAATAAGGATAAGAATAGTATTTCAATTTTAAAAAATAGGACCCAACATCTTTCTTTAATAAGCTTTTTTTCCCTTCACGGTGGAAAAGCTAAAAACAATTTTTTTGGCTTATGCTGTTTTTTTTTTCAAAAGCCCAATTGAAAAAAAAAAATTTATCCCCAAGACTTGAAAAAAAGTCAAAAGCACCAAATCTAACTTTTACCCCTTCAACCCTGCTTAGCCATCCAAGACACCCTAAATATGATTGTGAAAATCAATTTGTTTTCTTAGTAGAAGACCGACCACCCAATTTCATGGTTCATAAGTGGGAAATGTACTCAAAAAGAGCAATTGAGAAGACATATGAGCGGCTTTTAGCTCATATGTTATTCATCATAGGAAAATCAGACCAATAAAATTAACTAGGCATATATCAAAATTGCTTTATGTAAACCTTTCATGGCTGTTTCAATTTATTGTTGAGAGTGATTTTTATACTTTAAACAGGATTATAACTGTTTTGTTATTGTTAAAGTTTATCTAACCAATTCCAATGAAAAATTCTTCCCCTCTGATCAAGTATTAAACCTCTCTCCAACTTTTATTAGTTTCAAAGTAAAATTGAGTCTGAGTGAGTCCTAGGGCATACATGTAACACCCCTAAATTTTTAACAATTTATAATAGCATAAAATTTCTAAAATAATAGATAACTGTGAAATTTAAATTAACCAAATTTGGGAAATGTTACCGCTGCACTTGTACTAAAACAAGCGCAAGGCTAATTACATTAAAATGAAACCAAAAGCTGAGGTTCAACTGAAGGAAATATGTCTAATACATTTTATTGAATTCATAAAGATTCTGTTAAGTCTAGAATTAGCTAGAAATCATTGAGTCATTATCCTCACCTCACCGCTAACCCATCATTTGCACCCCGTTTCACTGAAAATCTGCTCCCCCAAAGGATCATCGCAGCCACACAAACACAAAAGTCAGCAAAGCTGGTAATCCTAATCAAAACAAAATCAAATATACATAGCAATTGAATCAAATATCAATTTCTATATTCACCATATACATATACGTCGAATCAAATATTATTCATTATCTTTATCAAATTTCTTAATTAGTGGGGAAGAGAACCATGGTATCCTGCCAGTCTACCTTGTGACCCGGAAACCTGCCAGTCACAAATCATCAAATTGGCCATCATTAAAACATCTCTTCCTAGTATGCATACCTCTTCTCAAAGTTGCTACTAGTATCCCGAGTTACCCTGCCAGACACCACTTTGAGAAGAACGGATAATATCTTTTTACATCATATAAATATCAGAGGCATAAAGCCCAAAAGTTGTGTTCATCACTTCAGGAGGTATCATCCCAAAGCTATCTTCCCACTATTAATTCATCACAATCACACACAATCAGGAAATTCAATCTTATCACAATTATCTTATTTAAAAATTCCTTCATTGAATATATCCGTTGCTCAAGGACATCATCACTTTCCAAACTCTTCAAGAGTATAATAATTCAAATATTCGATATCAGATCCAACTCATATTCATTACTATAATTCAAATATTTATTATCTGAGTAAAGTCTAAATCCAACTATCATTTCAATCATCATAAGTTACAGGGTATCAAGATCATAATTTTCCTATCAAAACTCACATAAAATTAATCTAAGACCTCTAGGGACCTAAGACTTCTAGGGATTAGGATTACATATAATATATTTCATACAAAACAACCCTATCAAAATTCCTAAGACTTCTAGGGATTAGGATTACATATAATATATTTCATACAAAACAACTCTATCAAAATTCCTAAGACTTCTAGGGATTAGGATTACATATAATCATCACAGATAATAGCAATGGTCATTATTAATTATCATTAATCATCACAGATAATATCAATAATCATCATTAATCATCACAGATAATATCCATAGTCATCTTTAATTATCATAGGTAATAGCAATGGTCATCATTAATATTATTTTGTTTTATTTTATTTTTCTTGGGTTATTACAATACATATCACTATTGAGCTTTTCTGTCCGAGCACAACAGAAATGAGATATACATTAACTAATCTGCCAATGGTGAATTGCATTATATACAAGCTCAAATGGTTACTTCCATTTAGCCATACTTGCTAATGTATGAGGAAAGCAACTGGGAAAATAGAAATATCTAGTTGCACGTACACCTTAATGCCAATTGTATGTGGATTTTACAAGAGTCAAAGAAATAAAAAGGAAAAATGCTTGAAAAGCTACGGTAAGAATTTGAAGTTTTAAAGAGGCATTTCATTTAAGCAAGAAGGGATAAATTAGCTATTACTTGACTTCTAAGATAACACAAATTCAATTTCGTTTAATGACCAGCTTAGGTGTCTGATACTACATTTCCGTGTATTCAACTTACCAAAACAGTTAATCCTTCTTGCTTGTAACCTTCTTATATTTAATTAATCGCCTCTCATTATCCTCCATGCTACCTTTCATTATTATTGTTATGGCCACCTCCTTGATTTGGACACCAACTTTTCTCAAGATGGAGTTTCATCATACTATAAAGGATAATCCTTTTGAAAAAAATACCAGTTAAAATTTAAAATACCTCAAGAATCTCATATCGGTAGTGTATTCTTCAACAAACAAAAAATCAAATTCACAACCAAACTAATTAAATGGGTTTGACACGTGGAAAGAACCAATTTTGGCATAATTCTAGCTATTATACTAATTAATAATGCAGAGGTTCTGCTACAGACAACACATAATTTGACATCAAAATATTCTCTCGTGTATCTAACATGCACATGAACTAGAGAAATAGCAGGAAATACCATAATTCTTAGCTACCTTCACCAACAATGTGAGGAAGGGTGGGTTCAGAAGCATCTACAGGTGATTGGCTAGCAGTTGCAGATGAGTTATATAGAGTCATTTCAGATCCCTTTGTAGCCAAGCCAGTCATGAAGGTGTACTCATCATCAAACTTCCAGTCTGTCAAGTAACCAGGCCTTGAAGTTACAGTGCTCACTTCCATATCTCCAGAAAGCATCGCCACGACACGGGACATCGCTGGCCTTGACAATGGTGAAGTTTGAGTGCAGAGAAGAGCTATCCCCACAATTCTCTTAAATTCTTCCTCATTGAAATCTGATGACAGTCTAGGATCTGCCAGTTCAACTATATTATTCGTTTCATGCAACTGCCAAGCCTGTTGTCCCAAACATCACAAAAACTAGTTAGGTTTGAAGTTTGAACATGAAATTAATGATGCCTAATCAGAACACAAACGATGACTTGTGAAGCCAAAAATCATGAAAGTTTGTTGCTTCATTTTTCCTTTAGGAGACCAACAGGCAGATATTCTCACAAAGGGATTATCTTGTGAACATTTTAAGAACTTAGTGTCCAAGCAAGGAATGGATAATATCCACTCTCCAGCTTGAGGGGCTGTGTTAAATGATGTAATTAATAATATTAATAGTAGTTGGCAGATATCAGTTAGTATTTATAGCATTTAATAATCCTGTAAAAGGCTCCCTGTATAAATACCCATGTACTCTAATGAATGAGATAATCGGATATATTCTTTCTTTAAACATTTTGCCAGGCATTTCGTTTTTTGGTATAGATTTTCAGAATTTCTACTAAATGACTGGTGACATTGGTTATTTTGTAACCAAGTGTTAAGGTCATTTCTGCAAAAGGTTCTTATTGTTAGCAAGCAAAAATTGAACTTGCTAAAAGGTTTATGGTCATTTAAGTCAATTTACAGTCAAATTTTTAACTACACAAAAACAACATATTTTCTAAATAATGAAAACTTGTAGGTCAAAATAGAGAGTGGAAACAGAAAATGTTTTCATAAACCAAATGCATCATCTTACTCTTGGGAAACAAAGAGGTAGCACATACCCATTCTAGAAGATAGATCTTCTCTCCTTCCAAGTTTGAATCAGAATTTGGCCTCCCACTAACAATCTCTAGGGCCGAAACACCAAAGGAAAACACATCTGCTTTCTCTGTAAGGTGCCCACGCATGGCATACTCCGGAGCAAGATATCCACTATTTATAATTTGCCAAAACAGAAATATGCAAGTGTTAGAAGAAACAAATGAAACAAGCATAAAATTTAGCTAACTTTAAGGAACAAGGAAATTAAGTCTTGATGACTTACATTGTCCCGGCCACACGCGTGCTTAAATGGGTCTTTTTATCATCGTATAACTTGGCCAAACCAAAATCAGATATTTTAGGGGTAAGCTCATGGTCAAGCAGAATATTACTAGCCTTTACATCACGGTGCACAATACGGAGCCGAGACTCTTCATGAAGATAAGCTAAACCTCTCGCCACACCCATGCAGATATCATAGCGTGTGGGCCAGTTGAGAGCTAAACGATTTCCTGCAGCATGCAAGTGACAAACATACTAAAAACAATAAACATGAACAAAAAGTAAAGGCAGATAAACACTGAGACATACACAGGCACGCGAACAAACACAAGAAGTAGAAAAGCTAACACAATAATGACATCATACCAAATAATGCTTGATCAAGACTCTTGTTTTCTAGATACTCATAGACAAGAAGTCTGTTATTTCCTTCAAGGCAACATCCGTATAATTTAACAAGATTGCGATGTTGCACAGCAGATATTATAGCAATCTCAGCTATGAACTGGCTCTTTCCTTGATGGGATCCTACAGATAATTGTTTCACAGCAACTACTCTTTCATCATTAAGTGTTCCCTGATATAAAAAGGGGAAGTGGTTATTCGATTAAATAAGGGCTCATCCTGCCTTCTTATGCCATAAATAAAAACTTTTATCTTCAGCATAATAAAACCCTAAAAGTATTTGTTTATACAACCCTATAAATCCCATCAGTTACGTAGATAATGAAGAGGCGTACTACATGCAATGCATTGTCATGCCAAATCCCATCATAGAATATTCACCTTATAAACAGGTCCGAAACCGCCCTCCCCCAGTTTGTTGTCAGGATTGAAGTCACCTGTAGCATTCTTTAACTCAGAGTAACTGAAAGTGTATGTCTTTGTATCAATATCTAAAAGTTCTGCAAATTAAACATGAACAAGGTTATGAACAGAAAGAGAAACTGATAGGATTTAATCTGTTGCTGTCCATGTTTTCTAATAAATTTTGGTAGAAAAACTTGGACTACGTCCTACTTTGCCACTAGTTAAGATAAAAAAGAAATAAGGTAACGGAAACTCCATGTGTAGATTTTCAAGTTGAACTAAACTCATGTTTCTTTTAATATTTCAGTAACGTTTAGGTGCAAAACCCACAAAATGATAGAAAAATGCTTTCACAGAACTGGCAAGTGTCCTGTCATTGTGGACAAAACACAAATGAAGGCATGTCCCATCAGTTAATGAATTGCAACATGAACAATCAATGACTACAATTTGAGATAATATTGAATAAAAAGCACTATTACAATTTAGATAGTCAGGTATATACAGCAGCCTTTTTACCTTCTTCACCATCTCCATGACGCTTTCTTCTTTGGATGATACAGAAAACCACAAGAACAGACAGAAAGCTTACAGCTCCAACACCAGCAATAATTCCCACAATCAAACCGGTTCTGTTCTTTGAACTGCCTGGAAGTTTGTTACTGACTTTGGGAATGAAATCTATTCATAAGATAAGCAGACCATATCAAGGTCATACATCACCATTTTTTATTTTGATAAATCAAAACTTGAACTTCTACACTGCTGACTATTTTGTTAAGTTTTACCTGGGGTAGCGCTGATGGCTGAAATCAGAGGACCAAAAGTACCTTGAGTTGGAATACAGCAAGTCCCTTTTCCCGCCCAAAAGAGATGTATCTCAAGAAAGTTTTCTGACACATGAACCTGAAAATCCATTTGGACAGCTCTAAAAGAGGCACCCCCAGCTTCCCTTTTTATGTCAAAATCCTTCCAAACACGATTCCCCTGGAATGGGACAAAAGAAAAGGAAACAAATGAAGAAGCAAGCATAAATAAGGGGTGTGAGAATATTACGCATTTATTATGATTAGATATAGGTATATTATATTTTAGGATATTTCCTATTATATCTCAATCGGTTTGATTGATTTTGATTTAATTAGATTTTATGAGATTAGGGTTAGGTTTAGGTTTGCCTATATAAAGACCCTCTATGTACTTTCGATTAAGAGATTAAGAATAATATTTATCTCTCAAGTTCTCAACATGGTATCAGAGCTAGGGTTTCCGCCCCTGGTTCCCTGAGTGCTTCGTCTGAACAGAAACAGTGAGAGAGAAAGGAGATATTTCGCATTTACGCCACGTTCCTTTTCTCGATACACGCGCCGGCCCATTGTTCTCTCCACCCTCCGATCGGCGTCCGCCGTTAATTTGGTGGCCGTCCGACACCCTCGTGACGGCGCGTGGGTGTACACGCGCTTCGCCGGCAGTGACGCTGTGACGGCGCGTGTGATCTCCGTTTCGTCGGCGACTTCCTGTTTCGGCCTTCTCTTCTCATTTCCGTCCTGATCCGTGAGTTTTCCATCTTTCGGTGAGTGTTTGAATTTTCCGGCGAGATCTCCGGTGAGAATTTCCAGATTCTGGCGACATCGTCGTTTTTCGATTATGAAGCACAACTAATATTCGACCCTAATAATGTTTGGGGCACAGTTCTTCATCAACATCATCGTTGGTGGTAGTTCCTCTGTCATCGTGCCTTTCATCTTGTCCGACGACTGGTCCCGTTGTTGTTTCCGGCACAGTTCTTCATCAACATCATCGTTGGTGGTAGTTCCTCTGTCATCGTGCCTCTCATCTCGTCGACGACTGGTCCTATCGTCCTCAACTGAGCACAGTTCTTCATCAACAACCCATCTCCTCTTCGACGCTGTCATCGTCGTCGAGCCTTTCATCGTTGTTGGTGGTAGTTCCTTTGTCATCGTGCTCCTCAACTTGTCAGACGACTGGTCCCGTCGTCCTAGACTCAACGTATTTTTGAAGATTGTCGCAGCCATTGCCCGTCGAACTTGTTGCAACCGCTGGCCGTCTCCAATTGTAGTCGAGTATCTCTTTGTTCTCTAAATAGGCCTCGAGACTCAAGAAGTACAAAGCTTAAGGGGAGTGTCGGTAGTATAAAGTTGTATAAGCAAGTTGGACATGATTAAAATCCATGATCCAACTTTAGGGGGAGTGTGAGAATATTACCCATTTATTATGATTATTATCTTATTATCAGGATTAGATATAGGTACATTATATTTTAGGATATTTCCTATTATATCTCAATCAGTTTGATTGATTTTGATTTAATTAGATTTTATGAGATTCTAGGGTTAGGTTTAGGTTTGCCTATATAAAGACCCTTTATGTACTCTTTCTGATTAAGAGATTAAGAATAATATTTATCTCTCAAGTTCTCAACAAGGGGAAAAGGGAAAAGGCAGGGATTTCAAATAGCAAAAACCAGCAAGATTCCTCTAAAATTAAAAGATACGATACATTAATTTCCACAAAAAAAGAAGATAAAAATACATTAATGATAAGACAAGGGTCAAAGGTTCTAATGTGGCTCAACAATTCATGTATGTAGTGGCTTTGGAACAAGAAATGTCATGCATCATGACAAGGACCATTTCAAGGCAAAAACTTAAGCTGTTTTAGAATGCCCCTGATATCTCTTCGACATTTTATTTCTTAGATTTATGGTGTGTTGGTTAAGGAAAACTTTAAGAGAAACCTAACTTTTGCAATTGCAAGTTTGAATATTATAGACATGGACGGACAAAATGAATAGGGTTCGATTTCTGTACTTCTTACTGTAGATTTGCTCAACCTCCTTCAAATGTTACTCAAGAACATATGTTTTTTTATATATTATAATAGATTGTCATTCATTCCAAAAGTTCAAGACAAGAGAAGAGCAGTCCAATTATGTGTATCCAACAAATACTGTAAATGTAGGAATAGTTTTAGGGCACAAGCTAGGTTAAAACTAGTCAGCTCATGATTAGTGGGCTGGACTTGTGCTGCATATACTAATCCTTCTACTTGACCTAAACTATAAATAGACAGATGGGGCGCTTCTCTGAGAAAGCTAGTGACTCCCATTTAGATTATTATGCTGTAACATCTAGCATTGCTTTTAGATAAAATCATATGCACCTGGATATATATATCAAAGACCCGTCTGCCAAGACTTCTCCACGTAGTAGTAGTACCTAGAATAGATGTTTCTGCGAAAAAGAGGGAAATGCTATAATTCCCATTTTCCAGCCCCAGGCCATAATATCTTACTGAAGATGCCGATAGCCGTGCTGTCTGGAAGAGCTCTGGGTCCACAGTACCAATGAACTGACTGGATACAATACTTTTGTATAGGGGATTGTTTGACCCAGTAAATAACCCAACATTGCTAACTGCCCATCTTCTTGTATCAGTAACAAAATAAGTTGCAGGACCAAGCGTCTCATTATCTGTGTCATAAGTAATTCCTTCTGTTGTTGTAATTGGAGGACCGCCACACTTGATTGCAAAGTTATAATCTGAATAAAAACATCAAGGAGAGCTATTTTAATGAATAAATAAAGTAATTAGCTTGACCTAATAAACTTCAGATAGAGTTTGAAGTTTTCTTGCATGTATTACAGATGAGAAGAAGACTTTCATGCGTCGATGAAGTCTAACAGTTGTGATGCTGAATTGGCATCTCATAAATAAAATTTAGTCAACTAGTGATGTGAAAAAATGTTTATAATTATTCAGTGCATACAATGTATCAAATATAATGCATTCCTCGAAGTTATGCACGCATAATATTGGTCCAAACTTGAAAGCGAGTTTGCAATTTGGATAATGAAACACTCGAAAAAGATACGAGTAGAGGTTTCATGTCAATCAAAGAAAAGCTAACAATTTAGAAGTTAGCTTTATTGGGAGAAAATATCTTGGTCTACACTAGATTATTCTTCCTTTTTAATACTAACTAGATAAGTTTTACTTGAGAATGCACAAAATATGAGAAATGAGAAGCACCATTTATAATTTATGAATAGTACATTTTGCAATAGATTTTATGGCTGATATTGATATATCGAAGCCAGCAATGGCAAACTAGAGCTAAAAGAAGTACTTACATATTCCAGCACCACGAAAACAAGGAAAATTTTGCTGCAAACAATCGAGTCCAGAAGGAAGGCCACTGCAAGAGGAAAGAACATTTATTTAAATATGTACATATTAAGGAATTAGCTTTAAATTTGTTCGGTGAAAAGAAGCTCTTTAAGGCCCCCTTTAGCATGATAAGGAAATGGTGACTGAAAGTAATATTTCTTGTGCTGTCAATTAGTTTTTTGTTATCATTACTCAACAATGTCTATTCTTTGACATAAAAGATATTTCTATCATCTTTTATTACTTCTTAACGTAGGGGTATAAGAGAAATTTTTTATCTGTAATTTTTTTTTCTATATTCTTTTTCATTATATGTACCTAACAAGCTCCAAGTAAAACATTTTTGGCAGTACCCATCTAAGGTAAGTAAATAAATTTTCCAGGTAGCATTAAACAAAAAGGAGGCCAGGAGGGCATTAAATTTGTAAAGAAATTTAATTTCAGAGGCTTGTACTTCTTATCACCAAGCCTGAAAATATACAATAAACCTCTTAAATTACCTCTTGATCTCCGAATGTTTGTCAAGAGCCAATTCATCCTAAAAGTTTGAACTTTGAGATGTCCTAGGAATTATCACATCACCTAACATGATGGCCCTTGGGTAAACATGTATGAAACAAAAGCCAACCATACCTTGTGCTAAAGTTATTTGAATAAAAAATGGAGGTAGCAAGGGTTGAACTCTTGACCATTTCATAATAAATCCCCATAATAGCACTGATAATATCTCTAAACAATTTTATATATACACAACCAGGATTGAGTAATAGCAAAATCATGGCTTTGAGTCATAGGGTTCTGGCTTTATGCTTGAAGAATAAAAGGACATAAATGAGATCAAGAGGCACAATATTGTGCACAAAGAAAAATGATATCCAGTAAGTTTCAACTGGCCAAATGTGCGTGTGCGTGTGCGTGTCATCATTGAATAAAAGGCATAGGAATCACCTGCTATTTGAACCATATATTGTCAGGTTGTTAGCAACCAAATTTCTGTATGCCAAACACCACAAAAATCGCTGTTAGTTTCGCCATAACATAGAAGCAAGAAAATCATCCTCACTCCAGTTTACTATCTAATTTTTCAACAATGACATGAAAGCATCAACTGAACTTTAATTTGCTTTAAGTGATAATGAGACATGAAAATTTTAGTATGTTAGGAAAAATTATGGAGAGTGCAAATACCAAAGATATTACATGATATTAGACTACTGACTTAAAGTGAAGCAAGGAACTTTAGAAACTACCAAAAAATGACCCCAAAAAAGTGGTGGAAAAAGAATAAATAATAACAATACAAGTTACTTACAGTTGTACACTTCGTTGGTTTACCCAAGAGGGAAGGCTCCCTGATAGATTGTTGTAGGACAAGTCTCTGTAAGCATTCATTCAAGTTGTTGAAGAATTAAGCCTTTAATTACAATTAGTGCAGTATCAGTAGCATAAGTTTAAAATTGACATGATTTCACCAACTTCTATGTTCACAAGCACCATGGTGATGAACTTGTAGATCTTAATCTTACAGATACATGGATACAGAATTAGCATTTTAGAATGTACGTGCCCCAGAAGATAGTAAGTCACCCTCTTAGATTCGTTAAGAATATATGATAATATTAATACAGCCGCGCAAAACATTTAAATAATATATAAAATATTCCATTCTTAGTGCACTACGATGCTATAGAGTCCAAATATGCCAAGAATACTCACATAGTGAGAAGAGTTGGGCTTATGTGAGTAGGGATTGTACCACCGAGTTTATTATTTCCAAGAAACCTGAAATTGGAGAAAAACAAATCATGCTTTAATCCATTCATGAAAGCGTGTCAGGAAATCCATAATTCAATTACTTAGGCAGAGCATATATATTACAAGTGTGTTAGTGAACTCAGATTGAAAAGTGATCCCGGAATCTCTCCTGTGATGTTATTGAAGCTCAGATCCCTGCAAGAACCGACATATATAATCATCTGGATTTGGAACACAAACACAACTCAGGACCAAGATCTTTTTCCCCATTGAAAATAACATGTGTATGAAAGATATGATGGATACTTGACTCCAACCATTTTCTACACAAAAAGAACATAATGTTGAAGAGAATAAAAGAGAAATGGGTTATGGAAAATTAGTGAAGAGTCCAGGTGTAATAGCAAGTAATCCAGAGCCACTTGGCAGTTGCCAGTGGCAAAGACACTAAGTTCTAATCTCAAGCCACTCAGCTTGATGAACATTTCAATTTGAGCGAATTAGCATTAAGGGTTCTCCTATAGTTAAGCAGCATAACTATTGTCCAAAAATAAAGTATTTATTCAGGTTCGAGAAATCCAATGGAAATGGCTGTCTGATTTTCTTTTTTTTTTGGGGGGAAACAAGTTGAAGAAAAATTGCAATATGTGCTTTTGTTCTGGTCATTATAGCATTATTGCCATATGCCATTACTAGAGACCATGGCTACATACCAGCCACTAGAATCCCATGAAACAAGAGCATTAAGAGGAATAAATTTTCATGAAAAAGCAACATGATTATGAAACCAAGAAATGAAGTAATAGGTTGCATGACTGGATCCCTTGAAATTCCACCTCTGATTTCAAGGACAGCAAAGCTATGGGCTACTATTGATTAGCACATATCTCCAACACAAATCAAGATATATGGATAGTTTTACATATCTGAAGAATTAAATTAACAGAGGATACTCACAGCTGGGTCAAATTTAGAAATTCACCGATATTGGATGGAATTGAATCAGAAATATTGTTATTTCTCAGTACTCTGCAAGATTTTAACTCAATGTTATGCCAAAGTCTAGAAAGAAAAAGAAAATAAACAGAAATAGATCTATATAGCAGGCAGACTATGAATTGTTAGGGGAGCCACTGACTTCCAACTTACAAGACAGTCAAAGACTTCATATTCCTTATAAATGCCAGTGAGGAGCTCGCATTGGAAATTTCACTTATTCTCCTGCATTAGAATTATAATTAGCTGCTATGAATCTGTCGAAATGCATGCATTTAAACAATGATGGCACTTACAAGTCTGAAAGAGAAGTCAGATTTCTCAATGATGATGGTATTGGGCCTTCAAAAGAATTACCCTGAAACCTCCTGTCAAAAAATACGGCAATTCTATTCAGTGAGCATAAGCTTCTGAAAAAGAGTATACAAAGTATGAAATAAGTATTTATATTTCACATCTGAAAGAATTTTTTTGCACATAAGCTTTTATAAGAAAAGATTTAAGTACTTTTTATAAATAGGAAAGGAATTCATTGATGAGAAAAGAAATCAATCCAATGACACAAACAATCTGATAGAGACGAGGAACAATTAAATAAAATATAACTATACTCTGATCTAATTGAAGACATAATACCTTCAGTTAGGTCAGCCACTCTTTAATATTTAGGAGAGCTAGAACCTGCAACTCTTCTAACTACTAAAGCCTAGGAGAACACTCCGTTGAATTACTCTCTTAAACTCTTGATGATTTTATTCATAGGTTTAGTGCCAACAAATAGGATTAGGTTTACAGAGAGTGACTCTATGAAATTCAAAAAGATAATCAATAAATCTTAACAACTAAATCTATCTCATAGTGATAGATTTCCTAAAGATAATAAAAGTTTAAGACAGACTCGATAAAATAAAAAATAAAAGATAATAAATTAATTCCTAATTTATTTTGAGATGTTTATTCTTCTTAGAATAAACTAAACCATAGCGATTTGGATATGGATTGCTATCATTTCTCCCCCCTTGAAAAAACGACTTGTCCTCAAGGCGAAACTCTGGAAATTGGGCAGCGACCAAGTCGTAATCTTCCCATGTTGCGTCCTCTGGGGTATGGTTCTCCCATTGGAGTAGGGGTTCCAACTGCTTGGCTGGGGTCCAACGATGTTGAAGTACCTTGGAGGGTGTGAGGAGCAGTTCTAGATCAGCTGAGAGAGGAAGCGGTGGAGGAGGGAGGTCGCCTGAAGGCCGGGAGCCGGGCGTAGTAAAGAGACATGGAAGACCGGGTGGATTCGGCGGTGGAGGGGAGCTCTAATTCATATGCCACCTTGCCAATACGTCGCAGAATCTTGAAGGGGCCATAAAAACGAGGAGAAAGTTTTTCACATCGGCGGCGAGATAAGGATTTCTGCTGATAGGGGTGTATTTTCAACCATACAGCCTCACCCGGAGTAAATTCCAGGTCCCGACGGTGTTGGTCTGCATGTAACTTCATCCCGTGTTGAGCTTTAACTAAGTTACCTTTTAAAACTTGAAGCATGGCATCCCAGGCCTCAAGTTGGTCTTCCAGTTCTGCCACTAAAGTTTCACCTCGTACATACGGGAGTAATAGGGGAGGGTCTCTGCCGTAAACTATCTTGAAGGGAGTGGTGTTGGCGGCGGTATGATAGCCGGTGTTGAAGGAGAATTCTGCCCAACATAGAAAGGTACTCCAATCCTTGGGCTATTCATGTGTGAAACAGCGGAGATAAGTTTCCAGGCAGCAGTTGACTACTTCTGTCTGTCCGTCGGATTAAGGATGATAAGCGGTTCTCATATTTAAGCGGGTTTTGCTGAGACGGAATAGCTCCTGCCAAAAGTGACTGAGGAAGAGAGAATTCCTGTCTGATATGATTGACCGGGGCATGCCGTGCAAACGAACAATCTCCTGACAAAATGTGCCGGCCACGATTTTGGCGGAGTAGGGGTGAGCAAGAGCGATGAAGTGGCTATATTTGCTGAGGCGATCAACGACCACGAGAATCACAGTAAAGCCTTTAGATTTGGGTAGCCCAGTGATGAAATCAAGTGAGATATCCTCCCAAATACGCTCTGGAATGGGGAGCGGTTGGAGAAGTCCCGCAGGTGCTAAGGTTTGATACTTGTGTTGTTGGCACGTTTGACAATGCTGGATGTAGCACTTGACGTCAGTTTTCATTCCTCGCCAATACAACTAGTCACTTAGTCGGCGTAATGTTTTGAGAAAGCCCCCATGTCCCTCGGTGGGAGTGGCGTGAGCTTCAGCTATTAATTTCGCTCGTAATTGAGTGTTGCGAGGTATGACCAGACGTGTCTTGTAGAACGAATGGCCATTCACTAAATGAAAGTGAGGGTGGTGATCCAGATTATCCTGCAGGGCTGTAATGATGGTACGGGTTTTAGGATCTTCAAGTAGAGCGTGAGGTAATCGCTCTAGTTCGTTGGCCCAGGGAATAACCATGTGAAAGAAATCTACTTGTTGGGGCCTTCTTGAAAGGGAGTCCGCTGCAATATTCTCTTTACCGGGTTTGTAGAGAATGGTAAAGTCAAAAGGAAGGAGCTTGACCATAAGGCGCTGTTGAGAAGTAGTAACAACCCTTTGGTCCAAAAGATGTTTCAAGCTACGATGATCGGTGTGTACCACAAATGGATGCCCTAATAGATAATGGCGCCATTTGAGGAGGGATAAGACCAATGCAAGTAATTCCCGGTCATAGGCTAACTTAAAGCGGTTAGAGAAGGAGAATCCTTTGCTGAAGTAGGCTATGGGGTGCCCATTTTGCATAAGAACTGCTCCGACACCATTCATGGATGCGTCACATTCAACAGTAAAGGGTTGTTGAAAGTTGGGTAAGCGAAGTACCAGTGTAGTAGTAAGGGCCACTTTTAGTGCATCAAAAGCTTCTTGTGCTTGCTCGGACCACTTGAAGGCATCTTTCTTTGTAAGATCAGTTAGGGGTCGGGCAATAATACCATAATTCTTCACAAACCGTCGATAATAACCAGTGAGGCCTAAGAATCCTCATAAATCGTGCACGGAAGAAGGAGTGGGCCAGTGAGCAACATCTTTAATCTTTTCGTGTACCACTTCAACTCCTTGACTAGTCACAATATGGCCTAGATAATCAACCCGAACTTGCCTTAGGAGGCACTTCTTTGGGTTGGCATAAAAACAGTAGTGTTGGAGGATTTGGAAGATGATAGTAAAATGGCGGTAATGATCTGCGGCCGTGGCACTATACACCAAGATGTCATCGAAAAAGACAAGCATGAATTTCCGTAGGTAAGGGCGAAAAAGGTCATTCATGATGGCTTGGAATGTGGCTGGAGCATTGGTGAGTCCGAATGGCATTACCACAAACTCGTAGTGACCTGAATGCGTCCGAAAGGCGGTTTTGTGGACATCGTTTGAAAGAACCCTGATTTGATGATACCTGGAACGTAGATCAATCTTGGAAAAATATCGTGCTCCCCGTAGTTCATCTAATAACTCATCAATGTTTGGGATAGGATATTTGTCTGGTATTGTAATTTTGTTGAGACAGCGATAGTCAACACATAATCTCCATGTGCCGTCTTTCTTGCTAACCAATATTACCGGACTGGCAAATGGACTGGAACTCAGCCGAATACACCCACAAGCCAATAATGCGTCGACTTGAGACTCAATCTCATTTTTCTGGTAGTGGGGGCAGCGGTAAGGTCGTAAATTAGGAGGCGTAGAATCAGGTAGTAAGGGGATCCTGTGGTAATGCCCACGGGAAGGTGGTACGGAACTTGGTTCTTCAAATACTTGAGAAAATTTATAATAAATCTGAGTCATGTCGAGAGCTTCCTTTTTGGCGGTTTCAGTTTGATGAAAATCAAAACTTTGGAGGCACACCTGAGGGATAGATTGTGGAATTTCCTCGTGTAATTTATAATTCTTCCCATTAACTGAAAAAAATTATAAACATCTCTTTCCAATTTGCCTGTACCGTGTTGAGAGTAGCTAACCACTTAATGCCCAATACAAGGTTATCGCTTATGGAGAATGGGAAAAAATCTTGTGTAATAGTATGACCCTTCAACTGAATTTCAACATTTTGGCAAACCTGGTTGCACTTAATTATGCTGCTGTCGCCTATCTGAACTCCAAAGTAAGGCACAGTCATGAGTGGTAGTCCCAGTTGTTGAATTAACTTGTTGGAGATTGTTAGGAAATATAGAGGCTGGAACTAATAGAGGTTGGGGTTGTATAGAGGCTAGGGAAGTATAGAGGTTGGGGTTATATAGAGGCTAGGGACGTATAGAGGCTGGAACTATTATGTGTGTATATATATGTGTAATCTGCCAATGTAATTTAGTTGTGTGGAATACACATAATTCAAGATACATTTTCTCTCTTTTATCTCGCTAACATGGTATCGAGCTTGGTTAATTCTTGGCCATTTTCTCGTGGGTGTCACCGTAGCGTGAACGGTATATGGTCACGTGAACAAGTGATGTGGCCAATCGGAGTGTGTTTGTCGGTGAGGTTCTCACTTAAGGCAAGATTTTGAGAATATTTGGTTAACTTGTGAATCTCCGGTGTTTGTGGGGAGAGTGAAAGTGTGTGCCTTGTTGTTAGGTCGTCGTGTGTACCTTATTGTGCTATTTCGATTGGCTACGGAGCTTGTTCGGAGTTTCTTTGATTTCCGGCGAGATTTTCCAGTTTCCGGTGAAAATTCCATATTCCGGCGAGTTTCCGCATTCCGTCTAGACCACCATTTTCTCGTCTTCTTCTATTATTTCCGGCGATAGTCTTTGATTTTCGTGAGGTTCTGAATTTTCCAGTTTCCGGCGACCTTTTCCGATTCCGGCGACCCTTTAATCCGGTGGTACTGTAGTTTCGGTGGAGTTTGCAAATTTCAGCAAGTGATCCGAGATTTCTGGCTAGATTCTCTCGCATTTCCAGAGAAGTTTTCAGATTCCAGCGAATGTTCTTGAATTTTCCGCGACGTTTCCAGATTCCGGTGACTATTTTCCAGATTCCGGCGAGTATTCTTGAATTTTCTGTCCCTGTTTGGATGCTAAGCGATCTGATTTGGCTGTTTGGACGATTGGAGTTCTCATCTCCGGCGAAGTTGGCAGATTCCGGGAGTTTCTGAATTTTCCAGCAATTGTTTTCCAATTCGAGGAAGAAAGGCAACGGGGAGAAGAAGGTAAAGGCGTAAGAAAGTTTCTTGAAGGTCTTACTCTCATGTTCGCGGTTCCGTCCGCTCTCTTCCCGTTCGTCACGCTGGATGTTGCGGTAATGGAGCTTGGTGAGTTGGTGAAGAAGATGACGGTGGTTCGTGTTATGCACTTGGCGCCGCTTCTTCCATGGTTCAGTTCGTGGTGCCGGTTCGTGGTTTGTGAGCGTATGCAATGGGAGAATCAAAAGTAGGCTTTGGTAATGGTGGGGCACCATGTGCAATGTTGTGAAAATCGAAACAAGAGTTTGATAAAGTGGAATTTTTTTCATTTCACCATGTTGCAGCGCACTCAGATTTTTGAAAAGGAGAATAGTTGGTAGTGGTGGATCCCACATGTTTGAAAAAAAGGTATGTGATTGCATGAAGACAAGAAAAGAAGTCATGATGGACCTGTCTGATCTAAATGGTTGCTGTAAAGGTGTAGCTGCAGTTTTTTTGATGAGGATCAACTGTTCATATGTACGTTTTTTGGTACTATTCATACGTATGGTACTATTCCTGGTTTTGGAAGTGTTATTTGGTCATTGGGATGACGGTTGCTTCTGTTTGGTCACTAATGACGTTTCCTATTGAGAATCGTAAAGCCTCAGTTTGGTTGTTGTAATCTTGAATGAGATTGTTCTGTGGTGACTAAAGAGGTTTCTGTTGAGGTTATTAATACCTCGTTTGGGTGCTGGATTTTCTGGTGGTGCTTTATTCTCCGACGTCGAGTCTTCATTCCCGGTGTGTGTAGGCCGGTTCTTTGCTTCAAAGGTTGCGTTGTGAGACTCGGGTTTATACCATTTCAGCACAAATCGGCATTTCGTTATGTGCACGTTCACTTGTTTCGGTGGCGGGTTCTTTATCTCGTTTTCCAAAGACGTTTGTGAAGTGTTCTTTTGTCTTGAATGCCGTGTTTGTGGTTGGGTAATTACATGACCCATTTGTTGCTTTGACTCCAGTGAGGTGTTTGTCTCGGTGGAGACGGTTTGGTGGTCCTTATATGATCAGTTCTTTCTTTGCCTCCGGTGAGGTGTTTGGCAATTATTTGCTGTTTGGTGGTCCTTGTGTGACCGTTTTTGCCGCTTTGCCTCCGGTGAGGTATTGGTCCCTGGTGAAACCGTTTGGTGTATCATTTGGTCTCTGGTGCGATAGTTTGGTGTTTATCTCTCGTGAAATATTTGGAGTATTGCTGGTCTCTTGTGAGATATTTGGTTGAGCTTGTTGTTATTCACATTCAAGCTGCTTACAGCTTGAGGGGGAGTGTGTGAGAATTTTGTTTTGTCATTTGTTATCTAAAGTTTCTAAGAACTTGTGTTTATTATCTTTGTACCAAGTTGGACATGATTAACATCTATGCTCCAACTTGGTACAAAGATAATAAACACAAGTTCTTAGAAACTTTAGATAACAAATGACAAAACAAAATTCTCACACACTCCCCCTCAAGCTGTAAGAACTGTAGCGTTAACGATAAAGGGGCGGCATAAATACTGTTTGTCTCGGTGAGACGGTTTGGTGGTCCTTATATGATCGTTCTTTCTTTGCCTCCGGTGAGGTGTTTGGCAATTATTTTTGTACCAATTCGCATACACTTTCTCTCTTTTATCGTGTAACATGGTATCGAGCTCGTGCAAAGTTCTTAGCAAATTTGGGTGTTTTCGGGCCGCCGTTATCGTAGCGTTAACAGAATATGCATGCCGGGCCAATCTCTGTTTCTTTTCCGGGGGAGAGAAAGTGAGTACCTCATTTGGTTGTTCTATTGTCTCTAATTAGCTGCTAGAGCAGAACTGTATTGACGGTGGTGTGGAGGGAGAGAATCGATGGTGAAGTCTCTGTTTCTGCATGTTCTGGTCTTGCTGGTTGGAACGTTGATTTTCCGGGTTCGCAAATTCTGTTTGAGCGTTGCAGCTGTCTCCTTTCTTCATATTTGTCGTGGTTCGGTCCCCGGCCTGGTTGTGTTATTTCTTGTTGGCTTCCGGAGCTTATTTTGGCGGTGCCGGAGTTTGTTCTGAGTTTCTTTGAATTTTCCGGCGAGTTTTCCCAGTTTTTCGTGAAAATTCCAGATTCCGGCGAGTTTCCAAATTCTGTCTAGACCATCATTTTCGGACTTCTTCTGTTATTTTCGGCGATATTCTTTGATTCTCAGTGAGGTTCTAAATTTTCTGAGTTTTCCGGAGAATTTTCCAGATTTCGGTGGAGTTTCCAGATTCCGGCGAATATTTTCCAGATTCCGGCGAAGTGTTCTGAATTTTCCAACGACTGTTTTCCAAATTCTGGGAAGAAGAAGGGCGACCGCGGTGAAGGTGATTCAGGTTTTGTGAGAGGCGGTGAATAACATTCTTCAGCGAGGAAGAAGGGCGATGGGGGAGAAGAAGGTGAAGACAAAAGAAAGTCTCTTGAAGGTCTCCCTCTCATGTTCACCTCTTCTGGTCAGTCTCTCTTTGTCTCTTCCTGATCTGACCCGCTGGACGTCGCTGGTATTAGAGCTTTGTGAGTTGGTGAAGATGAAGGTGGGGATGGTGGAAGGTTGTTGCCAGCAACCGAAGTGGAGCCCAGGTGAAGCTGATTTGTGGAGCCGTGGAGAAGAGTGAGAATTTTGTTTTGTCATTTGTTATCTAAAGTTTCTAAGAACTTGTGTTTATTATCTTTGTACCAAGTTGGACATGATTAACATCTATGCTCCAACTTGAGGGGGAGTGTTAGGAAATATAGAGGCTGGAACTAATAGAGCTTGGGGTTGTATAGAGGCTAGGGAAGTATAGAGGTTGGGGTTATATAGAGGCTAGGGACGTATAGAGGCTGGAACTATTCTGTGTGTATATATATGTGTAATCTGCCAATGTAATTTAGTTGTGTGGAATACACATAATTCAATATACATTTTCTCTCTTTTATCTGCTAACAAAGATAAAGTTGTGGGTGGACCCACTATCTACCAGTAGTAGTACAAAATTGCCTTTGAGTGAACCCCTTATTTTCATGGTGCCGGCTGATGGAGAGCCCAAGATGGCATTAAATGAGACAGCTGGCTCGCATTCGTCTTCACCCTGTTCACATTCAGTATCATCTTCGCCCTGGTCCTCTATTGGGTTCCCTGCATCATCAACTTCCAATAGTGAGAAAGAGGCCGCGGTACACCGGTGGCCAGGCCGGAATGGCTCCACACATTTCAAAACACAGGCCCTGTTCGAGCCGGCGTTGTCGTTCAGGATCTAGAGAAGGAGTGCGTCTTGTTTGAAAAGGGACTGAAGACGTCGAAGATGCCATTGGTGTGTATTTACTTGTGGTGCTAGAAGTCGCGGGTTTGTGGGAGTCTCGCGTATAATAGGACCCCCGAGTAGATGATGGGGTAGAATACCTAGTTGAGTTGCGGTTCGGTGCAGTGAATTTGGGTCCGTTGGTGATTGTTAGTTGCTGCTCGAATTCTAATGCCAAGCTTGAGGCTCGATAGACAGTTCTGAGTTTGTGTAGTCGAACTTATGATCGCAGTGATTCATTTAAGCCAGCTAGGAACACACCGAGAAGGCACTGCTCTGGCCAAGTCGAGACGCGTGCGACCCTCCTTGCCCATTCTTGCCTGTATTCGTGCACCGTCCCAGTCTGCCGGATTAAACAGAGGTGTTCATCTGGGTTGAGAAATTCAGGCGGTCCAAAGTGCTCCTCCAATGCTTTGACAAGGTCTTCCCAATGTCGCAAGGTGCGCTGTGAATTCAACCAAGAAAAGAAGTCGAGTGCGTCCCCTTCGAAGTATAAGGCTGCCAAATCAATTTTGTTATCTTCCGGTGTATTGTAATATTGGAAAAAAAATTCTGTTTTGAGGAGCCACCGTCGCGGGACCGCCTTCGAACCATGGAAAGTTGATTTTGGCGTATGGGGCACGAGTCGATCGTCGTGGGTAATCAGATTCTTCATCGCTGTCATGGGCGTGATGGTGCGATTTGCCCCTTCGGTGAGATTGACGAGTCATACGTGCTTCTAGGGCATTGAATTTATGGTCGATGGCATCAAGACGTGCAGCGATGGTGGCGAGTGGATTTGAGTTTGCAGCAGCGACTGGTTCGTCGGGTTTCTCCATCTCGGATGAAGAGGTATGATGCCCAGATTGTGTTTCAACCATTATTAGTTGGAACAGTGGCTCTGATGCCAATGATAGAGACGAGGAACAATTAAATAAAATGTAACTATACTCTGATCTAATTGAAGACGTAATACCTTCAGTTAGGTCAGCCACTCTTTAATATTTAGGAGAGCCAGAACCTGCAACTCTTCTAACTACTAAAGCCTAGGAGAACACTCCGTTGAATTACTCTCTTAAACTCTTGATGATTTTATTCATAGGTTTAGTGCCAATAAATAGGACTAGGTTTACAGAGTGACTCTATGAAATTCAAAAAGATAATCAATAAATCTTAACAACTAAATCTATCTCATAGTGATAGATACTTATTTCCTAAATCTATCTCATAGTGATAGATTTCCTAAAGATAATAATAAAGATAATAAAAGTTTAAGACAGACTCGATAAAATAAATAATAAAAGATAATAAATTAATTCCTAATTTATTTTGAGATGTTTATTCTTCTTAGAATAAACTAAACCATAGCGATTTGGATATGGATTGCTATCACAATCATAGAAAAACCATATTTTAACTAAAGACTTGTTAGCTCAGAAGTGCTTTCCAGCTCCTTTATAAACCCACTAGTGGAAAAGCCTGAAATTGATCACCAAGAGACTGTAAATGAATTATTGCCAAAGATGAGATTGTGGATACTTCAGATTAAAGCTTCTCAAGTTTTATTCTAACCAAAGTCATTAAATTCCTTGAAATGACACTCACAGTTAAAGGACTTCATGCAGATTAGCTGGATAAACTCAATGCTCGTAAACATAGAACAGTCTATTCAGACATTTCCCATGCCACTTTAGAATTTTAAAGAGATTTAACGTCCTAATTTCAAGGGGGTGAAACAGTATTGGTACTATTGTCTTACAACTCCTTAAGCTTAGACCAATTTCCTATGAAGTCAGGTATCCTGCCCTTGAGTTCCATGTCTGAAGCCCATCTGAACAAACAGGAAAATTTTTGAAATTATTTCATTTTTAATATTATCATTATCATATTACAGACAAGAAAAGGTAACAATTTCTTACACTGTAGCCAGGTTTTTAAGATTAGCAAAAGTGGGAGGAATCTGGCCACTAAGTCCCGAACTATCTAAGTAGCTGCATAAAAATTTTCATTGAAACTTATATCATCTGCTGATAACACAAAAATCAATAAATTGACATAATCCAGACAAATCGAAGAATTGTAACTTTTTTTGGCATATAAGGAGCCTCATTACACTAACGTGAAACAGGAATGTCAGGAATGTTGCCAAAAATAAATTGTCAATCCTACCATCAAATATATTTGAAATGTAGTATATAAATTCCAAACATGGGAACAAAGGATTCATTATTTTTCATTAAAAATAATATGATAAATACATATTTGAGAGGTAAAATATAATGCAAGTTGTTGATGTCAACCAGTCTTGCTATAACCAACAAGTCTCGACATTAATTTCTCCGATCATAAGTATTTTCAGAAAATTGCCAGCAAAATACTAGCCCGCATGCAGCTAAATATATTCTATAGAATAATCAAACACAAATTAAACAAATACATGTCATCTCAAAGATCAAAATTTATGGAGTTGAGACAATGTATTTCTTATAAGCCCATCATTAGAAATAGAATCCCATACTTCCAATGTGGGACAATTTCAATTTGATCATAACAAAAAATATAGATGCAGAGTGCAGTGGAGCTTACAGTTGTTCCAGTTTCATGAGTTTCCCTAATTCAGACGGGATAGAACCAGAAAATTTGTTGGATCCAAGACCCCTGCAGAATATATGGAAAACCAAATCACTTCAGAATATATGGAAAAGCAAAAAGAGAGAAAAGAAGGAAAAAAGAAATTGCTTCAAGGGGAAGCGGATGACTTACAATACTATTAACCCGGTAAGATTTCCCAATTCCCGGGGAAGCTCCCCTGAGAAGGAATTGATGCCAAAGGTCCTAAGGAGGATAAATTTACAATAAAGTGAGTTCCTGACTATCTATCATAAGGCACAACAAGCAAATCCAAATTCTCTCTATTAAGATGGAAAAGTTTATTCATTCATTCTCCCTATCCAAATTCTCTAATTAATCGTCCTTACAAGTACTGCATGCGAGTTAGGTTTCCTATTGCTGGAGGTAGAGAACCCGTCAAGTAATTCTGGCCGAGGTTCCTGATTGCAATTTGAGAAAACTTTAGAATGCTGAGAAAGGCAGGAAAATTAACTAGAACAAGAATTCATTGATTTAAAGAAAAAAATAATCAAAACCCTTTCTACGATTTTTTTTATTTTTTTTTGGGGGGGCAAGAAATTTTAGTTAAGCCCCGCTGGGAAATTTGAGGAATTAAAAAGCATACAAATTGGTAAGGTGAGTCAGAGTCCATAGCTCTTCTGGGATTTCCCCGACAACATCCAACGAATAAACCCTCCTGCCATAAAAAATGCCAGAAACAAGTGGGAATAGCGCAAGATCAAGATCAACAATACAGATTGTAACAGAACAAAATCAATAAATCAAGTGAAGAGAAGATAGAGACTATACAGTGCAGTAATGTGACAAGTGCCATTGGAACACTCGCATTTGATAAATGGATTCAAGACGTCGACCATGGTAGTGTTGTCAATGGCTTGTCCGCTACATGGTTCCCCGCTTATATTCCATATATTTGCTAGTGCCGATTTTCCCCATTTGTTGAAGATTGAATTCAAAGCTCTCGCTACAAAATAATAGTTCAAATTTTGAAGAAATTACATGAGACGCAATAATCAAAAATATAATAATAGTGGGAAAAGGTTGGTGAAAATTTAATTGGTGAGAATATAAATAGACTATTGTCATAATTTTTATACAAAAAAATATTAAGTAATTCTCACAAATTAAATTTTTCATGGATCTAAACCAAATTACTATCATTATTATTAACTTTTAAGTGAATTTATATTTAGGAAAAAAAAAATCATCTATTCCCCCCAAAAAACCGATTAAATTAAAAAAAGTTGTACCAAACATTTTCAAAACACCAAAATCAACTATAAGCATATTTGAACATCCAAAAAGAACTTTTGGAATTGGTAAATGTCATCCCAAACACACCCATTGATACCACCTCGTTTTCTAGCTTAATATTTTGGTAGATTCCTAAATTCTCGCTTGTGTGGGCTCTTATTATTGTCAATATTGTATTAAAAAAAAAAAAGGTTGCAAACCTGTCCAACTGATACCAAACGATAAAAAATGGTTGTTGGCAAAATTTTAAAATCAATATATATATATATATATGTGTGTGAGATACCCCTCCTTAATAATATATAACTTAGCATGGTTTTTTCTTGGACCATGCACGATATATATAATTGATTTTGTTATTCAAAAATCAACATATCACTCATATAAACAATCGATTATAAGGAAGAGTTTCAAATTCATGGCATTATAAAATATGAATCACATATCACTTAAATTGAAAATTAAGTTCAGGCACAGAGCAGGAAAAATCCAAGTTGATTTCATGTTAATTTTTAACAAAATACAAAGAATGATCGTGTTTAAAAATTCTAGCTACCGGCATCTGCAGCAGTTATTTGTTTGTAGGTGAATAATGCTTATTTTCCAGGAAAAAGCTTTCTATATCCCATGGAGAGAGAGAGAGAGACAGAGACAGAGAGAGACCTTCAGAAGGATCTGTTGTAGCGTTTTGAGCTTGTGATACAGAAACCAGGAAGCTGAAGAACACACAAACAGCAAAAGCAATTGCAAAAGCCATCACTGGTGAAGACGACGACATGGAAGAAGAAGAAGGAGAAGGAGCCATATGAGTATGGAGTACTTGATCGATTATGCATGCAACCTTATTCTCTGGCACAATAAAAAACGACGACGACTTTCTTAATCATATGACCTTAGCTTTTTATTTTGATTGGATCGTATAACCTTATCTTCTTCGTATAAATACAACGATTATCAGTGCGTGCTTGATCATTGCTGGAAAAATAGTAATAATGCGTTAGTGTTATAAATATATGTATTATGTGGATGTCATCGATAAGAATCCCCGAAAAAGCCTATAAAGAGTGCCTTTGTAGAACATTCGCTTTTACTTTGAAATGAGAATTCTCCATCTCTGTAATTTCTCTCGACTTCTCTCTACTTTTCTTTACATTTTCTTCAGTTTTATAACACGTTATCAAGACGGCGCCTAATCAATGAGCCTCTTCTTGTGTTAACCATCATCACCGTCGTCGTTCACATGGCGAGAGAAGATTTCAAATCTTCAAAAGGAGCTGCGTTTCAATTCGAGAAATTGATTTGATCGGTGATTATGCGATCTCTTCACTTAAGATGTTTTTATTAAGTTTAGATTGTTGATTTAAGATATATGATCTTGTGAGGGAAAAGAAAAAAAAGGAAGAAAAATTAAACCAGAGACGCGGTGAGGAAGAAGGAAAATTTTTGGGCCCCACGTTTTATTATATTATTAATATTACTATTTGCAAAAAAAAAAAAAAAAAATCATCACAGACGGTAGGTTTGAAAAAATTGTCGGTGGGCCCCACGTGTTTTTAATATTTTATTATTTTATGAATAGTATTTGAATAGTAAATTTCAAAAAAAAAAACGTCGGCAAATTACTATTTGCACATTTTATATTATTTTATTATTATGAATAGTAAAATACTATTCACAATTTTTTTACATTTTATATTATTTTATTATTATGAATAGTAAAATACTATTCACGATTTTTTTTTTGATATTTTTATTATTTAAATTTAAGTTTTAATATTTTACTTTTATTGTTGTTAATATATTTATGTTTAATCATTTATTGTTTTAATATAATATTTTATTTTATTTAATTTGCTAACATATTTATATTTAGCATTTTATTTGAATTATTGCTAACATATTTATATTTAAGTATTTATTTTTATGTTAGCATTTATTTATGTTTATTTATTTATATTTTATAATTATTATTAATTTCGACACCTACTTGGGTTAAACCTCCTAACCTAAGTCTAGATTTAATATTTAACATTTACTTTTATGTTAACTAACATAACATTTACTTTTATGTTTGCTAACATAACATTTATGTTATTGTTTCTAACATAACATTTATTGTTTATGTTTTATTTATTATTTGTCATTTTATTATTATTATTATTATTATTATTATATTTCTTATCATATGATCAGACGTCATATATAATATTAAACCTTTGTTTATCCCCGAAGATAAACAAAGGTTGGAAGTCATTTTGATTTAATTTCTCTTGAAGAGAAAAATGACATTGAGATATATGACAAAAATTCGCCAGGAAGCCAAATGAAGATATAAAGTGGCAAAGTAGCGCAGAAGAGGCATAATTTAGCCAAAGAAAGCATAAATTGGCAAGAAGCCAAGAGGAGGCATAATTTGGCACGAAAGCCAAATGATAATTTGGCTGATCTTGTGAGACATATTGGCGCGAAGTTAAGAAATAAATTTGTCTCTGGAGTTATGAGACATGGCACGATCCATAATTTTTGTATGGTATCATTTGTATGAAAGTCTCAAAATTATATATTTGGCATTAATAGATTCTTTTGTTCTTTAGAACAAATTAATGGAATGTATGACCACCGTAGGAAGATGGTTGTTCTTCTAAAAGTTTATTATAAATGGGAATATCCAATTTCTTTCCTCAAGAAAGAATATTGTGAAAGACTCAAGAAATATTTTGAATTAATAATTTCTTGCTTGTGATAAAACAAAACGGTGAGTTTTTGTTTTAAGGATCATAATTTCCTCCAACATAATGAACTACATTCCCAGAAGTGAATTTAGTAATGAATAAATTTAATTGTGGTTGTGGATATGTGTGAAAATTTGTTTACATATGGACATGGTTGTAATTATGATGGTTCAAATTCTCACCAGAAGTGAGGAAAGATTATTGATAAGAACCACGAATGAAATCTTGGATATAATAAACATGATAGAAATTCATGTTATTGTTGTGGTGTGAAAGGTCATTAGTTTTGTATTTATTGTATGCCATAATATATTTGTTAAAGGTCGAATATTTTATATAAATTATCTCGATAAGATAAGTATTATATGTAAATCACCTCAAAATCAATTTCAAAAGTATGAGGCGTTGATTTTCGAAAATGAGACCAATTTGGAATTTTAAATTATTAGGGTATTATTTTATAATTTTACGTGGTAGTAAAATAACATTCATAGAATTTGGGGTCAAGTTATGTAATTTTTCCCAAGCAAATTTTTCAATGCTTCCACGTGAAGGCGGGGAGAAAATTTTGGCGTGGGTACCACGTTTTTATATTATTTTATTATTTTATGAATAGTATTTACTATTCATGAAAAAAAAATCTGATATTTTATTGAATGATAAGTAGCCATAATTTTATGATTTTATGGCCGAAATTTTATCATTTTTATTATTACCATAAATTTATTATTTGATATTAAGAAGTTTATCAAATTTTATAATTGTTCTTTTATAAAAAGAACAATATTGGTTTAAAGAAATGGTATGGCAAGAAAATTTTATAAATTATTATATAAAGACCACGAAAGTATATGTATCAAATATTGAATGATACAAAGAGTTTTAAGTTATTGTCTTAAAGACAAATATTTTGCATAGAAATTATGCCACATGAGTAATAATTCTAAAGGCTAATAGTCTTGAGACTAATTAGCATAGTTACCCACTTAATTTGAAAGATCAATGTTCAGATTACATTTGGTAGTATTAATTTGAGGCTCGGGAAGAGCTATATGAGTATAAATTTGTTTTAAGGCGCCCTGAAGATTTAATGATTGTTTCTTGAAGAAACAACATTACGCATTGAATATGCATTTTATTCTACCAAGTATAAATGAAACTTGTTGAGTTTCAAAGATATCTACGTAAATAGATATCATATAGAAAAGTATTGAACCATATACAATTACAAACCGAAGTTTACAATATGACCAGTGAGGTCATATATGATTAATAATGATATGAAATATTATTGAGAATTCATATCTTGATGTAAACCAGAAGTTTACAATATGACCAGTTAGACATATATGATTAATAATGATATGAAATATTATTAAGAATTCATATCTTAATGTGTAAACAAATATTATAAATAGAAAATGATTATTCATTTTTCTAGAGCAGATACAAGGAGGAGATATTTGAGATATTTCTCATTGGGTGTGCAGAAGTGCCTGTAGCACTATTATAATGCACTAATATGGTCCTCAATAGAGGATGAGAATATATGTTGGGTGTAAAACTCCTTTGATAATAAATTAAAGGATTTGAAAGTGAAAACCCACATTTGGATTGAAATCCATAAATGTTTGTGAAGTATTTTTAAAGGACTCACACTTGAGGGGAGATTTTAGAATACAAGTGTGAGTGAAATTTTGAAGAATTATATACTTCATACATTAAGCCTCTCTTATGAAGAACAAAGTCCATGAATTTTAAGGGGAATGCTCGCCTCACACTTGAGAGGGGAGATTGTTAGTATGCAAGTGTGAGCTAATTTGTAGAAAGTCATACTCATACTTCCCACATAATGACAAATATGATCTCCGAAAATGAATGATAAATTATGATTGTGGATCATAATGTTACAAAGAAACCGTAAGTTTCTTGAGATGAGATATATGTTACAAGAAACTAGAAGTTTACTATTTGTTGGCATGACTTGTTTGATCATCCAAGTCATATATATATAATACAAATAAGATATTGTATTAACATCCATTGAAGAATCGAAAATTCTTCATGAATATTATTGTTCTCAAATATAAATGACTATGAAAATATCATAGGTCATAATTGGTAATGGATCTGGAAATATATCAAACAGATTTATATGGGCCCATTGAAATAGCATGTAAACCATACAATGATATGAGAAATTTGATAGATCATCTATAAGATGGTTACATGTGAGATTATTTGCTTGCAACATGATGTTTGCAGAAATAATTGCAACATGAAGTTTGCAAAAGAGATTGCAATAATGTTTGATGTTTGAATTAATTAAGCGCGCAATTTTCCAGATGATATGATTTAAGAATCATAATTAAAGCCTCCATAAATAAGTTGGATGAATGCTTATGAGAACAAAATTTTATGTTAGTATATTTGATGTTATATAGCAAAAGATTACTTATATAAGCCAAATGAATTCTCCAGGTAAAAATGGCTTTTTTGGTGGAAAGCAGAGACAAATTTCCATCTTAAAATGGTTGAATGTTCAATGATTATAAATCCACCACAATACACATAGATGGATATAGAAAGAAATTTGAGATAAATGTTGTATAAGTACCTTCTATTTCTTGTTTGTCTCTATATGAAAATTAAGATGTTTCTAAAGGAAACAAATAGATGTAGGAGACTTATCTGCGTGATTAGTCAATTGTCGTTTGACATTGTTTTCTTACCATGAGGGGGAGAAATTGGATATTTGGAAAAGTGAATACATGAAATGCATTATAGCATTGTATATATCCTCGAATAAGTAGTATGAACCGGAAGTTCATCGACATTATGCATTCATGAATTATTTGCCGGATAATATTATGACCCAAATGAGATTTATTAAATCTCATACTCCAGTGAAAAAATGCTCCAATCTGTATGAATATGAATGTGGCATGCTCGAAGCATGAGAAATTATTCGGTTCCAATTATAAATGTTATGGATAAATTGGAGCAATAATTATGATGATCATATTAAGGAGGTAGATACTCCAAGAAGAGTATCGAGACATAACTAATTGCAAAAACCTCAAAGAGAGGTTGGATGAATTATATTGATCTTGATAAGTTATGTCGAATTGGAAAAATGGAACCGAAAAGATAAAGTTGTCGACAACAATTTTGAAAGATGATATCACGTGATCAAATGAGGATATTATATAAAGATATGTCACAAGAAGTTGACATAAAGATGATTGTCCAAGAGGATAAGTGAAATTGAATATGACGCAAATATAATCATATTATGACAGTTATGGATCAGAAGTCCAAATTGAGATATGTGAATGTTTTTGTGAAAATAAAGATTTTCACAAAGTCTAATATGATTATGATGTGATATATGATTTTGTGGTGGATACAATAATTTTGTATATATATATTGTTAATCGGCAATTTATGAATGAAAGAAAAATTATCGTCTATTAGATATTGTTATATAGCCTATGCATAAGGCTTACTAAATTATGAAGATTACGGAAGAATCTTCAAAGGATCAAAAAGTCTTAGTAGCACATGTCCTCAAAAGGACTTAATGTGGTAAGGAAGGACTTAGCAAGGTCTTAAGACATGCCTTAGAAAGACTTAATGTGCGAGAAGACACGTCTCTGAAAGACTTAAGGTCTTGGGAAAGACGTGTCCGAATGATTTAAGGTGCTTAAAGCGATGAAAAGGATTTAATGTGCCGTGAAGACGAGTCCCGAAGGACTTAGGATGCTAAAAGCATCTAATTAAAGTTATTGAGAACAATAAAGGGGAGAAGTTTTTGTATGACTTAAATCAATTAGGGCACGATGGTATAATCTTCTCAAGAAATATATGTTGAAAGAAGGGTATAAAGAAAGTAAATCAATATGCCCATGCATCTTTATGAAAAGATCTAGATGTGAATGTTTTAATTGCAAGTCATGTTGATGATATCAACATTATTGAAAACGTTGAAAAGCTTCAATAAAGCGAATTAATTGTTTAAAGAAAGAATTAGAAATAATTCATGACTTGAGAAGAAATTAAATTTGTATTGGATTACAGATTTAATACCTAAAGAATGAGATCTTTTGTTTATACAAAAGGAGGTCCTAGATTGATTTTATATGGATAAGTTATATCCATTATATATCTTAAAGTATTTCTGGTGGATAAAGAACAATTTCAACCTCAAGAAAGAAGTTGAAGAATGACACTTATGTATCATGCTTAGCATAAGATAATTCTTCACCAACACAAAGACATTAGAAGTAATGTAGTCATCGGGAGAGTAAATCTAATGTATTTTAGTAGAGCAATTAATGTACGCGACTCTTTTTCCCTTATCTAGGTTTTTCCCACTGGGTTTTCCTAAAGGTTTTTAATGAAATGACATTAGAATATCGATGTAATTAAGAGGGGAGCGTATACACGTTGTCTTTCTTTTTCCTTATCTAGTTTTTGTCCACCAGGTTTTCCTAGAAAGGTTTTTAATGAGACAACATAAGAAAGTGTATCGATGGATGATGTCTTTCTTTTCTTTACTAGGTTTTATCCCAAGGTTTTCCAGTTAAAGTTTTTAATGAGCGATATTCATAATGGACATCCGAGGGGAGTGTTATAAATATATGTATTATGTGGATGTCCATCGTAGATAAGAACCCCGAAAGCCTATAAATAAGTGCCTTGTGTAAACATTCGGTTTTTTACTTTGAAATGAGAATTTCTCCATCTCTCTAGAATTTCTCTCTGACTTTTCTCTACTTTTCTTTATATTTTCTTCAGTTTTATAACAGTTAGAGTTTTTTTGTCAACATCAAGTAATATATTATTAGGCTAAAATATAGTACTGTACTATTTACGCTATATATGTATGTGAACCCCCCCGGGAGTGAAAATATGAAAGCAACACGTGCGTGCCTACTTGTTTTGAATTAATAATTATACTAATGCCCCGCCAAATTAGAAAAGAACTATATAATTTATTCTTCAGTTATAAAAACAAGAAAGTTTCAAAAATAGAAATGGTACGCATGCATGCATGATTATAACCTTATCTTTAATCTCTTGGCCTTTATTTATCATACAGGAGAGAGCATCAGAGACCAGAATAAATAAGTATGGTGAGAACTGGTCCCCTTGCTGTAGACCTCTCCCCAGGTTTATAGAAGCAATTTTTTCACCTGATATGCAAAGATTCAAGTGGACACATTCAACACAATTCATTACAAAAGCGTCGACAATGAACAATTAAGATTGTGTTAATAATTGCACCTTTCAACAAACCACTTGTTGACCTTCTAAAATTTGTTAATATATATATATATATATATATTATGATATTTTATTTTGACCAATAATTTGACCACAACTAATCTCTTATCTTCTCTATAAAGACATTGTTTATTCATTACTCATTGGGCTGTGAGAGGAAAGTAAATTTTTTTGTTTGAGATACCTATTGAAAATGTTAATATCATCTTATATCTTGTTTTAATTTATAATTGTCAGTTATTATTTATTTATATTTTCAATGTTATGTGATACTATTTAGTAAATAGTTTGATACGTTTATTTTTTGGCTCAGGCTAAAAATATTTTCTGGTTCCGCCATTGCTTTCAACTCGTCACAACTTCTATGTACTATGCAATGAAGCATCGATTTTGACCTGACGTTTCCGATACGGGATGTCGATACGTTATTTCAAATAATATTAACTTGATTCTTATACTTTTTGACACGACGTTTCCAATACGTTCCTGAAATGCGTGTCTGTTACGTTGGAAAAGAATTTTTAAAGTAGCGGTGCTTCATATGCGAGGGTGTCACTGTCAGGGCTCGTTTGGTACGAGGAAAATTTGAGGAGGGAAATGAACTTAAAAGAGGGAAATGAAGATTTTGAAAGATGAGTTGTTTGGTAGGAAGAAAATGAAAGGGTAGTAGTTGGTAAAGAATCAAGAAATGTCTATTTTACCCTCAAAAGTAATTAATTCAAAATAAAAAAAAATATTATTTTTGCCAAAATATATTTTTAGAAAATATGCTCTTATCAAGTTCGAGTTTGTATAAAAAAATTCCCGCCAAATTCAAATTTAAATTGAACGATCCCGCCAAGTTTAAATTTGTCGTAAAAAAAAATGTGAATGATGACGTGGGAATTTGAGATCCCACCAATTTTGGTGGGATCTGATCTTCCCACATATAAGGGAAGATTGGTGGGCGGAACCTACCTTTTGGAAGATTGGTCCAAAATGCGTACCAAACAAAAGAATTTTCTAATTTTCCATTCTCTTTCCACTGAATCCATATACCAAATGGGCCCTCAGTTTTTTTGACTTGTCGTCAACCCAAATATGTTAGAGGTTTTTTTTTAGGCCTCAATATGTTACGAAATTGATCACCAATAAACATGCGATTTTATTAAATAATTATTTATTATATGTAATGCATAGCTGATACTAGTTCCATTTCCCAAATATCCGTGCACATCAGTTCCATCAAGTAACAAGATTAGAATATAAAAGATGGCCAACCATTTGATTTAATTAATTTATAGATGCAATCTAATCTGTATCTTCATAAAATATATTCCAGTTGAACAAATATATGGTCTTAAATAAGAGATACTTTTACTTTTGTCACGGATAAAATGGTGATTCATTCACTTGCTACTTGGCTGCTGGAGGATTGGCTGGTCAGTTTAACAAGTTCAGAAGAATATCGGAAAGTAGTGTTACATCATGAACATCACTGTATGTGTTTAGAACAGAGGTGGTAAAAATGACTATTTTGTATAATCTGATTTTTATAAAATTAATATTCACTAAAAGTTAGATTATGTAATGTGATTTAATTTTAAATTGACCGTAACATAAGTAAATTTTCTAAAACTAAAATTTGTTTCGATGATTATTTTGAAGAGTAAGCTTAAATGGATAATTATTGAAAAAAAAATATTAATCTTATTAAATAATACACATATATTAATAATTATAAAGTAAAAAATAAAATTAAGGGTTAAGGGCCCCTAAAGTTTTCCCAAAAGTGCACCTGAAAGTATAAATTTACCTAAAATATACTTTAGATCTTTATTATAAATTACTAAGCGGAGGATTAACTACATTTGTTTAAAATTGCCTTTTTTTGATGCAGTTTTCTTTTTCGCTTATTAGGATGTAGTAATTCATAGTTTTAAGTAAAGGTAAAATTTGCAAAAAAAAAAAAAAAATATTTTTCAAACAAATTTAACGGCTCAATTATATTTTTTAAGAGAACCAGTTTCAAAGTGCTCATGGCAATGATGATCACCGAGAGTTCTTTACTGTGGTGAAATTTGCACAATTCAAATAAAATCTTAATGGTCTATTTTAAAATGTTTTAAGTAATAATTTTTAAACAAAAAAAAAAAATCATTTTTTTAAAAAAAATTATAGTTAACCGATTATCTTTATTTTAGATTTTTTACCTATTAAAATATTTTTTTTAAAAGTAAAAGAAAAAAAAAAAAATCTAGCTCATCCAAATTAGATCTGAATGGTTGGAACTTGGAAGTAACTTATATCAAGTACCGAAATGACAATTTGTTAAGATATATTACGTTATATTTAAATATAAGTCACTTGTATTCCACTCACATACCAAAGAATACATTAAAATTAAACAGATAAAATTTTCTACATTTGTTTGTATTAAATTTTTTATCTCTCGGCTTTACAAATAATTTTCATGTACGTTTCTCTCTTTTCGATAAAAATTAACCAGAAGTAAAATAATTACACTAGAAGCAACTTCTATTTATAAGTACGTCTGAGTGGTACGTCACCCATACAAGAATGAGGTGTGCTTTTGTATGTTGGTACTTCATCCAATTCTAATTATAAGATTAAGTTGAATTTTTTGTTGAGATTAAAAAAATTAATTAAATTATTTTAGAATATTTTTATTTTTTGTCCAAATTAATTAGTTTGACTAATAAACTACTATATAATCTATGGATATACACCATATTATATAATTAAATAATTTATTTAACTTCTTTAATCTCTTAAAACAAATTAAAATTAATCCAGTCTTCTATATTAGAACATGAGGTCGTATTAATTATTCGTATACTGAAAAATTGGACCAGTAGAGGCCCCAGGCTTTACAGAAAAAAGAAATCGGGGACAGTACAGCTCATATATAGAATAGTCTTTGGCTGACTTGAGGTCTTCGACTTCATTTTCAAACTATCATTTTTTTTTTTGAATGAAACTGAAATCCAATAATAGCTCAAAGAGCGAAATGTAACAAGGACAAATACAATCCCCTATCCTTCTCCAACTACCTCCCATTGGTATGAGGGCGCGGTTGGTGACAAGATACAAAAACTACCTACGATATTGTGAGATAATTTTAAAGTGATCGCCTAAACTATTATGATCTCTGCAGGAATATGATTAATCAAAACTCGCGTTTTTAACTAACCACAATCTGACATCAACTATAACGTCCCTAAAGGGATGAGAGTGATCACAACCCCTAGTCAAAATATTTATTGCTTCAACACAGTCTGATAAAACAACTACTCTTCTGTATCCTTGGTTCCAACAAATCTGAAGACCTTGGATGATTGCTATAATCTCAGCTATAATTGGTGGAACCGTCGTTAGTTTGCACATGAAACCGCATATCCAACGGCCATCATCTCCGGTAATAGCTCCTCCACATCCACTTCTTCCTGACTCCAGAACTGAAGCATCCACCTCAAGATAGGTAAAACCTTGTTGACGTTCCCTATTGACCCTAACTTCAACATTCTGGTTAGAGTAAAATTGACAAGTTGTTACTAAATCCTTATCCCAGCTTGCCCTGAAGAGACTAGCATAGGCATCAACAGTATCAATGATTGGTTGGTCACCAAATAATTTCTTACAACGATCCACCCAAATATCCCAGCAAATATAACCAAAAAGAGTAGCCCATGGAATTTTTTTGGTGAAATCCCTTCCTGCTTCATGAGTAAGGTTCCAATGAAGCCAATCCTTGCCTTGAAGTGAAATAAATGGTTCCCAAAAAGGCGGGGCAATTACTGAAATCCATCTTTCTTTGGCGTTGCACGCAATCCCTCATTAAGCCGCATTAAGTCCTCCTCCGCCGCATCCAAACAAACATCTCGCCCCGACTCCTCAATGCCTCTTTGAACTCTTAGACGCATTTGTGTGAACCCTCCCATGTGCAAAGGTCCACATAAAGGACTTAATCTTCTCTGGAACAACGCATCTCCACAACAACTTCCACACAGAGTCTTCATTCCGCTGATTACCTGCAGAAAGAAAAAGATATGCAGACTTTACAGAAAAACAACCGTTAGAAGATGGTTTCCAAAAATAATTATCATCCCTTCGCTCTACGACAACGAGGCGGCATTTTGGTGAATTTGTGTTGTTAAATTTGTGAATATATTAGTAGAGTATGTAGTTATCAACTTACGTGTTTCCGAGCAAAAAAAAAAAACTTACGTGTACGCTCGTTTATGATACGTTACTTTAAATAATATTGGCTTGATTCTGACATAGCGTTTCCAATACGTTCCTAAAACACGCGTGTCTGATATATTGAATATTTTTTATAGAAAATCGATGCTTCATAATGGGGACGGGAGGGTGTCACTGTCACACAAACGACAGTTTTTTTGACTTTTCGTCAACCCAAATATGTTAGAGTGTTTTTAGGCCTCAATATGTTACGAAATTTATCACCAATAAACATGTCATTTTATTAAATAATTATTGATTATATGTAATGCATAGCTGATCATACTAGTTCCATTTCCCAAATCTCCGCCGCACATCATCAGTTCCATCAAGAAACAAGATTAGAAGATAAAAGATGGCGTGTGTGGATGGAAGCAATAAATGAAAATCCAACCATTTGATTTAATTTATTTATAGCATAAGTGAATTTTCTAAAACTAAAACTTGGATGATTATTTTAAAAAATAAATTTATATGGATAATGATTGAGAAAGATATTAATCTTATTAAATAGCACACACAAATATATTAATAATTATAAGAGAAAAATAAAATTAAGAGTTAAGAGGCAAAAATACCCATAAAGTTTTCTCAAAAGCACCTAGAACCATAAATTACCAAGCAGAGTAACTACTTTTTTTTTTTTATATATATCAAAATTGCATTTTTTTTAATTTCCTTTTTTTGACACAGTTTTTTTTTTCCGCTTATTAGGATGTAATTCATAGTTTTAAGGTAAATTTTGAAAAAAATATATTTTCAAACAGATTTCATGGCTCAACTATATTATTTTAGGGAATAAGTTTGAATGCTCATGGTAATGATAATCATCGAGAGTTTTTTTACTGTGGTGAAATTTGCACAATTCAAATAAAATCTCAATGGTCTATTTTAAAATTTGTTAAGTAATAATTTAAAAAAATCATTTTTTTTAAAAAAAAAAATTGATAGTTAACATATTATCTTTATTTTAAATTTTTTACACATTAAAATATTTTTTTTTAACAAAATAATCAAACTCATCCAAATTAGATATGAATGGTTGGAAGTGACATATATCAAGTACCAAAATGAAAATTTGTTAAGATATACTACATTGTATTTAAATATAGAGTAAAAATAACTTTTCGGCCCCGCGGAAAAAAACACGACTCTTCTATTTTAGTCCTCACACAAAAAAAATGTCCTTTTAGTCCCGAAAAGGGACGAATAATAATCGATTGGTGAACATTTTTGGCCCCTCACAAATTTCCAAAAAGCCCATTTTTAGTCATAAAAAGTCTCATTTTAGTCCTAGAAGTTAGTGTTTTTGTCGGGGGACCCAAAAGGGTATTTACTCTTAAATATAAGTCACTTGTACTCTACTCTCACATACCAAATAATATACTAAATTGATAAAATTTTGGGAAAATTATAATAAAGGACCTAAGATAAATAATATTTATTAAGAAGGACCATAAAAATAGTAATTATTTTAAAGGACCGAGAAAATAAAATATTAAAATAGAAATACTAAATTGCCCATGTATTATCTCCACTCTCCAGATCCTCTTGTATTATCTCTCCTCATAAAATAAAAAAATCACTATGCAATTTGCCTTCTTTCTTTCGATTTCGTCGTCTATTTTATTAGAAGTCTTTAATTTATATCATACTCAATATTGTTGTTCCTTTTTTGAGTTAGATGCTAATGTTCGCTGCCGTGTAAAAACTAGATGTCATGGGATGCATAGGCACCATATAAGGGCTCAACTAGAGTAAAAGCCGAGAGATCCATAAATGTCAACCTAGCCCGTCGAATTGGTGAAGCTGCCTTCCTCGAACTTGATATATGGATTCCCATGGTGCTTCAGATTTCTGATACAACCAATCCCATCATCATTCTAGTGTAACCATGATAATAATTTTTTTTTTTTAAAAAAAAAGCCTGCAAAAACAAGAGAAGCATATTGCAGTGGATCCTCTGTCCTTGAAACAACAAGAACCAGCAATTGTTCTGCCACCATTACAGCCTCCAAAGTCCAAGTTCTTGAGCATCAGCCAACCCAATTCCGCCACCTCCTGCCCCCCCTCCTGTGCTTCGCCTCCATTCTCTCCAAAAAGAAACGTAGACTCCCCGCCATGCCCTGCTCAATCTCACTTGCACAAGAGCAAGTCGTGTGGTGAAGGAAGAACACACCCACCCTCAGATGAGTTTGATCTTTGGTCCGTAATCAACACGATTCCACCAATATTCATCATCATGATCTTGGCAGTTTCACGAGTAGGTTCAACCCGAGGAACATTAGCATCTTCTTTGGAAAAGGAACAACAAGATCAAGAATTATATAAATTAAAGACTTCCAATAAAATTGATGAAAAACAATAAATTAGTTTTGGAATGGAAAGAAGATGCGAATGGGTTGTGAGATATACTTAGTATGAGGTATGAGGAGAGAGAATACAAGAGGATTTGGAGATAACATATGGACAATTTAATTTTCTATTTTAATATTTTAATTTAAATTCCTTCAAAATAATTACTATTTTTATGGTTCTTCTTAATAAATATTATTTATCCTAGGTCCTTTATTATAATTTTCCCTAAAATTTTCTACATTTGTTTGTATTAAATTTTTTATTTCCCTACTTTACAAATAATTTTCATATCTCTCTCTCTCCTATTTCTCTTTTTTCAATAAAAATTAATCAGAAGTGAAATAATTACACTACAAGCAGCTTATATTTATAAGTACGTGACCCATACAAGAATGAGGTGTATATTGGTATTAATTATCCGTATACTGAAAAATTGGACCAGTGGAGGCCCCAGGCTTTAAAGAAAAAAGAAACCTGGGACAGTACAGCTCATAGGATATATGACTTGAGGTCTTCGACTTAATTTTCAAACTATCATTTTCACCACAACTATAAGGGGAACGGATCCTCATCCAAGTTTCTCCTCAATCCTTATAAACCAATCAATTTCGTTTAATTTTGACCATCCAATTTATATTCTTAAAATTCATTCCTAACTTCTCAAATGCTTTAACTCTCCTACAAATGTTGAAACCCTTTTTTTCTTTTAATATTTCAGGTACTGATATACTAAAAAAATAATTTAGGATATTAATTGATACTTAAAAAATAATTTATGATCTTCAAAAATTATTTTAGGATCTTAAAAAATATTTAAAGTATATTTGTAGCACCAATCGATCTTTTCTGAAATATTCCTTCAAAATCATGAAATATTTTTTCAAGATCCGAGGTATCCTTTTAATAATTCGTCAATACCCTAAAATATTTTTTTTGAGGTTATAAAATAATTTTTCAAGATCATGAAATATTTTTTCAGTACCAATCAATATTCTAAAGTATCCTTTTTAGCACCATTCAATGCCCTAGAATATTTTTTCGAGATCCTAAAATAATTTTTCAATATTATGAAGTATTTTTCAGTATCAATCAATATCCTAAAATATCTTTTTTACATCAGTCAATACCCTCAAATATTTTTTTAAAGATTGTAAAATAATTTTCACAATCATGAAGTATTTTTCTGTCTGATCAAGATCATAAAATATCTTTTTAATACTTGAAATACTAAAAAGAAATAGGGGCCTCAGTCTTTGCCGGAGTTGAAATATTTTAAGGGGTTAGCTATATGCCATCATGTTGGGGCTTAAATTGGGTTATCAGATGGGATTACAAAAAATCCTTCTCTACTCTGATTCCCTCGACGCTGTCAACACCCTAATGCGAGCTAACGTTATGACGACCACCCGTTCAGAGACATTATCGAGATACCAGAGACCTCCTCCTTCGGGATTGGGATGTGAAGCTTCATCACACCTTAAGAGACAACATCTTTGTCTTTATATGGCCAAGGAGGGTCATAATGCTCCCCATGCGAACATCATTCTTGTTCCTACGATACCCAGAGGATCTTTTCAGACGTGGTTTTGAAGGGACCAAATTGGCTGGCTGCGTTCTAGTTCATTTTCTAGCTTGATGTATTTTAGAGCTAGACTTTCATAGTCTAGTCTCTTTATTATCTATTCAAGCCTCGGCTTGCCTGTATTTCTAAAAAAAAAAAGAATATAAAATAGACGGTAAATTAAATGAAATTAATAGTGTAAATTGATTTATAAGGGATGAGTAAAAACTTGGATCATGAGAGCATCAGTCTCTTTATAGTTGTTGTGAAAATGATAGTTTGAAAAGTACGTTGAAGACCTCAAGTCAGCCAAAGAGGCTTTTTTTTTTCCCTATTTTCCACTTTTTAAATCATTAATTACCATTTTGCCACTGTTTTCAATCTATTTCTCAATGTGCCACTATTTAGTAGACTAAACCAAGGTTTAGTGACTAAAACGCGGCGCCGATTTTTTGATGTTTCATGATTTAGTCGATTAAACCAAGTGGCTTATGACTAAATCGCTGCAGGAGTTTTTTTAAAACCTCATTTCGTCATAATGGAACTCTTATCATATAGCAACCCTTCCCCCCAATACTCTCTCTTTTCTCAGTTTTAGTGCGACCCATCAAAGTTTAATCCCATTCCACCTTGTTCAAGGTATTATTGTTGTGTAATCGTTGTAGTTTCATTTTGTTCGGCTTTTCTTTTTTGTTTGTAAGCCGAAACCTTCCCTTTTGCAGCTCACAAATTGTTGTTTGAAGGATGAGTTCAAGTTCAAACACGCACGTTACTGTAATCTACCATAGTGGGAGGCATTTTGAAGGTTCCGATGGTGTTCAATTTGAAGGAAAAATGAAAATGATGAAAATCAAACGGGGAACTACGTACAACGAGCTCAAAGAAAGAATTCACCAAAAATTGGGGCTACATGGCAACCAATGCATTCATCGGTTAATTGCCAAAGTGGAGACTATAGTGGGTAAGGATAGTGTATACTACATTAGTAACGATGTATGTGATGATGAAGACGTAGAGTGTATCATAGATGCATTTGCTAATCGGAGAGCACAAAATTTTATTGAGATATACGTTGAGCTTGAATCTGGTGAATCATCGTCTATACCCATGCATACAAGATCGCACAGTATTTTGGTCAATAAGACAGACACTGCTTGTATCTCGCACCTTCACAAGTCTTAAGTCGAAGTAACATTTGAGATGAAGAGAAGGATGAGGAAGATGAGAATATGCACAGCGATGAGGATGAGGAATTTGAGAGGTTTATTCCACTAGGTGACTCCTCAGATACTGATGTGGAGGGTGATTTTGATGCTCGCACGAACCCAGTAAACCCGAGGACCGCAACAATGCCACCGCTTTGTGTTGACCCAGTTAGAAGTGGTAAGTTAGTAAACTTGTATTTGTAGTTGTATTTGTAATATGAATTCTATGTGGTTTTGAGAAAAAAAAAAATCATATTGACATATGCAGGGCCTGAAAGTGAGCCATTTGGAACGAAAGTCCACACTATTCCTCAATTAATTGGGCACACTGTGACGATGACATGGACACGTTGTATGGTGATGATGACAAGCAAGGTGGTTGGAAGTTAGGTGATCCATTATATTTGTATCAGCAGTTTCCTTCTAAGTCTGAATTGCAATATGCCGTGAAATTGCATTGCATGAAGTCTCATCGTTCAGCCAAAGTTTATAAAAGCGATGAGCGTAGGTTGTTGATGAGGTGTCAAAATCATGCTGACGGTTGTCCTTGGAATATGAGGGCAATGGTCCCCAATAATGGAAATAGTTGGGTGGTCCGTAAGTGGGGTAAAGATCACACCTGCCTGAACCAGGGTCTTGCCCGGGATCATAGGCAACTGGATTCATATGTTATATGTGCAGCCATTATCAGTAGGTTTTCTATTTTATTTTTGCAGTTATATTCGGTTTGTTTATTGACAGAACATTTAGAACTTGCTTTGTTTTCACCAGGTATGTTAAGAGAAGATCCAGCTTTAAAACCAGCGCTGATACAAGAGAGGATACAGCGTCTGTATGGATATAATGTAACATACAAGAAGGCTTGGAAGGCAAAAATGAAGGTCATTGTGAAGTTATTTGGTGATTGGGAGGAATCATATGCATTCTTGCTCAATTGGCTGACATACATGACGCAGTGTAATGTGGGTTCTGTTTTCAGGCTTGATATTGATGAATGTTTCGACGAACGTCATTTTTTTGGCGACAAACGCGTCTTTCGTAGGGTTTTTTGGACATTTCACCAGACCATAGAAGCCTTCAAATACTGTAAGCCCATACTTCAAATTGATGGCACCCACCTGTACGGAAAATACAAAGGTACTCTGTTGATTGCGACTTCACAGGATGGGGATGGGAAGATCCTGCTCATTGCCTTTGCTGTTGTTCCTCCCGATGAGAAGTATGATGCTTGGTGGTGGTTTTTGTGTCTCCTACGTGATCATGTGACGCAAAGGCCGGGCATTTGTTTGATATCTGACCGTCATGCCAGTATCATAAAGGCGGTTAAAGATCATCGGAATTGGCAGCCTCCATATGCCTATCATGTGTATTGCCTACGTCATGTCGGGAGCAACTTTAATACTAGATTTAGAGATATGCAATTGAAGAAAACAGTTATGAAACTAGGTATGAAAGTTCACATTTTAATTACTTCTTGGACATATTTGTAATGATTGATTTGTTCCCATTGTTATGAGTTTACATTCATTCGTTATGCGGGGTACATGAGTTCAAAGATCCGTTTGACATGAGGTTTCAAGAGTTTATTGACGCAAACCCACAGTGTGTCACCTGGTTTGAACGGCTTGCAAAGGAGAAATGGTGCAGGTCCTACGATCAAGACGGACGGAGGTTTGGTCACATGACCACTAACCTAGTCGAGTGTGTCAACAAGGTCCTAAGGGGTGCACGTAATCTACCGATAACGGCGTTGGGGACCAGTTGACAGTCACATACCGTGTGCGACTTTATGACAGAGATTTACAGTTATATGAGGTTGAGGATGCTTACAATCAATCGACACATGTCGCCGGTGACATAATGAGGGTTGATTTGATCAATCGCAAATGTCAATGTGGGAGGTTCACAGCAAGAAGGTATCCCTACAGTCACGTATTAGCAGTATGCAAGATGGAAAATTTGAACCATTACAATTATGTTGACCCGGTATTCACTATCTCCTACATTAGTTAGGTATATGCAGCACACTGGTATCCGATAGGCAATGAATTGTTGATTCAACAAGGAGAGGGACCAATCGTTATCCCAAACGCAACTTTGTCACGCACACGGGGAAGACCAAAGTCTACAAGGATACAGAATGAGATGGATTGGGTGGAGTCTCAACCCTCAGGCAGTCAGCCCAGATGTAGGAATTGCAACCAAGCCGGTCATAATAGCCGCACATGTCCAACGAGGATTAGACCAGCTTGAATTCTATGTCACGTGTTTTGTATTGAGTTTATGATGACTTTTTTTGTCATGACTTGGAAATTTGAACCATTCACTAATTGTTATGTTGTATCGAATCATTGACTAGTTTTGGGACATTAGCGGACCAAACCTATGTATTGCCCTTAATTGTTGCCAAAAACACCTTCCCCAAGTCACATTGACAAGTAAAAATGAGTTGGTAATTGTTTAGTGCAAGCAGCAAACCTAAATTAGCAAGTGAGGGTGCCTCTGGACCTGGTTTAGTCGACTAAACCATTTATTTAGTCGACTAAACCAGGTCCAGAGGCACTCACTTCACTCTCGGAACTGGTTTAGTCGACTAAACCAGGTCCAGAGGTACCCTCACTTGCGATTTAGGTTTCTTTGCTTGCACTAAACCATTACCAACTCATTTTTTTGTCAATGTGACTTGGGAAGGTATTTTTGGCAACAATTAAGGGCGATACATAGGTTTGGTCCGCTAATGTCCCGAAATGAGTTTCATAGGACAATAAACCGTCTAAACCGAAATGGACAAAGTTAAATCATCTAAACTGAAAGCATCAACATTCATTACAAAAGAAGCACCAATTCCTGATCAAATTCATGAAGTTTAAGTTGACAAACAATAAAACATCAAGTGAAAGACCAAGCATAAAACATAAATTCAAAGAGCAAACATCAAACATAAAATCCCTAGATCTAATCTTCATCTTCAGGTGTCTCAAAATCCTCAACTTCCTCATCTTCCTCCAGCGGGCGTCCAATCCGCAACTTACCAAGCGTATCATCTAACCCCTTAATCCGACCCTGCATCCACGTCCACCTTTCATCCTCTGTCTTCCACCTCTTATTCTGCTTGGCTTCCATCCGGGACATCTGTTCCCTGCTAGCATTGATGGCTTGCATGACATCACGAAGGAGAATCCTTTGTCGGCTCAACAAAGTCCTCCGTATGAACATCGACATCATCATCATCATGGACCTCGGGAGGAACAATGGGTGGGAAGGCCAACATCGTGCACATCCTCATCGACACCGGTGTATTGCCACACACCATCTCGCCACCTTGGCGATCTTCCTTTGCTCCAATAGCATTTGTCCAAACCTAGAATTCCACGTTTTACGGCTCACCATCCGCTTTCATTGTGCATAGGAACACGAAAATGCTCCAATATCTTCCGAACCGGATACGCGTATGGGAGTGCGGTTTGTATTCTTTTGTTTGGCCTTATACATCATGTGGCAAATGTAGTGCCTCCAATTCCGCAATGTCATGACGAATGACCCCACATAACGGGGATGTCACCCTCCAACACCCTCGAATGATTGTAGGCCCGAGGGAACAATATGTGGGTCATGACGTAGAAGAGGATACATGAACTAACAGTCAGCGGCCCCACAGTAACTATAGGTCTATGACCTCCTGGCCTCATGCACAGCCTCATCTCGATTAAATCCCTCAATGACTACATTGTTATCCCCATCATACCGGTATCTATTCTCGCATCAAAATCAAATCCCGTAGAGTCGTCCGGATGGGAGCCGTCATCCGTATGTCAATCCCATGAGACGCGAGGCTAGATTGCCATTTATGTAACTCGGGTTATGGTAGAAAGATCTCACCATAACCTCGAATAGGGACAAGTCATCTCGCTTGACCATTTTGTCAAATGGGAAGTCCCCAACATCGCCACTATATCAAATCCTTCATTTGCAAAGAATGCCATGTCTAATGACTTCGGCTTGATAATCGGTGTGGTAGCAAGATTCGCCATGAATTGTGCATGCTCTGCTGCATTATTGTCAAATAAATAACCAAACAGGAGGTCAACAACGGGCTCAGCCTCCGGTGGCTGCCGTGTCCTAGAGGAGGATGCCCCGCGGGTCGCTCGGTGCTTAATCCGTCTCCTACTCTCATTTGCATTTTATTCTCTAAGTTTATGGTGTTAGGTGTATTTTTGAAAGAAAAAAAATTAGTATTTTTGTCTCTCAACCCTTAAATTAAAATTATAAAAAAGTGAAAAAAGTTAACTTAAAAAATTTGGCAATGCTAAAATACATAATCAAATATAGTTAAAGAATAAAAATGCATATTAATTAGAAATCATACACATATAAAATTTTTAATCAAATAATGTTACATAAATAATCGGCCATAAACTAAAAAGAGTTTTATGAACAGAGACAGTTAAGTAATAAACACAACTTTCCACCTCCAACAAAGACCAAATTGACCACTAGAGCATAATTTAAAAATTTATCAAGTAATTCTCACCAATTAAATTTCTCATGGACCTAAATCAGAGTATTATCATAAAAAATTTCCACTTTAGTCCTTATTATAAGTTTACTTTTGTTAGAGATGATTAGTTTTGATGATGTTAAATATATATCTATATGTCAATATTAAGGGTAAAAAGTTTGCATAATATATCTATATCTTACATTGACTATTTGCTATATTTAATGTAGATTAGTCCAAATTGAATTGTGGAGAATGATTAAGAGAAGAGATTAAAGAAAGAAAAATTTGATATTCAACTTCTTAGATGTGATACTAGAAGTCTTTACGATCAAATGAAAATTGGAATGATTTAATTCAGGGTTAAAATGAGGTGCTTGAAGAAATTAGATTAAAACTGAAAATGACAATTTGGGGCTCGAATTTTGGAAATAACAATTTGGTACCAAAAATTTCCAAAATACCAATTTAGTCCATGAATTTCCAAAATGCCAATCAAAATGTACACTCGAAGTGCAGAACAAGGACACTCAAGTGAGAACATTGTTCTACGTTCAACATGTACTAGGTTTAGTAATTCGGTCATATCACTCAAACCACATATTTGATTGAACTGAAACTTGTTTCATATAAAATTAGACTCCCATTGGGACACACAAACACTAAGAACAAGCTGAAAGGAGTTCAGATGAAAGAGATATGATATTTTGAAGTTGACACTGGAATTTCTTAAGTCAGTTCAGAACATGTTCGGTAATTTGGTTGCATCTCTCAAAATACACATCCAATTGAAATGAAACTTATTGCATATGAAACTAGACTCAAAAACTGTTTCAACAACATCAATATCATGGTCAACAAGGAATAACTAGAAGAGATATGAATTTTGGAATTTCACAAATGATGCAAAATGCTACTCCATAATAGTTGTTTTTAATGTGATCGAAACCTTTAGAATACAATGAATTTGGAGCTAATTATTTTTACATTGGAAAGAAGACTTAAAAGAGATTTTTGGGGATAGGTCATTTTCCAAATTTGGAGTTTTATTCGAAAACTTATATCTACTCGAAGTCGACCTCTGTGAAAGGACACTCGAGTGATCAAGTTGCCACTCAAGTGATAGTGAATACACTTGAGTCATGAAGATTTACTTATAGGAAAAATGCAAGTCACTCGCACTTCTTCTGGAAGTATCAAGGTTGATACTCGAGTGAACATACTAACACTCAAGTGAAAGGTAAACACTTGCAAGTTCAAAGCAAGACACTTGGTGATGAATCAAGAGTGCTATCTTATTTTATGAGGTGCACTCGAGTGAATCTCTGTGACATTCGAGCGACACAAGTACCTGGTAGAAGTTGAAACCATTTTAACTAACACTTGAAGTTATGCATTGCAAACACTCGAGTAACCTATTTTTCAACAGTCTTTTACCAGAGACAAAATTTATCAGCACTTGAGTGTGACAACAAGTCCACTCTAATGAATTAGGAATCATACTTGAGTGACTATTCATGCTAAACTGAATCATCGTCTCTGAGAATTCAAATTTTCCTATTAACATATGTTTATACTTAATTACTACTCAGTATACTTCTCAATGCTACTAATCTTATTTATTTATGAGTTTCAGATATTTAGATAATGAATTAGCTCCACAAATATGAAAGCAATTTTTTGTGTCAGATCATTAAATGTGATGACAGAAATAGAGCAGACCAAATAAATATCGTCTAAAGCGTCTATAAGTGATAAAACCTTAAGCAATGTCAAAGTAGACCAAAAGGATGTCGTTATTGCAGTAAAGCGAAAGTGATTGAATCTCAAATTCTTCCAACGGCTCCAATATGTCTCTAACAAAAAGCTTAAACACTCACAACGGTCATTTAACTTCGTTAAATGGTAGAGAAAACATAGGGAAAGCACTGAAGCTTTAACAACTACTTGCAACAGTCATATTATAAGATCCTCAATGGTTAAATGATCTTCATCGACTATAAAAGGAAAAGCATTTAAAGATGAAAACATATGAGCTTGCACCTTCACTGTCAAAATGCTAACATTATGAAGTTTACCTCATTTGCTCTGTTTTCTCAGTGATCGTACAATTTACTATAGAGAGTGAGATTATTCGTAATGTACTTCAGTGTTCATTTTATTCACTTTTGAGAGAGAGGATTGATTGTACTCATTCATCATAAAGGTTGTATCCTTACAGTGTGTAATTGGGAGTATCTCGATGAGAGATTTGTAAACGGCTTCACAAGTGCTCGGCTAAACTTGTGGGACTGTAGAGGTTTCTCTTGTGCTTAGATTAAACAAGAAGATAGTGGATTGAAAATCTCAAGTGAAGTTTGGAGACTAGACATAGGTCATCAAGGATTGGGCCGAACCAGTATAAATCATAGTTTGCATATTTTCTTCCCTTATCTCATATGTTTCTAGCACATACGTTTTAAATAATTGACTATGAATTTATAATTCATTATTTTCATACATATTGCTATTACAAAGATGTGAAAAGATACTCAAAGTTCCTAAATTTTATTATACACCCAATTCACTCCCCTCTTGGATGTCAGCTAGTTTTAACACTTTTAACTAACTAATTTTCTTACATCTTCCTCTATTTCCAATGAGAATTAAGTATGAATAAAAATGGAAAACAATGATTATTAACTTTCAATTGAATTTTTATTTAGGACAAAAAATTTCATCAATAAAAATTTATAATAAGGACCAAAATAGTATTTCAATTTTTAAAAAAAGGATCTAACATCTTTATTTTATAAGCTATTTTTCTCTCTTCATGATGGAAAAGCTAAAAACAAAAAATTTGGAGCTGTTTTTTTTCTTTAAAGCCCAGTTGAAAAAAAATTATCCCCAACACCTGAAAAAAAGTCAAAAGCACCGAATCTAACTTTTCGTACTTTTGGGGGCTCTACAAGCCATCCCAAAGACACCTTAAATATGATTGTGAAAATCAATTTGTTTTCTTGGTAGAAGGTGACCCAATTCCATGGTTCATAAGTGGGAAATGTACTCAAACAGACCAACTTGAGAAGACATATGAGCAGCTTTTAGCTCATGTTTTATTCATTATAGGCAAATCAGACCAATAAAGTTGATTAGACGTAGGTCATAATTGCTTTATGTAACCTTTTATGGTTGTTTCAATTTATTGTCGAGAGTGATTTTTATACTTTAAACAAGATTATAACTGTTTTGTTATTGTTAAAGTTTATCTAACCAATACCAAAGAAAAATTCTTCCCCTCTGATCAAGTATTAAGAGTCCTGGGGCATACATATCACTATTGAACTTTTCTGTCCGAGCTCAACAGAAATGAGATATACACTAATTAATCTGCCAGTGGTGAATTGCATTATGTACAAGCTCAAATGGTTACTTCCATTTAGCCATACTTGCTAATGTATAAAGAAAGCAATTGGGGGAAGAAAAATAACTAGTTGCACGTACACCTTAATGCTAATTATATGTGGATTTTACAAGAATCAAGGAAATAAAAAGGAAAAAATGCTTGAAAAGCTGCAGTAAGAATTTGAAGTATTAGAGGAATTGCATTTACGTTGTGTTCCTAAGGATACAAGACTATTGTTTGGCTTCTAAGATAGCACAAATTCAATTTCGTTTAATGACCAGCTTAGGTGTCTGATCCTACATTTCCTAAGTATCCAACTTACCAAAACAGTTAATCCTTCTTGCTGGTTGCCTTTTTATATTTAATTAATCACCTCTCACTATCCTCCACGCTACCTTTCATTATCATTGTTATGGCCACCGCCTTGATTTGGACATCAAGTTTTCTCAAGATTTTAAAAGATAATCCTTTTGAAAAAGTATCAGTTAAAAGTTAAAAATATATCAAGAATCTCATATCGGTAGTGTATTCTTCAACAACAAAAATCAAACTCAACCAAACTAATTAAATGGGTTCGACACGTGGAAAGACGTAATTTTGGCATAATTTTAGGTATTATACTAATTAATAATGCAGAAACAACACATAATTTGAAATCAAAATATTAGAATCTCGTTCTCTTGTGTATCTAACATGCACATGAACTAGGGGAATAGCTGGACATACCACCATTCTTAGCTACCTTCACCAAGAATGTGAGGAAGGATGGGTTTAGAATCATCTACAGGTGATTGGCTTGCAGTTGCAGGTGAGTTATATAGAGTTATATCTGATCCCTTTGTAGCCAAGCCAGTCATGAAGGTGTACTCATCATCAAACTTCCAGTCTATGTCTGTCAAGTAACCAGGCCTTGAAGTTACAGTGCTCACTTCCATATCTCCAGAAAGCATTGCCACGACACGGGACATCGCTGGCCTTGACAATGGTGAAGTTTGAGTGCAGAGAAGAGCAACCCCCACAATTCTCTTAAATTCTTCCTCATTGAAATCCGATGACAGTCTAGGATCTGCCAGTTCAACTATACTGTTATTTTCATGCAATTGCCAAGCCTGTCGTCCCAAACATCACTAAAACTACTTAGGTTTGCAGTTCGAACATAAAGAAATTAATGATGCCAAATCAGACCACAAATAATGACTTGTGAAGCCAAAAATCATGAAAGTTTGTTGCTTTGTTTTTCCTTCAGTAGACCAACTGGCAGATATTCTCACAAAGGGATTATCTTGTGAACATTTTAACAACTTAGTGTCCAAGCTGGGAATGGATAATATCCACTCTCCAATTTGAGGGGCTGTGTTAAATGATGTAATTAATAATATTAGTAGTAGTTGGCACATATAATTTAGTATTTATAGCATTTAATAATATCCAGTAAAAGGCTCCCTCTATAAATACCCGTGTACTCTAATGAATGAGACATAGGAAATATTTTTTCTCTGAACATTTTGCCAAGCATTTCGTTTTTTGGTAGAGATTTTCAGCATTTCTACTAAATGACTGGTGCCATTTGTTATTTTGTAACCAAGTGTTAAGGTCATTTCTGCTAAAGGTTCTTATTGTTAGAAAGCAAAAAATGAACTTGCTGAAAGGTTTGTGGTCATTTAAGTCAATTTACAGTCAAATTTTTACCTAAACGAAAACAACATATTTTCTAAATAATGAAAACTTGCAGGTCAAAATAGAGAGTGGAAACAGAAAATGTTTTCATAAACCAAATGCATCATCTTACTCTTAGGAAACAAAGAGGCAGCACATACCCATTCTAGAAGATAGATCTTCTCTCCTTCCAAGTTTGAATCAGAAGTTGGCCTCCCACTAACAATCTCTAGGGCCAAAATACCAAAGGAAAACACATCTGCTTTCTCTGTAAGGTGCCCACGCATGGCATACTCTGGAGCAAGATATCCACTATTTATAATTTACCCAAACAAAAATATGCAAGTGTTAGCAGAAACAAATGAAAATGCATAAAATTTAGCTAACTTTAAGGAACAAGGAAATTAAGTCTTGATGACTTACATTGTCGTATAACTTGGCCAAACCAAAATCAGATATTTTAGGGGTAAGCTCATGATCAAGCAGAATATTACTAGCCTTTACATCACGGTGCACAATACGGAGCCGAGACTCTTCATGAAGGTAAGCTAAACCTCTAGCCACACCCATGCAGATATCATAGCGTGTGGGCCAGTTGAGAGCTAAACGATTTCCTGCAGCATGCAAGTGACAAACATACTAAAAATAATAAACATGAACAAAAAGTAAAGTCAGATAAACACTACCCAGGCACGTAAACAAACAAGAGAAGTAGAAAAGCTAACACAATCATGACATCATACCAAATAATGCTTGATCAAGACTCTTGTTTTCTAGATACTCATAGACAAGAAGTCTTTTATTTCCTTCAAGGCAACATCCGTATAATTTAACAAGATTGCGATGTTGCACAGCAGATTTGTTGCAATCTCAGCTATGAACTGGCTCTTTCCTTGATGAGATCCTACAGATAATTGTTTCACAGCAACTACTCTTCCATCATTAAGTGTTCCCTGATATAAAAAGGGAAAGTGGTTATTCGATTAAATAAGGGCACATTCTGTCTTCTCATACCATAAATAAAAACTTTTATCTTCAGCATAATAAAGCCCTAAAAGTACTTGTTTATACAACCCTATAAATCTCATCAGTAACGTAGATAATGAAGAGGCATACTACATGCAATGCATTGTCATCCCAAATCCCGTCATAGAATATTCACCTTATAAACAGGTCCGAAACCTCCCTCCCCCAGTTTGTTGTCAGGATTGAAGTCACCTGTAGCATTCTTTAACTCAGAGTAGCTGAAAGTGTATGTCTTTGTATCAATATCTAAAAGCTCTGCAAATTAAACACGAACAAGTTATGAACAGAAAGAAAAACTGATAGGGTTTAATCTTTTGCTGTTCATGTTTTCTAATAAATTTTGGTAGAAATAAGGTATCTGAAACTCCATGTTTAGATTTTCAAGTTGAACTGAACTCATGTTTCTTTTAATCTTTCGGTAATGTTTAGGTGCAAAACCCACAAAATGATAGAAAAATGCTTTGATGGAACTGGTAAGTGTCCTGTCATTGTGGACAAAACACAAATTAAGGCATGTCCCATCAGTTAATGAATTGCAGCATGAATAATCACTGACTACAATCTGAGATAATATTGAATAAAAAGTACAATTGCAATTTAGATAGTACACAAAAGCCTTTTTACCTTCTTCACAATCTCCATGACGCTTTCTTCTCTGGATGATACAGAAAACCACAAGAACAGACAGAAAGCTTACAACTCCAACACCAACAACAATTCCCACAGTCAAACCTGTTCTGTTCTTTGAACTGCCTGGAAGTTTGTTACTGACTTTGGGAATGAAATCTATTCATAACATAAGCAGACCATATCAAGGTCATACATCACAATTTTTTTATTTTGATAAATCAATACTTGAACTTCTACACTGCTGACTATTTTGTTAAGTTTTACCTGGGGTAGCGCTGATTGCTGAAATCAGAGGTCCATAAGTACCTTGAGCTGGAATACAGCAAGTCCCTTTTCCAGCCCAAAAGAGATGGATCTCAAGAAAGTTTTCTGACACATTAACCTGAAAATCCCTTCGGACAGCTCTAAAAGAGGCACCCCCAGCTTCCCTTTTTATGTCAAAGTCTTTCCAAACACAATTCCGCTGGAATGGGATAAAAGAAGAGAAAACAAATGAAGGAGGCAAAAATAAGGGGAAAACGGAAAAGGCAGGGATTTCAAATAGCAAAAACCAGCAAGATTCCTCTAAAATTAAAACATACGGTACATTAACTTCCACGAAAAAAGAAGAAGATAAAAATACATTAATGATAAGCCAAAGGTCTAAGCTTCCAATGTGGCTCAATAATTCATGTATGTAGTGGCTTTGGAACAAAAAATGCCATGCATCATGACAAGGACCATTTCAATGCAGAAACTTAAGCTATTATAGAATGCACCTGATATCTCTTAGACATTTTATTTCTTAAATTATGGTGTGTTGGTTAAGGAAAACTTCAAGTGAAACCTAACTTTTTTAATTGCATGTTTGAACATTATAGACATGGAAAGACAAAATGAACAAGGTTAGATTTCTGTACTTCTTATTGTAGATTTGCTCAACCTCCTTCAAATGTTATTCAAGAACATATGCTTTTTATATGTTATAATAGATTGTCATTCATTTCAAAAGTTCAAGACAAGAGAAGAGCAGTCCAATTATGTGTATCCAACAAATACTGTTAATGTAGGAGTAGTTTTAGCGCACAAGCTAGGTTAAAAGCAGTCAGCTAATGATTAGTGGGCAGGACTTGCGCTGCATATACTAGTCCTTCTTGTTGACCTAATCTATAAATAGACAGATGGGGCGCTTCTCTAAGAAAGCTAGTGACTCCCATTTAGATTATTACGTTGTAACATCTAGCATTGCTTTTAGATAAAATCATATGCACCTGGATATATATATCAAAGACCCGTCTGCCAAGACTTTTCCACGTAGTAGTAGTATCTAGAATAGATGTTTCTGCAAAAAAGAGGGAAATGTTGTAATTCCCATTTTCCAGCCCCAGGCCATAATATCTTAACGAAGATGCCGATAGTCGTGCTGTCTGGAAGAGCTCTGGGTCCACAGTACCAGTGAACTGATTGGATACAAAACCTTTGTATAGAGGATCGTTTGACCCAGTAAATAACCCAACATTGCTAACTGCCCATCTTCTTGTATCAGTAACAAAATAAGTTGCAGGACCAAGTGTCTCATTATCTATGTCATAAGTAATTCTTTCTGCTGTTGTAATTGGAGGACCGCCACACTTGATTGCAAAGTTATAATCTGAATAGAAACATCAAGGAGGGCTATTTCAATGAATAAATAAAGTAATTAGCTTGACCTAAAAGACTACAGATAGAGTTTGAAGGTTTCTTGGACAAGAAGACTTTCATGCGTAAATGAAGTTTAACAGTTGTGATGCTGAATTGGCAACTCATTACTAAAATTTAGTCAACCAGTGATGTGAAAAAATATTTGTCATTATTCAATGCATACAATGTATCAAATATAATGCATTCCCCGAAGTCCTGCATGCATAATATTAGTCCAAACTTGAAAGCGAGTTTGCAATTTGGATCATGGAAGACTCGAAAAAGATACAAGCAGAGGTTTCATGTCAATGAAAGAAAAATTAACAGTTTAGAAGTTTGCCTTATTGGGTGAAAATGTCTTGGTCTAAACTTGATTATTCTTCCTTTTTAACATTAACTAGATACGTCTTACTTGAGAATGCACAAAATATGAGAAATGCGAAGCACTATTTATAATTTATGAGTAGTACATTTTGCAATAGATTTTATGGTTGATATTGATATATTGGAGCCAGCAATGGCAAACTAGAGCTAAAAGAAGTACTTACATATTCCAGCACCACGAAAACAAGGAAAATTTTGCTGCAAACAATTGAGTCCAGAAGGAAGGCCACTGCAAGAGGAAAGAACATATATTTAAATATGTACATATTAAGGAATTAACTTTAAATTTGTTCAATTAAAAGAAGCTATTTAAGGTCCACTTTTGCATGATAAGGAAATGGTGACTGAGTAATATTTCTTGTGCTGTCAATCAGTTTTTTGTTATCATTTCTCAACAATGTCTATTCTTTGGCATAAAAAATATTTCTGTCCTCCTTTATTACTTCTTAAAGTAGGGATATAAGAGTAATTTTTTATCCGCAATTTTATATATATATATATATATTCCTTTTCATTATATATACCTAACAAGCCCCAGGTAAACCATTTTTGCTAGTACCCTTCTAAAGTAAGTAAATAAATTTCCCAGCTAGCAGTAAAAAATGGAGGGCATTAAATTCGTAAAGAAATTTCATCAGAGGCTTGTGCTTCTTATCACCAAACCTGAAAATATATAATAAACCTCTTAAATTGCCTCTTGATCTCCGAATGTTTAACAAGAGCCAGTTCATCCTAAAAGTTTAAACTTTGAGGAGATGTCCTAGGAATTGTCACATCCCCTAACATGATGGCCCTTGGGTAAACATGTACGAAGCAAAAGCCCACCATACCTTGTGCTAAAATTATTTGAATAAAAATTGGAGCTAGCAAGGGTTGAACTCTTGACCATTTCGTAATAAAGCCCAATAATAGCACTGATAATATCTCTAAACAATTTTATATACACACAACCAGGATTGAGTAATAGCAAAATCATGGCTTTGAGTCATAGGGTTCTGCCTTTATGCTTGAAGAATAAATGTTTCAGATGGAAAAGAAGCTTGTCAAAATCTTCAAAAATAACATGCGACCAACCTATTACAGTATTACCAATGATTCACAATAACCAATAAAAGGACATAAATGAGATCAAGAGGCACATTATTGTGCATAAAGAAAAATGATATCCAGTAAGTTTCAACTGGCCAAATGTGCATGTGCGTGTCATCATTAAATAAAAGGCATAAGAATCACCTGCTATTTGGACCATCTATTGTCAGGTTGTTGGCAACCAAATTTCTGTATGCCAGACAGCACAAAAATCACTGCGTTAGTTTCACCATAACATATAAGCAAGAAAATCTTTAAAATTATATTAATTTATACAACATAGAAAGAGCTTAATCCTCACTCTAGTTTACTATCCAATTTTTCAACAATGACATGAAAGCATCAACTGAAGTTTAATTTGCTTTAACGGTGATAATGAGACATGAAAACATTTCATCTCAGACATTGATAATATAAAATTATGTGCACATGCACATATTAAAAAGTCATACAGTATAAATAAAGTCAGCTATAAACAAATGCACATATTCTTTGCCTCTATTTTTACCATGCTATATTGCCTTTGTGTACCATTATTTTCCCATAATTTTGTGCACCACTAAAGTCAACAAAATGTGGGTCTTTTCTTTTGCTTTATTTAAAGTCACAAGAGATAGACCTATTGTCTCCCTCTATATCTCTCAGTTTTCTTCTATAAATAAACTACTCTTGTGGTCCTAAATGTAGGACCTAGTTTGTAGTGCAATTTTTGCACTAGTTATTGCACTACAAACTATATCCTACATTTAGGACATGAGGTAATATAAGCTTTAAAAAATAAATATACAAAAGTGGTGGTCTAATGTACAAGGCTCCTACCAAATAGAGTCTAGGAAGAGATAAATGCACGCAGCCTTACCCTCGCAAGTGAAGAAGCTATTTTTAGGATTTAAACCCATGACCTCTAGGTCAAAGGCAACAACTTTTACTGTTGCTCTGAGGCTTACCTTCTTTGCTTGCGGGGATGAGGTATATTTTAAAGAATAAGCTATTAACAAATAAATATACCATATCTATAGTAATTTGTGCATAAATAATTGCATATTTTAGGTTGAAAAGAGCCAATGGCCTTGTAGCCTAATGACATGTAGGCTCCTCTGTAAATGGGAGGTCATAGGTTTGATCCCGCCTGTAACCTCAAGACTTTAGTGCCTACCCCTTTAATTCAAAAGAAAAACGTTGAAAAGAGGGCTTGCCAGTTAAAGACTTAAAGTGAAGCAAGGAACTTTAGAAACTACCAAAAAATGACAACAAAAAAGTGGTGGAAAAAGAATAAATAATAACAATACAAGTTACTTACAGTTGTAAATTTTGTTGGTTTACCCAAGAGGGGAGGCTCCCAAGTAGATTGTTGTAGGACAAGTCTCTGTAAGCATTCATTCAAGTTGTTGAAATAAATACCACATAGATGATGGACAATACATTGAAGAATTAAGCCTTTAATTCAAATTAGTGCAGTATCAGTAGCATAAGTTTCAAATTGACATGATTTCACCAACTTCTATGTTCACAAGCACCATGGTGATGAACTTGTAGATCTTAATCTTATAGATACATGGATACCGAATTAGCATTTTTGAATATAGGTGCCCAGAAGATAGTAAGCTGTTAAGAATATATGATAATATTAATACAGCAGCGCCAAACATTTAAATAAAATATAAAATATTCCATTCTTAGTGCACTATGATGCTATAGAGTCCAAATATGTCAAGAATACTCACATAGTGAGAAGAGTTGGGCCTATCTGAGTAGGGATTGTACCACTGAGTTTGTTATTTCCAAGAAACTTGAAATTGGAGAAAAACAAATCATGCTTTAATCCAATCATGAAAGCGTGTCAGGAAATCCATAATTCAATTACTTAGGCAAGCATATATATTACAAGTGTGTTAGTGAACTCAGATTGAAAAGTGATCCCGGAATCTGTCCTGTGATGTTATTGAAGCTCAGATCCCTGCAAGAACCAGCATATATAATCATCCGGATTTGGAACACAAATACAACTCAGGACCAAGATCTTTTTCCCCATTGAAAATAACATGTGTATGAAAGGTATGATGGATACTTGACTACAACCATTTTCTACGCATAGAGAACAAAATGTTGAAGAGAATAAAAGAGAAATGGGTTATGGAAAATTAGTGAAGAGTCCGGTGTACTAGCAAGTTAATCAAGAGCCACTAGGCTGTTGCCAGTGGCAAAGACATTAAGTTCTAATCACAAGTCACTCAGCTTGATGAGCATTTCAATTTGAACGACATAGCATTAAGGGTTGTCCTATAGTTAAGCAGTATAACTATTGTCCAAAAAATAAAGTATTTATTCAGATTCGAGAAATCCAATGGAAACGGCTGTCTGATTTGCTTTTTTTTTTTTTTTTTTTTGGGGAAACAAGTTTAAGAAAAATTGCAGTATGTGCTTATGTTCTGGTCATTATAACATTAATGCCATATGCCATTATTTGAGACCATGGCTACATACCAGCCACTAGAATCCCATGAAACAAGAGCATCAAGAGGAACAAATTTTGATGAAAAAGCAACATGATTATGAAACCAAGAAATGAAGTAATAGGTTGCATGACTGGATCCCTTGAAATTCAACCTCTGATTTCGAGGGCAGCAAGGCTAAGGCTACTATTGATTAGCACATATCTCCAACACAAATCAAGATGTATGGATAGCTTTACATATCTGAAGAATTAAATTAACAGAGGATACTCACAGCTGGGTCAAACTTAGGAGTTCACTGATATTGGATGGAATTGAATCAGAAATATTGTTATTTCTCAGTACTCTGCAAGATTTCAACAAATGTTAGGCTAAAGTCTGGAAAGAAAAAGAAAATAAACAGAAATAGATCTATATAGCAGGCAGACTATGAATTGTTAGGGGAGCCATTGACTTCCAACTTACAAGACAGTCAACGAATTCATATTCCTTATAAATGCCAGTGAGGAGCTCACATTAGATATTTCACTTATTCTCCTGCATTAGAATTATAATTAGTTCCTATGAATCTGTAGAAATGCATGCAAGTAAACAGTGATGGCACTTACAACTCTGAAAGAGATGTCAGATTGCTCAATGATGATGGTATTGGGCCTTCAAAAGAATTACCCTGAAACCTCCTGTCAAAAATTACAGCAATTATATTCAGTGAGCATAAACTTTTGAAAAAGAGTATACAAAGTATGAAATAAGTATTTATATTTCACATCTGAAAGATTTTTTTGCACATAAGCTTGTATAAGAAAAGATTTACTACTTTTTATAAATAGGAAAGGAATTCATTGATGAGAAAAGAAATCGATCCAATGACACAAACAATCATAGAAAACCATATTTTAACTAAAGACTTGTTAGCTCAGAAGTGCTTTCCAGCTCCTTTAGAAACCCACTAGGGGAAAAGCCTGAAATTGATCACAAGGAGACTGTAAAGGAATTATTGCCAAAGATGAGATTGTGGCTACTTCAGATTAAAGCTTCTCAAGTTTTATTCTGACCGAAATCATTAAATTCCTGGAAATGACACTCACTATTGAAGGACTTCATGCAGATTAGCTGGATAAACTCAATGCTCGTAAACATAGAACAGTCTATGCAGACATTTCCCAAGCCACTTCAGAATGTTCAAAGAGATTTAATGTCCTAATTTTAAAGGGGGGAAACAGTATTGGTACTATTGTCTTACAGGTCCTCAAGCTTAGACCAATTTCCTATGAAGTCAGGTATCCTGCCCGTGAGTTCCATGTCTGAAGCCCATCTAGACAAACAGGAAAAAATTTGAAGTTATTTCATTTTTAACAGTATCATTATCATATAACACATACACTTTCGCCAGGTTTTTAAGATTAGCAAAAGTGAGAGGAATCTGGCCACTAAGTCCCGAACTATCTATGTAACTGCATAAAAATTTTCATTGAAATTTATATCATCTGCTGATCACACAAAAATCAATAAATTGACATAATCCAGAACAAAGCGAAGAATTGTAACTTTTTTTGGCATAGAAGGAGCCTCACTATGCTGACTTGAAACAGGAATGTTGCCAAAAATAAATTGCTGATCCTACCATCAAATATATTTGAAATGTAGTATACAAATTCCAAACATGGGAACAAAGGATTCATTATTTTTTATTAAAAATAATATGACAAATACATATTTGAGAGGCAAAATATAATGCAAGTTGTTCATGTCAATTAGTCTTACTATAACCAACAAGTCTCAGACATTAATTCTCTTCTCTGATCATAATTCCAGAAAATTGCCAGCGAAATACTAGCCAGCATGCAGCTAAATATATTCTATAGAATAATCAAACATAAATTAAACAAATACATGTAATCTCAAAGATTAAAATTTATGGAGTTGAGACAATGTATTTCTTATAAGCCCATCATTAGAAATAGAATCCCACACTTCCAATGTGGGACACTTTCAATTTGGTCATATCAAAAACAATAGATGTAGAGTGCAGTGGAGCTTACATTTCTTCCAATTTCACGAGTTTCCCTAATTCAGACGGGATAGAACCAGAAAAGTTGTTGGATCCAAGACCCCTGCAGAATATATGGAAAACAAAATCACTTCAGAATATACGGAAAAGAAAAGAGAGAGAAAAGAAGGAAAAAAGAAATTGCTTCAAGGGGAAGTGGATGACTTACAATTTTGTTAACTCGGTAAGATTTCCCAATTCCCTGGGAAGCTCCCCTGAGAGGGAATTGATGCCAAAGCTCCTAAGGAGGATAAATTTACAATAAAGTCAGTTCCTGACTATCTATCATAAGGCGCAACAAGCAAATCCAAATTCTCTTTATTAAGATGGAAAAATTTATTCATTCATTCTCCCTATCCAAATTCTCTAATTAATCGGCCTTACAAGTACTGCATGCGAGTTAGGTTTCCTATTGCTGGAGGTAGAGAACCCGTCAAGTAATTCTGGTCGAGTTTCCTGATTGCAATTTGAGAAAACTTTAGAATGCTGAGAAAGGCAGGAAAATTAACTAGACCAAGAATTCATTGATTTAAAGAAAAAATAATCAAAACCCTTTCTAGGATTTTTTTTTTTTTTTTTTTTTTGGGGGAAGAAATTTCAGTAAAACCCCGCTGGGAAATTTGAGGAGTTAAAAAGCATACAATTGGGTGAGGTGAGTCAGAGTCCATAGCTCTTCTGGGATTTCCCCAACAACATCCAATGCATAAACCCTCCTGCCATGAAAAAAATGCCAGAAACAGGCGGGAATAGCGCAAGATCAAGATCAACAATACACATATATAACATAACAAAATCAATAAATCAAAGTTCAGAGAAGATAGAGACTATACAGTGCAGTAATGTGGCAAGTGCCATTGGAACACTCGCATTTGATAAATGGATTAAAGTCCTCGAACGTGGTAGTGCTGTCAATGGCTCGTCCGCTACATGGTTCCCCGCTTATATTCCATATATCTTCCCCACTTTCTCGCGCCGACTTTCCCCATTTGTTGAAGATTGAATTCAAAACTCTCGCTACATAATAATAGTTCAAATTTTGAAGAAATTACATGAGACGCAATAATCAATAATATTTCCCACCTCGTTTTCATATATTAATCTAAACTGGGATTTTAGCTTGATATTTCGGTAGATTCCTAAATGCTCGCTCGTGGGATCTTATTATTGCCGATGTTGTCATAAAAACATCATATTTCAAAAAAAAAAAAAAGTTGCAAACCTGTCCAACTAATGCAAAACTATAACAAATGCTAGATGGCAAAATTTAAAAATCAATATATGTGTGTATGTGTGTGTGTACGAGTGCAAAAATAAAATTAAAAGATTATAGTAAAGAAATTAATTGTAAACCTTATCATTGGATAGTTGAGAATAAAAAAGAATTTAAAATGCATATAAATGAAATGAAAAGATATGATTTAATTAGAGAAAGTAGAAAAGTGAACATTTAAATCAATAAGTGATATAAAAGATGCTTTAGGAATATATAAGAGACCACCAATAGAACCAATATATAATCACCCACAGATAAACATGGTGAGACGATTATATGATTGTGCAGGAACAGATCATACAATAAGTAATATAAGAACACAATGTGTAAATATAAATGTAGAACAAACTAGAATAATAGTAGAAGAAGTAAAAGAGGGACAAACAGTAATAAATAATAATTTATGAGTAATATATGATGAAATACAACAATTTAATAAAAGTAAAGGAATAATATATGAAAATAAAACAAGAGACATATTTAAAATAGAAAAGTCTGGAATGAAAAATGATATGGAAGAATTAATAAGAATATTTAATATATCAAATAAAAAAGAAATTAGGAAATTGAATACGATGAATACAAATGATTCAGAATCTTAAGATGAAATATTTCTGACAAAAAATAAACTAGGAAATTGAATATGATGAATATAAATGATTTAGAATCTGAAGATGAAATTGAAAAATTTATGCGCCAGAAGAAGAAAATTTAGGAAACATAATGCATGATCTAAAAAATTATTGAATATATGTGGAAAATTTAGGAAACATAATGAAAGTTCTTATGCCTTGGCCTTAGCTGACCTTATAAAATTTATTAGTATATATATCTATATGGGAAAAACACTTCTCATGTTGTAGGAGAAGTGTATTCTCATGTCACACACATGAAATGGTGGGACCCACATATATATATAATTAGGGGTCCCACCATTTCATGTGTGTGTAAGAATCTTCTTCTTCTCATGCAACATGAAAAGTTTAAACCTCATATATATATATATATATATATATTATATAATATATTTTTTGGTCAATAATTTGGCCCAAATTAATCTCTTATCTTCACTATAAGGACAATGTTTGGTTCATTGTTCATTGGGTTGTGAGAGAAAAGTAAAATTCTTGTTTGAGATACCCTACTGAAAATGTTAGTATCATCTTATATCTTGTTTTGATTTATAATTGTCAGTTATTATTTATTTGTATTTTCAATGTTATGTGATATTATTTAGTAAATAGTTTAATATGTTTATTTTTTGGCCTGGACTAAAAATATTTTTTGTTCCACCACTGGGTAGTCGTATAGGAAGGGTTTGTTGGTTAAGGGGTGTTACTACTACAAAAAAGGCTTTTAGACCGCTCCATCTAGATTGGATTATAAAGGATCAGGTCTAAAAAATATGACCAGTGATAGTTTTGTAAATATAAAGAACTTTTTAGACTGGATTATAGAAGATCAAGTCTAAAAAGTATGACTGGTAGCAGTTTTGCAAATATAAATAATACTTTTTAGACCAGATTATAGAGGAACCGGTCTAAAAAGTATGAATGGTGATAGTTTCATAAATATAAAGAACACTTTGAAGCTTCTTAACGATCATTAATTGTCTTCACTAAATATAAGCAAAAGCATTCAATTTGATTCAACTATCGGAAACATTTACGCTCAAACGAATTTATTGCAAATACTATTTCATTCACTTACTGTGTAATATTTTCTGATATCTGATCTTCAGTGTTTCTTAATCTACTCTGTTAGAGAGTTAAATTTCTGATCAATATCTTTGTAAGAAATTCAAGGTAGAAGGACCTTGAGAGTAGGTGTATTGATTTCAACTTGTAAGGGGAAGTGAATCCTAGAGAAAGGATTGCTCGAGAGTTACAGAGTGTGTAATTAGTTTGAAAGAGTTAGTAAAAAACCAGAGTGTCTGGGGACTGGACGTAGATCAAAGATTTAGACCAAACCAGTATAAATCTTTTGTCTCTATTCTTCATCTGTCATAGCTCCATTTTTTTGTTTATCTCTGGGGTCATAAGCAAAAAAATTTAAATCACCCAATTCACCCCTCCCTCTCTTGGTGATATTCTGTCTTCCATTTGGTATCAAAGCTAAAACTTTTCTGAAAGGATTAACATCCTGAAAAGAATCATTGTAGATGGAATACTACCAGACGAAGCTTCTATCAACAGACCCCCTAGCTTTGATAGAGAACATTATTCTTTCTAGAAAGTTAAGTTTAAAGTTTTTGTTATGGCTATTGAGTATGGACTATGGAGTGTGTTCGAGAAAGGAGACTACTTTCCAACAAAATTGGAAGAAGGAGTTCGAGTTTCCAAGCTTGAAGAAGAATTCGATGAGAATGATAGAAGACTCATCACACTCAACAACAAGGCCATATTAATGCTCCAAAGTGTCTTAAGCCAAAAAGAGTACTTTCGAATCTGTGCCCTCCAATCTGCGAAAGATATGTGGAAGGCTCTTGAAATTATAAGGAACAACTGGAATTAAGGAAAATCGTGTTAACACCTTAATAATAGAATACAATTTACTTCGTATGAAGTTTGGAGAGTCTATTGGGGAATTTAAACTCAGATTCACTCACGTGATAAACCAACTTTCAGCCTTAGGAAAGGAGTACGATCAAAACGCACAAGTGAGGAAAATTTTGAATATTCTCAACAAGGAATGGGAAGCAAAAGTCACAGCAATTGAAGAGGCTCGTGGAGAGTCAATGAGATCTGTGGCAGCCTTATTTGGAAGTTTATCTGAGTATGAAGGAAAGATTAAATTCAGAAATGGCTTGGACGAAATTGGCAGGAAAAAAAAGAGTTGCTCTCAATTTTGTTAAAGAATAAAAAGAGGAAGATGACAATAATGATGAAGAGCTTGGTATGATGGTTCGGAGATTCAAAAGATTTTACAAGGAAGAATCTGAAAATGAAGAGGTAAACGATTTTGAACCATCTTTTGATGAACTCTTATCTGAATACAATGCTCTTCACTTTGAATTTCGAAAACTTGCTAAAAAGCTTATTTCTTCAAAAAGAAAAGTTAAAATTTTTTAGGAACAAATTCAAAATGTCCCTCCTCCAGTTTGTGAAAACTGTTTAGTTTTGGAGAAAAAGAATGCTTATCTAAACAAAACTCTTGAGAAGTTCACTCAAGGTAGTGAAATGCTCAATATGATTTTGAAACAACAAAGATTTACAAAAAACAAATCAGGAATTGGTTATAAATCATATTTTGACAAAAGAAAAAGGAAAGAAGAAAACTGGAGAAAGAACATATCTGAATTATTTTCAAAAATCTATACATTCTTTAAACCCTTTTGCTCACTACAATTATTGTAAACGGAAGGGGCATAACACTTCTTATTTTCACCGAAAAGAAAGAAAGGTTAAGTCTGTAGGAAACTATAGATGGATGCCTAAGGGATCTTATGAGATTCCTAAGACACAGACCAACTCAAAAGGACTCAAGAAGAGATACCTAAAGCTTGATCCTTTGTGACTTGTAGGTTTGTCTAAGAGCATTGAAGTCCAACAAGTGGTATATTGACAGTGGTCGCTTTAGACATATGACGGGAGATCAAACCAAATTTGCTACAATCAAACCAAAGGATGGTGACAAGGTAACCTTTGGTGGAAATCAATCTGGAAGGATTGCTAGAATTAGTGAAGTTGGAAACAACAATGGTCTACAAGTCAAAGATGTCTACCTTATGGAAGGACTTTGCCACAACCTCCTCAGTGTCAGTCAAAGCATAGACAAAGATAACTGGGTTATCTTCGATTCAGAAGAGTGTCTAATCGTTAGCAAGAATGATCTGCCATTAGATAAAGGTAAACTGAAAGCTTTATTCAGGGCTCCTAGAGAAGGTAACTGCTATACTCTAAACCTTCCTAGCAATAACATTGTTTTTGAAAACTGTTTTATTGGTAACTTGGATGAGAGTTAGCTATGACACAAGTGATTAGCTCATGTCAACATGTTTCAACTGGACAAGTTGCTAAGAAAATATTTGGTTCTTGGTTTACCAAAACTTCATTTTTAAAATGAAACGATTTGTGCTGCTTCTCAAAAAGGTAAACAAACTAAGTCATCTTTCAAATCAAAGAATGAAATCTCAATCAATCGACCTCTCCAACTACTTTATATGGATTTAGTTGGACCAGCTAGAGTAAAAAGCCTTGGTGGTAATTTATATACTTTGGTCATTGTTAATGATTTCTCAAGATTTTCATGGACAATATTTTTATCTTCTAAAGATGAAACATTTGATCAGTTTGTTGTTTTTGCCAAGAAGGTGTAGAACAAGAAAGGTTTCTTTATTTCAGGAATAAACTGATCATGGAGGAGAATTTGAAAATCATGCTTTTGGAAAGTTCTGCAATGCTCAATGAATTGATCATAACTTCTCAGCCCCGAGGACTCCACAACAAAATAGAGTTGTAGAAAGGAATAAAAGAGTCTTCACCGAGATGGTTAGAGCTATGTTGAACAAGAATCAAAACCTCTCAAGTTTTCTGGGAAGACGCCATGAGTATTGTTTGCTACATCTCCAATCGAGCGTATCTCCGAAAGAAGTTTGAGAAAACTCCTTATGAGCTATACAAAGGAAGGAAGCCTAACCTAGTTTATTTGCATATATTGGACTATAAATGCTTCGTGCACAATAATGGTATGAATAACTTAGGAAAGTTTGATCCTAAGTCGGATAAAAGTATGTTTCTTGTCTATTCTAATAAGAGTAAAGCATATAGAATCTTTAATATTCGTACTCGTGTTGTTGAAGAGTCAATGCATGTTGTATTTTGTGATGCAAAGTCTGACAAATCCTTGGATGATGATGAACCAATCTTTCAAAGTCAATCTGTTTTGAAAACCCTTTTTGTTTTGGAAAATTGTGAAAATCCTTTGGAAAAAGAACTTGAAAATGAAAATGCTTGCGAAAAACACTGATCAATCTCAACCTAAAGCTTGGAGATACAGTAGGAGTCATCCACTGGACCAAGTGATAAGTGATGTAAATCAAGGAGTAGGAGCCAAAAAAAGTACTTTAAATGAAATTACTTTCTCTGCTTTCATTTATGAGATTGAACCCTTTAAGATTGACGAAGTCCTCTCAGACAATGATTAGGTTATAGCAATGCAAGAGGAGTTACATCAGTTTGAAAGAAATCAAGTTTGGGACTTAGTACCAAGGCTTAAAGACCATCCGATTATTGGCACTAAGTGGGTATTCGAGAACAAACAAGATGAATCCGCAATTATTATCCATAACAAGACAAGATTAGTGGCCAAAGGCTATAATTGAGAAGAAGGAATTGATTGTGAAGAACGTATGCTTCGGTAGCAAGATTAGAAGCTATATGAGTTCTTTTAGCCTTTACTTGCATTAAGGGATTCAAATTGTATCAAATGGATGTAAAAAGTGCTTTTCTAAATGGTTTTATTCAAGAAAAAAATTATGTTGAACAACCTCCTGGATTTGAAGATAATCATCATCCAGATTATGTCTTTCGTCTCAAGAAAGCTTTGTATGGCCTTAAGCAAGCTCCTAGAGCTTGGTATGAGAGACTAAGCAAATTCCTTCTTGATTAAGGATTTGTTAGAGGCAAAGTAGATACAACTCTCTTCATTAAAAGCAATAAGAGGAATGATTTATTAATTGTTCAAATATATGTTCATGATATTATATTTGGTGCTACTAATGATGCTTTATGTGAAGATTTCTCTAAGACAATACATGGAGAATTTGAGATGTCTATGATGGAAGAACTGAATTATTTCCTTGGTCTGCAAATGAAACAATGGAAGAATGGAATATTCATCTCTCAGACCAAGTATCTCTGAGATTTCCTAAAGAAGTATGAAATAGACCAATGCAATGGAGCTGACACTTCATCGAGTTCAACTACTTCTTTGGATGCTGATGAAAAGGGCAAGGACTTCAACATAATCAAGTATAGAGAAATGATTGGATCTCTGCTATACTTGACAGCTAGTCAGCCTAGCATCCAATTCAGTGTGGGAATGTGTGCAAGATATCAATATGCCCCAAAGGAGTCTCATGCTGAACATGTGAAGAGGATTTTCAGATACCTTGCCGACACTGAGGATCTTGGATTGTGGTTTCCCAAAGAGAAATCAGAGTATCTTGTGACATATTTAGATTTGGATCATGCTGGTTACAAGACAGACAAAAAGAGTACAAGTGGCCAATGTCAATTCCTTGAAGGTTCACTTGTCTCATGGTTCAGCAAGAAGCAAACCATTGTCTCATTGTCATCAACCGAAGCTAAATGTATTGCTGCATCTAGTTGTTGTGGCCAAGTTTTGTGGCTCAAACAACAACTTCAAGATTTGGGAATCCACCTCAAAGAAATCCCGATTCTTTGTGACAACACCAGCACAATTAGCTTGGCAAAGAATCTTATTCAACATATAAGAACTAAGCACATTGATGTTAGACATCACTCCATCAGAGATCATGTTCAAAAGAAGGATTTTAAGGTGTTGTTCATCCCCACTCACCCTCAACTTGCTGATATCTTTACAAAGCCTCTAGCAAAGGAGCAATTCATGTACATCAGAAGAGAATTGGGAATGGTAAATCCCAATGAGTTGTAAGTTATCTTTACTTAGTTGAATTATGTTTGTGATGATAAACAGTCACTAACTTAAGCTTCGGAGTGTCAAGACTTTGTTTATGCAAGACCTCTATAAAGAACAAAAGTAGCAGAGGATAATTAACTCAAGTCAACCTGTGTTAACTAGAGTCATATCAGGCAAGCTACTGAAATAAGAGTGAAACTGGAGTTCACTTCAAGTGGTTAAGTGACAACTCAAGTAGGTAACTTGAGTTGGCGTTCTTTTAACTTGAGTGGGATGTGTTTACCTTGTCTTATACTTGTGTAAAATTGATTAAATCCTTATATAACTCGAGTGTGCACTCCTTAACTCAAGCAGGTAACTCAAGTGAAGGATTTCGCATTGGAAGTATGTTATTATCTCTACACCATGGCTCTAACATTTATTTGTGCAGACTTGCATTAACTTGAGTGAATGCTTAGGAAACTCGAGTCAATGGTAGACAGAGAGCAAAACAAGTTTGGAACAAGTGGTTAACTCGAGTGGATGCTTGGGTAACTCGAGTTAACGGCAAACAGAGAGCAAACTAAGTTTTGATGTGCTCTTAACTCGAGTCCAGGCTTTGGAAACTTGAGTCTAGTTCAGACAGAGAGAAAACCAAGTTTGGAGTGCCTTCCTAACTCAAGTGCATTGATGATTAACTCGAGTCAATTTCAGACAGAGAGCAAGCGAGTTTGAGATGAGCTCTTAACTCGAGCATAGGCTTAGTAAACTCGAGTCAATCGAAGTCAAAGAGCAAGCAACTACTGGAATGCGATGTTAACTCGAGTCAAGGCTTGGTGAACTTGAGTCAAAGGTTTTTCAAGTATTCTCAAATACACACTTGAAGTCCAAGTAAGTAAATTCATATGAACACTCGAGTCACTGAGTAATAACTCGAGTGAAGTACTTTTATATATATACCTATGCAGTCTGTTGCTCTTTACTTTCTCAAACCCTCAAGTCTTCTCTCTGTAAAACCTCCCAACTCGAACCCTAAACTCGAGCCTAACCTCTCACATGCACTCTTAAAACCTATCCAAGACCAAGGATTCATCCTCAAATTATGAGGCAATGCAGTCTGCATCTCCTCCACCAATAAAAAGACCTAGGAGGGAGAAACAACCTCCAAAGAGGTATCAACTTAAGGTTGCGTCTGATGCAACATTGTCTCCAAAGACAAAAGCTAAGAGTATTGTGATCAAGGAACCCTTTGAGCAACCTCCTGCTAAGAAGATTGATCCAGTTGCTGCAAAACGTAAGGATAAGGAACCAATGGTGGTTGCTCTAAAGAAATCGAGAAAGACCACTATATTCCTTCACTGATTTTCAAGGTCAATCAACTCTTGCTCAAGGACAATCATCATCATAGGTATCTAGACCACATATCTCTCTAATAGAATCCTCTATTCTTGGTAGACCACCTCCTCATTATCTATGTAATCCCATAGTCTATTCTGAGTCTGATTTAAATATACTTAAAAAGCACTATGAGACTCGTGGATTTTGTCCCACTGTCTATGTTAATCTGGCTAAGCTTAAGGATAAGTGTAATTTAGACTTATCCCTGTGGCTAAAACCCTTTCAAAATCTATTAGCCATTAACACCCCTTAATGTTCTTCAATTGTCAAATCCTTCTATTTTAACATGTCTATTACCAATCAATTGGATGACAATGGTGATCTTTTAAAATAAAGGATAATCACTTTTGTTAGAGTGAAGAGAATTATGATTACTGCAAATTTTATAAATTCTCTTTTAAGGATTTTCAAAATTCTTAGGCCTGGTGAACCATTATGATAAAGAAGAGATTTTCAAAATTCTTAGGCCTGGTGAACCATTAGGGTCATGCCTTTTCCTCCTTTTGCTATGCCTCCTATGTATAGGGCCATCTGGTATATCTATTCCAGAAACCTTATGCAAAAAGGCACACACTTTACTCATTTTGCACAAAGAGACTACTCCTTTTTTGCTTCTATTATTGACAAAGTTCCTCATAACACTGGCCAATGCGTCTACAATGAGATGAAAAGGTTTAGGTTCAATTCCAAAAAGACTTCCACTATTTCTTTTCCTAACCTTGTTTCATTACTTCTCTTTCAAGAAAAGATATGGTATCTGGAATTGAACGAGAAACCAGTGAAACCTATCTTATTTGGTCAATTTCATTTAAATCATATGAGGATTTCATTTAGAGAAGGGTTAGGTCAGTCGAGAGCACCTACCAAGTCACAAGCGACTCAATCCAAAGCCAATGAGGCTCAGTCCTCTCCTGCTCCTGGTGCTCAGTCAACATTCTCACAACCTCCTCCTTCTATGCTGGGTGCTTCTATTAAGGCCATTGTTGAGAAGGACATTGCTGAGAGTGTGGGTCTACTGCAAATTGCCATGATTGCTCAGTACCATGAGCTCATTGCAAAACTTGAGATAGAGATTGAGAAGCTGGTTTCTAAGGTAACCAAGAGCCATGATAAATTGGTAGAAGTCCAAGAAGAACATCCTGAGACACTTGAAGATATAGGAGAAAAGATGGAGAACATGGCTCGCACTCTTGAGGATTATGTTGCAAGCTTCTCTGGCTTTCATGGCATACTTCACATTCTAAATGACAAGATTGACAAGCTACTAAAGCCTCCCTTTAATCAAGCTAGTCCTTTTCTTGGTATACCTTCCTCTTCTCCTATTACCTTCACCTCTCCTTGATCCATACCTTCACCTAGACCTTCATTTCTCATTCATTTTTCCTCTCCTATTCCTACTTTCACTACCCCTATCATCTCCATTACTCATGCTACCATCCCTATTCCTGCCTCTCCACCATCCATTGTCAAATTCTCACCCTCTTCTTCCCAACCCTCTACTCCCTGTCTAACCTTATCCATATACTCTCCCTTGCCTCTTCCACCTGCTTCCCCTTCCTCTGATCCCTCAAACCCCATTTTGCCTGATGACAAAGGGGGAGGAAGTAAAAAGTTGCAGAGTTGCAATCTAGTTGTAGTTACTTTTGTATTTATCATTTCATGCTATGTATTTCATTTCATTTCCTGCTTTACTCTTATGTAATTTGCTTTTGAAATGAATATTGCTTTTGAATGAAAAGAATCCTTCAAAAATTTCCATTTTGTTTACAAGTGTTGTCATCATCAAAAAATGGGAGAATATTATTTCTCTATATTTGTTTTGATGATAACAAACAATTGTAAATGAAATGAAGTTAATGATTTAAGTAAAATATTCTATCTTGATCAAATCTTGAATTAGTAACTTGTTTAATGCATCTATCAAAAACTGACTCGAGTTAAGATGTGATCAACTCGAGTCAAGTGTTTTGTAACTTCAGTCAAAATAATTTTTTTAGCTTTGATTGACTTGAGTTACTCCTATGTGACTCGAGCTAAAGACTTTGTGAAATGTTTTTATAAAAAGCATCAACTTGAGTTAATGGTGTGTGACTCGAGTTGACCTTTATGGACTTAAACTTGTCTTTTGAAAATCCTAAGTCCCACGTTCAAATATTTTCTAACAGTCAAAATATTGCTTTGAGTTAAACTTGAGTGACTTGAGTGTCTCTTTGAAACATATTCTCAAATATATTTTGACAACTTGAGTTAAAGGTATGATGACTCGTCTCATCCGTTAGAGTCATCACTTAGTCAGTTGAGTGTGCTATATGTTCAAATCTCTTTCAAACTTAACTCGAAGACATTTGTGAAGATGGTATTGACTCGAGTTAGAAATACGTGACTCGAGTGCACAACTTGAAGTGAACATTTTAGACTCGAGTTAAGTTCTTACAGAGACATCTCATTCTTAACTTTTGTTTTTCAAACAATTTTTTAGAGAAGATGAAACTGTGACTCGAGTGAGGAATGATCAACTCGAGTCTACAACTCAAGTGAGTTTGTAATTAACTCGAGTTAGCTTTTTTGCTTTTGTAAATCACCATGTTCGTAAAGTTAAAATCATTTATTGTGATTTCATATCTTCTTATCATCAATTATTACTATTTTTAATTATGTTTAATCAGTATATTAATGAGTTTCAGATTATTAACATTTAAATCTCATAAAGCATTGAATCTGTAAGAAGCATTAAATGCTATTGCAAAAAATGAGACGTAATCACAGAAGCATTCTTTGATCAACCAGCAAGCAATCCCTGCTATTCTCATTCCAGATTAAATGTTAAATCACAATGGGCAAAAGGAATGAAGGAATGTCGAGCGGCAGAATGACGATGATCATTTACAGAATCGAAGTTATGAGTAACAGATGAGCTTCAACGTCGAATGGCTATATTTATTACCCACAACGGTTTCTTTGAAGCTTCTCAACGGTCATTAATTGTCTTTACCAAATATAAGTAGAAGCATCCAATTCGATTCAACTACCGGAAACATTTACGCTCAAACGAATTTATTGCAAATACTGTTTCATTCACTTACTGTGTAATATCTTCAGATATCTGATCTTCATTGTTTCTTAATCTACTCTGTTAAAGAGTTAAATTTTTGATCATTATCTTTGTAAGAAACTCAAGGTAGAGGGACCTTTAGAGGGGGTATATTGATTATAACCTGTAAGGGGTAGTGAATCCTAGAGAAAGGGTTGCTCGAGAGTTACAGAGTGTCTAAGGACTAGACGTAGGTCAAGGATTTAGACCGAACCAATATAAATCTCTTGTCTCTATTCTCCATCTCATAGCTCTATTTTTCTATTAATCTCTAGGGTCATAAACAAAAGTTTTAAATCACCCAATTCACCCCCTCTTGGTGATATTTTGTCTTTCATGATGAACCTACCTTGCCTGCTCCTGCTCAGATATGGACTTTGATGTTGGTTGCTTAAAGCTTTGCCAGCGAAGATCTTGCTCAGATTTGGTTGCTTGAAATTTGTGATTTTTTTTTGTAGACCTGGACTTTGATTTTTTCTCTCTTCCATAATCACTTGTTACTTTTGAAGTGATTTTGCTAATTTGAAGTGGCTTCACTGATTGATTATCGATTTTTCCTAGATTCATGATTTTGTCTTTGCCGAAATCTAGTCTCAACCATTAACTCGTTACTTTCATCTATAGGTTCCCAATTTGATGCCTAAAATCTTGCTTTGAGTCTCTTGTTTTGTGGATTTGCTATTGGAATAGCTGGCTGGTCTCCTTTTTAGTGATTATATTTGGCAACTCCTTTTTCTCTTCTCATCAATCGGCTCTGTTAAAGTGTGATCAAATCACTGCTCAGAAAGGTATAACGATTCTGGCATTCGATTGTGTTCTTTTATATTTCAAAAATATTGAAGACCCACCAAGTAAGATTCTTGCATTCGATTATTTGATTCTTCTATTCCGTTTTGCTGGCCCAAGTTGTAATTTTTGGGGTTTCAAAGATTCCTACGTTAGTTTGAAATTCCAGAAGTTGTTATCTCTTATTTTATATCTTCAGTTTTTTCTTCTTCTCTACAATAAGGTCAATTCTTTGTCACTTTTGTGTTATACTTTACCAAGTTGTGCCCTTCCTCTCTGCTCTTCGTTCTCTGTCGTTGATGATAGAGGGACATTCAAAGACGTTGCTGGTTCTAGTTCAAAAACCCTTCCATGCTGAATTCTTGATTCTGGGACCGGTTGTTCCGTTTGGAATCTTTTTTTTTTTTTGGGGTATTAAACGGGGCATTCAACCTATGCTTATTCCTGGATTAAAACACGTGGGTATGACACACCCATATAATCTCTGTACATGAACTTTCTAACTATCATTGGAGGATTATCAAGTATATGTTCATCCTCCTGTAAAAGACTTAAACCAGCAAGCACATCTGCACAATGATTACCTTCCCTATATATATATGTGAAAATATCAACCTGGAAAACTTTCCCATAGCAGCTCAAATTGCCACCAGCATTCGCGATCCAGCATCCTCATCAATGTGCAGCTGTCATAACTTCTGAACCACAACACTTGAGTCACTCTCCAACACAATGCTACCTAGTTGTCTACTCCATGCTAGCTTTAAGCCAGATAATACAGCCCATAGCTTAGCATTAAAGGCTAAACAAGTTCCCAATTTTCATAAGAAGCCTTACATCCAGCATCCATCATTCCCTTGCAAAACACCCTCACACCCAGCCATACCATCCTTCCCCCTAGAAGCCCCATCTACATTGATTTTAACCCACCCTTCCAGCGATGGCACCCATCGAATAGCAACTTCCTCTCATACCCTACTTGTTTTTCCGAACTCAAGTCTTGCTCTTTTAATTTCATGAACATGCCATGCCACTACCAAGCTTCTGTTCACCGGCATTTCAAAGCCCTCTTCGAAACAAGATTTATTCCTCCAAGACCACGAGAGCTAGCAAGTCACTCCAAAGATAAGCCTCCATTCCTTTCGTGGAAAATTCAAATTCCACCCAAACCATTCTATTTCCTGTTTGCTCATAAACTCAGGTGCAACTCTACCATCCCATAACTCTAACCAAAGCTCTCGCGCCACACCATAGCCCCTCATGACATGTATTAGACTTTCACACTGATCCGGGAACTTATATCAGTTAGGTGTACCCCCCATTAGGCTACATTTTCTTTCACTAGTTAGGAGCCGATCGTGCATTGCCAACCAAATAAAAACTTGTATACACTTCGGTCCTTGCCATTTAGATTCTTTTTTTTATTATTATTTTGAAACACTTTTAAGATCGGTTGTTTCACACAACCGATCTTAAAAGTCTTCCAATTCTCACTTTTAAGACCAATTATTTTACACAACCGGTTTAAAAGTCCGGCTTTTAAGACCTCATATTTTAAAAGTCTGGTCTAAAAATAATTTTTAAAGATTAGTTGCGTATCCAGTCTTAAAAGTAACAAACTTTTTAGACCGCCTGTATTGAGACCAGTTCTAGATCCGGTCTAAGAGGCATTTTTCATCTGGTTTAAAAAGCCTTTTTTGTACTAGTGGATGAAGTTAGCCAGTGAGACTCTCAATGAAAGCACCACTATAATCAGTGTACAAGTCCTTAGAAGAACACAATGCCTTACAAGGCTCATCTTTCAAAGTAACATTTCTAATGTGATGCGAGACTGACAAATCAATCTCATCCTTAGAAACTACTGATGAATCTTATCTTCCATGGATGTTGTCCATGATGCACTACTAGAAAATGCCAAAATAGCGACGAAATTTGTGACGGAACAAAATCTGTTGCAAATTGCGACGAAATTTGTGACAAAATTGAAATCTGTCACACTTTGCGATGGATTTATTTTTTCGTCCCAAAATTTTGCGACGGAATTTAAAATCCATCGCAATTTGCAACGGAAAAAATCCGTCGCAAAATTTTGAAACGGAAAACGAATTCGTCGCAAAATTGCAACGAAAAAACAAATCCGTCGCAAAATTTTGCAATGGAATTTAAAATTCGTCGCAATTTGTGACGGAATTCATTTTCTGTCGCAAAAATTTGCGATGGATTTTAAATTTCATCGCAAAACTTAAAAAAAAACAAAATTTGATTTACTGGTGGGAAAATGCCCGCCAATTTGAGACGGATTTTAAATTCCGTCGCAAAACTCCAAAAAATAATTAAATTTTCTGGCGGGAAAAAGCCCGCCAATTTGCGACAGAAAAATTATTCCATCGCAAATTTTGTGACAGACGACTTTTTCTGTCACAAAAAGGCGCGACGGAAGGATAGCCTTTTTGTGATGGAAATGGGTTTTCGTCGCAAAAGTAAGTGATTTTGCGATGGAAGACTTTTTCTGTACGTCGCAAAAAGGCAAGTGCAGACACATAATACCCTCCTTTATGCTCGATTCTCATTCATTTCTCATCTCCATTCAGCCAGGGCACACAGAAAAAAGATGGAGAAACCGAGAGTGAGGGCGTGTGTGGGAGGAAGAAGAAGAGCTTGAAGGATGCACTGATTTGGACGTACAAGCTTGGATTTGGGTTTAGGTAAGCTTCTTTATTTTCTTCCCATCTCTGATTTCTGTATTTGGTTGTTGTTTGGGAATTGGGAAGTTCAAAGATTAAATTCTGGTTTAGTTAGAAAAGTGCTGAATATGAGAGAAATTATTATATAGTGGAAGATTAAAGCTGAAAATCAGTGTTGTATGTGCTTTGTTTTGGGATCATTGAATATGTGGTTTGTTCTTCTATTTTGTATGGTTTCAAATACCTTGAATAAAAGGTTCTATGAAGTTGCTGCTGATGCACTGAAACAGAAGCATTAATATCAGTATTTTACCTTCTTCTGATGCACCGATTTTTCATTTGAAATTTATGTTAAAAGTAGTTTTAAAATGCCTATTATCCGGAATATTATGTTTATGTTGTTTGGATTAGCTTCTTAAATGTATTCTCTTCTCATTATTCTCAGTTTACTTATTTTTTAAATATTTAAGTTTTCTCTCTATATACTTTTATGATTGCTACTATATATTTTCATGATATACAATTCTTTTTTTATTTCGTAATTTTTTATATATATATTTTTTAATAAAACGAATTTTGCGACGGAATGGAATTCCGTCACAAATTTCAGAAATTTGCGATGGATTCGTTTTCTGTCGTAAATTTCAGAAATTTGCGACGGAAATAATATTTTGTCTCAATTGCGACGCCTTTTTTTGTGACGGACAGAATTCCGTCGCAAACCATTTTTACGATGGAAAATGCATTTTTTGCAACGGATTTTTTCCGTCGCAAAAAATGACTTTTTTTGTAGTGATGCTAGATTACTATTACTTCTGTTCCTAATTATAAGACCAAGTTTGTAGTGCAAATTACACTACAAACTTAGTCCTATAATTAGTACCATAGGGAGTAGCAAATATAATCTGGAAGGTTGTTTTGAGCCGCACTCTTAAGGAAACTCTTAGACTTTACTGGTAACTTAGCTAAGATTTCCCATAATAATAGACTATGGAGGACAACTTTTATATCCTTCTTCATCAACCCCCACATATTTATCATGAGGTAAAAAAAAAATCTCTGTTTTTAAATCGGATTTTTCTGACAAATAAAAAAATTCAAACAGGGTAATTGCATGTTTATTTATTTATTTATTTTTAGCTGAAAATCTTCATCAGCAATCCGCATCCTTGGTTTGAGTTGAATGTCAAAAAATTATCAGCATCTCTAACAGTTTTTCCAATATGAATACTCATTTTGCAGGGAAAACTTTCTATATATCAGAGCTACAAAAACAAAACGAAAGAGATCGAGAGGGGGGGCATAAATATATGTATGTAAGTAAGTATATATACCTTCTAAAGGATCTGTAGAACTAACGTTTTGATCTTGTGATGATACAGAAAGCAAGCAACTGAAGAACACACAAACAGTAGAAGCAATTACAAAGTCTATCACTGGTGAAGAAGAAGAAGAAAAAGCCATATGAAGCTGATCGATGATGCAACTGTAAGATGACTCGGTATAACTCAGAAAAAGAAGAACCTAAGAATGAATATATAGGGCTTTCTTTGAGGATTTTGCAGTATACGGAGCCATACAATATGCATCCATGTGTATAAGATATAAATATATATGCCGCATTTATGATAATTGATACATATTATATGATGTAAATATGTAATAAGGCTTACATCAGAATCCTAGTTTTTGATGGCCTACGCGGAGAGCCTCCCTTAGTTGTCAATTTAATTCCTATTTAATTTAAATTGTAGCTTTTGTTATCCTGTTTTAAAAAGTTTATTTCTTTACATGTCCTTTCTTTTTTAATTATAATTAACCCAATCTCTATATATGTTAAAACCTCACATCTCATCCATATATTTTTAATTATTTTCTTGGAAAGTACCACTGCTAGAACTATTAATCCGTTTCAGAGGTTAAATTAAGGGGAAAATTTCTTTCAGGTCCTAAGAAACCAAGAAAATGTCAAAAAAATTCTAAGAAAAATTCAGATGTCAGAAAAGTTTTAAAAAGTTGTTAATCTCATAGATGAAGTTGTTAATCCCACATAATGAGTTGTTAATGAAACTTTTCTGATATCTGAATTTCCTTTGGGATTTTTTTGACATTTTCTTGATCCTGAGATCGAAAAGAATTTTCCCTAAATTGGGAAAATTTTATAAACTCAAAAAAAAAAAAAAAAAAAACCCCTCAAAAAAGGTAAAGAAGATTTTTTTTTTTTATGTATCATAATAAAGTTTTTGGCAAATCATATTTTCCTTTTTTAGGATTGCATGAAAAAGTATATGGGAAAATGCCAATAAAATACCTTTTGAATTTGCAAAACTCTCAAAATCTTCCGAATTTGTAAAAAGACTGAGAGGTACAAAGAACATATGAGGATATGTAAATTGGTCAAATTACCCTTTTGCCTTTAGTTATAAAAAAATAAAAACCAAAAACCAAAAACCCTCCACCCCCACCACTACCATCTTTCATGGGTTAACATGTTTTATTTTCCGGTTTTTTTACAAAAGGGTAATTTCGGAAGACTTCAAAAAGTTTTACAAATTCAAAAGGTATTTTATTGTCATTTTCCCAAAGTATATTGTCGGAATCAACTAACAAAATGGTCAAGCCAGATTAACATCTATTTAAATTTTAAAGGTAAAGTACGGTCAAGAACTCTGAAGTTATTTCTCAATTATATGTAGTATCTAATATATTTGGGAAAATCCATATGGGAGCCTTTTAACAAAAAAAATAAAATTAAAAAAAGATCCAAAGATTCGAAAATTTGGAAAAGGTCCCCGGGGCCTTTTAAGTATAAATTCATTAAAATGTGAGTTGTTAAGTTGTTGGGTAGGTCATTAACAACTAAATCAGACCATTAATAATAATTTGCTAACAATTAAATTAGTACCGTTAACAACTATATCAGTATCCCGTTAACAATTATATCAGCCCCGTTAACAACCCACATTTTAATGAATTTATACCAAAAAAAGCTCTGTGGCCTTTTCTTGGATTTTCAGAATCCTATGGTCTTTTTTGGGTTTTTTCTATTAAAAGGACTCTCATATAAATTTTCCATTCATCACCCTAAAGTAATATTGTGGTGCAATTTTGCCGTTCAATTATTTTTTGAGTCAATCTTTTTCATAACCCTTTTTCATATTTTTGGTACTCCTCATAGTCCATATTTGTAGTACTCATCTTCTCTATATTTAGCAATCATCTTTAACTTTTTCAATTGTCATCTTAAATAATATTTTTAACCTTGATATTTAATCATTTTTCAGTACTAATTAAAATCATGGGAGATAAGTAATGAAAACATTTAAGATGATCAGTGAAAAGTTGAGAAGTGAGTATCAAAGATGTGGAAGATTTCTATTGAAAATATAGAAGAAGGGTGCTGGAAAAAAAATAACTTTTGGAACATTTTAATGTCATATTTTTCCTAAATGTTTTTTAATACTTATCTTTTGTGTCTTCAGCATTTAAAATAATTAAAGATTAGGGTTGAAAACATTGAAGATAAGTCTAGAAAACATCTATAACTAAAACAAATTGAAAAATGATTTTTGAAAATATTAATTTAGGGAAAATTTCTTTCAGGTCCTAAGAAACCAAGAAAATGTCAAAAAAATTATAAGAAAAATTCAGATGTCAGAAAAGTTTTAAAAAGTTGTTAATCTCATAGATGAAGTTGTTAATCCCATATAATGAGTTGTTAATGAAACTTTTCTGATATCTGAATTTCCTTTGGGATTTTTTTGACATTTTCTTGATCCCTTGAGATCTGAAAAGAATTTTCCCTAAATTAATAGGGAAAATTTTATAAACTCCAAAAAAAAACCCCACAAAAAACCCCCTCAAAAAAGGTAAAGAAGATTTTTTTTTTTTTATGTATCATAATAAAGTTTTTGGCAAATCATATTTTCCTTTTTTAGGATTGCATGAAAAAGTATATGAGAAAATGCCAATAAAATACCTTTTGAATTTACAAAACTCTCAGAAGTCTTCCGAATTTGTAAAAAGACTGAGAGGTACAAAGAACCTATGAAGGATATGCAAATTCGGGTCAAATTACCCTTTTGCCTTTAGTTATAAAAAAATAAAAACCAAAAACCCTCCACCCCCACCACTACCACCGCCGGCCGGAGGTGGCGGCGGCGGTGGGGGGTGGAGGGTTTTTGGTTTTTATTTTTTATTTTTTTATAACTAAAGGCAAAAGGGTAATTTGACCCGAATTTGCATATCCCTCATAGGTTCTTTGTACCTCTCGGTCTTTTTTACAAATTCGGAAGACTTATGAGAGTTTTGCAAATTCAAAAGATATTTTATTGTCATTTTCCCAAAGTATATTGTCGGAATCAACTAACAAAATGGTCAAGCCCGGATTAACATCTATTTAATTTTTTAAGGTAAAGTACGGTCAAGAACTCGAAGTTATTTCTCAATTATATGTAGTACCTAATATATTTGGGAAAATCCATATGGGAGCCTTTTAACAAAAAAAATAAAATTAAAAAAAGATCCAAAGATTCGAAAATTTGAGAAAAAGGCCGGGGCCTTTTAAGTATAAATTCATTAAAATGTGAGTTGTTAACGGGTGATATAGTTGTTAACGGGTAGGTCATTAACAACTAAATCAGTACCATTAATAATAATTTGCTAACAATTAAATTAGTACCGTTAACAACTATATCAGTATTCCGTTAACAACTATATCAGCCCCGTTAACAACCTACATTTTAATGAATTTATACCAGAAAAAACTCTGTGGCCTTTTCTTGGATTTTCAGAATCCTAGGGTCTTTTTTGGGTTTTTTCTATTAAAAGGACTCTCATATAAATTTTCCATTCATCACCCTAAAGTAATATTGTGGTGCAATTTTGCCGTTCAATTATTTTTTGAGTCAATCTTTTTCATAACCCTTTTTCATATTTTTGGTACTCCTCATAGTCCATATTTGTAGTACTCATCTTCTCTATATTTAGCAATCATCTTTAACTTTTTCAATTGTCATCTTAAATAATATTTTTAACCTTGATATTTAATCATTTTTCAGTACTAATTAAAATCATGGGAGATAAGTAATGAAAACATTTAAGATGATCAGTGAAAAGTTGAGAAGTGAGTATCAAAGATGTGGAAGATTTCTATTGAAAATATAGAAGAAGGGTGCTGGAAAAAAATAACTTTTGGAACATTTTAATGTCATATTTTTCCTAAATGTTTTTTAATACTTATCTTTTGTGTCTTCAGCATTTAAAATAATTAAAGATTAGGGTTGAAAACATTGAAGATAAGTCTAGAAAACATCTATAACTAAAACAAATTGAAAAATGATTTTTGAAAATATTAATTTAGGGAAAATTTCTTTCGAGTCCTAAGAAACCAAGAAAATGTCAAAAAAATTATAAGAAAAATTCAGATGTCGAGAAAAGTTTTAAAAAGTTGTTAATCTCATAGATGAAGTTGTTAATCCCATATAATGAGTTGTTAATGAAACTTTTCGATATCGAATTTCCTTTGGGATTTTTTTGACATTTTCTTGATCCCTGAGATCTGAAAAGAATTTTCCCTAAATTAATAGGGAAAATTTTATAAACTCCAAAAAAAAACCCCACAAAAAACCCCCTCAAAAAAGGTAAAGAAGATTTTTTTTTTTTTTTTTATGTATCATAATAAAGTTTTTGGCAAATCATATTTTCCATTTTTAGGATTGCATGAAAAAGTATATGAGAAAATGCCAATAAAATACCTTTTGAATTTACAAAACTCTCGAAGTCTTAGAATTTGTAAAAAGGCGAGAGGTCAAAAAACATGAAGGATATGCAAATTCGGGTCAAATTACCCTTTTGCCTTTAGTTATAAAAAAATAAAAACCAAAAACCCTCCACCCCCCACTACCACCGCCGCCGGAGGGTGGCGGGCGGCGATGGGGGTGGAGGGTTTTGGTTTTTATTTTTTATTTTTTTATAACTAAAGGCAAAAGGGTAATTTGACCCGAATTTGCATATCCCTCATAGGTTCTTTGTACCTCTCAGTCTTTTTACAAATTCGGAAGACTTATGAGAGTTTTGCAAATTCAAAAGATATTTTATTGTCATTTTCCCAAAGTATATTGTCGGAATCAACTAACAAAATGGTCAAGCCAGATTAACATCTATTTAATTTTTTAAGGTAAAGTACGGTCAAGAACTCTGAAGTTATTTCTCAATTATATGTAGTACCTAATATATTTGGGAAAATCCATATGGGAGCCTTTTAACAAAAAAAATAAAATTAAAAAAAGATCCAAAGATTCTGAAAATTTCAGAAAAGGCCCCGGGGCCTTTTCTGGTATAAATTCATTAAAATGTGAGTTGTTAACGGGGCTGATATAGTTGTTAACGGGTAGGTCATTAACAACTAAATCAGTACCATTAATAATAATTTGCTAACAATTAAATTAGTACCGTTAACAACTATATCAAGTATTAGGTTAACAACTATATCGGTAAGTTAACAACCTACATTTTAATGAATTTATGAGAAAAAACTCGTGGCCTTTTCTTGGATTTTGAATCCTAGGGTCTTTTTTGGGTTTTTTCTATTAAAAGGACTCTCATATAAATTTTCCATTCATCACCCTAAAGTAATATTGTGGTGCAATTTTGCCGTTCAATTATTTTTTGAGTCAATCTTTTTCATAACCCTTTTTCATATTTTTGGTACTCCTCATATTCCATATTTGTAGTACTCATCTTCTCTATATTTAGCAATCATCTTTAACTTTTTCAATTGTCATCTTAAATAATATTTTTAACCTTGATATTTAATCATTTTTCAGTACTAATTAAAATCATGGGAGATAAGTAATTAAAACATTTAAGATGATCAGTGAAAAGTTGAGAAGTGAGTATCAAAGATGTGGAAGATTTCTATTGAAAATATAGAAGAAAGGTGCTGGAAAAAAATAACTTTTGGAACATTTTAATGTCATATTTTTCCTAAATGTTTTTCAATACTTATCTTTTGTGTCTTCAGCATTTAAAATAATTAAAGATTAGGGTTGAAAACATAGAAGATAAGTCTAGAAAACATCTATAACTAAAACAATTTGAAAATTGATTTTTGAAAATGTTAAAGATGAGTAATAAAAATAGGTTAAGGTGCGTTTTGCGCCTTAAAGTATCTTGCTAGGAGCAATTTTTTTTCGAAGTTTTCAGAAGCAATGTTGCGCGAAGTTTAAAAAGCGTAGCAATGTTACCCCTCCATTCGTTAGGGTTTTTAACGGAGGGCAAAATTGCTGCGTTTTTAAACTTCGGGGCAACATTGCTTCCAAAAAACGTAGCAATTTTTGTTAATTAAGTTTAAAAGCGTAGCGTGTTGCTTTTTTCTCATTAAAAACTCTAACGGTCAAGCGTTAGAGTTTTTAACGGAGGGCAACATTACTACGTTTTTAAACTTCGAAAAAGCAAAATCGCTACAGCTTTGAAACTTCGGGGAGCAAAATTTTTCCGCGGGCAGATACTTTAAGGCGAAAATGCACCTTAACCCAATAAAAATTGAGAAGATGAGTACTGAAAATATGGAGGAAAAAAAAGTTATGAAAAATACTTTAAAGACAGAATTATACCAAAAAAAAATTACATTAGAATATTGAACGTCAATAAAAAGATATTTTCTGGGTGAAGTTCAGCAGTTGAGAAATAACATGATCCTTTACCCAATTAAATTTAATTTCGTTTATTTAATTTGCTGACATCAGTGACATGACCTTTATAAAAGAGGAAGGACAAAATTTTAGCGTGGTTTTGATTTAAACATGGATGGACAGAGGGGTCTGCAGGCTCAATCCGCCAATAACTGACGGGTTAGGTTATCGAAATGACTACCCGTTTTGATCTTAACCCGAAGTGAGAAGCCTGCATTTTTTTAAAAAAACTATTTTTATTTTTATTTTAATAAAAAAGGGGAAATCTCACCCACATTCTAAGACATACACTTAGTAAACTCATATTTAGAATTTATATTATTGAGGTTCTTAGGACTTTTTTAATTAAAAAAATCTACAATAAAACTTTTTTTTCCTTAGACCTATGAGATTTTTCCTACAAAAATTATCTATTGTTTTGCACTCAATTTAAACTTAGCCTTATTTTATAATAGCAACTTGATTCCATATTTGATCTTTCATTTTCTTTATTGATTTGTTATTTTTATTTTTTACAGAATTATTATGTAAATTGATTATATGTTTATGTGAAAAAAATGGTGGCAAATGTCTGGCCAGAAACCGGGTTAAAGTGGCTATGATGATGACCTCCCAACGTGTGGTAGCTCCATATAAGGCGGATTACGAGTGGTTTTACCGCAACTCAAATCCTAAACCTCTTAAGAGAATCGTATGTATTATATTCTTTGGGCCAAAACCACATGTTGGTTGATTATATGTTTATATTTTCAAGGAGTTAATTTCACTACATAACTTCAAGAGAGAGAGAAAAAAAACACAAGGGCCTAGAACATGTTTGCAAACTCAAAAAGGACTTACAAAAATATGGGAGCACATTTTAACCTCATCATTTTAAATTTTTAAATTTAAAATAATTTTTTAAATATATATATATATATATAATTTTAAATAAAAATAATCATGTAACTATCACTTATCATAAAAATAAATTTATCATTTATAAAATCAAACATTAAAAAAATTGAATTTAAACCGTTTATATTAAGTTAAAACGGTTGAGATATCATCATAGTGACGGGAAATTAGGTATTTATCATTGTGATAAGCACCAAATACAAACCTAAAAAATAGTTACATATGCCTTAACTAAAGTTCTCACATCGATAACGAGATTTGAACTCACAATATTAAAATTATGAACTAACTCCTTACTAATTAGTCCTTTTAAATATTTACAGTTACTAAGGTGTTCACCAATAAATATCATTTCACTAGGTCCTTTCTCTCTAATTTTTCCATACAATTTAAATGTGGTTTATAAAAATTTGTAATTTAATATTAAATATTACAACAACAACAAAAAACAATGAGTTGGAGGATTGACCCACCAACACATGCATGAAATTTTTTTCAACTCGATAATTTCTTAAAATGGACTATTTAAGTTTGTTTTTTCAGTAATATGAATAAAAGTTTTTTTGTTGTTTTCCCCAAGTAACAACGATGGCTGTTGACTTAAGACACAAGACTCATGAACAAGTTATGTGAGTTTTTGAATTTCGATACCTAATTCAAGGTCATTGGTCAAAAAGCAAATGCTCTCTAAAGTCCAAGATTAGAATAGTTCACAACCATTACTAGTTCACAATCAAATTTTAATACAATGATAATTTTTATTTTTTTTTACAAACTTTAATATTGATTTCAACATTTAAAAAACCAATATCTGCATTTCAATTCAATTATTATTTTATATTTTTGGTCTTGTTTTTTTTTTTCATTATCTCTAAACTTTAATATGCAAGTATTTTAGTTTATGTGAATTATCAATATTTTATATGTAAAACCTCAGACAACAAAAGATTAAAACAGAGAAAATATATCTTCTAGTAGTAGTTAGTTTGATATAATCAGTTTCTGAAAATTACATTTGGCCTTAGCTGACAGCTAGTTTGGATTAACTCATGTTGAACTACAAAGAAGTAAAGCTCTCGTGAGAAATGATAAATTATTACTATGAATCTGGTGTTTTTTTTTTCTTTTTTTTTTTGAGAATTTACACTATAAATTCTGAATTTTTCTTGGTGGTGGTACTAATAAGCAAGCGGAGTTTGAATTGTTGATGTAAGAAGTATAACAATTGACAAACAGCTTTGATTTTTTTTTCCCCCCGATTTTTTTACTATGCTAGTACGGAATGTTGAAGATGATTTTTTAAAGGGAAAATCCTTTTCAGGACCATTTTTGAGTAAAAATCCAAAAAAGCGCCAAAATTCTGAAATCCTTTCGAATCTTTGCGTGAGTTGTTGCCGATGATATAGTTGTTAATTAACAACTAAATCAGCCCCATTAACAACAATTTTCTAACAACTAAATCAAATTTCATTTAACAACTATATAAGCGTTTCAGAATTTTGGGCGCTTTTTGGGATTTTTACTTCAAAAAGGCCTTAAAAGGATTTTCCCTTTTTAAAAATTGTAGACGGTGATGATAATGTGTTGATGGACATGAAGAGTGGAGAATATGAGAATGAGACAAAAGGAGAGAGGCAGAAGGTGAAAACAACTATTAAAGTAAGGGAGATGAAAAAAAAAATCCATCAGCTTAGCAATCACCGTTTATTATTATTATTTTTTAACTAAGTACAGGCATTTTAGTACTTTCACGTTGTAATAGAGGAAAGTTAGTTAGGTTTGACAGTTTTTCCCTAAATTTGAAAGTTTATAGTTATTTTTGCTTCAAAAAATGATTTATAGTTATTATTGCACTTTTGATTGATAAAAGTTGAAAATTATTTTAGCACATTAACACTATTTTAAATGTACCATATTATTAGAACATACTATTCTTTATAAAAAAATTATGAAAACTCAAACTGAAAATATTTTGCTTTAACATACTCCAAAAGGGTTAATCTAAATTTATATATAAAGTTATTTTGCTTTAATAACTTAGGTGTTTGATCCTACATTTCCGAGTATTCGACTTACCAAAACACTTCCTTCTTGCTGGTTGCTTTTTTATATTTAATTAATCACCTCTCACACTATCCTTTACACTACCTTTCATTATTATTGTTATGACCGCCACCTTGATTTGGACACCAACTTTTCTCAAGATGGAGTTTCATCATATTTTAAAAGATAATCCTTTTGAAAAAAATATCAGTTAAAATTTAAAAATACCTCAAGAATCTCATTGGTAGTGTATTCTTCAACAAAAAATTCAAATTCACAACTGAACTAATTAGATGGGTTTGACATGTGGAAAGACACAATTTTAGCTATTATACTAATTAATAATGCGGAGGTTATGATACAAACAATACATAATTTGAAATCAAAATATTAGAATCTCGTTCTTTTGTGTATCTAACATGCACATGAACCAGGGAAATAGCCGGAAATACCATAATTCTTAGCTAACTTCACCAACAATGTGAGGAAGGATGGGTTCTAAAGCATCCACAGGTGAGCGGCTTGCAGTTGCAGATGAGTTACATAGAGTCATATCTGATCCCTTTGTAGCCAAGCCAGTGAAGGTGTACTCATCATCAAACTTCCAGTCAATCAAGTAACCAGGCCTTGAAGTTACAGTGCTCACTTCCATATCTCCAGAAAGCATCGCCACGACACGGGACATTGCTGGCCTTGACAATGGTGAAGTTTGAGTGCAGAGAAGAGCTATCCCCACAATTCTCTCAAATTCCTCCTCATTGAAATCTGATGACAGTCTAGGATCTGCCAGTTCAACGATACTGTTCTTTTCATGCAACTGCCAAGCCTGTTGTCCCAAACATCACTAAAACTAGTTAGGTTTGAAGTTTGAACATACAGAAATTAATGATGCCTAATCAGACCACAAACAATGACTCGTGAAGCCAAGAATCATGAAAGTTTGTTGTTTTGTTTTTCCTTCCGGAGACCAACTGGTAAATATTCTCACAAAGGGATTACCTTGTGAACATTTTAAGAATTTAGTGTTCAAGCTGGCCAGGAATGGATAATATCCACTCTCCAGCTTGAGGGGCTGTGTTAAATGATGTAATTAATAATATTCGTAGTAGTTGGTAGAGATATCAGTTAGTATTTATAGCATTTAATAATATCTACCCATTACACTAATGAATGAGATAAACGGAAATATTTTTTCTTTAAACATTTTGCCAAGCATTTCGTTTTTTGGTAGGGATTTTCAGCATTTCTACTAAATGTTAGTTTGTAACCAAGTGTTAAGATCATTTATGCTAAAGGTTCTTGTTGTTAGAAAGCAAAAATTGAACTTGCTGAAAGGTTTATGGTCATTTAGGTCAATTTACTGTCTATTTTTTAACTAAACAAAAACATCATGTTTTCTAAATAATGAAAACTTGCAGGTCAAAAAAGAGAGTGGAAACAGAAAATGTTTTCATAAACCAAATGCATCATCTTACTCTTAGGAAACAAAGAGGTAGCACATACCCATTCTAGAAGATAGATCTTCTCTCCTTCCAAGTTTGAATCAGAATTTGGCCTCCCACTAGCAATCTCTAGGGCCAAAACACCAAAGGAAAACACATCTGCTTTCTCTGTAAGGTGCCCACGCATGGCATACTCCGGAGCAAGATATCCACTATTTATAATTTACCAAAACAAAAATATTTAAGTGTTCGCAGAAGCAAATGAAACATGCATAAAATTTAGCTAACTTTAAGGAACAAGGAAATTAAGTCTTGATGACTTACATTGTCCCGGCCACACGGGTGCTTATATGGGTCTTTTCATCATTGTATAATTTGGCCAAACCAAAATCAGATATTTTAGGGGCAAGCTCATGATCAAGCAGAATGTTACTAGCTTTTACATCACGGTGCACAATGCGTAGCCTAGATTCTTCATGAAGATAAGCTAAACCTCTTGCTACACCCATGCAAATATCATAGCGAGTGGACCAGTTGACAGCTAAACAATTTCCTACAACATACAGGTGACATGTTCGCTAAGTGTAATATATACGAATAAAAGCAAAGGCAGAAAAGCATTGACATTTACATGCAGGAATTAGAAAATGATCATACCAAATAATGCTTGATCAAGACTCTTATTTTCTAGATACTCATAAACAAGGAGTCTTTTATTTCCTTCAATGCAACATCCATATAATTTAACAAGATTGCGATGTTGCACAGCAGATATAGTAGCAATCTCAGCTATGAACTGCCTCTTTCCTTGACGAGACGCTACAGATAATTGTTTCACAGCTGTTACTCTTCCATCATTAAGTGTTCCCTGTTATTCAAAAAGGAAAGTGGTTATTCTCTTAAATAAATTAAAGACAATGGCTTTGGTTTTAGGACATGTGCAAGTAAAGACTCTACTCCTCAACAAAGTAAAGCCCTGAACTTTTTTTACAGAATATTTACTCTGACCTTATAAACAGGTCCAAAACCTCCCTCGCCCAGCTTGTTGTCAGGATTGAAGTCATCTGTGGCATTTTTTAACTCAGAATAGCTGAAAGTGTATGGCTTTGTATCAATACCTAAAAGCTCTGCAAATTAAACATGAACAAGGTTATAGATTGAAAAAGAAACTGATAGGGTGTAATCTGTTGCTTAGAGTATCTGAAAGTGTATGGCTTGGTATATTGGTTGTTGTGTACATATGAACAGCAGTGTCTGCTTTTTCTTTTTCTTTTTTACCTTCATCGTCGTCTCCATGATGCTTTCTTCTTTGAATGATACAGAAAACCACAAGAAAAGACAGAAAGCTTACTACTCCAATACCAACAACAATTCCCACAATCAGACCAGTTCTGTCCTTTTCATTGGTTGGAGGTTTGTTGCTGACAGTGGGATGGAAATCTATACAAAACACAAGCAAACCATATCATGGTCACAAATCATTTTTTTTTCTTTTGGAAAGTGAGAAACTGAACTTGTGGACTGCTGAATATAGTGAAGTTTTTACCTGGAACAGCTCTGATGGCCGAAATCATAGGACCATAAGTACCTTGGACAGGTATGCAGCAAGTCCCTTTTCCAGCCCAAAAGAGATGGATCTCTATATGGTTTTCTGACACAGGAACACGGAAATCCTTTCGAACAGGTCTAAAAGAGGCCCCTCCGGCTTCTTTTTTTATGTTAAAATCTTTCAAAGCAAGATTCCCCTGGAATCAAATGGGAAAAAATGAGAAACAAAGAAACAAATGGAGGCAAAAACAAAGGGGAAACCGGAAAAAGTGGGCCTTTCAAATAAGAAACCATACATCTTCCTCTTATAAAAGAGTTAGCAAGATTCCTCTAGAATTAAAAGATGCAATGCATTTAGTGACTCCCATTTAGGTTATTTATACAGTCTATTAATGCCTTTGAATAAAATCATATATATATACCTGGATATATATATCAAATAATCGTCTTCCTAGACTTTCCCATGTATTATTAGTGTCTGGAATAGACAATTCTGTGAAATAGAGGGAGATGTTGTAAGCGCCATTTTCGAGTCCCAGGCCATAATATCTCAATGAAGAAGCAGAGATCCGGGCGGTCTGGAAGAGCTCTGGGTCCAAAGTACCAGTGAATTGACCAAGAATAGATTTATTGTATAGAGCATTGTTAGACCCAGTGAATAACCCAACATTGCTCACTGCCCATCTTTTTGTATCAGTAACAAAATAAGTAGCTGCACCAAGTGCTTCTTTTTCACTTTCATATTTAGTTCCATCTGATGCTGTAATTGGAGGACCAGCACACTTGATCGCGAAGTCAGAATCTGTATCAAAACATTTAAGAGGTTATTTTGATTAAAAGAAAAACAAACTACTACCTCTAGTTCTTAATATAAGATCTCGTTCATTGTGCATTTTACACTATGAACGAGATCTTATATTAAAGACCAGAGTAGTAGCTAATTGAATTCCCAAGCAGCACTATATTGTAGTTGGAGTTTCAATACATTTCCAAGTTGTCGTTTTTAACTGTCCTAATTTTGCTGGAGTGAGTAGCCAAACTTGGTGTGTCCACTGTCCAGTACCCTTTTATTTTGTCCCACTTTTTCTCAAAATAAGATGGAAACTGGGATGCATTAAAGCTCTAGTTTTCCACAGAAAGATGTTGGAAAATGAATTCTGAGAAAAATATGAGAAGAAACGACCAAACAAAGAGTCAAAGACTCAAAGATGGTGTGTTGTGTGTATTTTATAACCGTGGGAATATTATTCCTTTATTATTATATTAGATATAGATATATTATATTATATCTTATGATTAGATATAGGTATATTATATCTTAGGATATTTCCTATTATATCTCAATCAGTTTGATTGATTTTGATTTGCTTAGATTTTATGAAATTCTAGGGTTAACTCTAGGTTTGCCTATATAAAGACCCATATGTACTCTCTATGATTAAGAGATTAAGATTAATGAATTTAGATTATTCATTTTAATTTTTCTCTCCCAAATTATTCCACAGCTAGATTAATTTTAAAGACAAGACAAAAGAGTTCAGTTTTGTTCCTCCGGCCCTGGTGACTCGTTCTCTCTAAAACTAAAACTGTTTCTTCTTCATGCTCCACATAATTGTTTCGAGCATTGAATTGAGACACAGAGTCGGAGAGGCTGCAAAGCACCAGCGCCGGGAGCCACTTTCATCATTGTTTTCTGTTGGGTAAGCCAGTCGTCCACTCCGTCAAGCAGCACCGGAAAATCGAAAATCCGCCGCCGGTGACTAAGCTTCTGAGAGATCGAAGAGGGAGAAGCAGAACTTGAAGGCAAAGAACAGTTGTGATATTCAGAACCTGGGAGTTTCTGGAATTTCAAGTCACTACTGTTTCAACCCAAGCTGAAAGCTTCAGGGGGAGTTTGAGCCAAAGCGTCAGACCACCATCGTCGTAGATTGCCTCTCTACCACCGTGTCTCTTTCTGAGATTTCCTGAGCTTTTCAGCTAAGATTTCCAGATTTCAGATTGAACCACAAACAGCGTCGGAGAAATCCACCGTTGCCGTCGTCGCGTTAGAGTCCTACGAGACTCTGTGGGGAAGCCAGAAGGAGAAGAAGGCGAACCATTATTGTGACCTTAGGGCACAAAGTGTCTGCCCGTCGTTGTTCGTTGTGTCAGCCTATCGTCTCAGCTGTCTCCGTCGTCGTCAACCCATTGAACATCTCAGGTCCTCAGCTCGGCAGCCCCAGCTCTCGTCGCCGGAAGTCATCGCAGACACCACGATCAGAGGTCTCCAGGGTGTCCCACGTCTCTCCGTGACGAGCTGACAGTGGCAAGAGTTGATCGTTCCTATCGAGGGAATTTGCAGATTCTGGCTGTCCATCGTTGATTTATAAAAAAAAAAAAAAAAAAAACATTTTTTTGACAGATGACTAAACTGTCATTTTGGAATTCGAGGACCAAATTGTCATTTTAGTAATTCGAGGACTGATCTGTCATTTATCAAATTGAGGGACCAAATTGTCACTTCAGAAATTCATAGGCCTTTGAGACTCAAAAAAAAAAAAAAGTACAAGTCGCATAAAATAAATGGGCTCCAGAGGCTAGAAAGACAATCCTAATGATTTTGAAAACTCAAGTAGTTATGGGACCTTCATCGTCGATCTTGTCGCGCCATTGCCGATCTTTGTCGCATTACGCCGATCTTGTTGCCATTGCCGATCTTGTCGTAGCCGCTGCCCGATCTTGTTGTATCTCGTTGCTGTTCATCTTGCAAAGAATAACTCCCAACATCGTCAAGACTCCAAGTTGGACATGATTAATATCTATGATCCAACTTGAGGGGGAGTATGGGAATATTATTCATTTATTATTAGATATAGATATAGATATATTATATTATATCTTATGATTAGATATAGGTATATTATATCTTAAGATATTTCCTATTATATCTCAATCAGTTTGATTGATTTTGATTTCTTAGATTTTATGAGATTCTAGGGTTATTTCTAGGTTTTTTATATATAAAGGCCCGTATGTACTCTCTATGATTAAGAAATTAAGATTAATGAATTCAGATTATTCATTTTAATTTTTCTCCCTCAAATTATTCCACAATAACTAATTTCTCCACCTCTATTTTATACTAATACAGGGAACAAACAAGGGCACTTAACCTTTAATTTGAGTGTACTGCCAGTAACCCTTTTTTTCCTAAATTCTATGCAGCTTTTGACCATGAAAAAATATTAAACTCACAAAGGACTTTTCCTCTCACCAATTTGTTGGTTGCATCATATCATAAAACATTTGAGCTATCTGTAGAAGTTAAAATTTAAAATTTGGTCTCCTTGGAGTTTCAGAGGTAAAAATGTTCTGGTCTAAACTTGAGAATCTCGATAATGCTATTCACAAAGGTTATGTGAGAACACTCTCCTTTACCGTTTTAATTCCTACCATGGCAGACTAGTGATCCATAGAGTTACTTACATCTTCCATGACCACGATCACAGGGAAAATTTCGCTGCAAACATTCAAGCCCTTTAGGAAGACCACTGCAAGAGAAAATAGTATGCATCAATCCAGAAAACTTCATGTAACTTCCACTTATCCAGAGCTAGATATTGTTTAAATATGTACAAATTAAGACATTAGTTTTAAGTTCCTTTAATGAAAAGGAGTTCTCTAGGCCCTGTTTGGTTGATGAGGAACTGTTAAATGTGAAAGTATATCCTTGTTATCATCACTCAACAAACTGAAATGTCCATATTTTCCTATCCTTGAAGTAGGGGCATGACAATCATTTTTATCTATAGGATCGCCATTTCATGCTCTGTCCTTTCCTTATACTTTTTTGCCTCCTTTTGATCCAAAGCCTTATGGAGATACCCAATAAATGATTTTTTTAATTACACCTCCTTACATGTAAGACCCTTCAGCAAACAGGACAAATACACACACCCGCATTTTGTCGTTGCCATCATTAAATAAAAAGCATAATAATCACCTGCTATCTGCATAATCTATTGTCAAGTTGTTAGCAACCAAATTGCTGCAGATCATACCCCATAAAAATCATTGTTAGTCTTACCATAACATATATACATATATGTAAAGATTTTTTTTTTTTTTTTGGGGGGGGGGGAGCAAACCTTAGGGTAAGTTTGGTTTGAGGGGAGGGGAGAGAAAAAAAATGAGGGGAGGAGAAAATTGTACCAAAATTCAGTATAGTGGGACCCACAAATTTTTTCTCTCCATCACATTTTTTTCTCTCTCCTCCCCTTCCCTCAAACCAAACTTACCCTTAGAAACATAATTAAGAACTAAGCCTTACTATAGTATGTTTTGCTCATGTGTATTAAAAAAAAAAAAAAAAAAAGTGCCCCAGTGCACAAAGCTCCTATCAAGTGGGGGTTTGAGGAGGGGATAGATGTACGCAGTCTTACCCCTGCAAGCAAAAAGACTGTTTCCAACATTTAAACCCATGACCTTCAGGTCACATGGCAGCAATCTTATCGCTTCGCCAAGGCTCACATATTGTATAGAGCAGCAAAAGGAAAAAAGTAAAAGAATAGAGAAATATAATGATTTTATGAACAATTAGGATACTGAATTATCACATATTGGCAAATAATATATATATGACACTTTAAAATGAGGGGAGAAATGATGAGGATGTCAAACTACTTACACTTGTAAATTTGGTTGGTTTACCCAAGAAGGGAGGCTCCCTGATAGACTATTGTAGGACAAATCTCTGTAAGCATTCATTCAAGTTAGTTTAGTCAACACCTAGAGAATGACCAATCAATAAATTGAAGAATTAATCTTTTCATTAGAATTAGTGTAGTATCAGAAGCTTCAGTTTTAACATTGACATGACTTGTGACCAACTTATAATTCACCAGCACCATGGTAATGAACCGGTAGATATTAACTTATATTTCCAACATAAGTGGAGGAACCTTGAGGCATTAACTTTACTGGTAGCCAGAGCCTTATGCATTTAACAGAATGTATTTTGGCTTTTTTTTATTAAAGATATGGGTTGGAGAGAAAATTGAAGCTCGCAATGGAATAGACAATGGTAAAGCTATTGGTCCTGATGGTATTCTAATTAAAATTTGGAAATGTTTAGAGGAGAATTTAATGTGTTAGCTACACCATTGCACTAGTAGATATGCACAATGTCTAGTATCCATCATAAATGGAATATGAGGTCCAAAAAATGCTAGAGTAATAGAGGAGTGGCACTTTGATGCTTATTTACAAAAACAAAAGGGATATTCAGAATTATGCAAATTATTGAGAGATAAGACTTAACAAGTAAGAGCTGCAACATAAAATTACGGGAAAAAGTGATTTAGCACGTGTTAAGAAATAAAGACTATTTTAGAGAGCCAATTTTGACTCATGTTAGGATGGTCTACAACAGGGTCTATTCATCTTCCACAAGGGTTGATGGGAAGGTAAAAAGGTAAAGACAGTAACATATGGTTTTTGTTTTCCAATGAAAAACTTATGACCATGTACCAAAGAAGTGTTGTGAAAAGCCCTAGAAAGAAAATGGTTCATGTTGCATATATTTGAGTAATAAAGAATATGTACGAGGGGGCAACAAGTAGTGTAAAAACTCGTGGAGTTGAGACATAATTTCCTTGAATAGGCCTACAACAAAGATCATCCTTATGTTTTTACTTGATTGATCTAGTATTAGACATCCTAAGCAAATACAAGAAGAAATCTCCAAATACTTATATGTTTTTTGTAGATAATATAGTCTTAATTGAGGAATCAAGGGAAGATTAAGCTACAGATACAGATTATGAAACCGAAGAATTTCCACATGAGTGGGAACAAGCAATGAATATGTACACAGTACACTACAAATTTAACAAGAGGCATGATTTGATGGTGACAATTGAAAACATACGATACCACAAGTGTCTAAATTAAGGTATCTAGGATTGATTCAACAAACTAAAATTGAAGGAAATGCTATGCATAGGATACAGTTGGATGGTTGAAATGGAGAAAGGTATCAAAAGTTATTTGTGACCCGACCTGAAGTACATACGGAGATTAAATTGAAGTTTCACTACTATAAGACTAACGATATAGGTAATAGAGATGAGGATGTTAAGATAGATTTGTGGTTATACAAGAAAAGATACAATCTGTAATGATTGTATACAAGGAAAAGTTAGTGTGTTATCTACCAACGAGAAAATGGTATAAAAAATACTCAATGACATTGTGTGATTGACGTTAGAGGTCTCAATTAAAAGAATAAAGTTTGTTATTTTTGTTACTATTTGTTGTATAGATGGATATAGAATTAGCATATTACAATGTCGATGCATAGGAAGAAATATAATCACCCTCTGAATTTGAAGACAAAGATAGTGTTGAAATTTGTACACTTCATTTGAGACATAAGATTTATTAAGAATCTATAATAATATTAATGTAGCTACACCTACACGTGTGATGCATATTATACTCCATTCTTACTGCACTATGATGCTGCAGAGTCTAAATGTCAAGAATACTAACATGTTGAGAAGGGACGGGCTTATCTGGGGAGGGATAGAACCACTGAGTTTGTTGTTTCCAAGAAATCTGAAATTGGAGAAAAACCAAATCATGGTTTAATGCAATCACAAAAGGAAATCTATAATTTAATTACATAGGCACGGCATATATATTACAAGTAAGCTAGTGAACTCAGATTTAAAAGTGATCCCGGAATTTGTCCCACAATGTTGTTGAAGCTCAAATCCCTGAAAGAACAAACATGAATGTGAATTATCTGGGTTTGAAACACAAATACAATTCAAGAATTGATCAGTAGCTGTAGTAGTAGTAGATCCTACCTCCAGTCCTAAATATCGAACTAGTTTGTAATACTACAAACTAGATCCTACATGTAAGGCATAATACCTGTATGAAGCATAAGATGGATGGTTTCCTTAAACCATGTTCCACCACATAAAGTAGGTCATAATGAAGAGAATAAAAGAAAAATGCAAATCAGACAATTAGTGAAGAACCCTGGTGACCTAGCAAGTTTAAGTTGCAAAGATATCAAATTCTAATCCCAGATCACTCAGTTTGATGAACATTTACCTATCCAGAAGTTTTCGCAACTGAATCATGTATGATGGGATGGATCATCAAAGATTTGACATTTTCGAAATATGTCTGCAACTCACTATAGGCTTGAGAAACAAAGAAAAACGAACGAGATATCTAGTAATGAGAAGAAGGAAAAGGATTGAATAGAGGAACTCCCGAACATTTAACGATCTCAGATGTGTCGATATCAATGGTGACTCATTATTTTGATGAGTAATTTCTTTGGACAGAATAAGATTATTTTGATTAAAATAAGTAAACTAAGAAAGGAAATCATAGAAATAATATGTTGACTCAACTGAAATCAAAAAATTTAATCCCCTGATTCAAGGACAGCAACAATAACAGCTAGTAATAATTAGCCTGTATCTCCAATGGAAATTTAAATTTTATGGATAGTTTCCATGCATCTGAAGAGCTACGTAAACAGGTAATACTCACAGCTGATCCAAATTATGAAATTCACCAATATAGGATGGAATTGAATCAGAAATATTGTTATTCCTCAGTACCCTGCAAGATTTGTAAGCAAACTGTTATGCTACATTCTAGAAGGAAAAGAAGGGGAAAAAAAAAGAATTATATATATATATATAAAAAGTAGGCAGACTCTGAAACTTACAAGACAGTCAAAGCCTTCATATTCCTTATAAATGCCAGTGAGGAGCTCCCATTAGATACTTCACTTATTCTCCTACATTTGAGTTTCATATAATTAGCTCTCATTAATCCACAGAAAGAATGGAAGAAAACAGTGATGGCACTCACAACTCTGTAAGAGAAGTCAGATTTCCAAGTGATGATGGTATTGGTCCTTCAAAAGAATTACCCTGAAATCTCCTATCAAAACACATACAGCAATTCTATTCAGTGAGTTCACACTTTTGGAACAGAATATGCACAGCGAAACTCACAGGGAGACTATAAAATAATTACTCCACCGGCCTTTAATATAAGATATATTTGAGGAGTTAATCTCGGTTCTAAATTTAAGACATAGCTTTCATATTTGTCAATATTTTCCTAATTTACCCCTATTGAAGCGCCCCCAACAATAATCAAGGAGGAGATGAAAAAAGTGAATTAAGAAAGATGACTATGATATTTTAGAAAATATATGTCATATTAACTAACTCAACTAACTTCCTTAATCTTATCAAATTAGATAAATATATCTTATATTAAGGATCAGACGAGTATCTCTTAAGATGCAATAGAAGAAACTTGATTGAAAACTTAAAGCTAGTAACTTGCAAATTAGCAAGTCAAACTCAACGCTGAATTCAGAATGCATAAAAGATTCAACTTCTTAATTACTTCCTCCGGCACTAAATATAAGATAAAATTGACTTTTTTAGAGAGATTAAAGAAGCTAATTAAATTACTTTAGAGTATTTATATTTATATTTTTTTCTCTAACATAAATAGTTTGACTCATAAACTGATATATAATCAAAGGATACACAACATATGATATGATTAAGTAATTTATTTAGCTTCCTTAATCTCTCCAAAAAAAATCCAACCCTGTCTTATAAGACGGAAGGGAGTATTTTGAAACAAAAGGATACTGATTACGTAGTCTTACAAGTTTACCAGCTGAGACCAATTTCCTACGAAGTCAGGGATCCTGCCTGTGAGTTCCGTGTCTGAAGCCCACCTAGACAAACAGGAAACCTTTTTTCATCATTGTGATTCAAGATATCAAAAAAGAAAAAGAAAAGAAAAAAGAAAGGAAAAAGGAAAAAAAGCTGATATCTTACAATGTCTGCAGGTTTTTAAGATTAGCAATAGTAGGAGGAATCTGACCACTAACTCCCGAATGATGTATGTAGCTGCAAAGAAATGTTCATTGAAATTTATATCATCCTTTTTTCTTCATAAAGAAATTTGTATCTTCTGATCTAACAAAAATTGACAAATCTGTAATATAACGCATTTGTAAATGAAAGGATTTAATAATTGACAAAATCTGGACCAAGTCAAGAATTGTAACTTTTTGGCATATAAGAAGTTTCACCACACAATTTAAAACGAGGTTGGTTGTAAATATTGTGTGGGAGTGTGTTAGAGAAAAAAGTCTCATAATTTTAGATTGGGAATGCTATAATGTATAGCAATATGTGAGCTTGAGTTAGTAAAAAGACTAATAAGAGGAGTCTTTGAACTAACTATTGGAGATGACCATAGAAGCTTTAATGCGTTTTAATTAACATATTTTAATGAATTTTAAATGATTTTATTACATTAAATCATCATTAAACCTTATTTTGTAACTGCCACTAATTGTCATTAAGATATTTTTAATGGTCTTTATTGCTACTCAACGATCACATGTTTTCGCTATAAAAGGTAGTGCATAGTCTAAGGTGAGTATTGAGCATTGAGGTCAAGTATCCCCAATCTCCTATCCTCTCTCTTCTTCTAAGTTACATCATTATCTTTCTGCTGTTCTGTCACCCTACTTTCTGCAGGAAGAGTTCATTTTATCCTGGAGAGTACCGCTTCCTAATTTACTAGAGGGTTGCGGAATATCTCTTGAAGACAATGTGCTTTGACATAACTTGAACTATACATTTGTTGTGTTTCTTTAGTTGTTGTCGCTAACCATACATATGGTGTAAGGTGCTGATGCAAAAAAAGTTATCGTGTAAGTAAATACTTGATAAGTTTCAGATTATAGGGGTAAATCTGGAACTTAAGAAGGAACGATAGTACTCTGTTTCCTTAAGAGGAGTAAGTATCTCACAACTCTCTTAAGAACAGCCCAGGAGAATCTCCAAGTATTAAGTTACTCTTTAAAATATTCGATGCTTTATTGATAAAAAGACTAGGCCTATTTATAATGATTTGAGAGAGACTCTATCCAAAATATAAATATGAAATCTAAAACTATATCTAAATCTAAGATTTAGATAACTACTAATCATAAATCCTAAAGATAATAATAAATGATAATAAAGGATAATTAAACAGACTCAATAAAATAAATACTAAAAGATAATTGAAACAAACTTGACTAATCCCTAATTTATTTTAATACGTTTATTCTTCCTAGAATAAACTAATCCATAGCGATTAGGGTTGCTATCAATACCACATGGTATGCCACTACTCGGTATATAGCAATGAGTTCAATGAACGTGGCACCTCCTTGGTTTCGTCACAAGGAAGGGAGCCATAGTCCAATGATGATGAGTTAGGGACCTTGGTTGGATGATCCCTCATGATTTGGAACCTTGTGTAATCCAATCAAATGGATAAATAATTTGTTAACTATGACTTTAGTCCGAGGTAATAAGTATAATTTGTGCATCAATAATTTACTTGACATACTATATATGTGATTTATGACTAGAAGATAAAGCTTTTGTGAAAGTATCTTGTAAAAATGGTTGATTTATGCTTTTTGAAATATTTTGTGAAAGATATTTGAGAAATAGATTATGATCTTCAATCATTTTGGAAGCTTTTGTTTGAAATGGTTTTTGATAGCTGGATCAAGAATTAGTTTGCAAAAGGTTATATGTAAAGATTGATATGAATTAATTAGGGTTAAGGTGAAAATCGGACAACGAACTATTACTCTAGGAGCACCCAATACAAAAAACTTTTATATGGACAAAAAATATCAAAAAACTTTTAAAAATGTAAAGTCAGCATAACGCCGTTAGAAAAAAAACCAATGTCTGTTAAAATGTCAACTTTTTAAGGGTTAAGGTGTAGATTGGTTAACGAACTTTTACTCCAGGAGCGTCCAGCACAAAAAAGTTTTGCTCCAGGAGCGCTTAGCACAAAAAAGTCCATGTACAATCCACCAAAAATCCGACTGTTGCAAATCCTTATCCGGACCCCAACCATGTGCATTGGGTTAGGAAAAGTGAATGCAACAAAAAAATCACAAATGTAACGAGCAGATTTCTTTTTGAGTAAGGGTAGTAAGTTTTCGAACGTGTCCGGGCAAGTCCATGTGCAATCCACTCAAAATCCGATTGTTGCAAATCCTTGCCCAAACCCCTTAACCATGTACATTTGGATTAGGAAGAGTGAATGCAACAAAAAATAAAAAATATAACGAGTAGATTTCATTTTGAGTAAGGGTGGTAAGTTTTCGAATATGCCTAGTACAGGTGCAGATTGTGATTTTTAAGTGGACCTAAAATATCGTTATATTTGTGAATTTTTGTTGTTGTTGTTGTTGCATTCACTCTTTCTAACCCCAATGTACATGGTTAGGGGGTGCGGGCAGCGGATTTTTGATCGGATTTTGGGTGGATTGCACGTGGACTTAGGAAGCACGTTCAAAAACTTACCACCTTTACTCAAAATGAAATCTACTCGTTCCATTTGTGAATTTTTTTTTTTTTTTTGCATTCACTTTTCCTAACCTCAATGCACATGGTTGGAGGTTTGGACAAGGATTTGCAACAGTCGGATTTTTGGGTGGATTACACATGAACTTTTTTGTATTGGGCGTTCCTGGAGTAAATTTTTTTTGTGTTGGGTGCTCCCGGAGTAAAAATTCGTTGGCCAATCTACACCTTGACCCTTAAAAAGTTGACACTTTAACGGACGTTGATTTTTTTTTCTAATGACGTTGTGCTGACTTTACATTTTCACAAGTTTTTTGGTATTTTTGGTCTACTTAAAAGTTTCTTGTGGTGGGCGCTCTTAGAGTAATAATTCGTTGGCTAACCGCACCTTAACCCAATTAATTATTACTAGTTGAACTTGATTTTTGATATGAATTAATTATAACTAGTTGAACTTAATTTTTGAACTATATCGATCTCAATTTGCATTATACATTTGAATAACCATTGATTACTGTGATCCCTATATCTCATGGTTGTTGTATTATCATTTTTTCAGGAGAGATCTGAGTAGAAGTGTAGAGAAATTGTAAGAGAGTGAGCCTAGTTGTAGACTCTCTTTAATTTTCCTCTTATTTGCATATGTTATCTTTTGTCTTTCTCGTTTGCATCATGACCTAGGAATTGTTTAGAAACTCTTGGTTTACTGTTGGAATGATATTAAATACAATGTGTGTTGTTGATAAAGTCGGCTAAGCAATTGATTAGTTTGCTTCAGTTTTATTCAATTAAACGTGCCGATTCTAAAACAAAAACTGCTACGGTTAATCAACAATAAAATCAAGAATTCAAAAACATAATCAAAACAAATCTGATATAATATTAGTCCCTAACTAATAGAACAACGACCACAATTACTACTACTAATAAATAACAACTAATTACTAAACCCAAGTACATCGGCTTGGGCCTGCGCCTTTCAGTACTCCTCATCAAGTTGGAGAATAGATATTCATTATTCCCAACTTGTCATTGAGTCTTTCAAATTTTGTCATTGAAAAGGCTTTGGTTAGAACATCTACGTGCCACTTGTTGGTTTTGATGAAGTGTGCATAAGACATCAATACACCCATCTTATATTTTTATCTGATAAAATGACAATCTATCTCAACATGTTTCTTCCTATATCATGTTGCACAAGATTGTTCACAAAAAAAATTCTTTAGACCATCATGAGGTACAAGGTACTACTTGGGTGTTTACGACATATTCTTCATGAGCTACCACTAGTTGTGACTCTTTTAGTGTTTCAGTTATAACTTATAAGGTGCTCTTCCTTGTTGATTTTGTTTGCGCATGAATCACAACATCCTTATTTTTCTGTTTCCCTATATCTTCCTCTGCTTTCGAATTCTAATGTGACCATCACAAGAGATGGGGAAGGTGAGGACTCTGGTAATGGCAGTGGTTGTAATGGTTCCGACATAGTTCATGGTTCAAGTTCCTACTCCGATAGGCATTGATATAGAGTTACCTAATACTACTGGACTGCTTGGTCAACTTACTAACTTAAAGCAATTTATAATAGGCACGTGAAAAATGGATTATATAACAACTAAGGAACCATTCACAATTTTCACTTTTAACATTCTGGTAACAACTAGCTAGTCATTTGGTCATATATATATGCTCCTAATCAAGGATCCACACAGTTGTATTTTGAGGAATCCTTAATGCCCAAAGAATAAACGTCTCCTTTTTGCGACCTATACAACCGGACCATGTGACCTCCATCATCATGCGCACGAATGCCCTCGAGTACTACACAAGAGTTCTTATATATATGGTCCATATATAACTTACAAACCCCACTCTCCACGATTTCTTCGATACCATGTACTCCTCCAATCTTTCATATAAGACATATTTGAAGATTTGACCTTGATTCTAAATATAAGACAGAGTTTTAATATTTGTCAATCTTTTTTTAATTTACCTCTATTGATGCTCCCTTAACAATAATCAAGGAAAAGCAAGGAATGAGAGAATTAAGGAAGATGACTATGATATTTTCTAACTCAACTAACTTCCTTAATCTAATCAAATTAGGTAAATGTGTCCATATTAAGGACCGGAGACACTACTACAAAAAGTAAATTTAACGACACTAATTAATAACATCTATTTTTAGAAAACAAAAGTTAAAAGGGAGGCGGTGACATTTTTAAAATTTTGACTTAATTTTCAACGACTATTTTTAAAAAATAGTCTTCCCTCTCTCTAAAGAGGGGGGAAAAACCAAGATGATTTTTTTTTTTTAAAAAAAAAGACGCTGTCAAATCCCTACCAAGATTCACGGACGCGGCTTTAGTCTTTGTCAAGGACCATCCGCTGCGGCATATACGTCGACGTATAAGCCGCAGCGGACGGTCCTTGACAAAGACCAAAGCCGGTTCCCAAGATTCACCCTACCTTTTAATTCCTTTGTTTCGTTTCATACCATCACTCACTAAGAGAGATGTTGTAGAAGTGAGCGAAGAAGGCCAAACCCACCATGGCAATGACTATGTCGACCCCCCAGGCTCCTCTCATTAATACTGCCAAGCTCAAGCTTTGGTCTTTCTACGGACCCGGATTGCCTCAGAATCCAGGGGGTTCAGTATCCCTTAGAAGCTGATCTGAGCCGTTGATCTCCCATCATCAAATCCTGATCGTCCATTTTAATACCTTAAAATAAGTTTAGAACCCTGAAAAATTATTTTAGGATCTTAAAAAAATATGATGAAGCACATTTTTAGTACCCAAAAATTTTAAAAATCCCTCTCTGGACGTTGGATCAACTTTTGGACGGCCCAGATCAAAGGATACTGAGGGATGAAGAGGGGAGGATACTGAGGAAATCTGCTTCCGTCTTTCTATAGAGCCCTCATCGCCACCTTTCTCTTCCTCTACATCATCGTCGCCACCGTCATCGGCCACAAAAAGCAAAGTGGCCCCTGCGATGATGTTGGCCTCCTGGGCATCGCTTGGGCCTTGGGGGGCATGATCTTCATCCTCGTCTATTGCACTGCCGGTATCTCTAGTAAGTTAAGCTCAACCCCCATGATATTTTTATAGTTCTAGAATTTAGAATTAGATGTAGAAGAGAGACATAGTGACAAAATAGGAGAAGATGATGAAGAAAGAGAGATTCTGAGCAATCTGTGCAAGTTCTGTATTCAATGATAATACTGGACAATTCATACAAAATGGAGGAGTAGGCTATTTATAATACTATAGCCTCACTCAAGTCCTAACTAACCGGCTAGGAAAGGTTAATGACTAATTACCCTACTAACTATATGTAGTTTACCATTAGGTACCTAAATGCATATTATTATCTTTACATATCAATACCCCATCCCAAAACATCGTGCTGAACAACAAAATACAATTGCAAAGATTGACAAAACTAAGCCATGAAACTTGGAAAACTACTGCTAGCCAGTGGAAAAAAACAATCTGTGAATTGGAGTCTAGAAGTAGAAGCCTTTTTCCTTCATATTGCTTTGTCTTGTCTTTTCTACTTAGGGAACAAAACCTTCCAAGAAGCATTTTAATCAATTCCCTCTTGAACCAATTCTGTTGCAGAATTCTGATAGGTGAGAATTTAAGATATTCGTGTAGCAGCCCAGAATTGAATGCACCCACAAAATATAGAAGATCCAACTGTAAAAAATTGGGATTTTTCTCTTCAAGGCCATCTTCAAAGCCTGTTTGCACCTCTGAATTCAGAAAACCAGATGTGACCTTTTTTTTCTAAGCTTGTTGAGGGTCCCCCCATGTGCATCACCTTTACTAGTTGCTTTTTTCTGTGTAGAACTCCAAGCTATTATCTATTGGATATTTTCCTTACACAAGTAAATTACCCCTTGTATCCAACTAGGCCCTACAAGCATTTTAATGAAGCATCCCTTAAACCAGGTCAGATTCATAGAAAGAGTAGGGAATTGGCAGCAGAATAAGACTTTGATTATTAACCATTTGATCAATGGCAGTAACAATTGTGAGACCTTTTCGTGAAAGATTAAACCATATTCATGATCCTTCACATAATTCTACCCCTTCAAGAAAATGCAAGCCAGCTGTAACCCTTTATTTACAACAGGTTGAATAGTGCTGAAAACCGGATAAGCTAGAGAAAATATGACTCTACATGGCACCAACTGGAACCCACTAACATACATAGCCTCACACCTATCCATATGGTACAAAACAACCCTAAAACCTTCAATAGAGTCAATGCATGAAGAATCATTAAGAGTAGAAGTGATTTTTCCATCGTTTCTACTTTCAAGATTCAACACTCCTGTTGTTTCTTTTATTTCGGTACATTGTTGGGAGGAGACTGAACAAGATTTGTTCTTTCCTGGGCAATCAGAAGCTTCTTGTTCTTTGATACATTTGTTGGTGGAGTCTAAACAAGACACACCACTTTCTTGGACCTTAGAAGCTTCTTGGGAATCATTCTTGACAAAGATAGTCTTGCTTTGATATTCCAACTCTTTTCTTGCATGCTCCTCTTTCTTGGCTCGCCATTGTAAGTAAAGTTCTTGCACTCTTGCCATACGCGTAGCTTCAAGCAGAGTAAGGGTAGTGAGGGTTTTGAACATCTTAACAGATTCTGCAATCTCTTCTTTGAAGCCAGGAACATAGGCCTCAACTGGATAATCCTCTGATACATCTAGGTTGGCTGAAAGGGAATAAAACAAATGATTTAATGTAGCTACTGACCCCTACTGTAGAAGATGCTATAGCTGAAGTCGTCTCTTTTTTTGTTAGAGATGTTCTTCCATAGCCAAGATCCTATCTTCCATGGTTCTTTCCAATCTTGAACGGGTTTAGACCATACACCATCGTTTTCTGACAGCAAGATAACAGGACCAAAGGAAAAGATGACAGAACTAGTACCAAGAAATGACGATGACAGAACCAAAATCAAGAAACAGGACCAAAATCAAAGAAGCAGAACCAGAAATGAAGAAACAGAAACATAAGAGGAGGAGGAGAATAGAATCAGAAACAGAATAGAGAGATACAGAAAGAAAGCAGAATCAGCAATGAAAGAGGTAGCCAAGGAAGGACTGCTTTGATACCACTGATATGTTTATAGTTCTAAAATTGAGAGTTAGATGTAAAAGAGAGGCAGAGTGACAAAATAGGATAAGAAGATGAAGAAAGAGAGATTCTAAACAATCTCTACAAGTTCTGTATTCAATGCATAATACTGGACAATTTATACAAAACGGAAGAGTAAGCTATTTATAATACTATAGCCTCACTCAAGTCCTAACTAACCGGCTAGAAAAGGGTTAATGACTAATTACCCTACTAATCATCTAGTTTACAATTAGGTCCCTAGGTTTATCTTACAATTAGTTCCCTAAATGCATATTATTATCTTTACATATCACCTCACCTCATAATTTCTGAACCATCTACTGTACTATGGCGTCTGAGGTAGTTTTTGTCTTGTTGTGTTCGTAGGTGGCCACATCAATCCTGCGATTACATTGTGTTGTTCTTGGCAAGGAAGGTGTCGCTCATCAGAGCTTTGGCGTACATGGTGGCTCAGTTCTTGGGTGCGATTTACGATACTGGGTTGGTGAAGGCGTTCATGAAACACTCATACAACTCACTCGATGGTGGGGCCAACAAAGTGAGCTCCAGCTACACTAATGTCACTGCTCTCGGCGCAAAGATTATCGGCACCTTTGTTGTGGTGTACACTGTTGTAGATCTGGGTTGCCTACCATCATGTTCGATGACCGCCTCTGGGTTGCAAATCTACAAATCTGGGTTGTAGAATTTGCTATACAGGTGGAATACAACAACTGTTATTTAAATAACAGTCATTATAAGTCATAAACTTTCAACGATACTCACATACACTACCCTGTGAACAATTGTCTAATGATCTTAAAAACGAAAATTAAAAGTGTCTTCTGTAATAGTGAGAGTATTTCATAGAATACTTATATGCAAGGTATCATAGAATAGAGATATACAGTGAAACTTACAGTTGTTGTAATTTGACCAGATTCCCTAGTTCGGATGGAATAGAACCTGAGAAGCTGTTTGCTGCAACACTCCTGTATAGTTAACAATAATTAATTGGATCCTCAAGATACAGTGTCATGAGGATATATTTTTCACAAAATTCATAAATCTTATAGAACAGAACAGAATTGGGGCAATTGCTGCAAGGGAAAGCGGGCAACGTACAATGACATTAACTCTGTAAGATTTCCCAATTCCTTCGGAAGCTCACCTGATAAAGAATTGATGCCAAACGTCCTAATGCGGATAAATTTACATTCAAGTGTGAGTTCCTGACTTTATATTTTAAAGTATGACAAGCAATTCCAGAATAGTTTGATTTCTTCAGAGTGTGTGTGTGTGTGTGTTCGTTCTAACGAATTGGCCTTACATGTACTGCATACGAGTTAGATTTCCAATGGCTGGAGGTAGAGAACCCGTCAAGTAGTTATGGTGTAGGTCCCTGATGAATATTGCAGTTTGAGGAAACTTCAGCATGCAATTAAAAAAGGGAAAATAATAGCCAAAGACTCAAGGACCATAAAAAATAGTAAAAAAGTTTCAACAGAAATTTACATAAATTTTTTTGATATTATTTGTATTAACAAGCGGGAAGTCTTATATTTATAACGAAATCTTATATTCACAACAAAATTTAAAAAACCTGCCATTCACAATAGAAAAAGCCTATTTATATTCATAACAAGGAAGTCTTATATTTACAACAACATTTAAACACCCGGATTTTGTTTCAAACTCAAATCCCTAAGTGTAGAGAGGTCATTTACTAGGAAAAATCTTAGATTCACAACAGGAAGTCTTATATTCACAACAAAATTTAAAACCCGACCATTCACAAAGAAAAAATTTATATTTACAACATGAAATGTTATATTCATAACAAAATTTTAAAACCTAGATTTTGTTTTAATACAAATAATATCGGGACTTTTTTGTATGTGATTTTACATTGGGACTTTTTTCTTTATTTTTATTGTCGGGGACCTGGCTTATCATTTTCCCATTAAAATATATATATATATTATAGGGGTTTAAACTTCGTGTTGCATTGAGAAAAAGAAGGTCCTACACATGAAATGGTGGGGCCACATATATATAATCTTAATTATATATATATATGTGTGTGTGTGTGGGTCCTATCATTTCATGTGTGTGTAACATGAGAATACACTTCTTCTACAACATGAGAAGTGTTTTTCCCATATATATATTTCATTGATTTTTTTAAGAAAAATAAAAATCCTCTCTAGGATATATTTCAGTAAAAAGCATACAAATTGGTGAGGTGAGTGAGAGTCCATAGCTCTTGTGGGATATCCCCAAAAACATCCAATTCATAAACCCTCCTGCCACAAAACAAGTGGGAATAATATAAGATCAAGATCAACAATACTCCTCCGGCTCTTTTTAAACCACGTAAGTCAATTGTTAAGCTCTTATAAATAGGACCGGGTGAGTACATATATAAAAGAAATAAACCAAAAATAAAGAAAGTGGTCGAAGAGAAGAGAAGATAGATGAGAGAGAGAGTATAATTACAGGGCAGTAATGTGGCAAGTAGGGGCACTGGAACAGTCGCATTTGATGAATGGATTTAAGTCATCAATTTTGGTGGTGCTGTCGATGGCTCGTCCGCTGCACACCTCACCGCTTATATTCCACACATTTTCTAACGCCGATATACGCCACTTGCTGAAGATTGAATTCAAACTTCTCGCTACGTCGTACGTGAAATTTCAAATTTCATAATTAATTTTCCGTTAAAATTTCCAAGTTGATGACATTAACACATGCATGGACGATTGTTGGTTAAGGGGTGTGATGAAGCCAGCTAGTTGTTATAGTCCATGGAAAGCCTTTTCCGTTGGAGACTCTCAATAAAAGCACCACTATAATGAGTATAAGTCTCTAAAAGAACCCAATGCCTTATATATCCACCTGAGCCAGTCAAAAAAATGCCCAGCCCGGCCCTAAAAAATAAGACCATAAATCATTTGAACATCTTTGGGCCGGGCCAATTACCGAGCAAGGCTGGGCACCGGATAAGATATGTTCTCGCCTATTTATTTGGCTTCTTTAGAAATGTGTATATAATTGTATTTAAAATATATATATAATTGAGTCAGTATTCACTTATCATTCAATTAGAATTTAATAAATAAACATATTTTGTATTTACTTAGCACACATATGCATATTTTTTCATACACATATTTAATCAAGAAGTAGGTAAATTGAGTTTTTGAAAATTAAATTATTATCAAATAATAAGAAAATAATCTCTATTGAATTAATTTGTTTTATTGTCCAATGAATTGAATCTAAATAATAAAATCTTAAAAGGACTATCGCATAAATTATATTTTTGAAATATCAAACTATAGATTTTTCTATATTATTTTTTAATATTTCATTATTTTTCAATTTTAGAGAGATTTTCGGGCACACAAGCCTCACCGCCTAACCCTACCCAAAATTAGTCGGGCTTTCATTGGGTAGGGGCGAGCACTAGGCTACAAAATGCCGCTCGTTCATCTCCTGGGCTGAGCATCGGGCATAGTTCATACCCTGCCCATATGAACACCCTTAGAAACTACTAATGATTCTCATCTTTCATAGATGTTGTCCATTATGCTAGATTACTAGTAAATATAAACTGGAAGGTTGTTTTGAACCACACTCTTGAGAAAACTCTTAGACTTTAATTACTGAGATTACTTAGCTAAGTTTTCCCATAATACTAATAGACTATGGAGGACAACTTTTATATCCTTCATCAAGAGGTGAGTCATCTTATCATGAGAATAAAGCACGTAAAAAAAATAATTCTCTGCTTTTAAATCGGATTTTTCTGACAAATAAAAAAATTCAAACTGGGTAAGAGCACGTTTATTTTTCTTTTTTAACTGAAAAACTTCATCTATCAGCAATCCGCATCCTTCGTTTGAGTTGAATATCAAAAAATTTATCATAGCATCTCTAACAGTTTTTCCAATATGAATACTCATTTTGCAGGGAAAACTTTCTATATATCAGAGCTACAAAAAACAAAACGAAAGAGATCGAGAGGGGGGCATAAATATATGTATGTAAGTAAGTATATATATATACCTTCTAAAGGATCCGTAGAAGTAACGTTTTGATCTTGTGATGACACAGAAAGCAAGCAACTGAAGAACACACAAACAGTAGAAGCAAGAACAAAGTCTTTCACTGGTGAAGAAGAAGAAGAAGCCATATGAATCTGATCGATGATGCAACTGTAAAGATGACTCGGTATAACTCAGAAGCAGAAGAACCTAAAAATGAATATATAGAGCTTTCTTTGAGGATTTTGCAGTACCAGAGCCATACAATTTACATCCCTGTGGATAAGATATAAATATACTATGCCACATGTATGATAATTGATACATATTATATGATGTAAACATGTAATAAGGCTTACATCAGAATCCTAGTTTTTGATGGCCTACGCGGAGAGCCTCCCTTAATTGTCAATTTAATTCCTATTTAATTTAACTTTTAGCTTTTGTTATCCTGTTTAAAAAAGTTTATTTGGGAGTTAATGGGAAAGAGCAACATTGTACCTGAAATATTTTAAGAACAAAATTACACAAGAAGATGGTACTCAGTAGTTGATAAATAACATGATCCTTTACCCAATTTTAAAACCTAAAATAACATTTATTTCCATTGCTCTTGGTGCGGGGTCAGCAGTCATATGATTTAATTCGTCCCGTCATTGGCTTGCATTTATTTATGACTCTGTTTGCAAATACAATTCAAATTTAATTTCGTCAATTTAATTTGCTGACATCAGGGACATGACCGCAAGAAAAGAGGGAGGAAATTTTTTTTGCGTGGTTTTGATTTAAACATGGATGGACTCAATCCGCCAATAAGCGACGGGTTAGGTTATCGAAATGACTACCCGTTTTGATATTGAAACATTTGGGTTGACGGTGGGAGCGGTGGTTTAAAAACTATCCGACTTTTGTAAAAGCGCGGTAGGAAAAAAGTCATGTGATTTGTGTTTGGATTGTCCATTTAGCTTTTGCAGAAGTGATTTTTTTCTAAACGAAGAGTGTTTTGATTATTATTTCAAAAGTCAGTTGAGATAAAAAAAAATAACTAAAAAATGTATGAATTTTATTATATACTCCCTCTGAACCTAAATATAAGATAGAATTGACATTTTTTTAAGAGATTAGGGAAGCTAATTAAATTACTCAAGAGTATTTTTATTCTTTTTTTTCTTCAAATTAATTAATTTGACTAATAAACTAATATATAATCCAATAAATCATGATTTGTTAAATTTTGCTCATTAATTAATAAAATAAAGTTCTTAATTAATAAAAGAAAATCTCAATTCAGTATAACTTTCCTCTTTCTCTTTCTCTCTCTTTTTCCCTTTTTTTTCTCTCCTTGCGTCGAGAAAATGGCTCACGAAAATAAATACCAATGATACTTCCTTCTCTCTATTCTTTTTTTTTTTTTGATATTAGAAAGTTTAGGAGGGGTTCGACATCGTCACAAGCCTGAAAGACCCCGGGCATTTCTATGTTTGACTCTTGGGGACTTCCTCATCTCATCCTAATGTAATAGCAAATTGGGTCCCACTTCGCCTCCACCAAATCGCCCCTCTCTCCAAAAAAAATGGACCGTCCCTCATGCTTGTTAGAAAATGAATGGGCCCACAAAAAGCTGTGTTTCAGTGGGATTAAAGCTAGAGAGGGGAGCGTTTTTGGAAATGGGCGTTTATATAAAAAGCCCAGTAGTAATTAAGCCAACCCAAACACACTTAATTGGACTTTTTTTTCACTGGCTCATTTGCTTAAAAGTCGTTTGAAAATTTTACAATAAAGATGAAAAAAAAGCTAGCCCAAACATTCCCATTAACCTGAAGTGGGAAGCCTGCATTTTTAAACTATTTTTATTTTTATTTTAATATTAATAAAAATCTCACTCAAGTTTGAAGGACCAGAAAAAAAAAATCAAAAAAGTTTCTAGTTATCTTATTGATATATCACTTTGATTCTATTTATAAGTTTTTTTTTTTACTAAAAAATTTGGTCTTTTTTATAAGTATAGTTTTAGAATAGTATATGAGATTGAAATTATTTTACCAATATTAATTGTACTAATGAAAATAGAGAGAGAATAAAGAATTGAAAAATATTCATTCATAAATGAAGGCAAAGTTGAAAATTTACCCCATAATCATTGAGTTAACTATTTCTCCTTAAAATGTGTGATTTAGTTAAAAATAGGACCGAGTGGTAGATGGGCTTCTTAATGACCACTCAATGATTTGTCAATATAGTCACATACATTTATCAATGAAAGTTGTTTTAATTAACATAGATGAGTTTGTCATTGACTACTCTAACTTGTCAATATAATCACTTACACTTGTCAACAAAAGTTGTTTTAGTTAATATAAATGAGCTTGTCAATGACTACTCTACAACTTGTTAATATAGTGACACACACTTGTCAATAGGAGTTGCTTTAGTTAACATATATAAGGCTTGTCAATGGCACTTTGATTTATCAATATAGTGACCTACACTTGTTAATAAAGTAAGCTCACATTTAGAATCTATATCACTGAGGTCTTTAAAGACTTTTTTAATAGAGAAATCTATAATGAAACTTATTTTTTTATTTTTTGTCCTTCGACCTGAATGAGATTTTTCCTAAAAACAATTATCTATTGTTTTGCACTCAATTTAAACTTAGCCTTATTTTATATTAGCAACTTGATTCCATATTTGATCTTTCATTTTATTTATTTTTTACAGAATTATTATGTAAATTGATTATATGTTTATATTTTGACAGAGTTAATTTCACTACATAACTTCAAGAAAAAGAAAAGCGCAATCGGGCAAAAGAAAAGCACATGCCTAGGACATGTTTGCAAAACTTAAAAAGGACTTAAAAATAGAGGAGAACATTTTAATCTCATCATTTCTATGAGCATAAAATGTGATATCACTCATTTATGCTGGTAGGTTAATTTTGAACCGTTTAAATTTAATTTTTATATTTTAAATATATTTTTTTAATATATGTAAAAAAAATTATAATCATTAAACTATCACTTTACATAAAAATGAATTTATCATTTATAAAATCACAAATTAAAATTTTTAAATTTTGATCATTCAGATTAAATTTAAGCGGTTGAGATATCATCACAGTGATAAGAAATTAGATACTCATCATTGTTGTGCTAACCCAAGAAAAATAAAATAAAATAATATTAATAATAATAATAACAACAACAATAATAATGTGTACCTTTATGTGTATAGAGATATGTTGGGTTTAACATTAAGTGGTGTTATAAACATTGATATATTTTGGTTGTCATTAAATATTAGTGGTATTGGTTATCATTTAATTGGTAATATGGACGGTCATTTTTGGTAATATGAACTGTTATTTTCATTTAAATGTGACCGTTACAATATATTAATGATAATTAACGTAATTATGATGACTATTGATATTACTTGTGGTTTCAATAATTGAAATAAGAATGATGATTTTTGATATTACCGTAATTAATGCCTCTACAATACTTCAGCAATAAATAAATAAGGGCTTAGCCTAACCAAACCAAATTATTTCCAAATTATTTTCAAAATTTTATTTTTGTTATTATTTTTCTAGCTATCAACTGCGCTTCTCTTCTCTAGTCGATTTTCCTCCTAGAAGCTGTCAAACACGGAAACTAGGTAATCCTAATCCCTAAAGGTCTTAGGTTAATTTTATATGAACTTTGATAGGATAATTATGATCCTAAATATATCATTCATAGGATTGTTTTATATGAAATATATTATGTGTAATCCTAATCCTTAGAGAGTCTAGGGTTCGCTTAATATGAATTTTTGTTTGATGTAATTCCGGGTCTTAGAGCATCTTAAATTAGTTTTAGATGAAATTTGGTATATGTAATCATAATCCCTAGGTGATCGTAGGATAATTTATATTTGTTAAATGTAATCTTAATCCTTAGGGAATTTTAAGATGTTTTCATATATTAGATGTAACTGTTAGGGTATTTATATTAAAATATCTTAACCCCTAGAATATAATAGGATTATTTATAAGTTAATTATATTATTTGGGAACTTTATTGTGTTTTAACCCTAGAAAATAATAGGATTAATTATATATGAGTATTATTGGGAACTTTATTGGGTTTTAATTCCTAGAAAATAATCGTATTAATTATTTTGAAAATAATCTTAAACTTTAATGGTGTTAGATAACAGATTATAGTATAAATTTCACTTTTGATAAAAAGATGGAAAATTGATTATGTACGATATGAGTCTTATTGAATAATTATGGAAATTATGATCTTGATATCCTATAACTTATAATGATTGAAATGATAGTTGGATTTAGACTTTACTTAGATAGATATTCGAATTATAATAATGAATATGAATTGGATTTTATATCGAATACTAGAATTATTATACTCTTAAATAGTTTGGAAAGTTATAAAGCCCTTAAGCAACGATATATTCAATGAAGAAATTTCTAAATAAGATAATTATGACAAGATTGATTTTTTCCTAATTGTGTGTAATTGTAATGAATTAATAGTTGGAGGATAGGCTTTGGGATGGTACATCTCTAAAGTGATAAACACAACTTTTGGGCTTTATGCCTTCGATATTTATATGATGTGAAAAGATATTATCCGTACTTCTCAAAGTGGTGTTTGACAAGGTTTCCGAGATACTAATAGCAACTTTTGGAAGATGTGTGCACATTAGGAAAAGATGTGTTGATGATGGCTAATTTGATCATTATATATATATATATATATATATATATATATTCACATCGAATCAAATATTATTCATTATCTTTATTAAATTCATTTAGTGTATTTAGTGGGAAGAAAACCATGGTAGACCTAGAATATATATATATATATATATATATATATGATGAATATTGAAATTGATATTTGATTCAATTACTATGTGATTATATATTTGATTTGATTATTATATTTGAGCTATATAAATTGTGTTTTGATTAGGATTACCAGCTTTGCTGACTTTTGTGTTTTGCGTGGCTGTAATAATTCTTTGGGGCAGCAGATTTTCAATGAAACGGGTTGCAAAGTATGGGGTTAGCAGCGGGCAGTGAGGATAACAACTTAGAGATTTCTAACTAGTTCTAGAGTCTAAAGAATTTTTATGAATTTTGTAAAATGCACAAGACATATTTCTTTTAGTTGAACTTTTGTCTTCGGTTTTATTTTAATATAATAAATTTAGCCTTGCGCTTGTCTAAATATTTACGGTTACTAAGGTGTTCACCAATAAATATCATTTTCACTGGGTCATTTCTCTCTAGTTTTTCCATACAATTTAAATTTGGTTTATAAACATTTGTAATTAAATATTACCCCCCCCCCAAAAAAAAAAAAAGAGTTGGAGGATTATATTGACCTGCCAACCCATGCATGAAATTTTTTCAACTCGATAATTTCTTAAAATGGACTAATTAGGTTTTTCTTGTCAGTAATTTTTTTGTTGTTTTCCCCAAGTAACAACGATGGGTATTGACTTAAGACAGAAGACTCATGAACAAGTTTAGAGGTCACCGTCCAATGATGTACTATTGAGTACCCACAATTGAAATGAAACAACTTTTCTTTCTACTTTCTTATTGATAATCAGAAGGAAATCTAAAAGTGATGACAATTTCATATAATCTAAACGGGGAACTATAAATGAATATTGCTCCTGACATAATCAAAGACTAATAAATTGCACAGAGCATGTGATCATTTACTAATGCAATATTATTTAGTTTAAAAAAATATTTATATTTATATAATTTTTAGTTTATATACAATTTTATCCATTAAATATATTTAACGAACTCTTTTAATATTTTAGAAAAGAAATTCAATGATACATTAACTCTCTTAACGAACTCATATGTACTTTTGATGCATGCCAACGAGATGTACAGGTTTTTTTCTTCCTCCATGATAATATACTTGTCAAAAAATAAAAATCAATTGTATACAGTTTTTATATTTCTTGAAAGTATATAGACTGTACTATGTCTCTTTTTGAAAATAATTAATACAGATGCCTGTTTAGTTTTCTAACAATTACAAAGATTTTTTTTAAGAAGCTACCTATTTCTTTTTAAAATTAAAGAGTAAATTACTTATATATATATAACTTTTTCTTTTTTCCCCGACCGCAATTTCTTTCATTTTCTTGAAACAATACAAACTAGAAAGTCGTATAATGTATGTATGGATATCCGTAAGACTTATTTATATAACATACGTATATATACATACACACACATATAATTTGAAAATAAAATATGTTGGTATTTGTTATGGCCTTGAATATTGGGCCCGGATATGATGCGGCCTAGCAAAGTCACTTTATGGCAGAATCTCTCCTTAAACAGATAAAACGTTAATCACCATGTAATATCGGCACTAATCACAGACAATACAGGTAGTGGAGCAGGCATTTGCAGAACGTGAAAACGAATGTTGCTAGTTGGGGGGACGCACGGTCGTCGGCGAAGGAAACCCTAGGTAATCTCTATAAATAGGATATTACCCACAATGTGCACACATTCGATTTATATCCTTTTACTATACTATTACACTGTGAACACACCCCACCCCCATTGGCTAATCGTCATTCTCGTGTAGCACAGTGATCAGTCGATATTCTTTGGTGTCTTCCTCATAGGCATCACATAATATTCTCCTTCTCTTCGGTATTGTTTCTTACAGATCCCGGAGAGCGCACAAATCCTATATCAATTAGATACTAACTCATCATGGTTAGACACTTGTGTTCTTAAAACAGAACATTGGCGCCATCTGTGGGGAACCATAAATTACGATTCCCAAACCACAAAGAAACCACACACACACAAAAACAGCCACTGAGAATAGCCGCAAGCACTAGGAGTCGCAGTCAGGCACCTCGGCAGGATCAGTTGCTAGAAGGACAACCGTGTCAAGAGCCAACGATCCAGTATTCAGATTCGGTTGCTCAAGATCCTAACCATGTCACCGTGAGGACTGAGGGAGAGACAGAGGATACCGCAAATTCCCCTCATCCGAGCCGAGTTGCCTAGCAAGGGCAGTGATTGGATCAGCAGCAAAATCTTCCACCCCCTCCTCTTGAGTTTCAAATCGACCATCCTGACATTCGAATGTTGCACAACACCATGGAATCGGTGCTCCAGTGTCCGTAGAATATAGAGACTCGTGGTCGACTTCAGAGAGAAGAGGATGCCCGACGTATTAAGGAGGACATGGACTTCCAAAATGTTGTGTGGCGGCAGGAAGAGCAGCGAAGAATATAACAGATTCTGGAAGAGCGTATCGGACAAAGAGAGAAACAAGCTAAGAACGCAGGCCGAAATGATTCTAGCCCAAGTCGGGTTATGGCCTCGAATTCTGTGCACACTAACGCTGAAGAACCCTGTGAGAATCATGAGGAGGATAATTTGGTCGTCAATGACCGAGATAAGGTTACGGAAGGAGAGAGTAGAAAAATACAGTTGCTGGAGGAACGCATAAGGATGCTTGAGAATCCTGCTCGGAACATCGGCCGGGATACTAGCAATCTTAGCCGGGTCAGTGATACGACGGCCACTGAAGTTAATACGGGCGTTCCCCAAGTTACTCATGCCGACTTAGCTCGGGCAAAAGGGAAGCAACCGGCCGAGAACTCAGATCCTAGAAAAGAAGACATGACACTCCCTACACATAGCATGCATGAGATACACACGGGGGGACACGACAGAGATAGAATCCCAAGCCAATTTTCAGACGAGATTATGATTGCCACCTATTGCAAGGGTTTGGACTCGAGAGAGTTGCCAGAGTACGACGGGAGCCAAGACCCGCAAAACCATGTTGATAACTTCAAAATGAAGATTATCGTGAAGGGGATTGTGGGGCATGTCATACCCCAGCTATTTGCGAGGAGCCGCGCAGATATGGTTTCAATCTCTGCCGTTACACTCTATTCGAGATATGGAAACCTTGGAGAAGAAGTTTCTGGTGAATTTCACTACTAGCAGGAAGCACCCAAAAACCGAGTTCCAACTTGGTCAAGTGAAGCAAGCACCTGGATAAACTTTGCAAAAGTATTTGGAGCGTTTCAAAGATACAGCTCTGTAAGTACCAGGGTTGAAGAAGGACATGCATCTGCACTGCGCCATAGCTGGTTTAGACAGTTCATCTCGGTTAAAGAAATCAATTATGAAACGTCACCCAAACACGCTAACAAATTTTCGAGACCGATCAAAGTAGTACCTTGAATTGGAACAGATGGAGATGACGAGTGATGCAGTAAAGGATGGGGGAAAGAGTCCACCTATAAAGGAAAAGAGAAACCTGGCAGGTTTTCGAAGGGGAAGGAGGAATACGGCAGTCAGAGGCATGAATCCAGCGGGCGAATCTCGGATAATAGACATCGGCGGGAGAGAAGTGGTCCGATAGCAAGGTACAAAAATTACACCCCATTGAATGTATCACGAGCATGAGTCTGGAAGGAGGTAGCTCAGACTGAGATGAAGAGAGTAAAACGACCTCGGCCTTCTTTTGGCCGACCGGGAGCAGACCTATCCCGGTATTGCGCATTCCACGATGGCCTGGGACATACCACGGACGAGTGTTATCACCTCCGTGATGTTATAGAGAAGTTCGTCCGGGGGGAAAGCTGCAACAATACGTGGTGGAAGCTCTCAGACAAAAAACTAAGTGCAAGGAGCCGAGCCGCAATGATAGTCCCATTTGGGAGAGAAAGAAGACGAGTGAAAAAAGAAAGAAGGCCGAAAAAGATGATAACGAATATCCGGAGGCTGAGTTTGAGTGCAGTTGAAGACTATTAGGTTGCATTTATGTCGGTCCTCTATATGGGCAAGCTTTGTAAGAATGACAACATCTTATTTCAATCAATGATATTTTACCTTTTGCTCCTAAACGGAGACTACCGAGATAACGGCTAAAACGTACTTCTCCGGAATGCGGTAACGCCCACACAACGGCTAAAACATACTCCTCCAGGATGCGGTAACGCCCACACAACGGCTAAAACATACTCCTCTGGGATGCGGTAACGCCCACACAATGGCTAAAACGTACTCCTCCGGAATGCGGTAACGCCTGCATCAAGGTTAAAACGTATTCCTTCAGGATGCGGTAACACCGAAGCAAAGGTCAAAATTGGGATGTGGTAAGACCGAGATAATGGTTAAAACATGCTCCTTCAGGCTAACACGTATTCCTTCGGGATACGGTAAAGCCAAGATTTTGGTTAAAACGTACTCTTCCGAGATGCGGTAACGCCCACATAATGGTTATTACGTGCTTCTTTTGGAACACGGTAAAACCGACGAAGCCCATTGTGGCTGAGATGCATCAAAGCTTAAGGTAGTAAGGTTAGCTGTCACAACGACCCTGATCAAGTCGGAATGTTTAGAGTTCGGTTGCGATACTGAACCTCGATATGTGACGGATGACTCTTACTCCCGATTAATTTCTGGTAAATCACTCAAGAGGGTATATTGCCCATGGGTGGTTCTAGACCCATATTGTGCACAACAAATTTTCTAACTTTAACCAAGTCATGCAACTTTGAAAGTAATTTCAAGTTCACGAGATACAACGATAACGATGCAAAGCCTAACTCAGAAGGATGTTCAGAGTAAAAGAGGCATAATCAGACTGAACAATTCTGCAGTAAAATAAGTATTTATACATTAATGCTTGAAATATTTACATGATATTTTTTCAGAAAGATGACCGAGTTACCAACCCAAGAAAGAGTTACAAAATCATGGGCCCAAGTACCCTATGAGAAAGAATAAAAGCTAATACAGAGAAAAATCAAAATAAAAGCACAGTAGTTCGGAAAATTGACAAGTTTGCTGGATAAGCTTCAGGTAATCATCGTATGGTGGAAGCCGTCGAATATATCTCGATCGAGAGGCTAGAAAGAAGGAGCCCTGGTGTCTTGATGGACCTCTTCACCTCCGACGTCCCCTTGGTTTTCTTCTAAGCGACTTCTGGAAACAATGTCAGGGGAAGGAAAGAGCGGGATTATTTTATCTCCTTTGACAATAGACATACAGTCCATCTCAGAGGTGTTGAGGTTGACATCAGGATTCAGAAGGCGAATCTGCGCTAGGGCATTTTCGAAAGATTCCCTGACAGATTTCAATATTGCGGCATCTTTCTCCACTATCTCCACGTCTTTCTCCTGGATGGTGGTATTAGCCGCATCTAAGGAATCTCGGCAACCACTCAACTGATCTCAGAGTTCTTTTTGCTCCTATACCAACTGATTTATAAAAGACTTATCCCTAGCATGAATATCGCGGTATTGGGTCAAATGATTGACCGCCTTGTTTAAATTTGTTATCGTTGCCTCGTCTTCTTCTCTCATCTTATCCCTTTCCAGTTCAGCAGCCTGCACTTGATCCAGGGCATCAAATTTTATCGCTTCAATCAAACGTTTGTGTTCTTCTGCCTTTAGTTTGAGCCAGTTCGGCAGCTTGTGCAACGTACTGTGAATGCACAGTAACTAGAGTTTGAGCCAAGCCAGTGGATTGCAAGGCGCATTGCTCTAACTCAGCAATTCTTTTAAGCTCAGCATTACCATACGAGACGGATGTGGAGAAGCGTTCTGGAGGGCAGATAGCTAACCGAATCTCGGTAGGGACGTTTTGGCTCTAGACTACGCCTCGAGGGAACTTCGGGGTTAGCAGAGGAAGAGGAGGAAGATTTGTTGAAAGCGGAGGAATGGGAACCTTCGCGATAGGCGTTGCGATAGCGGCGGAGTTTGTGGATTTCTGAGAGGAGCTTGAGGGGCCAACTTTCATTTTCTTAGCCGAGTTCACTAGGCCACCCTCTTTAGTACTTGGAACGTCGAATGATTGTGCAGCCCTCTTTTTGGTAGCCCTAGGTTGTGTGAAGCCAATGTTAGCCAGGGCAATGGCAAAGGCAGGTAGTTGTTCCATAGTTAGATTTGCAAAATAGAAGTAAATAGTTAGCCCTTCATTTAAAAGACAGTCAATATGCAATACAGCGTAATGAAAATAGATATCCATACCTGCTATAGATCGTTTCTTGACTCGAAGTTTGGAGAGGCGATTGGCCGGGTTCAATGGGCCGTATTCTAAGACATGATGCTCTAGTATGGATATTGTTTCAAGTTCGGCATCAAAAAGGTCGTCGGCATGGAATTCGAAGTCAGAAGAAGAAAACTCATGATGACCATAAGTCCAATACAGGGGGAATTTTTCTCCACCTCCCCGGATTTAGCAACTTGAAGAAACCAAGGCAGTCTCAGCAGTAACCTTAAAAAAGACAGACTTGAAGTTGTCAAACGGGTGAATTAAAGGCTTGAAAAGGGTGCGACCGACGACACTCTAGATTGAGGTCCAATTTTTCATTAGGAAGGGATTGCCATCAACATCTTCATCGGCATTTTGTACCCCAAAGAAGTAAAAGAATACCGGGATAGTGCAAGCTAGTTTTTTGGCTTGGCAGAACGTTTCAAAAGCAACAGTAAGTGCCCAACCCTTGGGATGAAGCTGGGAAGGAGCGAGATGTAGATGGTTGAGAAGATTGATCTGAAATTCGGTGAACGGAAAGCAAATGTCAATCTGTCTAATGCAATCCCGATAGAAGAAGAAGAAATGAGGTTCGTTCCCTTTAGTCCGGCAGTCGGATATGGATTCCTCGGATGAAGGTAGCCGGATAGAATAATCTTCTCCACTGTGAAGACCTGTGTCGGCAAGTTCCTCGACGGTCAATGTGCTTTTAATACTTAACACTTCTTCAGTGACCCATGGGTCCAAGATTTGAGAAGTTGTTGAAAGACCTGCAGAGACTTTGTCCTTAGTCATGGATCGTTTTACGCGACTGGAAGATGTGTGCATTTATACCTATATGAAGAAAAGTAAAAGTCAGAAACAGAGAGTATACCTGAGTTTAAAGAGTTACTATGAGGAATCTTGAAAGACGTCAGGCCGGTATAATTCAACTTAATATGGGCCGAGATAGCATGAGCAACATATCTATGTCAACACGTGACCAGAATCGCATGGGCTTCTCTCTCGTGGCCCTCCTTGACGAGATTAATGTTTCAGCAGCAGCACTCATCATAGGGATCAAAGAGGTCTCCCGAATGAAAACCTGTTCTGCCCCGGATGAGGTAGGGGGCAAATGTGAGGAGCCGGGTAAGGAATGGTTGGAATGGTATTAATTCGGCCACGACTTGAAGATGGGCCGACAATGGAATCGAGATATGATAGTGTTTAAATCAAGAGGCACATGTGATAGGGTTTGAGGTCTAGACTTGTTTCCACCACCCCGAGGCTTGCGAAGTAACGCATTCCTTTCTTCTTCCTCAGTGCAAGGCGTTGCCCAAACCCACAATTTCTGCCCACTTGGGAGGGTTTGGAGAATGTCTCTATCCTCTGATGGAAAAGGATTACCATACATATCTAGGGATGGAGGATTATTAGTATCAATGAGCATTTAGAGAAAAGAGTCAAGAAGGAAAAAGTTCTGGGGATGGGGGCCAGTTAGATACAACACTTGAATTCCAAAACCCAGAAAGCACAAGAAAGCATGAGAAGCAACCCAGAAAAACTCAAAAGCTTAAACAACAACAGTAAAGAACTCAGGCAGTACAATGACTTAGACCATATATTTGGTCTTCAACATTTTCCTCAACATTTTTTGTTCAGTGAGGAATTCGGTTTGGTCATCACCGTCATTAAATACCAACGCACTTAATTAGAAGGAACAAAGGAATGGGTGGTACTAGAAATTCAAATACGTTCAGCAAAACTTGAAAAGTTCAAAATATCTACTCAAAGATGCCAGAAAATTAGGAAAATGGAAGAGGGTGGCAACCAGAGTAGAATGAAAATAAAGGTGCAAGGAGTAAAGGAAGTACCTGGTGGATGAAATGACGAAGAAGGCTAAAGATCGGCGGGGAAAAAGTTTTGTAGAAATAAGGAAGTTCCTTCTGAGAATGCAGAGAACTTGGGAAAGCAAAGTAGCGAGAAGAAGCAAAGAGTGAGAATATATAAACGTTGCGAATTTGAAGAGTCGGGGATAACAGCGTCATATACGAGGCGGATTAAGAGTAAAAGGTAATTATGACGAAAATGGAGTGACGTGATCATTAAATGCGCACGAAAACTGAAGGCGGCTGACGTGGACATATAGCCTTTCAAAAGACAAATGGCGGTTATACGCTACAACGCGGGCAAGCAAACAACCACCACAATCAGTGAAAGGTTAGGCTTGTTCGTATGTCAGCACGCTTGCATGATACCCCGAATTGGGGGCAGCACGTGGCGAAAGTTTATAACATCGGCAGACCAAGTTAAAATCAGAAACATAGTTCCGGTTATCATGAAAGCAGATGAATGATTATGAAAACCCAACCCGACATTTATGCCAGGGGGCAGGTCGAAATTTTAGTCGGATTCAAGGAAACTAAACCGGCAGTCGAAAAGAGATAAACTTGAGTATATCTTGATCCAGATTTAGAGACCGGTTAATCTCGGCAGCTCAGAGACCTGAACTACCAAGCTTGGGGGCAACTGTTACGACCTTGAATATTGGGCCCGGATATGATGCGGCCCAGTAAAGTCACTTTATGGCAGAATCTCTCCTTAAACAGGTAAAACGCTAATCACCCTGTAATATAATATCGGCACTAATCACGGACAGTACAGGTAGTGGAGCAGACATTTCTAGATGGGCGGACGCACGGTTAGCAGAAGGAACCCTTAGGTAATCTCTATAAATAGGAGATTACCCACAAGCCGCCCATATTCTATTCATATCCTTTTACTGTACTGTTACACTGTGCACACACCCCACCCCCTTTGGCTAATCGTCATTCTCGTGTAGCACAGTGATCAGTCGATATTCTTTGGTGTCTTCCTCATAGGCATCACAGAATATTCTCCTTCTCTTCGGTATTGTTTCTTACACATCCCGGAGAGCGCACGGATCCTATATCAATCAGATACTAACTCATCGTGGTTAGACACTTGTGTTCTTAGAATAAAACAGTATTCAAATTAGAATGAATACGTATATAATAATAACAAAATTTAGGATTTTTCCTGTTTTTGAAAAGTATTTTACAAAACTTCCTTTTACTTTGGACTACCTTTGAAACCTTAATTATAATATATACCTCCATGAGTTTTTAAGTATGTGCAGATAACCCTTAACCATCATTTACATTCCCCCATAAACTTTTTTTTATGTGTGTGTATAATATATATATATATATATATATATATATATATATATATGAGATATAGCCTCCAAATGTGAAGTTATGTGCAAATAAATAATCAACAAAACGAATAATATGTGAGGTTTTGAATTTCGATGCCTAAAAGTCATTGGTCAAAAAGCAAATACTCTCTAAAGTCCAAGATTAGAATAGTTCACAAGCATTACTAGATCGATTATGCAGGCCCTGTATACTGATTTCATTAAGTTTGCACAGCAACCACAATTTTTTTATTAAGTGGGGCTATTTCGATAATTTTATGTTGTAATATATGGAAGTTAGTTGAGTTTAACAGTTTTGCCTTAATTTTAAAAGTTTATAGTTATTTTTGCTTCAAAATATAATTTAGGGTTAAGTAACAAATCCGCCTCGGATGTATAAGCCTAGGAGTAAAGCTGCCCTAAAAGTTTTTCTTGTCTCAATGTTGCCCCGGAAGTTTCAAAATATAGCAATGTTGCCCTATTCCGTTAAAAAACTAACGTTGACAATGAAAAAATTGAAGTTGACCGTTAACTTTTTAACGGAAATAGGCAACATTGCTACGTTTTGAAACTTCCAACGCAACCTTGAGACAAGACAAACTTCTAGGATAACATTGCTCCTAGGCCTATACTTCCGGGGCGAATTTACTACTCAACCCTATAATCTATAGTTACTATTGCACTTTTGATTGATAGAAGTTGAAAGTTATTTTAGCACCTTAACCCTATTTTAAAGGGTTAAGTGGCAAATATATATATATATATATATATGCTTTTTTAGAAGAGTGCCCAACACCAAGTGCTTTTTTATGTGCAAAAGTAACTATGTGGTTATAAATTAGGTGCAAAAATACTTGTTTGACAATTAAGGTTGATTTTTTCTTCTTGATTGAACGATGTCGTGGCTTTCAATGTGCAAAACTAGACAATGACGTGGCTTTCAAGTGTACAAAAATACGCATGTGGTTTGGCTAAAAAGCGCCAACACCAAGTGTTTTTCTTAGGTGTAAAAATACCGTTTGACCATTAGTTTGACTTTTTATCTTTTTAGTACCAATCAGTATCTTGAAGTATTTTTTAATACGAGTCAATACCATAAAATATTTTTTCAAGATCCTAAAATAATTTTTCAAGATCATGAAGTATTTTTTCAGTACCAGTCAGTACCCTCAAATATTTTTTTAGTACCATTCAATACCCTGAAATATTTTTCAAGATTAGAAAGTATTTTTTCAGTACTAGTCAGAATCTTGAAATATCTTTTAGTACTAGTAAGTATCCTGAAGTATTTTTTTAGCATCAGTTAATACCCTGAAGTATTTTTTTAGTATCGATCATCTTTGGAATATTTTTTCAAAATCCTGAAATAATTTTTTAATATCATAAAGTATTTTTTCAATACTAGTCACTAGTCAGTTTGCTGAAGTATCTTTTTAGTATCTATCAATATTTTGAAGTATTCTTTTTAATCTTATCAAGACTTAGAAATATTTTTTTCAAGATCCTAAAAAATTTATTGCTAAAGTATTAAAATTATAACCATACATATGAATATAATATGCACACACACACACAATGATATATAGATAGGGCGTAAGAAGAGGAACACGTCTGAATAGATGGATGAAGTTAGCAAAGCTTGTGTTACATATGAGAATAAGGAATATTTAGTAAGGACGAGGAAAAAAAATATACTCTTCCTTTCTAAATCCCGACCTTTTGTTGGGGAGGTTTAGGATTTAGGAGGGCTCTCCTCAAATTTTACATGCCCAAACGGGGGAAGGGATTCACATTACATGTTCAATGAATCTATGAGCTTAGAATCTCAAAAACGACACTGTTTTGCTACCAAAACGACGCCATTTCGGTGAATGAGCCCCTAAGCTCATGAATGTGAACTTGGCATGTAATTCGCTCCATGAGGGAAGGAGAGCAAAATCTCACTCCTCTTCTTCGTTCTATTTTTCTTATATCATAGACTTGTGTTAAGATTTTTTTGGTGGAACTTCATTTTTTGTCTTTTATCAGAACTCCTCCTTCATTTAGAAGAGATAGATTTATGCGGGAAAAAAAATAGAACAAAATATTCTCCAATTATATCAGAGGCATCACGTAGTGCAAACATCAACTAATAAGAATTTCCTTCAACTTAGGTGTACATAGGCTTTCATTTATATTCAAAAGTCAGTGTTTGATCAGAACTTTAGAATCACTTCAATGTTATTAAAATGCTGCTGTGACCATCAGTTTGATCAAGCGAATGGGAACAGCTGAAACACACAGCAAACAATGTTCAAATTCTCACTGAGAGGTGCCATGCCTCAAACTTAGTTGCCTCCAATACTAGAACAGTTTGGTGCAAGGGTTAAAAAAATGCTTTTACACAAGTATAAGCTCCTAAGCTTAGGGTATAAGATCAAAGTGTTCGCTTATCACAAACACTACTAACACACAACACAAACTGACATTCTCGAGTTTAAAAAGAAAAAGAAGGGAGTCTCAAAAACATATTAGTTATCATTAATGTTTTATTCATTCAATCATGAACAAAAAAGTAACTCAAAGTAACGACTGAATGCATCTGGAAAACCAATTTTGACTTAACTTTAGCGATTATACTCATAAGGAAGCAGGTTGAAGACAAGAAGCATCGATCAGAATTTTCTTCTACAAGTAAAACATTAGATTGAACAAAGAATTGTTAACTGAGGCTAAAATTAAAAGGACTTAAAGATACAGAGCTTTATATCTAGTACAAAATTGGATGGGCACGTGTGTACTCTTCATGAGAGGCATTTGAGTCTTGCAAATGTCAAATAGCCTGTATGACCTCTTGCTTCACCATTAGGTCTAGCCATAACAGTCGAAACACTACTGCTACTGCTAAGCATGTTGCTTCCATCAGAACGTTGCCTTCTCTTGCAGGGAAGAGAGCCATTAGCAACATCCCCTTCCCCTGAAATCCCTTCCATTCTCTCTTCTCGAATTTCATATGTGCGTAGGAGCACCTCAAATGTCTTTATATCTACACATCCCCCAAAAAAATGCATGCCAGTTAAATAGATTCTTTTACGCATGCACTAACAGAAAGAAATAAATAAAGAACAAAAAGGTACCTGTGAAGCTGGTTTGAAGCGTTTCGCATGATCGTTGTACTTGTTCAATACATGGGGAGAATGAGCACAAAGTTCCATCATGTTTTAACATTTTTGCAGCTGAAGGAATGGCTAGCCAAGGTTGGGGTAGATCAAGAAATACAGCATCAGCCAAGCCGGCAAATTCATCAGGAAATCCCTCATCCTGGATGTCTCTCACATTCACACTGATCAAGCTGCTTAGTCCTGTCCTTTCAAAATCTTCCCTAAAATGAGATAAGGATCAAGTGACCACATGACCCCAAATTGTTTATTTATCACAATCTAAACCTTATAGAACAAATAATAATAATAATGTAAAACTCTCCCCCTCCCTCTCACCCACACTCACTCTGTAACAATCAAATGCTTTTTAAATAGTGTTGTAAAGTTCTGACAGAAGTAAGTGCCCTTAAAATTGCAGAGATTGCTAGATCAACTAGTACAGGAGCATATAACTATGTTTCAAGAAATATATGACTTGAACATTTTACAGACAAACCACATATCTAAGGTTATAAAGCAAACAAGTAGACCTGTAAAAGATAAAAACACGTATAACATATATCCAATAAAATGAGATAGCAATTTCTAAAGTAAGAATCTGAATATTCTCTTTTTGGCTACCTAGCTGATGCAGCTCTTTGTTCATGGAAATCAAATGTATAGACATGTCCTGTAGGAGCAACAGCCCTTGCAAGAGAAGTGGTTAAAGATCCACTTCCAGTTCCAGATTCCATAACCAAGCAACCAGGAACAATTTCCAAGTACATGATTACAAAGCTAATATCAGCAATATAAAGAATCTGAGTCCTATGGTTTAATACAAGAGTCCATAGCTCTGGAGTAGGAGCCAACAAGTACACAAAACCACCCTTGTTACTGAACACCTTGGAACCAAATGGCTTTCCAATCCAGTCAGAATGCTTGAAAACTCCAAAACGATTCTGGAGGACAGAATTTTCAGACACCGTTACGGGCTTCATGCTGTCATGCCTCTCATAAACAATAACCAAATCGCCATTACTAATGAATCGATTAAACGATAACTTATTAGCGGAATCACAAGCCAACATATTAGAATTCTTCAGCGAATTCCCAAAAAAAAAAAAAAATTATCAGTCAGAAAATGAAGAACAGAGGAAACCAATGAAATATGTTACTTGTGATGTATAAATTATAAATCTTCAAAGTTCGTGGAATTCCAACGGAGGCACGAAGCTATTCGGAGGGCGAAGAAGCAGAACAATAATGGAGGAAGAGCATATAGAAGAAAGTCTGAGTAGGGCAAAGTAAGGAACAATGATAACGGTCACTCTAACTTCTAAACCCTAGCACAACCATTACACTACGGAGGAGGGGAAGAGGACCATGTTCTACGGTTATTTCCTCAACGGACCGTTTCATTTTCTTTTTGGGTTCCTTGAATTTTTTTACTGCCCAATTTGAGCAAATATGGGTTAGGTTTGGAAGCTTTTGGGCCCAAAATGAAACAGTTCATAGTTTGGGCCTTTACTATTGTAATTGTAAGTCAACAAAAAAAAAAGGAAAAATCTATATGGGGGCCCAAATAACCAACAAAAACCTAAAAAATGCCCAAACATGGTTCAAATGTCAGAAAAGGCCCTTGACATGCAATTATAAAGTAAAATGACGGAAATACCAACCACTGACTCTGAAAAAAGAAGGGGGCAATTTCAAAATCATTCATTCTACGAAGAACATTCACATAATGGCGATCGTGAAGCCCAGCGATTCCAATCCATCATCTTCTCCTCCTCAAGATCGCCCGGTTCGCGTCTACCTCGATGGCATCTATGACCTCTTCCACTTTGGCCACGCTCGTTCCCTCGAACAAGTCAAGATATCGTACGCATTTATCTTCGTCTTTCTTGATTTTATTTTTTGCAAATTAGGTTTTGATTTCAGAGTCGTAGACCTGTCTTTTTGGGACAGAGGGTTTCCAAAAAGCAAAGTCTTGGATGGGTGAGCTTATGCTTTTGTATTCTTGTCTTTTTTCTGTTGTCACTCCTGGCAAGAAGTTACTGGTGCATTGGCATTGGGTCCCAAGTTTATAACCAAGAAAATAGCTGCATACATTATTGAAGTCCATAGATCCTTTGATAGATTGGTTTATATGTTGAGACTTTAAGTGTGTGCGTATAGTATCTCTTGGGAACAGTCCCAAGTTTATGGCCAAGAAAACTGATGCATACAATATCAATTGTATTTGTTAGTTCTTAGACCCCAAATAAAGGAAAGGCCTAATAAAATACTACTTAGATTTCATATCGCCAAGCCTTGAAAGTTATTTCAACTTAGTTAATTTGATATTATGAGTTAATGATTGTGTTGGTATACCTTTTCACCAACTCTCTCTTGTTGTTCCTTTACTATCTCTTGAAAGTTCTTAAGGCTCCTATTCACCCCAATCGCTTTTCCTGTTTATATGAACATAAGCACAACAAATAAAGATCCTCCAATGTGAGAAACTGAGAATGACATAAGTAAAAATAATTTTTTTCACCAGAAAAGTACACTCAATTCATTTACACAAAAATACTAACAAAATAAGGATTTAACAGGGGGAAAAAAATGCCAGTTCATACCTTCACATAGCTCACACCAAGGTCCTTCCTTGAGTACCCACGATCCAAGTTACGCAAAACATTGTTGTTATAATCTTTGACAATCCTCATTATAATGTCTGATGTAGATACTCCTTCTGTTCATTTTTTTTCCTTAAATTTCCCGATGGATTTAACCTGCAAACAGAAATTGATCCACATAAATTATACTTGAAATCAAAAACTTACATCAAAATAAACAACCAAGGCTGAGAACAATTTATTACACATACATATTCATAAGCATCGTTCCCAGCCCCACTGGCATTAGCATAGATGTGAACAATTTCATCGGCAAGTGCAAAAGATTATACTATGCATTCAAAAGCTTCAAACATTAATCCACAAACGAATGCACAAATCCAATAAACTCATATGAAATCAAAACCTAATTTGAAAAAATTAAAATCGATAAAGACGAAGATAGATGTGTACGATATCTTGGCTTGTTCGAGGGAACAAGCGTGGCCAAAGTGGAAGAGGTCGCAGATGCTATCGGCATAGATGCGAACCGGGCGATCTTGAGGAGGAGAAGATGATGGATTGGAATCGCTGGGCTTCACGGTCGCCATTATGTGAATGTTCTTCGTGGAATGAATGATTTTGAAATTGCCCCTTCTTTTTTCAGAGTCAATGGTTGGCATTTCTGTCATTTTACTTTATAATTGCATGTCAGAAAAGGCTCTAGGGTCTTTTCGACATTTGAACAATATTTGGGCTTTTTTTGGGTTTTTGTTGGTTATTTGGACCCCCATATAGATTTTTCCTAAAAAGAAAAGGGTTCACATATGTTTTGGGCTTACATGGGCTCATCCACCAATAAACAGGCTTTTGTTTATCCTCAACTAAAATTCAAATTATTGAAGAACGAGAAAAATATAAGTTTAAATCTCAAAAAACATATTTATTGGGAGAAATAAAAATATTTTGTTATAATCTTTAAGAGGGGTTAGTATCGAGTCTTAAATAACTTAGGGATTTCCTTGATTAAATTAAATATATATATATATATATATATATATTATAAAAACAATAACTCACTCACTTTTTGTATTTGTGTGTGTGGTTTTCTTTTGTTGTTGGAAAAGAATGGGAAAGCTGAGGATTTGGATCCCCTCAATTGTGCTCTGTGAGTCAGCCTTCAATGAAAAGATATTAGTCACTAGATTGTGATGTAATGGTGGGTGTTGAAGGAGGTGTTATAATTAAAGATTTTTTTTTTTAAAAAAAAAAAGCATAACTTTCTAACTTCTCGTTTAATACTATTAGGTGAGAATCTAATATCTACTTCCACATGTCCTTATTATATGGGACATTCTAAAAAATATACTCCTTCTAGTCTAGTCGTTAATATAAAACTTATTTACTTAATTTGATTAGATTAAAGAAATTAGTTGAGTTAACATATTTTTTCTAAAATAACAGTCATCTTTTTTAATTCCCTGATATCCTTGATTGTTGTTAAGAGAGCAGCAATATGAGTAAATTAAGAAAATATTGATAAATATAAAAACTATGTCCAACTCTTTAAATTTGTTTTATATTAAGGACTGGGGGGGTATATGGTTCTTATTATAAGTCATCATATATGATATTAATTACATTTTTTTAATTGACTCTACTTAAAATCTCCTCAATTACAACTTGTATGACTTTTAAGATGGAATTCATAGTATTATACTATGAGTAAATTTGATAGTTTATTTCATTTTTCATATATTTAAGTATTAATTACGGGCCAAAATTGTTAAATAAGTTTACCCAAGTAACTTATATGAAGGAGAAAAGAATCTTTGTAAAGGATGTTATATAATAGAGATAAAAGGAAGGAGGAGGAGAAAACTAGAAGTAGTTGTGACTTGTGATGCAGCACACGACTCAAAATCATCCGGCTCCAGCAGGGTAACATGGTAATACTGTCTTATCAGTTCACTGAGTAATATCTATTAATTGGGAAAAAAAAAAAACCCCAATTAAACTAATCCAAATGGGAAAAGTAAAAGGGAAAAATTGCATCTAGGTCTCGAACAAAGAAAAATACGACCAAATTATCCTTTAAAATCTCAAAAATACGATGAAGTCTCGTGAGACTTTTTTACAATATTTTATATATATGAAAAGACACAAACACCCGATGGACTTGTTAACGCATGCATATGAATTTGTCAAAATATGTTTATGGACTTGTCAACATATGCACATGGACTTATCAACACATGCAAGTGAAATTGTCAAAACATGCTCATAAATTTATCAAAATAGGCTCATGGATTTGTCAACACAAGCACATAAAGGTATTTGTGTCTTTTCACATATAAAAAATATTACAAAAAAGTTCAACGGGACTTAACCATAATTTTGATATTTCTACTGACTATTTTATTGTATTTTTCTTTACTCGAGATCTATGTATAATTTTCTCAAAAGTTTCAAGTTTGAAGCACGGTAAGAAAAGTGCATTTCGATGTTCTAAAAAAAAAGTGCATTTTAATGAGTTCGTATTCTCCAACATAATTTCAAAGATTGGCCTAGAAATGATGGAAGTTTGCCTCTCCACACTTTTCGATTGTCGCGTGTATATATGGATGCATGCCTCGTACAACTATGATCTATGATGGTGTCGACCATAATGCGTTCTGCAACATTTGTCAAACGTTATTCACCTTCATTTTCTTTTACTCATTATTCCAACTTATTCACCCTACCTTCTTTTTACCCACTATTTCAATTACTCATTTTTAATAATCTGATTTATTAACGATAATTGGACTGGGAAAAAACAACAGACGAATAAACCTTGAAGAGTCTATTCAAATATTGGCCAAAAAAAATATTTCATTTATCCAAAGTCTTAATGATTCAGGTTAAAATATTATTAGGAATTCTAATTTAAAACTAACACATGTTTCTCCTGTAATACCCGGATATTTAAATGTCTGGAATTCTATATAAATGAGTATTTTTGATAAGTGAATATGTGGCCTCAAGTGGTAAGTTTTAGTTTTTCTTATTTTCTAAGGTAATTACTATGAAAATGGGAGAAGAAAAATAGCTAAAAATTCATGGAAAATGTATTTTATAGGTCATAAAATGAACTGAAAGTATTATGATAAATACTATATGACCTCAATTATTGACAAAAAATTAGGAAGTATGTTATCTCAAATTTTAGGAATTTTTGAGACTATTTCCCTGAAAAATAAAGATGCATAAATATAATAATATTAAAAGCACTATTTGGCCCCATGATTTTTAATATTTTACATGGGACATAAAATACCAATGTCAGTGCAAAAGTTGTGAGATAATAATTAATCCTAATTATGAAAATTATCAACAATTAGTAAGTGGTTAATTAAGTAATTAGTGGCTAATTGTTTAGATTAAGATATAAGTAAATTAATTAGTAAATAATTAATTTAAGGGAGAAATTCGAAATTATTAAATAAAAAATAAAATAATAATAAAATATTTTATGCTTAGAAAAATAAATAATAAATAAAATAATAAATAAAAAATATCTAGATATTTTGATTAAAATAATAATATATATGGTAAAGAGCCAACAAGACATTTGAGAATGGATAGAAATAAAATCCTACACCAAAACATAGGGATAAAGCCCGAGTCATCCTCGACTTTTTATAAACCAGTGAAATTTTATCCCGGAGTGAGCGGTCTCAGAAGTCATTTATGAAACCAAATGAGTCATTAAGATACAGGATAAATAAGGAATAGGGCAGATAATAGAAATGAGAACCTATACAAAACGAGATAGTTGTGACAAACCAGGGATAAGGTTTCTTAGGACAGAACATATTACGAACCGGAATTTACGTCGTAAGCGACACTTCCGGAAGTGATTTAAATAGATGGCGTCGGCGAAAATCTTCAACGGACAACGGAATACCCTTAATGAGATCAAAAATTTAGTTAACCCAAGTGGTTTTAAAGAGAAAGAAGGGAACTACAAACCTAGTTCCCGGATTTTTGAGTTTCTCCAAGATGGCGCGAAAAGGACACTGAACTGAGAACTTTATCGGTACAAGCCATAAAGCAAGGATGATGACATCATTGCTTGCATCATCTTTTCTTGGGAAAAGGGAAGGGGAGGTCGGCAAGGGGGAGAGGAAGGGCCAAGATGGCTCCTTTCCAAAACCCTAGATCCTACGGTCCATATTCGTCAGACTGAAGTTCGAATTATTTACCGTTCTGCCATCCGTCTCTTCTATAAATACCAAGCTCCTCTTCTTCATTTTTGCACACCAAAACCACATCCTAGAGAGTGTTTAGAGAGAAGGAAGATCTCTGAGGAAGTCTAGCCAGGCCCTGGGTAAGTCCTTCAGTCCCTAGTCTTAAGCTTCGGTAGTTTCTTCGGTAGATATAGTAGAAGTGCTAGATTTATCTTTAAATTTTCAAGATAGTCTAGATATCATATATAGGGGTATATAAGGTATTATTTTCGAAAATATTGTTGGCGGAGAAGTTGTCAAAATTACGGAGAAAAACAAAGTGAAAAAAATAAGCTCCGCGAAATTCCGCCAATTAGGGGGTCAGGGGCAAAATGGTAATTTTTACCTAGAATGCCTGTTATAGTTTTAAATATTGATAAATGTTATCCTTATAGGATATCTGATTTGATCGGACCATTTGTTAGTCCATTTGTTGTACCGCGTCGCTCCATTGTTACCCCGTCGTCGCATTTGTCAAAATACCGTTTTTCAGAAAAAGTACCGTAGTGCCGTCAGTAAAGGTACGGACGCGTACTGTAACCCTAATCATGTACTTCTTATATACATATATGTGATAGATACGTTCATAGACTGAGGCTCTGTTAGAGTTGTCAATCATACTTACAGTTTACACGGGTTATAGACATGATAATACCGTATGAGTTTTCCTAGCGCTGAGGACACGTGTTGTGATCGTGGCACAGGGTATGTGCAGACATGTTGTTGGGCTTTACATATTGCTTTGTGCTTATGTTCTGTCGTTTTGCTGTTCATACATCCGCTCGCTTATGTGTTGATATGCTTCTTTGTATTGTTATGAATATCGTTGTCCATATCTTTTGTTTTATTTGAGTATAAGGTTAACCATTACCTAAGATCCATATGGGAAATGGATCTCATTTGTAACTTCGTGGTCGGGAGGAGGACCGAGGTTGGTGATCGGGGCAAGCGAGACGGCGTAGGATTCGGATGAAGATCTATTTCTTGTTTTACGTATTTACTTACGAACCTTGGATGATTTGTATCATTACTCTTACACTATGGTTAACGTTTTGTTAATGGTTCGATTTTTCGTTTCTCTTCCGCTCCCATGCTCTACTCGCTCTACTCGATTGAAAAAAAAAAAATCCGCTGTTAAAAATGGGATGTTACATCTCCTTCTTCCACATGTTCATTTTAACATGCATATTTGAATAATTCGTACGTTGTTGATATTAGAAATATATGTCTTTCAACTACTTATAACATTTTAATTAAATAAGATATCTTATTAGATTTTGACAAGATCAATTTTAAATATGATTTTTGTGGTTCATACTCACATCATGTTCATTGTATCAATTATGTCAAATTCTCTAATCACATATCACTATGTACGTTTATAGTTAAATGATAATATTTTAAGAATAAAACACATGAACACATGTAATTAAAGAACTTGACATAATAAATATAAGAAACTAGATATTAATTAGCATTTTCCCTTTTTTTATTTAGTTATAACTAATTTAACTAAAATTACATAAAATACTAATTAATTCAATATTATTTAACTAATATCCTCATTAAAGCTTACACACTTCTCTTCTTTCAAAGGCGGATCCAATGTCATCCAACATATTCAAAATTTTAAGGATGTCGACTTCAATATAAAAATCAACTCTATATAGAGTGGTTTAAACTTTAAAGCTTTCACGTTTCTCCCATTCCAACATGAACCTTCGAGGTTATTTAATCATATCAATTATATCAACTTAAACTAAATTCATGTGTGTGTATTTCTCTTTTAAAAAAAAAAAATCAGACTAGGAAATATCAACTAAAAAAAAATCCACTATATATTTTTCTATTATTGATAGAAAGAAGCAAGGACAAGAGGCAAGAACGAAAAGGACAATGGAAATAATGAAGGAGCAAGAAATTAATTGTAAGTGTTGAATATTTGATCCCTAACAAATGGGAAAAGCAAAAGGAAAAATTGCACCAAGGTCCCTAACAAAAAAAAAAACAATAAAATGATCCTTTAAAATCTTAAAATAGTTGTAAAGCCCTGTAGGACTTTTTTGTAATATTTTATATATATGAAAAATACATAAATGCCTCTATAGACTTGTTAACACATGTACATAGATCTGTCAAAACATGAGTCATAGACTTATTAACAAAAGTACATGGGGGCATTTGTATTTTTTCACATATTAAAAATATTACAAAAAGTTCAATGGCACTTCACTATATAATCTTAGGATTTCAATTGAAGGTTTTATCGTATTTTCTTTTACTTGAAACCTAGGTGCAATTTTCTCAAAACAAAAGTTTTTGAAGTTTCAAGCAAAGGTAAGAAAAGTGCATTTCGATTTTCTAAAAAAAAAGTGGATTTTAATGAGTTTGTATTCTCCAACATAAATTTAAAAGATTGGCCTAGAAATGATGAAAGTTTGCCTCTCCACACTTTTCGATTGTCAAGTGTATATATGGATGCCTCGTTCAACTATATGATGGTGTCGAGCATAATGCTTTCTGCAACATTAGTCAAACGTTATTCACCTTCATTTTCTTTTATACTCATTATTCCAACTTACTCCTAGGTTATTTTTTCATCCTAAAACAGCTTTCGTTTCAGGCCTTTTCCCACTTATAATTTGTTATCCTCTCATTTTATGATCACGTATATGCATGTTTCGTTGTGATATTCAAACCATTTTCATTATCACAGACTACCCACTAGCTATTTGAATTACTCATTATCACAGGTGAAAATATTATTAGGAATTCTATTTTAAAACTAACACATGTTGTTTCTCCTTTTTCCACATGAACAATTAACATGCATATTTGAATAATTCGTACGTTGTTGATATTAGGAATATATGTCTTTCAACTACTTATAACATTTTAATTAAATAAGATATCTTATTATTAGCTTTTGACAAGATCAATTTTAAATATGATTTTTATGGTTCATACTCACATCATTTTCATTGTATTAATTATGTCAAATTCTCTAATCACATATCACTATATACGTTTATAGTTAAATGATAATATTTCAAAAATAGAACATAGACACATGTAATAAGAGAATTTGACATAATATATATAAGAAACTTGACATTAATTAGTATTTTCCCTTTTTTTATTTAGTTATAACTAATTTAACTGATGTTACATAAAATACTAATTAATTCAATATTATTTAACTAATAGCCTCATTAAAGCTTATACATTTCTCTTTATTCAAAGGCGGATCCGATCCAACATATTCAAAATTTTAAGGATGTTGTCGACTTCAGTATAAAAATCAACTCTATATAGAGTGGTTTAAACTTTAAAGCTTTCACATTTCTCCCATTCCAACATGAACCTTCGAGGTTATTTAATAATATCAATTATATCAACTTAAATTAAATTCATGTGTGTGTATTTATCTTTAAAAAACAAATCAGACAAGGAAATATCAACTTATAATAAAATCCACTGTATATTTTTCTATTATTGATAGAAAGAAGCAAGCACAAGAGGCAAGAACGAAAAGGACAATGGAAATAATGCAAGAAATTAATTGTAAGTGTTGAATATTTGAATTGAAATCATCAATTTTCTGGAAAGTTCATAATTTTGAACGAAGAAAATGGAAAGTGATGTGTACGGAATTGTAGTGTATTGTACTATTATATTAGTCTTAAATTAATTTCTGCTTTCCTGGAAATGGGTCACGTATGGTTTTATTATTATATATTTGTCTCCTCTCATTTTCTCATACTCTTCCATTTTCCAAGTCAATGCATAGACTTGGACCAAATTTTATTTAATTCCATTTTGTGTCTCACAATGTTTATGTATGTCATCATCATTTTATAATTATCTTACACGAAACCACTTTCAATCCACACACACAACCTCACTTGAATTTTTTTTTTTTTTTCCTCCTAGATATTAATTGACAAAACCTCTCAGCAATGGCATGTTTTACACGGCAAGTCAATCACATATGAACATTTAAGAAATTATTTTTAGTAAACATCGTAATGCAATACACAGTCTTCGCTAAATAAATTTAATTTCCACGATACTGATATTTTTTAAAAATAAAAATAAAAAGGTTTGAAACCTTAAACCATTACCTCACGTACTCTTGCCATCAAACAACTCAGCCATAAGAGACTGAAAAATATTATTATTGATGTTGAGAATTACTATTAAAAATGCCACTATTGTCGTGAGAGATGGTAAAAATGGAACACACAAACCCACTTTGCCATATCCAAAGAAAAAGGCACAAGAGTTCTTAGGGAGAATCACAGTCCTGAGAAATGAATGCAATCACATAAAAAGATACTACTTTCAATTTTTAATATAAGATCTAGCTGGAAATTGATTTTTGTATTTAATATAAGACTTCAAAAAACTTTTTTCTTTTAAATTTATAATTTTTTTTTTTTTCTGCAAGTATCATTATTGATTGCACACATTCAATAGTTTTTATCCAAAGACGGTCGTGATGAATGATGATATTTTAGGAAAACCAAACTTACAAAAACAAACATAACTAACCTCCTTAATATATTCAAAGTAGTCAATTATCTCTTATTTTAAGGACCGAAGGTAACATCTTTTTCTTAATAAACACATGGGATAAGGTTCTTTATTATTGTTGTATGTATCCTCCTGGTGAAGATAACCTTATTTAAGGCACTGTCGGACACTAAATGTGAGCATATCTCCCAACAAAAATTTAAACATTTAATTCATTTTACATTGTGAGGAACTCCTTCTCTTGCTAGCTTTAAAGGATATTCCTAATATCAACCATTTGTCAGTTATCTATGTTTAAGACAAAACAACCTTCTCAATTAACCCTTACATTTAAGAGTTTTTATGAGTGAAACCTAACATTGTGTGGCATTAAATGTGGCTAGTGGTGTGGGGAGGAGGACCGTCATGTTGATTAAATAAGGACCCTCCTTGATTGTGGTTGAAGCAGCATATGCTCTGCTGAATTTTGCCTTGTAGGGGACAATCCCTTCTCATTTTTTGTCATCTGTGGGCCGATCCTGCACACTCCGGCCCAGTCAAACCACGTGTATCCGCATACTGGGCCCCCCTAAATTTAATTTAATTCCATTTTATATTTTTATTCATTTCACTACTTTTTCACACAATCACACCTATTCCACCTAAACACAACAGAATTTATAAAGTCAGTAAAATGAAAATATGATTTTCTAGATGTAAAATATGTCTTCCCTCCCCAAAATTTTCTTAAAAAATAATAATAAGAGACAATGACTTTTAAATTATAAGATTCATTTTTTTTGGTGGTCAATAGAGGATTCATATTTTCATACTATGAACAAGAATATTCTTCAGTTTAAACCATAGAGGGCCTGGATGGGGAAAATGTTTGCAGTAAGAGGTATTAGAGTATATTAACTAAAATTAGGGAGTGTTAGTGTAATATACTCTTCACTCAATAATAATATTTTTGAGAAAAATATATCAAAATAGTACTTCTAATTATAATCTTTTAGATCTTACTAACGGGTTGTTTGGTGGAGGGAAAGTACTTCATAATCTTAGATCTTAAACGGGCTGTTTGGTGCGAGGCATTTGGATTTAAAACAATTTTTAACTGTAATTTTTAATTAATTTTTATTTTACATATTATATTTATTATGAATTTAGGGTAAAAAGGAAAAATAAATACGCGTGTCTTTCTTAAGTCTTTTTAACACCATATGCTTTTTTTGGAGCAAAAATACACATGTGGTTACGTTTTATGAGCAAAAATACCGTTTGACCGTTAAGTTTGACTTTTTTGCTGACTGGACGATGATGTGGCATGTTCACATAGAATTGTTTGGTCCAACTGAATGCCACGTGGACATGTCACGTCATCGTCCAGTCAGCAACAAAGTCAAACTTAACGGTCAAATGATATTTTTCTCCTAAAACGTAAAGCACGTGTGTATTTTTCTTCAAAAAAAGATATATGGTCTTTGGCGCTCCTGCAAAAAAGACAGCGTGTGTATTTTTGCTCCTTTACCCATGAATTTATAACCCCACCTCTCCAATTTTTCAAAATCCAACTCATAATTTTTGTTCCCTCTCATCTATTTCCCTCCTGCCAAACAGATCCTAGAAGATGAATAAGTAGTTAACCACATGGGAAGAACCAGAAATTCAATGGTGGGTCATACAAGTACGTACGGTGGGACGATTGAAGTCATTACTTGGACTTAATCGTTTCTTCTGTTTTCTAATTAGCCCTTTTCTTTTCTGTTTTCTCTCCTAATTTGATACAGTCAATGTTACGCCAAAATTATCTTTGATGATAAATGGATTTTTCTTCTCTCATCTTTGATGTTGACTATAAGAGTGACACGAGAGGAATATTACAACTATTTCATGTGAAAACGTAATTATATATTCATTTTTTGCTTGCGTGATTATATTTATAATATGGACCTTTTTTTCCCAATATTTATTTAATTTCAAGAACGCGTTTCATTCTGATCTTTTATCATACTATGGTCAAATCATATTTAAGAATATTTTGGTATCCATCAACGCAACCTTGTCATAGGGAGGAAAACTTCAATCTTTCTAATTAGTTTTTGGAAAAAGTTTTTGAAAAAAGTATTTGAGCAGAATAAATTGATTTTGATAAATGATTGTGTTTGGATATTGTTATCAGAATAGTTTTTTCATACAATTATTAAAAAGAACATTAGCTTTTGTGATAATTGCATATAAATTATAAGGTTTTATGATCAATATTGTTAACATTAAATTTCATTATTCTTGATCAAAATGACAGTATCTATAGGATTGAGAACTCTAGAGATTAAGTTCTATCGGCAAAGGGCCTCTTCGTTGACAACAAGCCGGTGTCCAAAAACATCTTCGTCGAAATCCGAGCGGAGACCCTCAACCACTTCACGACATAACTGGGTGTGGCCGACAGCACTAGGGGAAGTCCCTCGTGGAACAAGATGTTGATGGTTGAAATATCGCCGCATGCGAGGTCCATCACATTTGAAGTCAACTGCAAGACGTCCATGGAGCGAAGAGCGTCAGAATCGCTAGGGTCGCTCAATCTGATTTTCTTGGCGAGATTGTTCTGGAATCTTGCTTGCAGTTCTTGAGCTATCGGTTGAGGGACTAGGAGGGCTGTAGTAATGGGATCATTAATTTCTTAGTAAGAGTGAAATCGGCGATGGCTGACAAGTATGAGCCTTTGGTTTCGGTGCCAGCGGACAGAAGCTTGTGCGGCTTTCAAATGAGAGTGTCGTTAGGTGATAAGCACAATCAGCATGGGGTTGTTACTAGGATTCTCGTTTGGTGGACCAACCACTCTGAATGCATGTATGAGATCGAAGAGAAACTCACGAACATCCTCCTTCTCCGATCGCCGTGAACCACAAGCACCCACCAACTTCTCCAATCAGCTGGAAAATGGAAGTAGAGAGTTGAGAGAAATGATATAAGGACTAAGAAAGAAACTCACTGCCTTCTCTGATCGGCTGAAAAAAGGAAAGTTGAGAGTTGAAGAAAATGGAAAAAGGAAGAAGAACGACAAGAAAATGAATGAGAAAAAAGAAGAGAGGGATCAAAAAAGTGGGGGGGAAGCTTTTTCAAAAACTATGGTTTAGATCCAAAACCACAGTTTTTTTTTTTTTAAAAAAAAAAGTGATTATGAAGTTTTTCCAATGTTTTGAAAACTGGACCGGCCGGTTCAGACCAAAACTAACGAACTAAACAGACAACAGGTCCGGGTTAAGGGGTGACCCCGGGTTTTGAGTTAAACCGGGGTCAACCCGACCGAGTTGCCTGAGTCAAAGAGTTTTTTTTTTAAGAAAAAAGTCGCGGTGGCTGTCCACAAACACTCGATCAACTCGTCGGTGAGACAACATAGAAGGAGAAGGAGGGGGAGGGGGAGAGAGAGAGAGAGAGATTTGAAGACTTAAGAGTTGTGATCAACTCGCTGATTGAAGACGCGTCGCCTGCGAAGACTTTTTTTTTTTTTTGCCCAGAATCGCCTGTGAAGACTGAAGGCTGAAGAAATCCAAAAACTCGATCAACTCACCGATTGAAGGCTCGTCTTCGCCGGTGAAGGTATTGTAGATCTATCGCTTGTAAGTTGTGACCATGCGTGATGGATTTGCAAGTGACGTGAGGCTGATGAAGGAGAGGAAACTGGAGGGGGAGGGAGGGAGAGAGGAAAAGGACAAAGTGGTTGAAAAACTGGGTGAGCAGGATGAGTTGGGGATGTGGTGTGATATGTGGTGTGACCAAGCAGCGAAAATGAAGAATATTGGTGCAGAAGCTAGGTTAATTGAGGGTGAGGGAGTGGAATGGTTATTGGGCCTAGAAATAAATATGGCCTTGGTATTAATGCTGATCATAAAATATTTATTATTATTTAAAATAAGTATTTTTATCTATTTAATTATATTATATTTTTTAATTAATACCGGTTCACTCTGGTTTGACTTCGGTCTGACCCATTGACCCTTAACCCAGTATTCTTACCGGTTCAGTGACCAGTCCGGTTTTCAGAACCTTGAATTTTTCATATATTTGGGGGGGGGGGGGGGGGGTTTTTTTTTTCTCAAAACCATGGTTTCCCCCTAAAAAGTTATCCAAACATACACTAAGAGGGACGTCAAAGGCAAATTTGATATAAAAAAGTTTTGGAAAAAAAGAAAAAATGAAATTGTGATAATACTTCTTTAAAAATTGTATTTTTAGATGTAATACTAAGGTGCCATAGAATGACTATTAGACCCAGAAAACACAACATTATATAAAAATAGGTATGTGAAAGTAAAAATCTCATATAAGCACCAAATATGTAAAGCTAATTTTAGAACTTTTTGATGATGTTTTTACTGTTATATTATACGAAGGGGAAATATGAACTTTCAATCGGATACCGCATAATAATATTTTAAAAAAAATGTAAAAGAACGTCAATCTATAGTTATAACTTATAAGCATAAAACCCAGTTGATTTTTATAGAAATATTAATAAAGTTAATTAAATTATTTTAATATATTTATAGTTTTTGGGAAAATCTCATTGAAATACCATTTGAATTTTCAAAATCCCCAAATATCTGTTGAATTTGTTAAACGACTTAAAGGTACCGAGGACCATATGGGGGATTACAAATTCGGGTGAATTTACCCTTTTGCCCTTAGATTTAAATAAATTAAAAAATGAAATGATCACCATGGGAGGCTACCATGGCCGCCCGGAGGATTGACCACTAGACGGACCGCAACCGTTGGCGGCTTGAAATACGGCAATGGTTTTTTTTTTTGGGGGGGGGGTGGGGTTTTTGTTTTTTTAAAAAATGATTCATTGAAAGTGAGGGAAGTGGGGTTCGAACCCCCCACCCATCACCTTCATTAGGTCAAGTAACCCAACCACTGGGCCACTTAATTCCTTTGATATATATATGCATTAACAAATATATATATTCTTCTTAACATTTTTTCCATCAACAAACACTCTTATAAATCTCATTACTGAATTTGTAAATGCCATTGAATAATTGGTAATTGTCATTGAAAGATTTGTTATAATTGCACTTTTTTTTTTGTTTCATCAAAGTGAATTATCACAAATCTTTCAATGGTATTTACGAGTTTGTTGTTCAGGTTTACCATTTTTGTCTTTGAGGGATTACAAATTTTTAATGGAATTTATAAATTCTTCAATGACAGTTACTAGTTATTTTTTGAGGTTTACCATTTTTGTCTATGAGGGAACAACAAATGAAAGTGGATTATCACAAATCTTTTAATGAAAATTTACAAATTTTTCAATGGCAGTTACAAGTTGTTTTTTTAGGTTTACTATTTTTGTCTCTGAGGGAACAACGAATGAAAATGGATTATTACAAATCTTTCAATGACATTTACAAATTCTTCAATGGCAGTTACGAGTTGTTTTTTGAGGTTTACCATTTTTGTCTTTGAGGGAACAACAAATGAAAGTGGATTATCAAAAATCTTTCAATGGTATTTACAAATTTTTCAATGGCAGTTATGAGTTGTTTTTTGAGGTTTACCATTTTTGTCTCTGAGGAAACAACAAATAAAAGTATATTATCACAAATCTTTCAATGACATTTACAAATTTTTCAATGACATTTACAAGTTCAGTAATGAGATTTACAAGAGTGTTTGTTGATAGAAAAAATGTTAAGAAGAATATATATATTTGTTAATGCATATATATATTGAAGGAACCAAGTGGCCTAGTGGTTGTGTGATTTGGCCCCATGAAGGTAGGGGTAGAGGGTTCGAACCCCACCTCCCTCACTTTCAATGAATCATTTTTTTTAAACAAAAACAAAAACCTCACCCCCAAAGTCGTTTGGCGGTCGGTCCTTCGGCGAGAGTCATTTTTATTTTTTTATTTATTTAAAACTAAGGGCAAAGGGGTACATTCACCCGAATTTGTAAATTCTCATATGGTCCTTGGTACCTTTAAGTCCTTTAACAAATTCAACAGACATTTGAGGGTTTTATAAATTCAAATGGTATTTAAATTGGATTTTTCCAAATTTTTTTCTCCTGACCATTTTGTGTAACTTATAAACTGATATATAATATAATATTACATAACATATATTATGATTAAATAACTTATTTAGTTTTTTTAATTTCTCTAAAAAAAAATTAGTCAATTAAGTCTTATATTTAACACTAGAAAGATGACTATAATCAAGTGTGATAATGCTTGGATATGATGAAAGAGTACTCCATTAAATATTAAATAAATATATTAAAAAATAAAAATTATTAAAAAATCCGATTAATACAATATTTATATAAATACAACTTGCATTTGGCAACGGTGATTTTTTTGGTTTATTTAAATGAGCTGCCAATTTTATTTTATTTTTGTGTGATATATATTAAAATATAAATATAATAGAAAATGAAACAAAAATAGAAAAAGGAAGGGGCGTGAGCGTGAGCGTGAGCGTGAGGAGGGGTGGGGTGGAAAATGCCGTGTCAGGAAGTGGGTGGGTCGGTGTGGATGTTTTTTTTTTTTTTTTTTTTTTTTTGGGTACGGCCAATACCGTACGGCACTACGGTATTAACGACAGCTAATTTTCCCTACTCGCCCCCACCCCACGCGCCTATCTACCCTTTCGAATTCTCTCACCAACTCAACCGATTTTTTTTTTTTAAAAAAAAAAAACTAGAATCCATTAATAACTGAATTTACACCTTAACCTTAAAATCAAAAAACAAAGTAATAAAGTAATGTTGTTCATATGTTAAGCGTTTGTTAACCATTATTAGTTGACTAAGAAAATGATTGAAAAAATGTTAGAAAATCATGAATAAGTACTTTATAAAAAATTAATATTGATTAACTCTTCAAAAATATAAATATATGCTGAGCGACTAATAATATTTTTTATTCATATGAATCGTCACCATATCATTTTAACTATCGTCTATACGAGATTACGAGGATAATGAGATTCTAAATAATATAAATTTATTTAATTTGAGGGGGCACTCGCACAATAGGGAGAGAAACTTTTTGTAATATAAATTTATTTAATTTGAGGGGGCACTCGCACAATAGAGAGAGAAACTTTTTGTAATTTTTGACTCGGTTGGAAGTTTTTTATTCTAAAAAATGTGTTTTTTTTTTCAAAAATAAAGTGATTTTTTTATTAATAAATGTGTTTGGATGAAAAAATTTTCAAAAAGTAAAAGTAACAAAAAAAAATCTGTTTTTTTTTTTAGCTTCAATTTGTAGCTTAAAAAAAGCAAGTGCGGAAAAAAAAATAATAATAATAATAAAAAAGACGGCTCTTTTTTAGTGATTTGTTTTGACACCAATTACCTTTAATTTTCAATAAAATGACAACCCTATCCCAAGGGTTTGATTTTGTCTCTAGTTAAGAAGTTGAGAAAATCAAGAGTTTGATTTTATAAACTTGGTTGAAGAACATGTCGTAAAGAATGATTTTGTTATGCCCAATTCAATAAATTTATTAATAAAAATGTACTTCTCTATTCTAACGTCAAAAGAACTTTTTTTATTTAAAAGTGCTTCTTAAATAGTATATCCAAATGTAAAATAACTTGTAACTTTTAATTATATTTTTAAAAAACAATTTTTTTAAAAAAGTTATTTTTTTAAAAAAAAAAAGTCATTTTTTTTAAAAGCAGCTGAAAATATATTCATTAATACCCAAAGCACATTATATGTATTACACAGAGTTAAAACTCCTAAAGAAAACTTAATGCATAACTGAAATTCTAAATAAGGAAGTGTTTAAACGACAAAAATTAAAAAAAAAAATAAATAAATAAAGAAGTGAAGTGAAACATATTTTGTACTTTGAACAGTGAGAGAAGGTGAGAAGACGTGGCAAAGATGTGAACGTTTGGTTCAGCTTAAACGATGTCTCATTAGTAGACACAGCTTCAGCTTAAACGATGTCTCCTTCCATTTTATATTTATTATATATTTTGTCATTCATCAATTATATATTATCTTGGCCAAGGATAAATAACCTATATATTATTTTGCTCAATAATCCCATAAAACCGGTCCAATTTTCATCTCCAAAAATTACTGAAAAATCTCCCATAATAAAATGTATTGTCTAAAAGGTATTTTAAATTTGTTTAAACGCGTGCCATGTTTGTTCTAGTTTTTTAGAAGAGTTTTTCTAATTTATGAGATAAGTATATAAGAGAAATTTTATCCCGACTTTAAAAAAAAAAAATTGCTTAAAAAAGCCACTTTTAAGATGTTTCCAAACAAGCAATAATAGATACCGATTTCTTTCAGCGGTGTATAATTTATTTTTAAGTATATATAAAATAGAAGGCAATATACATAGCAAAAAAATTATTTGGCACTACTAAAGAAGAGTTGTACTAAAAAAAAAAAGCCTTTAAGTACTACTCCCTCCGCTCCTAATTATAAGACAACATTTGAGAGTTGGTTTTGGTCATAATTATAAGACAACATTTTAATTTGTGTTAATATCTTCCTAAAATAGGGAAAATCCATATGGGGGCCCTTTTTTTGTCAAAAAAATCCAAAAAAGGGCCCCAAAGATTCTGAAAATCTTAGAAAGGGCCCTTCTGGGATTTTCAGAATCTCCGTTGACAACTAAATCAACCACATTAACAACAAAATCAATACCCGTTAACAACTAAATCAGTCGCATTAACAACAATATTTTAACAACTAAATCAGTCACATTAACAACAATATCAGCCCCGATTAACAACTATATTAGCCATATTGACAACTCACGCAGATTCTGAAAATCCCAGAAAGGGCCCTGGGATTTTCAGAATCTTGAGGCCCTTTTTGGGATTTTTTTTTTCTCCAAAAAGGGCCCTTAAATGCATTTTCCCTAAAATACCCATATTGTATTCTCTCAAGTGTATTTGATTTTTGGTGAGTGTATGTATGTTGATGCGTAGACTAGTAAAACTTTTAAATTGTTGGATTTTAATTTATTTATCAATCAGCTAGCTGATATTAATTTTTCAATATATATATACATATACACACACATTTACACACACACACACAGATATATATGTGTGTGTCTACACATAAATATATATAGACACGCACACATATATATGTGTGTGTGTTTATACATATATGTATATTTATGTATCTATGTGTGTGTACATTTATGTATATTTTTGTGTTTGTTTGTCAATGTGTGTGTGTTTATACATATATGTATATTTGTGCATCTATGTGTGTATACATATATGTATATCTTTGTGTATGTTTGTCAATATATGTGTGTGTGTACATATATATATATATATATATATGTATGTTGTGTGTGTTTATACATATATGTATATTTGTGTATCTATGTGTGTGTACATATATGTATATCTCGGTGTGTTTGTCAATATATATGTGTGTGTGTATACAAATATATATAAATATATGTGTTTATGTGTGTGTCTATATATATATGTGTGTGTAAATATATGTACACACATATGTGTGTGTGTATAATATACATATACATATATATATAGACACACACACGCACATATATGTTTATATAGCAAAACCATTATTTCAATTAGAAAGCGTGTAGAAAGAAAAATTTTAGGTTGGAAAAGTATGTGGTAAAAGTTATTGATTTACTTTTACTTATGTCATTTTAAATTTATATGACGACATTTTAGGAAAATGAGTAAAATTAACTAATTTAACTCATTTTCTTAATCTCTCCAAAATCGGTTAAATATGTCCTATAATTAGAACCGAAGAGAGTATTTAGGAAAAATTGCTTAAAAGACCTGTTTGAAAAGTCTATTGCCCAATGATACTTCAAATTTTTTGAGGATCTTAATCCTTTAGGGTGAATAGATATAAAAATTAAATGACTAAATTTTCCTTTTAATAAAAATCTTCCTCACATGCCGTTCATCTTCCTTATGTGCAAATATCTTCCCGTCACAAAATTAAGCCAAAATATGCAAATTATGATATGTGCAAATGTTATTCCCTATCTGCAATTTATTTTCCTTATGTGCAATATACTTCCCTTATACAATACATCTTCCTTATGTGTAACTTAACTTTCGTTATATACAATTAATCTTCGCCATGTGTGCAAATGTCTTCCCTTTTGTCTTAAAATCAAGCCAGAATGTGCAAATTATGCTTGTCGGACAATCTTTCCTTATGTGCAAAATAATCTCCCTATGTACAATATATCTTCCCCGCTTAGCAATTTATCTTCCCTATGTGCAACTTAAGTTTCATTTTATGCAATTCATCTTCCTTGTGCACAATTGTCTTCCCTAGTATCCCAAAATTAAGCTATAATATGCAAATTATGCTTTGTGCAAACGATTTTTCCTTGCATGCAAACAACTTTCCTATGTGTAATTCATCTTCGCTACCTGCAATTTAACTTTCGTTATATGCAATCTATCATCCCTATGTGCAAATGTATTGTCGTGCACTGTTCTAAAATTTAAGCCAAAAATATGCAAATTATACTAGTGCAAACGATATTTTCTTTGTGCAAAATAATCTTCCTATGTACAATATATCTCCCATACGTGCAATTTATATGTCATATGTGCAACTTAACTTCCATTATATGTGATTCATCTTCCTAGTGTACAAATGTCTTCCGGTGCAAGTGTTCTAAAATTTAAGCCAAAATGTGCAAATTATTCTAGTGCAAACAATATTCCCATTGTGCAAATGATCTTTCATTGTGTACAAACTATTTTCTCCAATTGTGCAAATAAACTTCAACATAAGCTCTAGATAACAATCTCTATTGTGAAAATGAGCTTCCCTAATGTGAAAATTAAATAGCTTCTCTAAGCTTCCTTATTTTTGAGGGAAAAAATTGTAAAAAAAATAAAAATAAAAGAAACTAGCCTCCTGAGTTTTCTTTTTCTTAAAACTTCCAACCACTCACACTCATACTTCTAGAAATCGAACCCAAAGATCGAGATTTGCAAATTAGTTGCTCCAACAGGGGATTAATGAGAGGCAACAACAAATTGAGAGTAGTGAGAGGGGTGGACGGGTGGTAGAGGAGGAAAAGAAATGAAAGAGAGGATTAATAAATTCCAGATTATATCAAAGGCCAGAGAAACCATTGTTGTCTTGTTGGAAGCCAATGTTGTTTTCGAAGGAGGCTGCCATCACAGTTGTTGGACGAGATTGTCATTGCTGATGTTAATCATGAGCAAGACAAACAAGGAAAAGGCGGTGTGAGTAAGAGGGCGAGTGAGAGGCAACCGTGATGTGAGAGAGGAGGGTGAACGAAAACAATGACTAGCAATTTGTGGAAGATGAAGAGTGATGAGTGGTGAGGCAAGGGAAGAGAGCATAAGAGCGTCTAAGGTTGTGTTTGGTTTGAAGGAAGGAGAGGGAGTGGAGCTTCCCTCGTTAGTGTGAAAAGTCACATATGATCATAAATTTACATCGTTTTCCGCACAAACATTTTACATCATGGCCATATTTAACTTTTCACACCAAGGAGAGGGAAGCTCCCCTCATTTCAAATCAAACACAGGCTAAGTGATGTGGTAGTGTGGTATAGACATTTTAGTCATTTCATTCTCATTCATATATACCCTAAAAGACCTAGGTCCTTAAAATAAACTTAGGTCCTTCCAAATAAAAACAAAAACTTCTCAAATAGGGACCTATTAGCAATTTTCCCACAAATTTTGCAATGGAGGATTTTTAAGTATTTTCTCCTTTTGAAAAAAAATAAGATTATGTTATTAGTATTATATTGGATTAATACCATTATTGTTTCTTGCAATTTAATCGAATTTTTATTTTAGTCCATGCAGTTTTGTATCGTTGGTCTTTCCTAATTTCAATAAAAATTTGGTTTGAGTTTAAGTAAAGTTATCAAAATCAAAACTCACTAAAAATATAAGGACGGATTGTTTAAACCAAATCTTTATGAATTATATAATTCAATAAAACTATAAGTAATAACAACCCTATTATATTTATGTTAGTAGCAGTAGTATCATGGAAGCAGACAAGTTGGATTTTTTAAGATCATAAAATCGAATGAGTCACTACGTACCCCTTTGAATCCCCTCCTCATTCTCATTCTCTCTTTTTATTTTTATTTATTTAAAATTAAACCAGTTTTTATTCCATTATTTTAGTTCCTCCTGCTATTTGGGATATTCATAAATTAGTGGTATCTGACCATTTGTACAGTTGTATTTTATACGAGTATTAGCTTTTTTTTTTTCGTTGCTTCTTACTCAAGTATTTCCAGCAAAATAACGAAGGCATGCTGTATTAATTAATTAATTATTATATGTGATCACGCGTCCGCGCCTCACAGTGCCCACAATTATTTGAGATGTACAGTGAATAAAATGATCAAATTTTATAGAATTATATTATTTTTACCTTTAAATAGATATTAATAGTATATAATTAAATTATAAAAATAAAAATAATTTAGTTTAAATATTTTTAAAATTCAAATAACTGAAATTAAATCCATTAATATTTATAATTTATCATATTTAATAAATAAATTTCTATAAAATTTATATTTAAAGTATTTACCTGATTCAAGTGATAATATTATATTGCTTTTATAACTACTTGTTTGTTTTCTATTGATAAAAATATGATCAAATAAATGGTAGTCGAATTAAATTAAATGAATTAGTATGTTTTTCAAACTTTTAATCATGCGCCCAATTATATAAACAATTTTACATATTATTACATGAGTTTGTATGATTTTGTAAGGTTTTAAAAATTTTGAAAAACATAGTAAAAAACGGTAATTACTATTGATGCGATAAATTATAATGGTAATTATTATTTTACCATTTGCATAATAATTACTATTTATATGATATTACTATAGTTATTATTATGAACTTAATATGATTATTATGAGAATTAGTATAATGGGATTTGAGAAGTAAATTATAGAGCACTCCATATTCGGAAATTAATAGAACATGAATGTTGGAGTGAAAAGAAAATTAGAATGTGACCTATTTACCAAAATAAAATAAAGAATGCTATTTCAAATATCAAGAACAATACATGTTTAAGTCTACTAATTTCTCTTTAGTTGCTCTTGAGAGCAGGATCACTCGCGAAGAAAGCGTTCTTTTCAATCCCGCAATTCGACTCATGGTAGTTCGAACCTTTACGTAAGGCAGTGTATTCCTCCCCTTTTACTTAAATCTTGAGTTATGTGCATATATAAGTATAACCCTCTAAACTTTAAACTAAAAGTAAGTAATTAATGATTTAGTGATGTAATATTATATGTTTACTCCTGAAGACTAAACATAAATTTTTCGAAAATGATTTTGAAAATGTTCATATGACTCACACTTGAGGGGAGATTGTTAGAAAACAAGTGTGAGTTAGAATACAAGTGTGAGAAAATGTTTGAAAAGTTATATACTTCTCACATTATCTAATAGATCTCCCAAAATGGATGTCATAGTATTGAAAAATATTTATGATTGATTGAAATATATGTTACGATGAAACAAGAAGTTTTGATTTAAATTAATTGTTAGCATGACTTGTTTTGATCGTCAAGTCATATATACATAATGCATATAAGATTATGTATTGACATTCATTGAAGAACTAGAAGATTCTTCGTGAATAACCAACATATTGTTTATATGTTATAAAGTTGTTTTCATAAAATTGGTTTTTGGTCAAGAACAGGATTAATTCTATCTTAGAATGTTTGAATGTGCAATACTTATAAATTCTCCACAATGCACATAGAGTGTTATAGAATGAATGTTAGTTTAAATGCGGTGTAAGGACCTCCTTCTTCTTGTTTGTCTCTAAATGGAACAAAATGATGTTTCTAAAGGTAACAAATGGATTTAGGAGACTTACTTCGCATGATTTGTTAATTGAGATTCGATATTGTTTTCCGATATGAGGGGAGAAAATAGGCGGTTGGGAAAAGATATCAATTTGAAATGAGTTAAGATATCAATTTGGAATGAAGATATCACTGAAATGAGTTATCATTAACTCATTTTGATTATTGTACAAAACAATTTGAACTGGAAGTTCAAAAGATAATTCATTTCCGAATTTAGCTAATCAAATGCGGAAGCATTCGACCTAAAGAAAGTGATAAAGTCACATGTTTTAAGCGCTAATACTCCTATCGGAATTGATGGGTTATCTGCGCATACATAAATATGAGGATAATTAAAAAAGTTAAATGCTCCGGAAGAGCTATCTCACGAAGAGTTATTATCTCCGTGTAGAGATATCTCCGAAGAGAATGTTGTAGTCCCGAGAAGAGACCCGGTACATGAAAATGTGAAAATAATGAGATCTCAATAAACTATGAATGTTATTCGATGAGACCAAACGAAAGTCAACGTTGACAATATATTTGCTTATGATATAGCACATGATATAATGAATGATAATGTGAATCATAAGACAAAATTAATAAGATGGTGCCGAAGAAACACGTCCCGAGAAGGACATAAGGTGCCGAAGCACATGTCCTAGAAGGATTAAAAAAATGCCGAAGCATATATCCTGAAGGATTTAAAATGCCGAAGTATATATATCCCTGAAGAAATTAAAGTGCATGAAGCACAAGTCCACGAAGGATTAAAGATGTTAAAAGCATTTAATTCAAGTTCTCGAGAACATTATTAAATAAGTCTATAAATGGCACGAAGCCTAAATATTTATTGAAAGAATGATGCAGGAGCTCATTGTAATGTAAAGTTCTAAAAATTAAAGAAGTTTATGCATATACAATTGTACATGACATAAATATCAGATATGTATAATTTAGTTTAATATTTTCTATGAAAAGCCAAGTAAGATATTGAATTAAATATGTTTTTTTTTTTTGGGGGGTAAGATGGGGACTGAACCCCTATCATATGAGAACATCAAACGAAAACATATAATCAATCTAACAAGAGAGGAATTAATTATAAATAATAAATAACTATATGAAATTGTATGTTCATAAATTTTGTTAATATTGTTAAACTATTTTTATTATCTTCATAGTTAACAAAAACAATTGTACAGAGAAAAAAAATGTAAATTTATGCGGGGATCACTTCCATATATGTTTTTGCTAAATTTAACAAAAGCTTTGTGTATATTTTGAAAATAAGAAAATTGTAAGTTTTTTAACAAAAATCTGAGAATTTACATAATAAAAATTGGTCATGAATCCGTATACTTTTTTAAAAAAATTTAGAGGTCAATGGCTCAATGCTATATTAATATGGCGGTATTTCATCAAAATTAAAATATACTTCATCAAAAAAAAATTGGGAAAATCCCCCTCAAGGACCAAATAAATAATATATTGTCAAAAAAGGCTCAAAAAAAAGTCACATATCGAGAAAAGCGCAGGGACCTCTTTTGATATTATTTCAAAGAACGTTAACAACTATATCAAGTACAACTTAACAACTAAATCGGACTGGCGTTAACAACTAAATCGATCAAGACAACATTAATAACTAAATCAGTACACGTCAACAATTTAGATCTTTTCTAATATGTGACTTTTTTTAGCTCTTTTTTGAAAATATGTTTCTTATTTAGGTCCTGAGGGAGATTTTCTCAAAATTCTTTTGAGGTGAAAGGAGAGAAAAGAAAGAGAACAATGAATGAGACGCGACCATACTATTGCCATATTGTGGACCTCAAAGCTGTGGCTCAGTGGCTTTATCTTTTCTATACGTGGCAAAAAAAAAGGGTTCAATGCCTAATTTGTCAAATTTTTGATAAGATGTACTCAGCACTCGGAAGTTTTTTTGGTACCAAATTTATCATGGAAGTATAAAAAAGGTAACAAATTTGCCCCTCCGTTAATTTTGACCATTAAGTTTAACTGAGTGTACACGTGGCACGCCACCTCATCAACCCAATAAGAGTTAAATATCATTTTTGCCCCGAAAGTTTTCACTGAGAGCAAGTTTGCCCCGGAAGTTTTCACTCAGGAGCAATTTTGTCCCGAAAGTTTACAAAACGTATTAATTTTGCCCTTCTTTCCCACATATTAAATTTGACTATTAAATCGATCAAAACCCACATGTCATGCCTTGAAAAGGTCAAACTTAGAGTCGAGAGAAGGAGATCCTTGAGATGTTGAGCTCAAGGCGCGAATTTGTGAAAGACGAAGGCGGTCACGGAAGCATCACTTATAATCTAAGCAAATTATCGTCTATACAAACGTAAATATTATCACTATTGATTTGTTTTACTGAACCAATTTTTAGAACAATTCATTTCTCGTTTTGCGTTTCATTTGTTTAGATTATAAGTTATGCTTCCTCTGGGTTTTGCGACAGACCTTTCAGTCCCTGTGACCAGTTCGACTTCACAAATTCTGACCGCCTTGAACTCAACATCTCAAGGATCTTCTTCTCTGACTACAAGTTCGACCTTTTCAAGGCATGACATGTGTGGTTTTTGCCTGATTTAATAGTCAAATTTAATATTGGGAGAAAGAAGGGCAAAATTGCTACTTTTGTAAACTTCCAGGGCAAACTTGCTTTCAGTGAAAACTTCCGGGGCAAAAATGATGCTTAACTCTTATTCAGGTTGATGAGGTGACATGCCACGTGTACATTCAGTCAAACTTAACGGAGGGGCAAATTTGCTACATTTTTCATACTTCCGGGGCAAATTTGATACCAAAAAAACTTTCGGGTGCTGAGTGTCCCCTTATCAAAACTTCCATGGCAAATTAGGCATTTAACCAAAAAAAAAAATCTATAAAAAAGGTATTAAAAAAATCTTAATTAAATCTAATTGAGATATGTCAACAACAAAAAATCAGGCCTACTTTTTTGACTTTATAGGTTTAACAATATTTTGAAATTCTTAATTAATCATCTTGACCTGATTGGAATTTTGTTAAAATATATTCTTAAATTTGAATTTTGATATTTCAAAATTACTTTAACTGATCGTATTTATAATCAAAGAAGAAATTGTATTGAACGTGATATCACCTTGGACCCTCTGTATATATAAAATGAGAAAATATGCGGAATGGATTGCTAGAGAAATTCATATAAGCCTATTAGAGTTTTGAGGAGCCATTTATAATCACATCTAATATAAAAAAAATTAAGAAATTTATTTAATGCTTGTTGATTCTTTTAGGATATCAAAATTACTCTAAGATATTCAACATTTTTCATTAGGTTTTAATAATTTTGTTTATCAAGTAAAAACTTTATACTATCAGGACATTGATAAGTTTAGTTAAAAAATTCATCATTTTTCATTAGATTTTAATAACTTTCGTTTACCAAATAAAAAATTTACGCTATCAAGCTATTAAGAAGTTTAGATAAGAAACTCATCACTTTTCATTTGGTTTTAACAATTTTCGTTTATTAAGTGAATTATTCTCACTAAAGCTTCGATGCTAGTGGGATTAATGTTTTTTTATTTTTAAAAAAGTGTGAGGGCATTTTTGTCCTTTCATTTTAATTTAAAAAAGACATAGAATCTCATAAGGATGGTGAAATTCAAAGCACTTCTCATTCTTTTACCATTTTAAATGGTCTTTTATTATGTGAGATTTTCCTTTTTTTTATATATGTAATCGGATTATTTGTAGTTAAAATAATATAAACATGAGTAATAAGGGTATGATTGTGATAAAATTAAAAAATTAATTTTTTAGGTTATCTATTTTTAACTCACTTATAATTTAATTTTTCAATTATGACTCGTTCACAACTGAGTCATTTTAGTTTAGATTCGCCTATAAATATTAATTTTGTCTAAATAAAAACATAGTACTCCCTCCGATCCTAATTATAAGAGCAAATTTTGGAGTTGGTTTTGGTCCTAATTATAAGAGCAAGTTTTAACTTTTGTCAATTGTTTCCTATAATACCCCTATTTATATTTTCTCAATAAGTTTTGAATAATAGAATAACCTAGCTTTTTTATATTTTTCATAACATCTCATGTTTCTTTCCTTTTATAATTTAGTCTTTATTTCCAATACATTAATACAAATTTATTAATGACTTGACCATATTATAATAATTATTCATGACTTTATATCCAATTATTATTATTTTTTTAATATAACCAAACATCGTTGCTGTATATACTTATTTTGATCTTCTCCTCTTGTAGCAGAGAGGGCGTGTGTGAGGTCTGCTGGAGCGCAATCAATGAAATAGATCTACTGACTATTCTTCTTCTCAAACTGTTCGTGTGAAATTTAGGTTTATATCATGATATATCAATTTTTTTAGGTAAGAGTATTTTAGGAAAATATATATAATTAACTAATTTAATTTCCCTCTTTAATCCCTCCAAATTTTGATAAATTATTCCTATAATTAGGACTGGAGGGAGTAGTGAATTAGAGATGTTGGGGACAGAGAAAGAAGCAGCTACGAAAGAAAGGAAGTGGCGTGTCTTTGTGGGGGAGAATAGGACAAGGGATTATATTACGGAATAAGGAAATATAAAATAGACACACATCGTCACTTCCGTAACTGTACTGCAACGGACTACGGATTGTTTATTTTTTATAAAAAAAAGTGGGGCCCAAACGCCCACGGACTACGGAATTTACTTTTAAACACTTATTACTCATCAACATCTCTTTAGCACCGTCTTAGTTAAGGTGTTGGCTAGGGGTGAGCATGGGCAAAGGCTAGACCTGCCTGAGGGTCCGGATCCTCTCCCTATCCCTCACAGTCCCATCTGAACCGTCTAAATCTTGATCCAACGATCTAGATTTTTTTTTAAAAAAATAAACATTTTTTTTTAAAAAAATATTTTTTTTTTATAAAACATTTGGACTGCATCTCGGCCGTCCAAATTTGGATCGGACGGATGAGATCGGCCGTGCGAGAGATGGGGAGAGGGGGCGTGAGAGGATCCTCTCCCCCTACTGATGCCCACGCTTGACTTGAAAAATGAGCAAGTGCATTTTGCGATCCCGATCCTACCCGATAAAAGTTCTCTAATCATTTTTTTTTTGGGCAAAGTGTAAATGGGCAGAGCGGGCTTCCTGTGCCCAAGTAGTGACGTCCTGCTTGGCTATATGAAGATTCTAGTTCACATTTTACATAATTTCAAAGCTTTAGAGATGTCGAAGTATAATATAATATATTTCGACATAATAATATAATATATTTTAAATGAAATAATATATAAAGAATAATATTTATTTAAATATATTTAATTTTCCGGGCAGGGCCAAATAGGCAGGGCAGGACCCCTTTCCCAATGCTTGGCCCTGCCCAAAATTGCGCAAATTTTTTTTGGGCCACTTTTTTAACACTGGGCTGGGCAATTTTTTACCAGGCTTGGGCGGGCGTCACAGGCGATCTCAGGCACCATGCTCACCCCTAGTGTTGGCTTTCACCCTAAAAAAAGAAAAGAGGTTTAATATTCGCGGATGGATGTAAGAGTCTTGTTGGTGGGTAATCTGTAAGTATTTTTTAAGTCGGGCGCTTGCTCGACTACGATCCTTGGTGAAGTACTGGGGTTTTCTCCACACCTAAACTTTTATATATATATATATATAGAAAATCTCCTTTCCACCCGCTAATTCCGCCTCTCTTCTTTCCTTTCATTTCTTTTCATTTTAATAAACACAATCAATTCTATATGTATTTTTTAAATAACTAAACATTTTATGATGAATATTTAGCAGAAATTTCTTAGGGAAAATTTCTGAATAATCCCTCATCCCAACATTTAATACCAAAGACATCTAAGTTCTTGAGTGGTTGCAACATTTATTGAGTTATGTGTTAACATCTTCTATTTAAAGAGTTCACACTTAGTCCTAGTTTAAAAAATTTCTACATTATTTATTACTCCTCTAATTTTTAATGTGAAACCTAATAGAAAGTAGGTTGAAGTCTTAAATATAATAGACATTCCTCATATTTATCATTTCACCTACAAATTACCCCTATTAAAATCTACCTCAACAATAAAAGACCATTATGTGTAGACTTTGAGAAATTTAGTTTCAAGCAAGAATATTTATTATAATTAACTAACTTAAATATATTCTTTAATATGATCAAATTACTTAAATAGTTCTTATATTTATAATTGAAGGAATAAAATTTTTCACTTATGCCCTAATTTGAAAGTAGCATGTTAATCTCTTGTTAATAAGCCACAAGTAAATTTATTATGATTATTATTAATTAAAGGGTTAGAGTGAATTATGTACCTTAAATTATTTTTTTAGGTGTATCCAGTGCCCTAATTTTTTTTTTTAATATTAATCCAATATTCTAAAATATTTTTTCAGTTGCACAAAGAGATACATTAGGGTAATGGAAACACCTGAAAAATATATATTAAAGTGCTCATATATCACAAAATACTTTAGAGTACTGAATGCATTTAAAAAGAATACTTCACCTTAACCCATAACTAAATGAGAGTGTTTTTAGAGATAAAGTTGTATCTATGACATATTTATATCTTATAACTTGTAAACCCTCAATTTTATTTAGTTTATAAATAGATGATTACTTAATATCATTATTACTCCTACAATAAATTTAAAGATATATTCGGTTTCTAATTTTAAAAGTAAAGATATGGGTAGAAAACATGTCGTAAAAAAGTATTTTATTAATATATATATATATATATATATATATATTCATAATTTATTACAATGAAATAATCACTTTAAAACATAAAGTTTTCAAATACATTATTATTTCCTATAAGAAATCTAAAAAAAAAAAAAAAAAAAAAAAAAAAAAAAAACCTGTCTAAAGGAAATTAGGAAGGCTCCTTATCTGTTGCTTTTGTTCTTCTTCATATAAGCCTGATTTTCAATTTCTGGGACATTACGACAAAATATGAGTGATACTAAATCAGTAAATTTTAACTAATAATGCCCAGCTTCTAATTTATAATAAATTTGGCTATTTATAAAAAAAAAAAAACTACTATTTTATTTTGGTAAAATAGTCATAACTAACTTCTAATTATATGGGAACACGCATTTATTATTGAATTAAAGCTTGATGATATTAATAATTTTAAGCGAAAATGATTAAAATAATAATAAAATGACCTATATATAAAATTATTGTTGTGTGAAATGGGTAGAAACGCAATGTGAACGCTAACATTATATGCGATATTTTGTGTATGGAAAGTCAACATATGATACGTAGCATGATTATTTATTTATAAATTTAACATGCCTTATCAAGCAATATGAATGATTAAATACTAAAATGATATTATTAATCAACAAATAACAATAACTTATAGCATTGTTGATCCTTTGATTTCCAAACATTGACCTGAATAATTTAAAAAATTCTCTTGGGGCCAATATTGTAAGAATTTATTAAGGTTCTTCTTCATGATAATTCAACATAACACGCACATGCCTTATCAAGCAATGAATGATTAATTACTAAAATGATGTTACTCCTCTAGTTTTAAATATATATATGACATGGTTTATAGTACAAATTATACTATAAACTATATAGGATCGGAGGTAATATTAATCAACTAATCAAGAAGGACCATAATGTATAGCATTGTTGATCCTTTGATTTCCAAACTTTGACAAGAAACAATTTTTTTTTTTTTTTTAAAAAAAAATCTCTTAGGGCCAATATTGTAAGAATTTATTAAGGTTCTTCATCATGATAATGCAACATAAACGCACATGCCTTATCAAGCAATGAATGATTAATTACTAAAATGATGTTGCTCCTCTGGTTCTAAATATATGACATGATTTATAGTACAAATTACACTATACACTATGTCATATACTTAGAACCGGAGATAATATTAATCAACGAATCGAGAAGGACCATAACATATGACATTGTTGATCCTTTGATTTCCAAACTTTGACCTGAAACAATTTTTAAAATTCTCTTGGGGCCAATATTATAAGAATTTATTAAGGTTCTTCCTCATGATAATTCAAGATAATACGCACATGCCTTATCAAGCAATGAATGATTAATTACTAAAATGATGTTACTTCTCCGGTCATAAATACATATATGACATAGTTTATAGTATAAATTATACTATAAACTATGTCCTAAGTTTAAAATCGGAGAAAATATCAATCAATAAATCGAGAAGGACCATAACTTATAGCATTGTTGATCCTTTGATTTCCAAACTTTGACTTGAAACATTTTTTAAAATTCTCTTGGGGCCAATATTATAAGAATTTATTAAGGTTCTTCCTCATGATAATTCAACATAATACGCACATGTCTTATCAAGCAATGAATGATTAATTACTAAAATGATGTTACTCCTCTGGTCCTAAATATATGACATAGTTTATAGTACAAATTACATTATAAACTATGTCATATACTTAGGATCGAAGATAATATTAATCAACAAATCGAGAAGGACAATAACTTATAGCATTGTTGATCCTTTGATTTCCAAACTTTGACCCGAAACAATTTTTTAAATAAATATCTTGGGGCCAATATTATAAGAATTTATTAAGGTTCTTCCTCATGATAATTCAACATAATACACACATGCCTTATCAAGCAATGAATGATTAATTACTAAAATGATGTTACTTCTCCGGTCATAAATATATATATGACATAGTTTATAGTACAAATTACACTATAAACTATGTCGTAAATTTAAAATCAGAGATAATATCAATCAACGAATCGAGAAGGACCATAACTTATAGCATTGTTGATCCTTTGATTCCCAAACTTTGACCCGAAACATGTTTCTTAATTCTCTTGGAGCCATTATTGTAAGAATTTATTAATTCTTCCTCATGATAATTTAACATAATACATGATAATTCAACATAATACGTACGCAGCATGATTATTTATTTATAAATTTAATAGCCTTATCAAGCAATGAATGATTAATTACTAAGTTGATATTGGGCTTGTTTGGGAGATCGGTGGGCAATCGGACTTTTGGATAAGTCCGATTGGGTATAAGTTCGATTGGGTATAAGTCCGATTGTGAAATGTGATTTATGTTTGGATGTGTGGTTGTATAAGTAGCTTATGGAAAAGTCTGATTGGGTACAAACTTGTTTGGAATGACTTATGGATAAGTGACTTTTGAGATAATTGTAAGGAAAAAAATTAAAATTAAAATCAAAATTACCAAAAATATGAAAAATGCTAAATTACAAAATTTGGCAATACTAAAATACATAATTTGATCAAATAAATATTACATAAGTAACTAAGAATTTAAGCTTTCTACAATTTGGGATCTAATTGTATCACGAATCGATTCATTTCATTTGAAGATGGTGATTCATTTCAATTGAAGATTCCTCGGCGAAGTCGAGGAAGACTCTTCATCTAAACTAATATTCTCATTTTCGGCGTCCATGAAAGTAGCATCGATCGAGAATTCCTCCTAATAAAATTATGTATGGCCATTGTTGCACAAACTATATGGATTTGTGTTTTGTACCTATATTTGCGCATATTTTGTAGGATTTCAAACCTATTCTTCCACACCCCAAACGTCCTTTCTATAGTGGACCGCAAACTTGAGTGATAAAAATTGAAGGCCTCTTTTTCATTTCCAAATCCATATTGACGCCTGAATTCTGCCAGGTGATAACGCTGACCTTTGTAGGGACCAAGATACCCAACAGGTGTTCCATATCCAGAATCGACCAAATAATATTTGCCTAATAAATGGTGAAAACGTTTTGAAGGTGTGAGATACATTCAAATGTGAAATGCGAGACATAGTTATTTAGTTAAAGTATATGAAAAGATACCTTGAGGTGGATGAGGGAAATTCATAGATGAATCGAGGTAGCAACTTGAAACACACGAGCATCATGCGCACTACCTTCCCATCCCGCCAATACGAACGTAAAACACATATCCCAATCACATACCGCCATGACATTTTGTGTTGGAATTCTCTTTCTCCCGATATATTTATCTCTCGTCCGATTCGACCACACACTTTATATGCGTTCCGTCTATTGCTCCAATGGCATCCTCGAAAAAAGGGTAATATCGACGATCATTCCTTATATGTGGGTGGCAGCCACGGAATTCGGGATCGGATGGTTTGACATTTTCCTTACCTAGACTAAGGCAAGCTACTAATACCTTGTGTAGCAACCTACTTACAGTTTCCCCTGAATGTTGAAAAAATTCTTGAACAACCCTATTGCCTACTCCATGTCCAATAGTGAACAAAAACATGGCTACCATTTCTTCAACTCCGACGCCCCTAGAATTCCGTAACCCAAGTCTGACTAAATTGTTGCATAAGTTGTAGAACACATGTGGCTCCACTCTAAACATTTCATGACATCGTGGACCGTGACTTGCCAATATTTCTTGAACCCGTGAATGCCCTGTGTGTGCACTAGTCTTACGCGGTTCTTTGCACACATAAGGAGAAAGATATTGACACATATACACACATATTTGTTCAGCCTCCGTTTGCTCGCATCCATATCGAGATAATTCTTGAAACTCGTCATCTTCCTCTTGTTCCTCGACATAATTTGTTTCCACCAGTTTGACATTGCTTATGTATCTGTGAGTTTAATTAAATTCATATGTAAGCATCATATGTATAAAAAACCTATTGCACTAAACATTCTACAATTAATGAAGGTGAAAATAAAACCATATCAATAACAATAAAATCATTCTACAGTTGGAGTTCAATAAAACATATCATATTACAAACCTAAAACCCTTACATATCATATCATATTACAACCATTCAACAACCATAGCAACAACCACATTAAAAATACAAACAACAAAGTCATAGGTTTTTATCATTAAAAATACAACCATATCAATAACAAATAAAACCATTCTACAACTCTTATAAAACCATTATCATTGTTCAAGAATATCTAGGAAGGCGAACCATAAAGCGCGGACCCGACTTAGCAAGTACTCCTTGTTGTCCAAGAATGAAACAAACATTTCCCGATTAACCTTATCGCGTAGAAGGGTGGCACATTGGTTCCGAAAATTTTCATCACATTGGACTTCCTCAAGGGCAAGCAATTCAGACATCACATTTTTTATGTTGTGAGCCTGGATATCATTACATCTTTCTACCCTATCTTGGGATGCAGTTGCTATGACGCTCATGGCATTAGCCATTTGTTTAGAAGCTGGAATTTTCTGTTTTTTCTTATGATTTGGCCCTTCTACTCTCTTCCTCTTGGAATGGCTTCCTGAAGTAGTAGGAACTGTTGGTGGATTTGTTTCGATAAGTTCATGCTTCCTAGATCACCGATACTCTGTACTTGGTACGGGTCGCACTAACTCGTTCGTCCCCGCCGTCCCCGAGCCCCTCGCATCATCCATGGTTGGTCGGTAACAATCTTCCTCATGTGCCTGAGGTTGTTGGGCAGATAGTGAATACATATCCTCTCCACTTGCAACCACATCCTTGAATATCATCCTTATCTGTTCCTCAAACATTAAGGCATTGTACCTAAATTTTCTATAACCCTTATTCGCCTGCATACAAACAAGTAAGCAAAGTCAGAAAATATCCACAAGTATATTGAAAGAATGTTAAGAAATAACAGGAACAACAAAGTCATAGGTTTTTATACCTTTATTTTCTCCTGCCACCACTCATTAGAAGCGAAACAAACATTTGTTATTGGGTCCCGCCCGCACGGTCTCTTTGAGTAATGTATCCCACACCCTCAACTCTTTCTTTAAGATTTCTAACCTATTCTTAAATTGTTTATATCCATATCCTTTCCCAGTTTGCTGAACAAAAGTTGTCGCAATGTTCTTCCAACCGTCCTTTGTAAATACTAGACCATTGCGCTCTTTTTTGTAAATTTGCTCAACGCAAGCATTGACAAGGACCTCGGTTGAGGAATCATCCCATACTGCTTTGTCCATGATTATATAGCTAACAAGTGCATAAAATAAAAATAAAAAAACTACCATTATGTGTGCACAAGCATAACATAAAAGAACAAACAAAGAAGCTGGACCACATCGTCGAGAAAAATATTCACATTTTTCAAATGAAGGTTGAAAGACAAAGCATGAAAACGAGAGAAATGGGTCATAGGCCCCTCTTTATATGAAGACAATCTTATAGACCCCTGCAAGACAGAGAGAAATGAAATGTAGTCCTGCATCTGAAAACTGGACCACACGGCAAGGAATGAGTCAAATATTCAAGCATGACAATTCAATTCATTATTCCTAATAATGAAACTAATACGACGGAAGCGGATCGGAATGAGTCAATTATACAATATACAGAAAACTCAATTCAAGCATGACAATTCAATTATTCCTAATAATGAAGCGAGTGAGAAAGGAAGGTAAAATAAAACACTGGTATTTTATTGATTTCAAAAAGTTGAAAGAAAACTCTACACCCAATAACTTGTATAAAGGAAACAATAATAGACATACTTAGAACAAGAAAGAAACTAACAGTAAAAAGCATCTCTAATATTAATTTCACTAGAAGGCAAGATTTTTATGCTATGTTTACAAACAACTAGTTGGATGCGTATCATAGCTAAAATATTCACCCTCCTATCGAAGACTAATAGAAAACTAGACATTCAAAGTAGAGAGGAATGAACTAGTTGCAAAAACTAAATCCAAAACACACACATAACATCAGAGTAAAGTTGAATGCATCAAAATTCAGAGCTATAGTTGACTATACATGGGGAAAAAAACCTGGGGGAGGAGAACCCGCGGCAAAAAAAGAGGAGAGTAAACAAAAATCCCTCCTCCTTTGGAGGTATCCAAGCTTTAAAGGCAAAACTTCATAAACAAAAAGGTAATCACTTTAAGCAAGCATCGACACAAGAAATATCCTAAAAACAAAAATTACTTACTACCAGAAAAACACATTCACAATCCACATAAATACACAACGTTGATGAAGAAGGCAACCGGGTATCAAATCAATCTCAAAGAGTTCACTTCTACAAGAAAAAGTATACATGGGGGTGTTTGGAAGAACTTAATGAGGCAACATCAGCTAATCCCTTCCCACATTCCATCTCATCATCTTCCTCAAGAACTAAAAAAAAGCCACACAAAAAAACCAGCGCTGTCGATTTCAAAGATACAATAAAAGCCCAGAAAGTTTGATCCAGACTCATTAGATGGAAGAGTAATTACTAATGTCCGTGTCTGATTTGAACAAAATCATAGAGACAGAGAAAAGCTCAAATTGCACAAGCGTAGCTGTAATCAGTTGAGAAATTGATCTTTGAAATTTTCAAAGGATTCAAAATGAAGTCGTAGTTAAGAATTTACAAAGAATCAGAGAGGCGCAAATTACTTAAAATATCTCATCAGGAAGCTATTAGAAACAGAGCCCTAAAGATTTACGAGATTCAAAGCGAAGCCAAAACCAGAACCAATAAAATCTAACAAAGAATTAGTACATTAAGCGAACGAAATTGGAAAATTCACTCGAAAACGAGAAAGGCACAAAGATCATGAAAAGTAGCTTGGTAGGAAGCTTCTACAACTTCAAAATCGAAGATTCTAGACAAACCGACAAGGAAACTAAGAAAAATTTACGACGGGATCATAAGAGCAAATGAAAGAGTAGATTGAGAGAGGATTATTCACACACATAGTGGTCGGCGTTTCGTTCCACCTCATACATTAATTTGAAAGGGAAACCACAAAATCCCTCTCCCTTGACTTTCAAGCAGAAAACAAGAAAAGCAGTTTCACAGATCAGCAGAGCATAAACGAACATCAGTTTCTTTTCTAAACAAACCCAATAACCAAAAAATTGAAACACAGAGCAAAAACCACTAGCAGAGAGAGAGAGAGAGAGAGAAGAACACATCCACATTCCACAGTCCACAGATCTAGAAAGGCGAATTAAGGAAATATACCTCCAGAAAACTGGATCGCTGAGCAAACCAGATCCACAGCTCTCGAAGCTCGGTTAAATGCAACGATTCGCCACACCAGACCGCCGGCGAGAGAGAGAGATCGCAAGCCACAGATCCGACGAGAGAGAGACGCACTGATAGTTCCACGAGAGAGAGAGAGAGCGCGCGCAAGAGGAAGCTCGGTTAACAATGGAAAATGATAAGTGTGCTTCAAGTTCAAGCTGAAGTAGCTGGCGAAATTAAATGAGCTCAAACCAGGTAGTTGGCGAAATAAATGAGCACTTCAAGTTGAAGCTCGGGCGCAAAGCGTGCGAGCGTCCTTCAACGGATATTTTTTTGCAGCTCCGAGCATTTGTGGAAAGAGACAAGGGGGCCGAGCATTTGTGGAGAGAGACAGCTGTTGATAAGTTGCAAATCTCAGCTTATGAAATAAGTCATTTTGGAGCCCATAAGTCCTTTTAGCCCAGGTTTGTTGCCAAACGAAAAATTGGAAAAAACACCCATAAGTCCTTTTTGAACAGTGAATAAGCCCACAAGTTGCCTCATTAAGTTCTTCCAAACAAGCCCATTGTTAATCAACGAATTGAGAAGGACAATAAAGAGCATTGCCGATCCTTTGATTTTCAAACTTTGACCCGAGACATTTTTTTTAAAAAAAAAATCTCTTAGGGCCAATGTTGTAAGAATTTATTAAGGCTCTTACTCATGATGATTAAATTTAATCAAAGATCTAGACTCATTTTCATATTCATGTTGATAAAAAAAAAATCCTAAACATGATAAATTGACGTGAAAGTAATTGGTGGTAAAATAAGTAAAAGTGCATTTATTATTAAAACTAACTCAAATAAGACTTTATAAAAAGGGACAAACTCATTTTAAAAATGAGATAGCTAAAGTATACACTTGGTCCTTTATGTTATGTTTGTATTAGGTAACGTTTTAGTCATTTAAGTTTACAAAATACATTTTTAATCCTTCAATCTTAACACTGTTAGCATCATTTAACGAAAAATAATGACTCACATTATTTTATTTTTCAAATAAAATTCTCATTTGAATGAGTTATTTTATATATTTAATCAATTTCTTCCCATCTCCTTTCACCCCCCCCCCCTCCTTTCATCTTCGCCAGAAATTGACCCATTCCCTTCTGCCTCTCTATGTTCACCAACAACCATTTTCATCTTCATCCTCATACTTCCTCCCAATCCTTTATCCAACAAAATTATCAAGAAATCACAATTAAAATCAAGAAATGAAAAATCCAATGAATCAGAGCCACAAGTCGCATTGAGTCAAAGAAAGATATAAAAAAAACTCTTGTTGAAGCTTTAAGCATAAACCTTCTAACCAATTTATAAAAAGCAAAGGACATAATTCTTAATCAAGATCAATAGCACAAAATGATCTAGAGATTTACCGAACAAAACTTGTTTGGTGATTAATCACAAATCAAATTACTAAGACTCAAGAGATAAACCCAGGAAATTGAATATTCAACCTTGATGATTTTAAAAAGAAAAACCAGCTTGGATTGCTTATAGCCTTCAATGCATTTGAAAGATAACCCGGCGTTGAGAACCCGAACCCAAACCATTGAAGACCCAACTTCAATGGCTACTGATCGCTGATAAAAGAGCAGCGGAATCAATCACACCACGGGGACGAGGATGAAGAAGATAGGAGGAGGAAGAGGTGCAATGGCGGATGACCATTCGGGTTGAGGATTGACAGTGTCTTGTGAGGTTGAGGATTGGCGGTGTCGCTACATGCTGGTAGGGGGAGAGTATAGGAACGAAGGAGAGATAAAGTGTAAAATAAATTATTTTATTAAAATTAGATTTTTCTTTTAAAATAATAATAATAATGTGAATTAAATAAATGCCACGCAGGATTCAAGTTAAGTGATGTGTTGATCTTTGATTGAATATAAATGATCAAATTTTTGTATATTTTAAAGAACTAAAGTAAATCTGATGTGAATATAAATGATCAAATGTATATTTTAGCCAAATGAGATGTCATATATGGGGATAAAGGAAGTATCATTAAATGGCTTTTAAGTATATGGGGAAGACGCACATAATTAACTTTGATGCAATTTTTACAAAAAAAAAATTGATGCAATTTTGTATAAGGATTGGAATATATATCTATTTTTATAAACTTCGTCCAGAATATAAAGAAAGGATATTGAAAAATACCACGTTCTTTTCCCTAACTTTTGATACAAATTCCTTCTTTTCCCTAACTTTGAAAAAATATTAAACGTGTGAGAAAAAATAATATTGAGTTCTTGAGGTCCATATTTAGCAATAAAACTGTATTGCCATGATGCTTTTTAATTTAACATTCATTTATACTTATTAATGTATTTTTATAGATAATTAATACATTATTTAACACCTTCTATGTTGATTAAATAAATAATTTTGGCCCAAAATAAATAGTTGGCAACATCTTTTATAAAAGTAAATATTATATTAATGACTAAAATAAATGTATGAACTAAATTACAAGAAAGGGACAATATTTGTGAGACATAACAAATGTTGTCGAGTTAATTGGACCGTGAATAAGGTTGAAAGAGAGCATGCCACCTATGTTATCTTTAATTTTATCTTTAAATTTAAAAAGTAATATCAGTAATATTTGAACGGTGATAAAAACACTGACATTAATATATCTTCCACTCACACATTTCAAGAGTAACTTCCAAAACCTCCATATAAAGTCAGCAATAAAAAGATCCAAAAAAAAATTATCGTATTTAATTGCAAAATCCAAATTTCCAAATTCATGCAAATCTTGTATGACTTCAAAGTTCGAGTTTTGACCTCCTTACCTTTCTTGCTCAATTTCAACTCGCTTTAAACTTTAATTCACTGTTTATAATTTTGACTAGATTAAAATTTATTTTCTAATAACTTAATCATTTAAAATATTGGTTCTTACGATTTTAAAAATAAAATTATAAGGAGTAAATTTATTTTTTGCAATTAATGTCTTAAAGGGTAGGTTTACCCCCATTTAAGGATTAAGTCTTAATAGAGTTAAAATTATAGACAATGCATTATATCAAGTTAAAGTTTAAAGTTAATAAAATGTTTGTTTTTAAGGTTGTCTTCATTTTATTTTTGGTCCCATATGTTTTAAATTATGAGTGTTAGTCCCTCAAGGATAAAATTATTTATATTTTTATTTAATTGTATAGAGACCAATAATTTAAAAAATGAATCAAAACCTTTAATTTACAACTTACGGAACTAACAAATTATATTGACCCAAAATTCATAAATCAATTAAGGCAAGAGTATAGGGATGATATAAATAACTTCCTATTTTATACAAAAGGTTGGGCAATTAGTTGTAATTTGTTTATTAATTTACTCATATTTTAAATTTAAACCTTTTAATTGTAAAATGAAATGGTACCTCCCAAGTACGCTCCCTGTACCTCTCAAACTTCTTCCTCTCAGCATCAGCTTTACTTCCCTTTCTCTCTCTTCTTGCACTCCCTCCAACTACACTCTCTCTCCCCCTTGCCCCTTTCCTTTATATATTTACTTACCACTTCTCTTTGCCCTTCACACCCACCACACCATCTTCGTTCTCTCTCTCTCTCTCTCTCCCCCTCTCCTACCAATTCCGTACATTCCTTTTCTCTCTCCACCGTCTTCAGCCGTCGATTTTCCTCACCCTCCGGTTCCTTCTGGCTCCCAACCTTGAAAAGATGAAGCAGTTGATTCGCAAGCTTGCGCGAGTTGCCGATTCGTCTCAGTACACTCTGCTCCGATCCGACGCCTGCAACCGGGGACCGCGCCTGTCACAGTCATTCCGATCGGTGGCGTCCTCCAAGCGCCGGCAGTCTCGTGCTGTGCCGGAAGGTCACGTGCCGGTCTACGTAGGCGATGAGATGGAGAGATTCGTGGTCAGCGCCGAGCTCTTGAACCACCCGATCTTCGTGAAGCTTCTCAACAAATCGGCCCAGGAGTACGGCTACGAGCAGCAAGGCGTCCTTCGAATTCCCTGTCACGTCTACGTCTTCGAGCGCGTCCTCGAAGCTCTCCGTCTCGGTCTAGACCACGAAGATGAGGCGCGTGACATCCACGACCTCCTCCGTTCTCCTTCCTCCGAAGACTTTTACTAGGATATGGCTGACAAAGAGAGAGAGCAGAGAGATAGAAAAGAAAGATAGTGAGATCTTTTTCATTTCCATCTTTCTTCAGTGTAGTTTGTTTTTGGTTTTGTTTTTTAAATTTTGCTGTGTATATATGCCCCATCTTCATCTAAAAGAGGACAGAAATTTTCGTTTCTAATCTTTCTTCTGGCAGCTACGATTCTTCTTCTTTCTTGCGATTTTCTTGTGAAAGAAACACAGAAAATGAAGAGAAAGAAGAAAGAAATTGATGGTAGATTTTGAGATCTTTCAACTTGGCCGGCAATTTAATTCAATTCCAGTTTGGGAATAGTTTGTCTTTTCTGTTTCAATTAGTAGGTAGATGAGGATGAGTGATGACGCAGAGGAAAGTCATGAACAATGAATGATCAACAAAACTCAGGTGTTCGTTGACAATTGAGATTTAAGAAATGAAAATGTTGCTCTGCTTACTGCAATCTTCAAGAGTGGTGACTCATGACAATACATATGGATCTATTTATTCTCCCCCAGATTGGACGTTTCAGTAGTTGGATTAGGTGTGATTTGAAGTTTGTAGAGAAAGAAGAAGCGTTTACGGGGCGAGAAAAACGGAGGACAGTGTGGAAAATTAGGATTTGAAGAGAATCCAAGCCCAGAAAGAAAATTAGGCTAATTGGCAACATAAAGTCTGAGAAAATTGTACAAAGCCAAAGCGTCCAATTGGGGGATCCGTACGACGATGTTTATTTATTTAAAACTGTAATGGTTAGGATTCAACTTCAACAGTGATTGGATTAAGTTATTTTAAGCATGCTAGAATAATTTTGTCTCCAATTATATAAAAACGCTTTTTCTTTCCCCAACTAGTTATGGGGCTTCCTAAACAAGTTCGAACTCATCACTTTGCCGGCTTAATTATACTTCTCTCACTTTTTTCTGCTGTAAAAAGATTAGCTGAGCTAAGTCTTGGTAGCTTGCTTAGGACCATAACATGTTCTGAGTTGAAGTTGAATAGAGTTGTTCTAGTAATATAAGGTTTGATTAAATTCTTCTGAGTTTCGAGTTCAAGTTTTAGACGAGACCTTTATGTTAGGAGGGACAGCCACAAACACTAAACTCGATATTGGATGATATTATAAAAAATGATTATGAAAGTATTTCATTTTTCTTAACCTTTTGTAGGATGTCCAAGGATCGGGTCAAACCAAGTTAGAGGTCAACCTGAGATCTGGCCCGATATGAGCTCGGACTGGAAAAATCAACCCGAGGTCTAGCCTGGTCTGGTACTAGCCCGAGCTCAGGCTGGACTGAACTAGACCGGCTGGATTGCCTAGGCAGTCCATTTTTTTCCCAATTTTTTTCCATTTTTTTTTTTGCTTTCTTGGGATGCAGTATTTTAGCTCTGATTTCACTTGACTTCTCAAAGTAATAAAAAGTGATATAGTAAAAAGTGATTCCTATAAATTAAAAAGCACATTAAGATGTCCAGACTCCCGTGAGCGACTTAATGTAGTGGTGATTTACTAAAAAAAAAGGACTTGGGTCAGACCAGACCAGTCCAGGCGGTCTAAGCCCTTGGACCAAAGTCCAGTCCAACTCGAGCAATTTGGTTTGGTCCAGTCCGATCAAATTGTCTTGGACCATTATTTTTTTACCCTCGATCGAGTCAGGTCGGGTCAGACCGGGTTGGACCGAACCAATCAGAACTCAGGTTTTTTGGACAACCCTAACCTTTTGATCATCCGGTGTTGGACCTTATTTGTCGATTCTATTGATAGGTATCCAAGCATCCTACTAATTTGCAGCTAAGAACCTCTTCCATGGATCTTTTCAAATAAGGTGGGTTCCTACTCCATTCACATACTTATTATAATCTATTTAATCTAGTAGTCCACCATTAGACCAAGTACTTTTGGGTTGTCTAGAAAAGAATATCTCTTTCTGAGTTTTTTCCTCAAATACTCTACTTATTAAAAAGTGACTCACTTTTTTTAACATTTATAAAAATATGTAGTAATTGAATCATGTTGATTATAATTTATACAAGATTTGATAAACATAAATAAACATTGCGGGAGATAAAACGCTGCGTCGTGATATTGATTGGGGGCCAGGCCACTGGGTGGTCAATGATGTAATTTCCTTCATCTTCAAGGGTGGGGATTAGAATGCCGAAGCGTCATTTTCTGGTTGCATTCTTGACAATTTCGTCATTTCAGTCCGCCATTGTACGGCGAATATACTACATAGTACTAACTTGAACGGGCTAACAAAACTAGCTGGAACAACTTGGTGGGCGGCTCATAGATTCGAGGAACAGCGCCATATTTATTTATTCATTTTTATTTACATCAATTTGAAATTGATTATTATAATTTTTATTTTTAAAAATAAAGCTGTTCCGATGTGGAACAAGATGTCTAGCCTGATGGACTAGTATTTTGATATTGGATCAATGTATTCCACCAGAATATCTATGAGACAAATATCCTCGAGGAGACGGGATCACTGCATACTATAGACTATTCGCCTCAATGGGGGGGGGATGGGGAATGTGTCAAGTGGGGATGTCAAGACAAATGATATTGAAATTACTAGGTTTTAGTTAGAACGCAGCGCACCTTAGGTTTATGCCCTTGTATTTATAGGGTATGCATTGATATCAGAACCCTGGCCTATCATATTTCTTGATTGTAGATATGATAGATTTTCCATGATCGTAGGGATATACGAAATACATGATATATTTCATGTTGGGCCGCCTAAGCATGTGGGCCGTTATGTCGGACCGTAACAGTTGCCCCCCCAGCTCAGTAGTTCAAGCGTTTGATCTATCGAGATGTATCATGCATGCTCTGGTACTTTCCGCCCGAGGTGCAATACCGAAGTATATTATACCCACCGGCCTAGTATAGTGGATTTTTGATTCATTTGGGTTTGACCTAGGAATGACGCCTAGGGCCTACGTACCCTGTAGAAGGGATCAAAGCCTACGTAGTTCGAGACATCGCCAATCCTATAGCGGAATGACGTATGGTGAAGGCCTGAGCCGGTTCACTATCACTCATTGGCCACAGTGGTTGCGTCCTCCAAAATCCGAGGTCCGAGCTCAGGATCCGGGGTTATGCATGGGGGTTTGCCGAGTCCGTGACATTGTCGAAATATTTCTATTTTAGAAAACTTCATCCCCGGGGGCTGGAGTCTATGTTCCGGTGTGGAACCAGATGTCTAGCCTGATGAGCTAGTATTTTGATATTGGATCAATGTATTCCACCAGAATATCTATGAGACAGATATTCTCGAGGAGACGGGATCACTGCACACTATAGACTATTCGCCTCAATGGGGGGGGATGGGGAATGTGTCAAGTGGGGATGTGCACAGTGATATTGAAATTATTAGGTTTTAGTTAGAACGCGTGCACCTTAGGTTTATGCCCTTGTATTTATAGGGTATGCATTGATATCGTAACTGTCCGGTCTATCATATCTCTTGATTGTAGATATGATAGATTTTCCATGATCGTAGGGATATACGAAATACATGATATATTTCATGTTGGGCTGCCTAAGCATGTGGGCCGTTATGTCGGACCGTAACAAAAGCCTATCATAAAACTTATTTATTTACACTAAATTTGAAAAATAAATAAATAAATACAAAAGGTGTGTGTGTGGATATGGAAAGTTGAAGAGAAATATATATATAGGTAGCTTGCAATTACTCAATAATAAAAAGGATTTGATTATTTTTAAAAAAGCAATTATCCCCTCTGGTCCATAACATAGGAAACTTTAACTAATTTACAGGAATAATAAATGACAGTTATCTCATATTCTGAATTGATTTTTTCTTTTCCACTTTTACCTTTATTAGAAAATGTGTTTGAAAATTTAATTAGTAGGTAGAATTTAAAAATGAGCATTAATTATAGGGATAACATTGAAAAATAAGTATTATTTATTTTATATTTTGAACTAAGATATTCTTCTAGAAATGTCTTATATTATAAACCGAAGGGAATATATAAGATGGAAGTCCAGAAGGAACACAAGTCAAGGAGGCTTAGGTAAGCCAATAAATAAGACCATCAATTCTCTCCTTCCTTTCACCTAAAGCATCTCACGCAGCCACCTATTAAGTCACCACCTACTCTCACAAGCCGATGGCTTTTTAATGTCTATAGTAATGTAACACAAAAATGCATGATTTTATTGATTAGAACCCAAGAGAGTATGAATCATTCAGTTTTAAAATATATCCTATTAAAAAACAAATGACGTTTTGGTATGAGTGATGAAGTATTTTGAATAGTTTATATATATAATTCATGATTAAAGACCAGTTGAGTGAGAAAACAAATGGAATTTGATTAGAGTTATGATGAATTGGTTATAGATATGAGTTTTGGGAAATTGAGGTTATAGAGTTAATGTAACTTAACTCTTTAAGCTTTATTTTAATTAATTGTAATATGGATTACATAGATTAACCTTGAAATTTTGGTGTGGTAAGTGGAATCCACAATTAAGAATTGTGTAGGCTAAAGCGTGAGATAAGCATGGTTTACTTATCTTGCATGCTTGAAAGTATGGATAGTGATGAATTGATAAATGACATGACATAATAATACTCCTCTGATCCTCAATATAGGACATAGTTTATATTTAAAATTATACTATAAACTATGTTTTATATTTAAGATCGAAAATAATATCAAATTCTATTGGAAGAATATTGCTATTGAACCATGTTGTTGCATTGATATGATTTGAGGTTAATTGTTCTAGAAGAAACATGAAATATCTTATACTACGTAGTATGTCATCACATATAATTTTACCGTCGGATGATTATTCATGGGGAATAAGGTGAGCTCGATTATTATGGGACATGTTTTTTCTTAAGATCTTATATATGAATCTCCTTTTTTTCTGTGGCCATGATCGGCTAGGGTTAGCGTAGGGACAAGCGACACCTCAGCTCTCCAATGTTTATCAAAATGAGATGGAACCTATTAGTCTGATTATGTGCTCAATAGCCTCTTGACTTTAGTTACACCTCAATTTCAATCAAGTATATTGTTTCTGATTAGCTTAGAGTAGTGTGGATAGGATATCTCATACACTCGTCAAGCTAAATTAACTATAATATGATCAACACTTTTAATATTATATATATATAACACAGAGAGTTTACTTGATACAAATCAAAATCTAGCTAATTAATATGTAGAGTAGTTGTACTCCTGATTTTACTTTGATAAAAAATAGTGCAACTCCTCATTAATATATACTTGCATTTATATATATGATTTGGTTTCATATACCAAAATAGATTATACTACCTCCTTAATGTAAAACCCAATTGATTATTTTTTTAATGATTAAAAAAACTAAATAAGTTACTTTAAAATATTTATGTTTATAGTTTTTATTTAAACTAATTTACTTGACTTATAAGCTAATACACAATCTAATGATTTCTATGTTTAAAAAACATAATAGTATCTTATATTAAGGTATCGTACGAGTATAAAAAACTGAGAGGTGGACAGAAAAAACCATCATCAATGTTGAATATTGTATATAAAAAGCCCAAGGATCGGTGAAATTTAATTGTGAGATTTATTTTAAATTTTATACAAAAAGTTATGCTCGAGTCCTTTAGTAAGCATACGAAGTCATAAGTGAACCTTAATGATAAAAAATTTCAATCATCACATATTCACATCAATCTATGTGGTTTATTTCAAACCACCAAATTCACTCAGGCCATGGATTGAATGTTGTATCTTTATTAATAAAAGAAACTGAGAAGATAACACCTTAGAATATGCATATAATCTATGAAAGTATATTACATATTAAATATGTGGTGACAATTCTTCTAGCTAGTTTAGGTAGTGCTCCTCTGATTCTTAATATATTACTTTTAGTTAATTTGGGTAAACTAAGAAAATGTGATAAATTAATTAATTATAACAAATATAACCCGATCCATGATTTCCCTAAAATGCTTCCATGCGACATTAGATTATATACTTGTTTATGAACTAGATAAATTAGTTTGGAGGGAAAATATAATGATGAATAACTAAAAAAAAAAAAAATTTGCTAAAATGAATGATTGTCTATTTTACATTGAAATCATCAAATTATCTAAGATACTCTTTTTTTATAGGGTTAAGTACCAATTTTGCCGGAAGCATACCTCAGGAGCAATTTTGTCTGAAAGTTTTTTTGGGTTCAATTTTGCCACTGAAGTATCAAAACGTAGCAATGTTGTCCTCCCCATTAGGTAATGCCTAATGGGGTTAGCCCCTTCACAGTCGACTGTGAGTGTACGGACCTCTCTCTCTCTTTTTTTTCCTCCCTCGTGCACACTCAAAGTGTGTGCGAGGGAGAAAAAAAAAGTTGGTAATTCACACTTGAGTGTGTCTTAACGCCGTCAGTGTCTATCTAACGGGGAGGGCAACATTGCTACGTTTTTTATACTTTAGAGGCAAAATTGAACTTAAAAAAACTTTCAGGACAAATTTACTCCTGAGGGTGTACTTTCAGGACAAAATTGGTACTTAACCATTTTTTATATAGTATGGAGATAAAGTGTAATACCATAATTATAATTAGAACCAAATTCAATCCTCAACTAGATATATAAGAGAGTAACTAATTAAGCAAATGTATAGCATATAGACATAGATACCTATATAATCTTCCATGTCTACAATATAAGTCACTTTAATAAATTTATTGAAACTAAGAAATGACAATTAACTCATTAAATCTGTCTTAGATTGAAATAGATTTCCAATTTCACCTTATATTAAATAAAGGAGGTTTTGAAGGAGAGAAAAAAATATATACAAAAACTCCTATCTAAACATTAATTACATGAGTCAAATTGATAAATAAGCATTAATTACTCTATAAAAGATGTATATTATGAACTAAGTCATGCTGTTAGAAGTTATTTATATTGTAAACGGGATGAAGTGAGTGTGTGTATATCTGTGTGTGTGTGTTATAGTACTAACAAATTAGAAGAAAAATGAGCGTTGGATAACAAAAGTCTAAGCTCGAAATTCAAAGGCATGTGAGTATGAATATATTTATGGGGTCCCAAGGAAAGGTGTCACGGAGACCTAGAGTGTAAGAATTGTCCATTTCTTTGGTTTTTGTCACAACACACAAATTGACCCCACCTCAATTTAAATCACCTCTTCCCTACACAACAACATTCATTTATGCTTTGTCACTGTTGATTTCCTTAATCAAAGCGACAATCCAACATAAGTTTGGGTCCCAAATAATCAATGATGCCTATCTAAGGTACCGTTTGAAGTTAATGTTTTTAAAAAATAAAAGAAGATTATTACAAAATAAAATAGCAGTTTCATTTTTCCTTACATTCATTTTGTGATCAGTAGAAAGTGCATTAATTAAATAGAAAGAAGAGAGTGAGTGTTTATAATTATGAGTTTATGACAAATGAATCTCATATACATACACCCATTTTTTTTCTTTTGGCTGTACAAAAGAATACGGTTAAATGAAACGAATTATCAAATCATATCAATGCGATTAAAGCCCGAAATTAGTGGTTAGTTTGTCCACGGAAGTTGATTAATTAATTAAAAGTATGACCATTTATACGGTGGTCTTGTTGTGTGTATCTCAAAATAATAATTAAATAACAAGGACAATGGATTGTTAAAATAGATTCTAATGCATCTAATAACATCACATGAAGTAGTTTCGGATTCTAAGTATTCAATTTAATAATATCACATGAAGCCTCTTCATTATAACTATTTAGAATTTTGGATTCTGTCGCCTAGAGTCTTGAGTCTTGACCCTCTAGGGCACAATGGAAGATTAATACTATTAATTAACTCTGTGTGTTTAGGGAGGGGAGAGAGAGAGAGAATTCAATATAATAAAGAAGATCTTATGGATATGGGTGATCAGGTTATCATACATATATGCAAGTTTTCAAACTCATGAGTTTAAGTAAGCTTGTGAGAGGTGAACTATTGTGAACTCGAATCGTAAACTCATAAAAGTTTATTTTTACCTTTAAATAGATATTAATAACGTATAATTAAATAATTAAAATATAATAAATAAAAACATTTTGGTTTAAATATTTTTTGAATTCAAGTAATTAAAATTAAATCCATCAACATTTATAATTTATCTTATTTAACAAAGAAATTTCTATAAAATTTATATTTAAAGCCGCTAAACATGATCAAATCGAAGAAGTTAACACGAGTTTAAAGGTGAGTTAACACGATTTTGTAAGCTAGAAACCTAAAAATTGTAACCTCCGCATATTAACTCGTGAGTTTAACCAAGTTTACAACAATCACTAGTTTACCAATGACTCGACTTGATTTTATAAGCTAAAAACGTAAAAACGCTAAATTCGGAAAGTCATAAGTTTGAAAACAATGCATATATGGGTGTTACTTGTTAGTCGTATTTTGGGAGAAGTCATTTATAATTTTTATAATCAAAATCCATCGATAAATACTTATGAGTGTTTTGTTGATTTACGCCTATTATTTTATGATTTTCTATATTATGTGCTTTGATATCCTAATAATGATTTGACCAAAAATAAAGATCCTAATAATGACGGACCAAAACAAAATGCAGGATGTCAAAAAAAAAAATGTGAGTGCAGATTCTCTTGTTTTCCCCCCTTTTTGGTGTAATCTTGTAATACAATATTGGAGTTTCAAATAAAATATTATTAAACAACATTAGCTCCAATTCCTAGACTAATTATCCTATCAAATAACTTACGTGCTATATGTAGTTTTGATAATTAATGAACTAATTAAACAGAGTCAAGTGTTTCAATACTTTTAACATTCATTGCATTTTCATGGTCTAAACAAAAACATTCATTGCATTTCAATTATGTGGAAATATGTAGACCAAAGATCGGAGTAGATAACCTTCGAATTGAAGTTACGTAAGTGAATTGAACAACAACATTTGTTAAGTAAATATGACTTGAAAAGCTATAAATGATAATAATAATATTATTATTAAAATAAACCAATCATGTTTTCTCTTTTTCGAACTAATTGATGAGTCAGATCCCACTCAATCCTTGATAAGCATGGATGAATCGTACTGAACAACAAGTGGCCTGGGTTATTGTATATCCATGAACTTATTATAGTATTGTGATAAATTCAAACCAAATTTATGAGTCAATATCTTAAAGATGAACGTATTAAGAAACATTTCTGGTTTTGAACCACAAGGAAGGTATTACGTCCTGTGTGTGTTTGGGGGCACTATATATATAATAGCATATTCATGGATTAGCATACACGTATATACCTTCAGTTTATACTTTATATACTAGGGAAGTTTTCTATGTGATTTAAAAGTAAAAGAAAAGGCCAGGTTGTAATTTATTAAGAACAAATAAAAATAAATACTTTTTATTTAAACAAAACTCATGAAAAATCGATCCGCGCAATTTTATTCTGAAATTGAACTGATATTCAAAGTTTCAACTCTTAAATATACTGATGATAATTTCTATTGAAATGATGATGGGATTAATGTTAATTATTAGTCAAACTAATTAATGTAAAAAAAATTTAGATAAGTTGAAAGGTAAATATATATATATGGATTATTAGGTGGTAGAAAGATCTTATATATACGATTTTGCATTTTTCGAAAAATATAACCTGTTTCGTATTGATGAGAATGTGACTCACACGAAGAAGTATTGAACAAAAAATAGTAGAATTGGCCAATTTCTTATGTATGTGTACCAATTGTAGTATTTTTAAGTAAAAAAGAACTGAAAAATGAATGCTTTCTTAAAAAATACGTCAAAGGCATGATTCACAGGAGGAGTGGGGAAAGAATACAAAATAGCGTGAAGTTGCATGCGCTTCAAAGAATACAACACGCACATGCAAGTCAACATCTCAATTGAACTCACATCAACCATTTTTCTGGATGAATTTGGATTATTCTTTCTATTCACTATCATTTTTGGTGTAATTAGCAATATCTCAAAAGACTTTTGTTTTGTCAGTATGCACCTGATATCCCAAGTCAGACTCTTGTTATGGGAAACTCTTCAAGCAGACTAATCCAGATTTGAGCATGACAATCAGTCAATAATACTTATGGTTATCACAAAACAAATAAGAAATGGCATGAATTGGCATTATATGAGAAAACACTGTTATACATAAAGTTTGTCTAGCAACGTAAAGCTTTGCCAGATCGTTTGGGTCTCGAGTTTGAGTCATAGAGAAAACTTTTATATTGGGAGGGATAACCACGAACTCCAAATCGAATAACGGATGATAATATAAAAAAGAAAAAAACACTACTATACAGCTTAAGCTTATATCATAAAGATAATAAGATTCAGACAGATATAACACAAAATATGATGTTTCAGCATTACAAGGAAGAGAAGGCATTGATTATTACACTGTATATGTGCCCTATTTTGTTCATTGTCAGTTATTGCATCAAGCCAATAAAAATTGAACCAATTAGTAAAAGATTTAGCGCATATATATTTACACATGCTTCACAAAGATTTAGTTTGAATCTTTTTTTTTTTTTTTTATAAACGAATTTTAGGAAAGGGTTGGGCCATCCACGATCCAAGTCCAAGGCGAGTCTTTGGCCAGTCCATTGTGACATACTGGGCTAGGATTTTGTTTGAATCTTTCTTTTATATTAGTGAGAGAATAGTCTTAATGGTGGATATTTTATAAGTAACTTTATAAGTGCCGATCGTGTCAGTATTACCTTGATTCTTGGATTCCCAAGACTTAATTAACTACCTATTTTTTGTTTTTAATAAAAACATGTCATTTTATTCAATGTATATGGACCGATAAGATCAAAATGAAAATTACACACAAACATATCTATATATATATATATATTTGAATGGAATGAAAAACCAGCAGACGTTGTACAACAAGGTGTCATTCCTCACTTACAGCAGCCATCACGTACATTATTACAGTTATTGTTGTAAGTCTCAGAGAGAACGTGAAAAGATTCAGAAATATTTCACTTTACAGATTCTATGTATTTGATTTCCCAAGGAAAGGTATTTAATTTCTTCTTTGGTATGCTAACAAGCAGCGGATAGATGATGAGTAAATGAAGAAGAATCCATATTCAGAAAATAACAAACACATCACAAGGAAAATGGTTAAGTTCATTTGATGCGTGTGGTCACATTCATTTGATTTTGTATATGTTAATGTTTTGTGGAGTACGAAGGTAGGCACCAAGTTAATTGGTTTATTTGCTTTTATTTTATAATTTTTATTGATGACTCAACACTCTCAACAAACATCATATTTTGTAGTTTTAATTTGTACGTATAATATATAGTGGGGGCCGGGCATGCTGTTATATTACACCATACATCGCTCTTGCTTCCTAATTAACTTTCCTTCCAAGTTGTCTTCTAATTGATGTGAAACATTTGTATTTTTCTCAGCATAAAAGTCTTTTGAGTGTTACATATTTTCTAAATTGTCACTTATATTATTAAATATGTGTGTGTGTGTGTGAATCTATACATTCTTTAATCATTAAATATAGAATTATTTCATAAATTTCAATAAAACTATATCAACAAACCCGTTGAAATGCATGGGGGGTCTGATTTTCCTTTGTTTTTTCTTTATTCCTTTTTGACTATTGTTCAAAAGAAAAAAATTGGAAGAGAAGAAATGAAAAATAATTAGAGAAGAAGATGGAGGGAAAAAACCGCAACAGAATTAACCCAAGATAAATAACTTTTTTTTTTTTGCCGGAAAGATAAATAACATTTATAGAGCATTAGTTGAGGAATTAAATTTTAGGAAAAAACATTGTAAAGTTCGATAAAAACAATGTAATTATTGAAAAGTTTTACAACAAATGAGCAACATGCAATAATAAAATCCGACACAGGAAATAATAATAAGTCATGACGTATATAACTATATATATATATATATTGAGAACTCCGGGCACTTTCAGTGATTAAATTGCCTATATGCCTGTATGGGACTGCACTATATTTTTCCTAAATTTTATATAATATTTTGATTACATAGAACTATTTTTTTAAAAAATATATATATTTTACAGGCTTCTCTCAATGCAAAAAGTATATTGCATAAACATAATTTTTATGTTTTCAAATGAACATAATATTTTTCTTATATTAATATAAGGCATGCCTATCTAATTTTAATGATATGAATAAGAAATAATTGAGATTTGTGTATAGATAACAAACCAGAGAACAAGAACATGATACAAACGAGTAAAGTCGTTAAAAAAACAAAAGAATGATGTTGCAGTGGATTGAAAATAGGATCAAGGAGAGACAAAGTGTGAGTGTCAGTTTGTCGTCATATTCCTTTCCAACTCATATTGACAACAAGTTTCAGAGTCCTTAGTAAGCTTGTAGGGCATGCTTGCATGTGAGTAGGGTTACATATTACATATACATGTTCCTTTTGTTCTCTTCAAGCTCATCGAACCATTTATTTTCAGTGCAAAATTGTACATGACCTTCACTTTTTTGTTTTTGGTTTCATACATATATATAATATAATGTACGATATATGGTCCCGCAATTTAACGTCCATGACACAAAACAAAACCTATATAAATGAGGATCATATCCCAATATATATCAGCTTCGTCCTCTACAGTTAGGTAATTAATATCTTTAGAAGATTATCTGTCCCACTATTATATATACTTTGTACAAGCTTACTTTATTTCTGTAGTGGTACTTTACCTGGCACTCCTATATAAATGAGTACGTTTATCGGTTTATGCCATGTCACTTGTGAATAATTCAATGATGTTCTACTTATCAGTGATGACAACTATCTGGTTCCACCATATTGTCAGGTATGTTTCAATTAGAAAGATTCAAAGTGTAACAATAATTTTAATGTTCTATTGGTCCTTAATATAAGATATATTTACTTAATTTGATTAGATTAAAAAATTTAGTTAAGATGACATGTATTTTTTAAAACACTTTAATCATTTTTCTTAATTACTTTATTTTCTCTCTTCCTTAATTATTGTTGATGGAGTATCAATAGGAGTAAATTAGAAAAGAAAAAAATTTGACAAATATAAAAATTATATCTTATATTTATGACCAAAATCAACTCCTCAAATATGTCTTATATTAAGGACTGAAAGAAGTACATAAAATATGTTAAAGTTTCAAAATGAGCTTAACCTCAATCTTGTTTTTTATATCTTTTTTTTTTCTTTTTTGAAAAGTACAGGCAAGCCGGAGCTTGAAAAGATGAAGAGGGGATTAGACTAATAGTCTACCCCACAATATAGCAAACTGGGAAAACTAAGAACGACAAGCTAGTTGGTCATTCAAGATCATATCCAGGCATCCTCCAGGAACATTTGTAACTAGAGTCACGTCATCTTCAGTAGAAGCGTCATGGCCCAGTTTAACCATATAATCGGCACATGAGATGTTGTCCCTCGGAGTGTAGTGAAGCTCAACGTTTCAGTCTTGGAAAAGAAGGTCTCTGGTCTCCTTGATGATGTCTCTTAGTGGGTGGTCATCATAACAGCAATCTCTCATGAGGACATTAATGGCTTCAAGGGAATTAGAATAAAGAAGAAGTCTCTGAAAGCCCATCCATTGGCCCATTTTAAGCCCCATCATGATGGCATATATTTCCGCCTCAATAACAGTATGAAGACCAAGGGACTTATAAAATCCCATCAACCAGTGACCTTGGGAATTCCTGATAACTCCACCACAGGCCGCTTGATACTGGCTCCGTACTGATCCATCCACGTCAACACAAACCGTATTTTGCTGGGGGTGGGGTCCAAGCCTTCTCCTCAATCCTGCCAAGATGAAAAATTTGGTGAGATAAGTTTTGATTAGTAGTATTTTCCATAAGAAGATAGTTACACAAGTGTAGCATTTCCCTAGTATCTTTGGACTCGCCCTGGAAGAGAAATTTGCATCTGGATGTCCAAAGGATCCAGCACCCCAAGCTGAAGACTTTTGGCCAAGAAAAGTTTTGAAACCTTCCTTTCCCAGGATTGCAATTAGCGTTCCAACTGAGCCAAACCTGCAAGTTGCCAGAAAAAAAAAACTTGGAAAAATGATTAGGATTTAAAATTTCTTTCCAAAAGTTTCTAGCTCTCTCACAATCCCTAAGGTTATGGATCACACTCTCTTCACTGTTACAATGGAAAGGACAAAGACTTTCACTAGTAAGACCTCTTTTTGCTCTGAGAGAGTTAATGACAAGTCTCTCATGGCCGACTTGCCACATAAAAAATTTAACTTTTTCAGGAAGCTATCATTTCCACATCCCAGACCAGAAGTTATTAGTACTTACACCTCCTCGATCAGAGTGTTTTTTTATATATATCTTTAAGACTGCTTCTAGCATATTTCAAAATATAACATGTTTTATTTGAATCATTAGTTTTTCTCACTCAGTATTCCTATCTAATTATAAAACTTCCTAAATATTAACTAAGTAATCAAACCCCTCTAACTAATCACTTTTATTGAAGATAATTTAGATATTTTACAAGGAATATCAAATTTTAACCAACATCATATTAATTTATGTAAGTTTGTTACTATGTGTTTACAATAAGATTGGAGCGAGAACTTTTTTTTTTTTTTTTTTTTCCTTTTGACTAAAATGTTATCACTTATGAGTAATGTTTGAATTATTACCGGAATGAGCAAAATATGTTTTTTCATTTAGATTATTCACAATTTATTCAAACAATTCGCATTTGAGCGACCTTAATTAAGGATATTAAATTCATCTAATTATATTATCAAAAAATTATATTAATATAACGCAACCCAATTATTTTGTCATTGCTAATGAACGTTTGGTTGATTTTAAAGATGAGAATAATTTTTTTATTAGATTAATTCAAAATGATTAAAATTTTATTTGTAGAAACCATTAATAATTTGAGCATGTTGTTTGGATGACAATTATATAAGGTTTTTGTTGAGTGAAAGGTTCGTTAAGGGGTCACACCAAAGCATACACCTAGCAAATTAAAGAGAATTGTCATTAATTATCTTTGTTTTCCATGCTTGTCACAAAACCCTCAAAATTTTAAAGGCCAAAATTCAATTTTATTCAATTAAATAATACGAGTAGCTTTCGTTTGCTACAATAATTCCAAAAATTATTTGCAACTAACTATATAAAATAAATAATCTGATTGCCCTAAAAGATAATTTAGATGCCAAGCGATGAGAGATGATTGCATCACGTTAACGTATGCTTAATGCAATTATTATTAGAAATTATAAGTTTATTAACTAAATAAAAGGTCATGGTCTCCATAATCCAACGAATTTGGGGCACAATTGTATATATATTCTCCCTCTATATATATTTGATCCATTCGTTTTTTAAAAATAAAATAAAATTATCATCCATGTTGTAAGAAGGGGGAATATAATATATAAAGTGAAGTGTTTGGGAAATCGTAAATTCCTTTTCACTTCTCTTATAATTCCGTATATTCTAAAATTTAAAACAGATTTTTTTTCACTTTTTTTATTGCCTTTAAAATTTAAAACAGCTACATTTTTATTTTGAGAAAAATACTTTAAATGCCAATTTGCACAAAAAAATATATATTTTAGAATACTAATATACGAATGCTTAAAAAATACTTATGATTTAGGATGTTGAATGCACAAAAAAAATGTTTTTTTATAGGAAATTGAATACAAAAAAATTTATAGGAAATTGAATACTATTGAAAAATATCAGGGTACTTGATGCAACTTAACTTTTTTATATTTTTTTATTAATAGCCATTTAAAAACTAAAAATTATCAACAAGCATAGAATATCTTCAGCTATTAGTTTCTCTTCCTTTTTTAGATTTAATTATAAAAATGTAAGTTAAAATTAATTAATTAAAAATTAGGAAAAAAATCATTATTATTATGTTTCATGGAAGGAAAGTAATAATCACCAGAAACACCAATAACAAGTGAGCACATGATAATTTTCCCAAAAAATTATCCATTTTTCCAATAAATACCCTTAATTAAATGCAAATTCTTGATATCCACCCATATTTTTTGGGTGATACTGTCCACCCATATTTATTGAACAGTATCCATAATTCTATGCCGAAAGCACTACTCTTTTTAGTCTCAAAAACAGGGCACTTAAGAGAAGGTTGGGTTGATCCAAAAATATGTGGTATCTATCTAAATGTCTAGAGAATTATTTAATTCCATAAATTTTCTCCACTAACTACATACTAATTTTTTTGTGTGGCCAAACTAGGTTTTTTTTTTTTAAAAAAAAAAAAATACAAGGAAAGATAATCAACTGAAAAACTAAACAAACGAAAGAAACTAAGGAGTTAAAGTCTCAGACGTCTCCTCTCATGTTGTACTCCCACCAAGTCAGCAACAAGGAAACAATAGAGACCAACAGGGGATCAGAGAAATGGGTTCCATCAGGAGACTCTACATGCGTCAAAGCAAAATTGGCCAACCAATCCGCACACTGATTGCCTTCCCTTAGAACATGCCTGTAACGTATAACCCACTGTCTGCGAGTGACTGCTCGTATCCAAGACACCAAATGGGACTCACGAGCTGCATTACCTTGTTTGGATAGTAATGCAATGACTGATTAACAGTCACTTTCAACAACTACATGCCTCCAACCTGCCTCCCCATCTCTAATCCTCTCAAAACTCCCCATAACTCAGCTAGCATCACTGAGCACCTTCCAAGAGGAATAGCAAAACCTCCAAGGCACCTACCAGAAAAGTCTCGCAGCAAACCCCCACAGGCCGCCGCCTGTTCAGCTCCCTTTGATGCCCCGTCTGAATTAAGTTTCACAAAAGGATCTTCTGGAAAGGACCAGCGAACATTAGCATCATTCTGTGCTATGCGTTGAAACACTCCACTGTCAATTCCAGATTTTAATACTCCCAGTAGCTCAAGAATGGGCCTCATGCAATATTTACTACTTGCATCTTGCGTGTTGTGGATAGATTCATTTCACCATTTCCAGATAAACCAGCAAGAGACAATAAATAACTCATGCCAAAGAGATCCTCCTAGATTAATTCCATCATTCTTCCAATTCTCTGTTACCCAGTCAATCCAATCATAGCTAAAGAAAGAATGTAGCTTATCACCGTGTACCACCTCATACCAGAAAACACGAACTACATGACAGTCTCTAAATGCATGTGGACTGGTCTCTGCGTCTTGATGGCAAAGTGGGGAAAGACCATCGTTATCAGACCAAGCATGGATCCATGACCTCAAAGGGAGACGTTGATGAAATAATTTCCATCCAAATACCTGTATTCTAGGTGGTCCCATCCATTTCCATAACTTTATCCACATGTCACAATTAATACGATTATTTGAAATCCGGACTCATAAATCGAGATAGCAACTTTTAACACTAACACCAGATAAGTTTCCAGACAACCAAAAGGAACGATCTGACCCATCATCATAAGAAGGCGGAAGCATACCTCTAATTAGATCAACCACGTTCTAGGGAAGTAGGCTGTTTAGTAAAGGCAGATTCCACCGGCCATGTTGATCGACAAACCTATTAACCACAGAATCATGCATCTCAGCAGGAATGGGACTTACTACGTAGTCCTGAAGACAAATGGAAGAGGACACCCACTTATCTTTCCAAAAAGAAATAGCAGACCCATCTTCAATTTCCCATACCACCTCATCCTTCATATCAATAAAAATGTGACATAGAGAAGTCCAGAACGATGAACAACCAATTTTAAGAAATGGCAAGTTTCCAATTTGTACCTTGTACTTACCCCATAAAAAACAAACCCATAAAGCATCTTGGTCGTTTTGGAACCTCCAACCACACTTCATAAAGATAGCATCATTCATAATTGCAGCCGATTTTAAACCAAGTCCTCCCATGGTCTTAGGACTAGTCAACACATTCCAACTTAAAGCATGATGAGCTTTATGAAGGTGGGAATCACCAAATGAAATTCCTTTGAATTCTATCAATCTCATTGCATATATTTAGGGGGAGCCTAACATATTACATATGAAATAAAGGAATAGTAGATAATACTAACTTGACAAGAGTTATTCTACCAACCTGAGACAGACACTGCTGCTGCCACCCACCTAGCTTTCTCTGTAACTTCTCCATAATATGTTGATAACATTATTTAGTTGCACGCCCATGTACCATCCAAACCCCCAAATATCTTCCAACATTTTTAACTCTCTTGAAGCTACTCTTAGCCTCCAATGAACCAGCCAAATCCTCAGATATGTGCTTGGAGAAATAGATGACAGTTTTCTCTATGCTTACCTTTAATCATGAAATCTGTTCAAACAAAGATAGGCACTTCATAACAGTCTCCAACTGATTATCCTTTGCCTTTGCAAATAACATAAGATCATCAGCAAACATCAAGTGAGAAATCGGGGGACCTCCTTGACCCACCTTAATAGGGGTCCAAAGCCCACCACTAACAGCCGTGGATATAATATGAGACAATTTCTCCATAGCTAGTGTGAATAAGTATGGGGAAATGGGATCGCCTTGTCTAATGCCCCTAGAAGGCTGGAACGATGAAGTTTTACCCCCATTCCATAAAATATTGAAGGATGAGGTAGAAAATTGACCGCATAATCAAGTCATTTGTAGTACATGGAAAGCCAACTTCCTCAAGAATGTTTTGTAAAAACTTCCAATTCACACGATCATACGCCTTTTCTAAATCAACATTAATTGCCATAAATTGTCTCCCTCATATTTTGTTCATTGAGTGAATCAATTCTTGAGCAATGACAATGTTATCATCAATTTGTCTATAGGTGACAAAACTGGATTGATAAGGTGAAATAACAATCTCCATTATCGGTTGCAAGCGCCTCACAATCAGTTTAGTGATCAGTTTATACAAGACTGAGCATAAAGAGATGGGCCGAAATTGAGACATAGACGTAGGCACCTGCACTTTAGGAATCAAAGCAATCAAAGTATCATTTAGAAACCGAATATGAGAAGGGTTGTGCCAAACATCTACAATCAATCTCATAATCTGATGATGAAGCACACTTCACTATCTCTGGAAGAACACTGCAAGGAATCCGTCAATAACAGGGGCTTTGTAACTTCCCATGCTAAACAAACAACTCCGGACCTCCTCACTCGTAGGAATATGATGCAATCCATCCATTAGAGTACTGGGAACACTCGGCCAGGTAGAAGTAAGCCACATGCGGTTGGGCTTTCCATCTAGAAATAGACTCTGGAAATACATAAGGGCCATGTTTTTGAGTTGATCCTCATTTTTCACCCAAATATTGTGCTCATTCTTCAGCTGAGCTATTTTATTAAAACACCTCATAGTAACATTTTTCATATGATAGAATTTAGTATTACAGTCCCCTTCGGTTAGCCATTGATGACGGGATTTCTGGAACCAAAGCATTTCTTCTCAATTGAAATTTTTTAAGAAGGGTTAATGTGTAAGTTTGCATTGAAATTTTTTCTAAGAAGCAATGTTACTTTAAAAGAATTCAATATTGCCCTAAAAGTGTTAAAATAGTGCAATGTTGTCTTTTACAATTAAAAAAATTAATGGCTAATGTCAATTTTTTAATAGTCAATATTATTTTCTTAATGGTAGAGGGTAACATTGCTACTTTTTGAAACTTTCGGGGCAATAATGAACTTGAAAAAACTTCCGAGGAAACTTTTCTACTCAAAAACTTACGAGGCAAATATGCACATTGACCCTTTCAAAAACGAGAGGAGGGGAAAAATTATGTTGAAGTTAATTATCTAATTAGGGTCATTGATGGGAAATTTTTAATTTCAGATAATTTTATAGAATATATTTTTTAAAAAATGTTTTTATTAATCTTAATGAAGCAGTTATTGGTGACCAATATTTGAGATCAAAGAGAGTATTAAAAAAAATTAAATGCTTCATATAAATTTTAAAAATGGATTATAAATAGAAAAATGAAAAGCTCATAGAAAATAACTTATAAATAAATACGTACAGATAGAGTATTATCCATGAAAATTACTTTTTTGGGGAAATAGAATCACTTATTTGAATCCCATTTCTTTTTATTGTCTGTATTAATCGGGGAAGATAAAATGTTTATATATATAGCATATAAGAAATAAACTTTGAACGGTATTAGCTTGTGATGAATGATGATATTGGGAACTTGTATCAATGTTCTAGCATCAAAGTAGCAAACCTGGTTGGCCCAAAAAAAAAAATGATTTGGTCGAGGAGTAAGAAAAATTATAAGAATAATTGAAAGGATGAGACATTGGTGGAGAGAAAAATAGAATAATATAAATTCCTTGACTGGCTATTGGACACCCTATACATACCATACAACCAAATCATGATCATGCTCTTTTAATTATAGCCTACTAAAATTAGGAGCAGAATATGGAATAAACATATACGGGTAAATAATTACTCCCTCTAGTCTTTATTATAAAGCATCAACTAACAATTATCATAAATCAATAAAAATATTTAAAGTGAATAAAGTTATCTTAAAATTTAAGTGATTTTCAATATTATCCCTACTAATTGCACTAAACTTTAATATTATATTAATTATTACTTTTATCCACTATCCTTATTAATTATAGGCAAGTCCCTTTAAAAAAAACGACCAAAATAATATTTTGTTAATAAGGCGTTATAGAAATATGATTATAATGAGAGAATATGAATATATGGAAAGTAGTTTGAAAAGTTGAAGGGTAAAGATCCGTGCTTCAACAGTACTATTCTATATATAGCATCAATATTTCAGGCCAAAGAACATGCCAACTCTGAATCTTAATCATCATTATTCTTTGAAATTTGAAACCGTGATCTGTCTTTGTCCCTTTGATTCTGGTTTTGCTTTTGAATTGTTTCAAGCATCATTATATATTTGACTACTCGAAAGTATTGCCAAGTGAGTTTCCAATACATTTTCATTCTTTTATGTTATTCTTTCTTCTTTATGATTAGTTTATTGCAAAATGTGAAAATTTGACCAATTTGAATAGCCGGTCTCAGTTTGATATCTTGCATAAAATATGAGGAAATAAGTTGTGTTGTTCATGATTTTGATATAGAAATAAGTTGTGTTGTTAAAATATATATATTTTAAAAAAAAGTGCGTCTACTATTTTAAGATATTTTTTAGATTAATTTTACACTTCAAATATTTTAACTGGTGTCAGTTTGATGTGTTGCCTAAAATATGAGGAAATTAAGTTGCATTATTCATGATTCATTAAGGTTTAGGTTAATCTAATACCAAAAGTATTTTTCAAGCGCTTCGATATTCTAAAATATTTTGTGATATAATTTTATACTTAAAGTATTTTTTAGAAGTAATTTAATTTTTTCTTGAGCTCCTAAAAACCAATTAAGTAGCACTTAAAGTATTTTCTTAGTAACACTCAACATTTTAAAGTATTTTTTTTACAATTTTTCTTTTAAAGTATTTTCTGAGTTAATTTTGTTTCACTCTTTTTTTCGTATTTCAAGTACTCATTTTTCATACTTTTAATACTTATCTTTAACATTTTCAATAACTAGTGTTTAAGTATTGAGTCAAAGCTTTTCAATTTTTTAACAGTCATCTTAAGAATTAGAATTGAAAACATAGAAGATATGTCTAAAGAAAATCTAAAATTACTACTGAAAAAATTGAAAAACGAATTCTAGAAAATGATAAAGATGAATAAAAAATGGAAGATAGTACTGGAAATATGAACAAAGTGTGATATGCTACTGAAAAATAATTTAGGGTGTTGGATGCATCTTCACTTAATGAACTTTTCATGGAATTAAGGACAAGTTAAAATTGCACTTAACAAATGCTTAAGGGTAATGGACACACTTGAAAAAATATTTTAGGATACCTGAATGAACCATAATTCATTCATATATAATACAACTTGTTAAAGAATTAATATTATATATAGATATAGATTTTTTTTTTTAAATTTGCAAATTGGTTTGGAACAAGGTTTTTTGTTTTTGTTTTGAGAGGCAGGGTTTATTTTCATGTATTGTCCGTTGCTAGTAAACACTGGACAAGGACAACATTTAATTTTGGGCCTAAGTAATGATGTTGGATTTGATTTTGCTGAAGTCCAACAAAATCGGTCCATATTTGAGTTAATGGGCCTTCCTTTTTCACCTTACTTTCTTTATAATGGCTATTTAAGGGACTGCTCCTATGCAAAAAGTTTGTGGCTGGAAATGCTGCTGCCCAGATATGAATCTGCCTTCTTTTCTGCAGACCTGAATGCGTGGTTAAGGTTGAATTTAACTAGCAACCTTGGTAGAAGGGGAGGTGTCCGCTGGAATATAATCTTTGGCGTTACTATTTGGAAGCTCTGGGATTGGAGAAATTGCCTCCTGTTTGTTGAGAATTTTGTCAAACCTCTGAACCCCGCTTTATGTATCTCCATGATCTGGCCTCACTTTTCTTCTGAGCCTGTTAGTGCTTCGGTTAACGCAAGTGGGGCTACTTTGCACTCTTCTGTTTGGGCAAAACCACCTGAAGGTTGGCTAAAATTCAATGTTGATGGGGCCACTATGTTGGACTCATTTAAATCTGGTTGTGGCGGTGTCCTCAGGGACTGCATGGGGAACTGGATAATGGGCTTTACTCAGGAAATTGGAATATGCCAATCATTTGCTGCTGAAGAACGAGCCATACTGGAAGCTATTCAAATAGCATGGGATATGGGCCTTAAGAGATTAATTATTGAGTCCGATGCTTTTGAAGTGGTTAGGCTGATTCTGGATGATAATAACTTTATGGGCACTCTACAGATGTCCAAAATCAAGGAATTCATGAGAAAAAACTGGCAAGTGAAGATCATTTCTACTCCGAGAGAATCGAATAGAGTGGCGGACGCCCTTGCTAAGTTGGGTATTTCTAGCTCTTCCATTATGAAAACTTGTCCCTCTTATTTGAGAACTTTGTTACACCAAGAGTGTTTGGGATTAATTTCCCCCTTATTGTAATTTCTTTCTTCCTTTTGGCTTCTAGCCATCTTTAATATAAAAAAAAACGTTCAATTGACATTTCACTACCAACGGGGTTGGCAGAAGTGGTAGGTAACTTGTGTCGCTTAAGCAATGTCTTAAGTTCGAGTCTTGTTAATGCAGAAAAGTCCCGTTGGGAGACTCACCTACCATAGCTAGGTGTGCGACGCATGTCGAATTCGGATTAGTCAGGGCGAAGCTCTAAATACCGGATAGGCAATCAAAAACAAATTGACATTAAAAAATTGACATTTCAGTGGATTTCTTAAGCATCTAGTCATGAATTAGATTTTTGGGGCTGTGTATGGAAAGGGACTCGTGGTCAGCACTAAAACCTCTTGAGAAATTCTACGATATAAGGGGCTTAGTCACAATTACCACTCTGGTCCTATTTATAAATCCCTTTTGAGCAAAAAAAATTGGTCCTTTTTATAAGTCCCTTTTGACCAAATAAATGAGATTGTGACAATTTTGCCTATATTAATTGTACCAATGAAAATAGAGAGAGTTGAAAGGTACCCAATCATAACTGAGGGTAGAGTTGAAAATTCACCTCATAATCAATGAACTAACTACCTCTCCTTGGTATGTGTGATTTGGTCAAAAGGGACTTATAAATAGAATCAGAGTGGTACCAGTGGTGGATATCCTAAACAAAAAAAAACACACACTGTTGATCTTGAGCCACTCTGTCCATCCCACATCACGTATCCATCCACTTTAAGCTTCACACAATATCCTGATCTAAGCAAGCACGAAAAAAACTGTTGTTTACATTGATTAATACATTTGTTCCCCTTTCAAACAGTGTATTACATCTTGATACCTAGATATCCCAACAAATGTATCCAAATAGATTCTGCCATGGGATTTTTTTTTTTTCCCGTGTTCTGTGCCTGGCCTGCTTCATGTTGGAGATTCCATTTGACCCATTCCGCTCCTTGCAATGATAAAAGATTGCATTGGTGCAATCTCTTAGAAGGTGCATCGAGTCCTCTTCCGCTTCTCATCCAAACAAGCAAGTTGTCGTTATGTGTATACCTACGTTTGTCTCAGTTGAGCCGTATGAGCTCTTCCATTGGAGAATAGCTATATAAAGGATTTGATCTTCTCTAGAACAGTCTGTCTCCATACTAGTTTCCAAATACTATCACCACACTGGTTTATACCTGCTGCAAGAAGAAAATGATATATACTTTTGATAGAAAAAATTCCATCGTTAGACAGATTCCAGTAAAATTCATCCTCTCCTCTCTCTCTTTATTGGGTGGGTGTTCATAGATCATGGGTTTAAATTTAATTTTTCTGGTAAACACTTCTAATAACAAAAACAAAATATGTCTTAAGATAGAGAGTGCACAGTAAAATTTTAAAATGCTTCTTAAAGTTTAAATGATCAAAACAAATATTTTAATTTAATAAAGTTCACCCTCATATGATTTGGTCCTTTCATTGAAACAAATAAGGCCAAAATACGGAAATTTAGGTCATTTTAAATTGTCATTTCTAATTGTTATTTCCGTCAAAATTATTAAATTCAACATAAAACTAGAAAACTTTTTGGAACCGACATTTTTGAAATATAAAGTAAAGCCAGGAAAATATCCAAAGGGACACCGTAAGAGATAGGTAATCTCAAATAATAATAATGGTGGCTGCCAAAAAAAAAGCATTTATTGGTCTTATCAGATTAAGACCCTTCGATTTAATTGTTTCTGTATATGCCTGCATATCGTAAAGCCTAAAAGTAGTTGACAGTTGATACTGCTTATTTCGGTTTAACTAACTATAATTAATTAATTTTTGTTCGATAATCCAAATATGAATTGCCCCCACCGCTCCAAAATATAGAAAGCCTCTTCTACAAGAAATTTTTAATTCATAGTAATTTAAGTTAGCTATAGAGTTATTAATTATTATATTATTTCCTATTTGTATACCTATAATAAAGAGGAGAGATTGTATGACATATTTAAACAGAGACAAAATCAATTTAAAAAGATTTAATGAGAAAATTGTCTCTTCATAGTTTTGATGCGGTTGAAAATGACTTATATTCCTAATCAAAACCAGAGAAAGTATTGTGTAAATGAGCATACAATATTATTTAATTAAATTTATCACCTATCCTAAAATTAATTTGATAACTCTCATGGAAAACATTATAGCTTCATCCTCAAAATCGCATTAATTTCATCCAACTATAATTGAGTTGAGTTAATTAATTTGAAGAAAATATATATATTTTTTGTCACAAATCGTTTGATATATCTACTATTTGACTATTAATTCGGATATATGTCATAAATCAGCTAATTAGTTGAGAACTAACAAATCTAGCACTTATGAGAGCTAATTAATTTTGTGACAATAATCCTAGAAAGAATTCACTAATGAGCTAGCTTGTAATAAATAATATTTAATTTCAACACCTACCCTACAAATGCATTGATAGCTCTCATGGAAAACATTATTATAGCAATATAGCTTCATTTTTAAAATCACTAAATATCAGCTAACAATATAATGAAGTTAAATTAACTCAGTTTTTGAACTTTTGATTCACTTGCAACTCAGTCCTTATTGTTTTTAAATTATCCTATGTGACAAAAAAAATGTTAAAAATTGCTTAAGTAGATTTTACATAAATAAAAAAAATAAAATAAAAATAGCATCCTCGTCCCCACTAACTTGTATGAGTCGTATCCCTTTCTATCTCTGTTTTTCAAAAACCTCGCCAGGCACTCGTGGCTTCCATGTCAGATCATTTTAGAGTACTAGGAGGTAGAGAATGACTCAGATTGGAGAATAGGTTGAAGTCACTTATGATGTTTTTAACTTTGATAAAGCACCCAAGTTATATGTAAGAAAAAACCATTGTGGAAAAAAATATTTCTTAACTTTTAAATGATAAATGATTAATAGCACTCAGAAGATGATGAGATTAGAAAAAAAGTCTTTTTTTTTTTTGAAGCGGGAAACACCCTTCACAACATACTTGAAGGATCTCTTTTTAATAACAATTTGAATTATAGATCCTTTACATGATGCTTATAATTTTGAAGGCCCTTTAACATTTAAAAAAAAAAAATTGATCCCACCTTGTGCTTGAAAGGAGCCCTTGAAGAATCCATCATGGATGCCACATATGTATAGTGAGGTTTCTGGAAAACAAAGGCCGCTAGGGGGATGTGAGTTGGTGGGGAAGGGACACTGTTTTTTATTTCTTACTTTATGTAAAATCCACCTAAACAATTTTTAACAAGTATTTTAATATTTCTTGCGACATAGAATGATTCAGAAATGTCGGGGAGTGACTTGCATGCGAGTCAAAAGTTTAGGGATTAAATTATAAGTAAGTTATAACTTTAAGGCCAAAGATTAATTTTTCTCATTACAATATATAGAAGTTGGTTACGTTGGATTTAACGGTTTTGCTTCAATTTTAAAAATTCATGATTACTTTTACTACAAGAAATAGTTTATGGTTACTTTTACACTTTTGATAAAAGTTGAAGGTTATTTTAGTGCTTTAACCTTAATTTTCTTACCCTCCACTTTTTCTATGATTTAAATAAGTTTCAATTGTTCATGTCAGTTACAAATTAATTTTAAAAAAATTAGCTTCTTTTTCAAAAAAAGATGTGAAAGATCAAAATTTATATATATAAAAAAAATTTACGACAGTGGGGAAAGAATTGTTTTTCCTTGATGTTCCATGTTTGTTTCAAAGTCCATAATATGCCCCTCACATATATATGGCTTTGTGCTATTTTCAATGGATTATTATATATGCTGTACAGTTGAAGTTTGCTTTTAAAGAAAAACGTAGAATCGTGACATTTTGAAGATGATGGGGAAACTGTTTGTAACGTACCATGCCATTAATTAGAGACACGGAGATGATAAAATCTGTAGGAGGTGCCTCCATTTTTGGCATAATCAAAACGTACGTACTATCAGATGATATAGTCCTACATGAATTTATTTATTTTAATTATAATTTTGAAAATAAATAATAAATTTAGACATTTCAAATTAGAGCTGAAAATATTTAAAATGGACGGATCAAATTAAATAACTTAATATTAAATAATTATAAAATTATAAGCAAATTACCAAAAAGTATAAGGATAATTCATTGGCAAGTCCCTATAATTTCACATAATTTTTTAAATAGATCCTTGTTTTTTTCCCCCTTTTCACTGGGTCCTTATAATTTCACCCGTTCTAAGTTGATCCATGTAGGTTTTCCCCCCTTTTTATACGGTTTTTATAGTTTATAGAGTATGTTTTTAATTAGATCCATGTAGCTTTTTATTTTCATTGGTCATTTTAAACTATAGGGACTTAATTAAAAATCAAGTAAATTTATAAGGACCGGATATAAAGAAAAAACTACATTAACTTGGTAAAATGAAATAAAAAATTATGAAGACCTAATTACAAATTAGTTAAAATCTTAACCACTTGCAAATTGGTTATGTGTGTATACGTGTGAAGGCCAGGAGGGTGTATGGAAGATAAATGTGGTTAGAATCAAGGGAAAATCCTTTTCAGGGCCCTTTTTAGAGAAAAAAATCCCAAAAAAAGTCATTAGAATTCTGAAATCCCAGAAAAGGCTTTCTGAGATTTTCAGAATCTTGCGTGAGTTGTTAACGGGGCTGATATAGTTGTTAATTAACAACTAAATCAGCCTCATTAACAACAATTTTTTAACAACTAAATTAGCCCCATTAACAACTATATTAGTACCCCGTTAACAACTATATCAGTCACGTTAATAACTCACGTAGATTCTGAAAATCTCAGAAAAGGCCCTAAAAGCATTTTTCGTGATTTGAAATCGAAAGCCTTTTTGATTTTTTTCTCCAAAAAGGACCCTGAAAATGATTTTCCCTAGAATCAAATATGAATGAAATGATGGGAATGCAGAAGTGTTGACGTCAAAAGCAGTGAGATGACATCAACAAGCTGAAACACTGTTGTTGGATGAGATGATAAGTGGTCTCATGAGAAAAACACAATCTTGAATATCGGAAAACATACTTATTAAGAGAGATAAAAATCCTTCACCACTTTGGTTCTATTTGTAAGTCTAAATTAACTAATTTTCACATACCAATGAGAGTTATTTAACTCATTAATTATAGACTAAATTTTTTATTTTCCTTTTATCTATAATTGATTCTAAAAGTCAATATGAATAAATTCTTTTTATTTATTACAATCAATAAGGGCAAAGATGTAATAAATATATTTATTACTCTGAAACTAAACTTATAATAAAGACCAATTATTATTATTATTTTATCAAAATGAACTTGTAATTAAATAGGATTAGAGTGATACACTTTAAGCCTCAAAAAGAAAAAGCTTTATCAAATAATTAATAGTGGGGAAGTAAGTGGGTGTGGAGTATGTCAAAATTTCTGAGAATAAACATCAAACAAAGTCATATGAATGGAAAGTTTGGTGAGAATCTTTAATAGTTATAATGGAAATCAAATTGGTCATTTAATGCTTTTGTTAGGTATATTAGTAAATGGCCTTAATTGATTTCATGCAGCAACTAAGTGTAGGTGAATGCTCCTTTCAGTGCATGAAATGAGAATTGAAAGGTGTGTGTTACCATTATAATGCTTTTTTTTTTTCGATGAATAAATTGCAGATATTTATTATATTATTTGATACAATTATATAAAAAAAATTGTATGGATTGACATGAAAATAAAAACATTTTAAAATCATTAGTCCATGATTTTAAGAAAGGTATACACCCTCCTCCTCCTGACTTTATTATAAGACATTTTAAAAGAAATATATGTGGTCCTTATTATATGTTACTAATTAAGTGGAATATTAATTATATTGTTCTAACATTGTCTATATTTAAGTCTTGATCATACAAATTTTTTTTTTCATGATGTAATTCATTGCTTTAAATATGGGTAAATTTGAAAAAAAAAATGAAAAAAATTTAATGATTTAGTTATATTATGACTCCTTGGTTCTAACCAGCTGGTGATTGGAAAGATCTTATAATATGGTTTGAAGAGAGAGTTCTTCCTTTAATTCATAATGTAGGATACTTTCAATATGCATCGCTGATAAGAATTGCTTATTTTCTTAGTTTTCTCCTAATCCATAGCAAACGCCTACAATTATATATTTTCAGGCATAATTACTTATCGCAAATTTACTAAGATAGGGGTAAAAAATGAAGAGAGAGAGAGAGAGAGATCAACAAGGGTAATTTGTAACTAAAAATGTCTTACATACATTAAGATTTGGAGGGTTTAGGCAGCATGTATCATCTAATATATTTAATTTGGACAGGATATATAATCTTACTCCCTCTAGTTTTTATTATATGGCGTTAAGTATCATTTCTCGTGGATTAAGGAATGAAAGTTTAATTGTTAAATTGGTCTAAAATTGATAAATATTTCTAACTTTACCCCTATTTTAATGATGTGAATTTAAAAAGTTAGTTAAAAATGAGGGTATAATGAGAAAATAGTAATAAATGAGTTAGTTAAAGGCAACTGCCTTATAATAAGGGCAAAAAACTGATAGTAGTTGGTGTGCCTTATAATAAGGACAAGATATAGTATATATCTAAAACTATATTCAACTCCATTTATTCAATTGGTGGGTAGCTCTTCAAATTAAAAATGCCTTTTTATATTTACGCATGAATCAACACTCAAGTTAATTATCATACAGGCATAAGCAAAATCCAGTCTCTTCCGTTAGAATCAAGGTATGTTTGGTGTTACTATTTAGGTTGTGTTTGGGATAGCATCTGATGGGAAATTAAGTCCATCAAATATGAAAAAAAAAAAAAAAAGCTTATCAAGAAGGAAAATATGATAATTGAGTGTTTAAGATAACATCGGTGTTTGATGAAACACGAGTTTGATGTGGGTTTTTTTGTTGGAGCTTTCTCCCGCTTCACGACGAAGCCTATACCAAACACAAATCACATCAAAAGTCAAAATGAAAAAAGGTCCAAAAAAAGTCCATAAAAAACAAAAATCACTTTTACCACCGCTATTTCAAACAAGCCCTTAATAAGCATCTTTCTCTAAATATAAAGTCGCATGCTAAGAATCTATCAAGTAAATGAATTAAAGTAAGTATATCTAATTATGGTAGTTTAAGTAACTTACATACCAATGTAACTTACTCTCTCCCCGGTCCTAATTATAAAACCTAGTTGGCTTTTTTGGAGAGATTAAGGAAGCTAATTAAATTACTTTAAAGTATTTTTATTTTATTTTTTTTTTTTTCCTTCAAACTAATTAGTTTGATTAATAAACTAATATATAATCTAAGGATACACAACATCATATGATATGATTAAATAATTTATTTAGTTTCCTTAATCTCTCCAAAAAAAAGTTAACTAGGTCTTATAATTAGAACCGAAGTATTCAGAAGAAAGCTCTGAGTCTCTGACTGCACCTAAAGACCAAGAGTATTTTGAAGTCATTCAAAATCTTGCGTGATGGATACTCTATCCCAATGATATCTTCTATCATACAAAGTTTGCTTGAGTAACTAATGATCCGATAAAATTATTGGCAGCTTAAACTAAATACTCTTTGATTTTTTATAAGATACAAATTACGTAAACTAAAAATTAGTTAAGATTGACTAAAGACAATAAATATAAAAATACAATTTATTTTCCAAAATTATTGATGGAGAGAGAGTGAGTGAGAGAGAATGGACAAGTAATTAATTTATCCAGTGAGACTAATAAATAATTAATGGGAGCAAATATGTCAAAGGAGTGAAATGTGCCTTTATTTCCTGCCAATTCCTGTCACTCACACAAAAATTAACTTGCCAATAAATATTGGTTCAGTTGATAAATGAATTAGCTCATAACCATATACTATCTTTGATTTTTATTATAAGGCAGTAACTAACAAGTGTATGTATTTGGTCATTTTTATGAGACACCTGCTTGTTTCCAAAAAGTATTAAATATTTTTTTTGGTCTAGGACCATATGAGGCGGACCGGACCGGACCGGTCTGCTCGGGTCAGACCGGACTTCGGTCCAGGGGCTAAGACCCCCTGGACTGGTCCGGTCCGACCTGATATATATATTATATATTTTTTTAAAAAAAAAAATCACAACTTAATCTAACCCTTTATCCTTCTTTATGATTCTTCATCACTCATTAGTGAGTTTTCTTCTTCGGCCAAAAAAATATCCGAGTCTTCTTCCCTTTTTAGTCTTCTTCTTCTTCCCTTCTTCTTCAATTTAGCCCGATAGAACGTTGTTATTTTGTATTTTTGTTCAATGTTGTTGGAGATTCTTATATGTGTATGATTGGATTTAAGATGTTTGTATGTTTAATTATTGTTTAATTAGTGGAAAAAAACTAAAAAAAAAAATGCAACAGGTCCTAGGATCGCTGGACGTCGGGAAGTCACTTTGGACCGGTTTGGTCAAAGCCGAAAGCTTCGGCTGGTGCCAAACCAACTGCACTTGACCGGCTTGTCTAACTTTAAGTCTCTCCTGGACCAGACTTCGGGTTGACCCCCAACCCAATCCAATCTGATCCATAGACATCCCTATATAAACACAAAACATTTTTTAAACTCGGAGGTATGGCTTGATCCTAATAAACCTTGGACCCAACTAACAGAAATTATTTAAGGTGTACTCGACCATTTTGTAAGATGAGAGATAATGAATTTACTTTACTTGAGAAATGTGTGTGTGTCCGTGAGAATAATAATTAGTGGCCATAATAACTTGTTGGGTCTAATTTATTGAAAGAAGGGTGAGAGTACATTTATAGTCATAAGGGACGAACTTGAATTTCCCCAACAAACGTTTCAATCCAAAGTGTGTTACTCATGGAGAGTCATCATCTTCCTCTCTATCATATCATGCTGCCTCCAACAACTATTATTTTACACAGTAAGTAGTTCAACCAACCCATTAATGTTAGTCAATGCCAATTTAATAAAAATGCTTCCCCACATTTTTCTTTATAAATAAATAAATCCAACTACGAGAATACTAACATGGTTCAAAAGTGGAAGTAACTCTAAATGCTTGAGTCAGAAATTTTACAGAGCAAGGACTTGTGCCCTTGCTAAGGGAAAATGTAAATGCTCCAACTAGTGCAAAATATAAGTCATATTTTAGAAGAATCCTTTCGTCCATAATAAAAATATTTAAAAAATAATTAATATTTATTTCTCAATTTTGCCTCGCCATATAAACAAGGCTTAAATGTAGCTTCGACTATTTTTTTTTTTCTCTTTCAAAATCTCATTTCATATGGGTAAAGTTAAATTAATTTTTTTAATTATAGATAGATCTAATGAGTTAATTGGATGATTTTATTTTTTTCCCCATTTCCAATAAGTTGGATGAGTTTTTTTTTCCCATTTCCATTTTCATTTTTTTGCACTAAACTGTATTTCCTCTAGTTCCTATTGTAAAAGATTAAAAGGAAACTTAGAATAAGTTTATGGTCCCTATTCCCTAATATAAGTCATATAGATGGTTTTTAATTAACATTATTTTACAATTTTACCCCTATTGCAAATTGCTAAAAAGAGCATTTAATTATATTTCAATATATCTATATGGCTCATCAAATGCCATTTTTTCTCTCTTTGTAAAAGGGACAAAGTTAAAAATTCTTAAATCTTAAGACAAATTTAAAGAGTTAACTACTCTTATTTAATTATGGAGAAGTAGTTGAAAGTGACTTATAATAAAGATTTGAGAAAGTATAGTCTATAATTTATAGTTTAAATTTTTCAAGGTAAACACACATAAAATGATTAAGGTGTCTTAATTTTTAATTTTAAGGAATAAAATTTAAAACTTTCAAATTAATAAGGAGGCATGAGCAAATTGAGCATGCTCTTGTCATTCCCAAGATGAATTTAGGAAACCAACTTGGTAATATAGTTAGGGTTTGTTTGGCACATGACAAAGTTATATTGCATTATGCAAAGATGAGGGATAATCGCATGCATGGTTAGGTATTTGGAAAACGAGTCAATGTGAGATTAAATCTAAGAACTATAGAATTGTTTTATAATAAATATTTGCAAATAATTAAATTCGGTTATAAAGTTAGGGCATTAAGTCTTAATATACATGTGATGCATTGTATATAAAGTTACGGCATTAAGATCTTAATGCACATTTATACTTATAAAAGGAAAGAGAGAAGAATGGGAAGGAAATGGAGAGAATGATGAGAATGATGCATTGTATATATTGGTGTTACTTTACTTAAATAACTCTTCCCTTATACTCTTCCGACATTTAATATAAGATATATTTATTTAATTTGATTTGATTAAGTTAATTAATATGACATGAATTTTCTAAAGCATCTTGGTCATATTTCTTTATTCCCTAATTTCCCTCCTTCTTGATTATTGTTGATGGAGCATTAATGTGGGGTAAATTAGGTAAATATTGACAAATATGAAAATCATGTATTATAATTAGGATTAAGATCAAATCTCCAAATATTTTTATATTAAGGACCGGAGGAAGTATTAATTATTGAATTATGGGTCAATAGTGCATGGCAACCATTCTGTTGCATTCAAAGACTGTTTCGAGATAAACTTTTTTTTACGATTATGTGCTTTGGAAGAGTTACGAGAATTAGAATTACGTTTGTTAACCCATTTTATTTTTACTCTGAGAATCAGAATTACGTTTGGTAACACTTTTTTTTTTCATTCCGAGAATCAGAATTACATTTAACACATTTTTTTTTCGAGAATTAGAATTACCTAATACAATACAAATCTATTTCTTTATTTTTTTTGTTTACAAATTTCATCAACGATAAACAAAAAAATTAACCAAAATGCCAACATTTCATATTTAACAAAAAATATCTAAAAAATATAATTCATATTTTAACCAAAATTTCATTTTCTTTAATAATTAATATAATTATTATACTTTACAAATAAATTTAAATTTCCTAAAAAAATTATTTATGTAATTTTTATATGCAAAAAATTATTTATGTGGCGGCGGTGGTGGGGTAGCGGTGGCGATGGTAGTGGTGGCGGTGGTGGTGGTGGTGGTGGTTGTGGCGGTGGTGGTGGTGGTGGTGGTGGCGGCGGTGGTGGTGGGGGTGGTGGTGGTGGTGGCGGTGGTGGTGGTGGTGGCGGCGGCGGCGGCGGTGGTTGTGGCGCGGTGGTGGTGGCGGTGGTGGTGGTGGTGGGGTGGTGGCGGCGGCGGTGGTGGTGGTGGCGGTGGTGGTGGTGGTGGTGGTGGTGGGGTGGTGGTGGTGGCGGTGGTGGTGGTGGGGGTGGTGGTGGTGGGGGTGGTGGTGGGGTGGTGGGGGTGGTGGTAGTGAATTAGGATAAATTTTTGCTTGAAGAGGAATGAGTCTTTTTTTTTTTTTAGAGAAAAATGATTCGATTCTATGCCCGGGAAAACAGTTTGAAAATTTTAGCTTCTTTTTTTTACTCCCAAAGATAAAAATAAACCGGTTCATCCCGGAGTAAAAAAACCGGATTTACCAAACACAATTCCCATATATTTTTGTTCCTGGGCACAAAAATTAAGAAAAAATGCATTCGAGAGTGTTACATACACACCCTAAGTTTATGGCCAACTCAGAAGGCCTAATATGTTAATTTCCAACAAGAACAAATTACATGTATCATTTTTTTTTTCCAACAAGTTTTTTTATTATGAGGACTTTTTTAAAATTTTTATTAAAATGATAGGGATTTTATGTCTATCCTCGAATCTTTGTTTTTTTGGTATCCCACCCGATTAATCAAAACCTTCGGTTCTGACTAATCCAGATTTGGGTTCTGCAGTGGTAAGAATGACACGACACTCAACTTGTGATGGTAGCTCCATACAAGGCAGTTACAAGTGCGTTACCACGGCTCGAACCCTAGACCTCTTAAGGGAATCGGCGTCACATTCGTGGACCAACCACTGTTGGTTCTAAACAAACACAGAATCTTCAATTTAAACGGGTCGAGTTTCTCTCATCATTTATTTTCGCATCATTTCTCATAATCTATAAATCATATCTGTCCAATCAAATCTGAAAAGTAAAAAATGAGTCACGTCATCAAATTATTCCTTTCAATTTTTCACTCATCTTCTCAATCAACAGTCTAGATGGACTACTCTTCTCAATCAACAATGTAAATAGACTGATGAGAGATTATAAGAAACAAAACTGATGAGAGAATCCTCTTCCGCCTTAAACAAGTATAATGACAGGATCTACGTCAGCGTGACGATGAGGCAGTGTTGAGTTTGTGAATTCTTTTTCTTTCTTTTTTTTAGAAAAAAGGTTAATTGGGTGGGTAAGTTATTGTACTTGAAATTGAAATTGACAGTTGAAACGTTGGAATGTAATGAGTGTGAACATAAATAAGAACTTTGTTATTCGATCTCTTTTCCCTTTCGTGTTGGATAGGCCATTCTTCTCTGTCTCTATCTTTCGTGGCATTACCCTTAATCATATGCATGGCACGGACGGATCCAAAAAAATTATGAACTGGGGCATCAGTGGGGGAGACTCAGGGATTCGGGGTAGTGCTCCCAAATTTTTTTTAAAAGAAAATTGTAAATGCATTAAAAAACAAAAGAATATAAACAATAAAAAAAATTAAAAAATATTCATGAAATCAAATAAATACTAATAATGTAATAAGAGAGACAATTATTTTACAAACCTATCATTTAGAAAAATAAGGTTAAGTGCGGTTAGAAATGCAGCTACATAAATTATAATGAAGGTGGCAAGACTCAATAAGTTCAAGTATATATATTTTGATAACAAAAATATATTACAATAAAAATAATTACAATGTAATTCTTCTAAACCTTATTTTTTAGAATTTCATTATAATTGTCTTATTATCAATGTTATCAAATACATCTTTTTTCAATATAAGGTACTAAACAATCATTCATCCCCCATCCGATTATGAAGGTGATCAACATTTAATTTAAGGGTGAACAATCATTTAAACATATATTAATTTTTTTTTATTAAAAAAATCTCCAAATTCAAGGGGGCACTTGTCTCCCTTTCTCTTATATGTAGATTCGCCTATGTGCATGGGCCAACTTTTTATTTAGGTTCACAAATTATTTTGTTTAATAGCTATGTATGTATTAACCAAGGTTTCTAAAACCCGTACCGGTCATTATATCGATCGGAGTACTGGATCAAGAGTCAGTAAGTTAAATCGGTGTTAACACGGGTTGAACTGGTGAGAAATTAAAGATTTCAAGGTAATTAATATGAAATACTAAAAAAAATTATTTTTTTAAAAAACAAGTACCAAACTAAGTTGATGTTCGGACCGGATTGATTTGTTGGTTTCTTTGGTGTCCCGGTCCAACTTTCAGAACTCATGGTGTACGCTATCCCTAAATGCATGAATAGGTAGATAGAAAAATTCAATTAATTTTACTTGATGGTTTATATGTATGATTTTCTTAGAACAATATTTATATGTATGAATGAACATTCTGAATTTTCAATTATTCTCATCAAAATTGGTGACATTTAAATATTTTTTAATGACATTTAAAAGCATATCCATCAATTGTATCTTCTGAGTCAAATACATGGAAGAGTACATGCTGTGAAAGGAAGATATTTCATTCAACAACCACAATTTATTACATTTACTACATAAGCAATTACGAGACTCATGAAGAACATGATAGTTTAGTATCCTAGTCAAATCAAAAAATAATAATAAAGGAAAATATTAAATGAGTTCCCTTATCCTTTTTATAAGATATAAATAATAGCTGCTAAAATAAAGATACAAATAATAACTGAATTATGTTGATCAGAAAGTTGGTTGAATGCAATAAATTTATAAGAAAAATACAAACTTAATTATTTTCTAAAAACACCTACCTTTATAAATATGGTATGTGAAAGAGATAATGAATGGGGGAAAAAAAGATGAGTGAAACATGTAACTAATTTAAGGTAAAAATATAAAAATGTGAATTAAATTTCAAAAATATTCAAAGTGTAACTTATGAAAAGCACCAGTTTTATTCCAAAAAGTATAACTTAAAAAAGGTATTGCAGGGAGTATAAATTTTTAGAATAATATTTCAACATTTCATTTCATTAATGATAGGAGTATATTTGATAGGAGAATGTTAGTGGTGATTTTTTTTAGAATAATATTTGCAACCTTTCATTTCATTATTGATAATTTAATAATTTGAATCTGGCTCGCACAATATATTTATTTTACATTTCTTGAAATAGGTTTGATTATATATATATATATATATATATATATATAATATATAATTGGTTTGATTAGAATACGTAGGAATATGATATCAATTTATAAGATAATATAGCATTTAAGGTTTTCGTTAATCAATTTCTCATGAATTTTTACTAGTATAACATATATAAAAAAAAACTCTCATATTTATTTTTAATAACATAAACCCAACAAAATTGTGTTAATAATTCTTACAAACTATTATAATTATCTGCAGAGACAAAAATAATTTTATGATCTTAAAAATTAAATTTCCACAAATTAATTTTTTGAAAAAAAAGTGTTATAGTTATGTTTTAAATATATTTTCCTAAACATACTTAAAATATTTTATTTTTAAAAATTATTTTAGTCCTAGTACTCGATTGTCAAATTTACAAGAATTAAAAAGTTATCTATGTCTCCCCCCCCCCCCCCCCCCCCAAAATCCATCCCTAATTAGATTTTCTAATTGGTTAAATTATTTATTAATACTTTCTAGAATTAAAATGAGAGATAATTAAAAAAGTAAATAAATATTTTCGCACCTTAACCCTAAAAAAAAAAACTCTCATATTTATTTTTAACAACATAAACCCAACAAAATTGTGTTAATAATTCTTACAAACAATTATAATTATCTGCAGAGACGAAATAATTATACAAATTAAATTTTTTGAAAAGTGATTATAGTTATGTTTTAAATATATTTTCCTAAACATACTTCAAACAGCTTTGTTACGAGTACTCCTTATTCCTAGTACTCAATTGTCAAATTTACAAGAATTAAAGTTATCTATGTCTAATTTTGTTTTGTTTTTTTCCAGATCCATGCCTAATTAATTTTTCTAATTGGTTAAATCATTTATTAATACTTTCTAGAATTAAAATGAGAGATAATTAAAAAATTTAAAATCCTTCCTCTCCCATGATCTCACCTCTTAAATAGCATGTGGCATAAAAACAAGTTTGTGAAGCTACCAAATTACAAGAAAACTACACAGGGAGAAAGTATAAAATATATTCTATTAGCTTCGCTAATCAAAAGGCAACCAATTTGCAATATACATAAGCCTGGCCAACATATCTTAAATCAAAATAATCCTATCATTCAACGACCTAGCTAGCTAATTTTATATATCATTTACAAAATGAACTTAATTTTTTTCCCCAGATGCAATCACTACGATTAAACATCCTCAATCTCTTACATTGATATGTTGAGGTCAATCCTAGGTTTCTTCATCAAAGGGAAGGGAACAACTGACTTACACCTTGGACATTTGGGATTGTTCTTGGTTATCAGTACATATGACAAGCAACCAGGGCATCCAGCAGCCATTGGTGATGACATCAATTTCTCATCACTTACTTCTTCCTGAGTTTCTCTCATGGAGGAGGAAGAAGATGAATACGATGACGGTGATGGGGATGACAGCGATGAACACGGCTTCCAGAGCGAATTTCGCTTCTTCATTGGCTCTTTCTCTGCTCTTTCAAGGGCTGATTTCACTTTGTCAAGTGTGCATACGCTCTGGTAATTGTTACTTGATGACATTATCGATGATGAAACAAGCTTCAAATCTAAGCTTGTTTCATCAAAAAGGTTCAGAGGTGCCTTCGATGGCGAATTTAGCTTTAACTGTGTTGATGTGCCTTCACGATTCATTTGCACTTTTTGCTCAGACATTGAAGGTAAGCTTGAAGTTTCACACCTCTGAATGTACACTTTCCCAGACTGCAAAAGATAAACAAATACCCATTACTCTATAAACCAAGGAATACATGTGATCTATAAAACTCTGTATCAGGCCAAAACTACAATAGTTCTTCTATATGACATGATTTTGTTGGAGAATGTTGATAATAAACACATAATGAAGGGAAAATCAATTTAAACAGAACCAAAAGGTATGTCAAAGATCTGAAAGGCTGTGAAAGAATACCATATAAGCGTTAAACATGAAAAGATGAAGGTTCTGTTTTCTAAGATATAAAATAAATGCCAGCGTACAAAAACAAAACGGATTGATTGCAGGCTTGCTGTTAATTAAAAGCCAAAAAGCATAACGTATTTCGCTGAGAGAGATCAAATCAATAAAAATAAATAGTAGTAGTAATTTACTTTTACTCATCATATACCTTCTCTCACTCCAGTTTCTCAGAAGCCAATCAGAACTCAGAAGGCCACAAAATCAAATCACATAACTTCTAAATCAAGCATCAACAACAAATATTAAAAAAAACCACACACACACACAAACACACAAGAATCTGAAGAAGAAGAAGAAGAAGAAGAAGAGAAGAAACCGCCTCCCCTGTTGAAGAAATTTATACGCAAAACACGAATAAAAGAGGAAATGAAAATTCCACTAGGAATAATAACAATCCCGTTCTTCATTTTTCATAAAAAGAAGATCAGAGATGTAATTCATACAATAACCAGTGGATTTATCAGTATCCATAAACCAGAAATTCCGGTAGGGCTAAATCCAACAGTGATAATTTATTTACCCGGCAAAACAAACAGAAAATACAGAAATTAGATTCGAAAATCACCTCGAGGTCCAAGCGTTTCTCCCATCCATTAGGAACTGGAAGGTCAAGATCCAAATCCTGAGATTCGACGACGCACTTGGAGGAGCCGCCGAGAAGGTCTCGAGTAATCAGAGCCACCGGTTTGTCGCCGGCAGAATCATTCACCACCGTCCGGTGCTGGTCGTCCTTGCAGCCTCCACCTCCGAGGGTCCGAACCAGAGAGCTCACGTCGGCAGCCATTACTAGGTTTGAAAGAGCTTCTTCGTCTTCTTCTCGGCGCTTTCGGAGAGGGAACGAGGGAAGGTGAGAGAGATAAACAGAAGTGTGATTGTGTTGTTCATATGCAAGCGACTGCGATATATATACCGAGTGCGTTATTTATTTTAAATAAAAAACTAGATAAAATTGAATTTATTAATTCTTTATTGCAGGAAGTTTCTTATGTAAAAATTTTATTGGTGAGGAGGATTTGAATTCGGGTGCTAGTTTTTTCTGCATTTAAAATCTTACATATTACCGATGCTTTCTTTTTTTATGAATCCGGTATTTTCTATATATAAAAACATATAAAATTCTATAGGCTAATAAAATTTTTAAATGTAGCTTTTGTTAGTAATTTTCTCTAAATTTTATACAAGTGGAGTAGTATCTTACAACCATTATTCTCTCTTTTTTAAAGCAATTGCCATTTTAGCATTTTTATTTTGCTTTACATAATTACTATGATTTTCAAAATTTCAATCAATTGTTAAGTTTTTATTAATTTAATATTGATTAATAATTTTTAGGTAAATGAAAAAAAAAGATAATCAAATACACAATAACAAATAACTAAAGGTATTTTTTTTCAAATACTATATCATAATTATTTTTTTTGTTTTGCCAGACTATCATTAATTACTATTAAACGTATTTTTTTATCTATCATGTTCTAGCATGTGTATTAAAACTTATAAATTTATTATTAACATATCCAATTTATTTTTTCCTAATTTATTTTAGTAAGTAAATTTTGGGCTTCCAATTAAATGACTGATTTTTGTGGCTACAAGAATGCGAATGGAAAAATAGTAATAACTTCAGTCCAAAATATAATAAAATGGAGGAAGTGTTATTACCTTTTGACTCTCTCCGAGTTTTATTTTTACGTTTTTAGTTTACCAAATCGAGTTGAGTCACTAATAAATTCATTATCGTTGTAAATTTGGTTAAATTCATGAGTTTATATATCAAGTTTATCATTTTTACGTTTTTACTTACAAAACCATATTAATTCATTCTTAAACTCATGTTAACTTTTTTTTTATTTTATGATGTTTAACGACTTTATATATGAGTTTTATAAAAATTTCTTGGTTAGATATTGTAAATTTTGAATGTTGATGGATTTAATTTCAATTCTTTAGATTTAAAATATATTTAAATTAAATTGTTGTCATTTTTTTTTAAATATTTTAACTATTTATTATACACTATTAGTACAATTTAATAGTGTAAGTAAACTTTACAAGTTTATATTATGATACGAGTTTATTTAAACTCGCGAGTTTGACAACCTTTATTACCTTCATGTTAGGAACCTTACCGAAATTAAGAAAGGTGAATATTTTTCTTAAATGTTTTGCAAAAAAACAGAATATTTTTTCATAAATGTCCACAATTTAATGTTTGAACTTCTACCATGTACTTTATTATTATTATTATTTTATTTTAAAAAAAAGAACTCCTACCTTATACTCCGTTCTGTGTAATATAAGTTTAATTCTTTTGAGAGATTAAGGAAGATACTTAATTTATTTAAGGTAGTTATAATTATCATTTTTTCTTTAAACTAATTTTTCTGACTTATAAACTGATATATAACTTAATCACACAAAACATACATTATAATTAAGTAACTTATTTAGCTTCTTTAATATCTAAAAAATCAATTATATTTTATATTTAGGACCAAAGGTAGTAGTTAAAAAAATTATATTATTAAATATGTAAAAAAAAAAAATCTACTTTGATTATATTTATAGTAATACATTTTTGATATGTTATAGCTAAAGAGAAACAAATTTAAGACTGGTTAACTTTTTTTGCCGACTTAAACATTATCGCTCCGTACTTTATTATAAGTCATTTGTACTTAAAAAGTTACATTCAAAATATAAGTTACTTATAGGATAGTAAATGAGGTTTTGTCAAATTTTATTTGTGTTTATTATTGGTTGGGCGCATGAGAAGGAGAGAAGAGAGGGGTATAGATGCATAAAGATAAAAGGATGTGAGAAGAAATATGTACCCTTCTATAAATAAGGGCAAATATAAGAAAATTTATCTATTTAATGTTTTATTTATTTATGAGAATTAGATACAAGTGACTTGTAATTAGGTAAAGAGTGGTATTAGTTTTATCTAAAAATTTAATACAAGTAACTTTATAAGTTTATCCTTATTTAAGGAATAAGTGAAAACTGGGAAGCCCAAAAAAATAAACATGCATAGAATAATAAAGGGAAAACGATAAAAAAAGTGTTATTTGAACTTTAAAATCATGTTGACAACAACAATAATAAGATTAACAAAAACAGTAAAGTAATTGACAACTCGTTTTATTGAAAAATCAATTATTTAAGATTTTAAAATTCAAGTGGTATTTTATTGAGATTTTCTAATAATAAATTAGGGGTAATATTATACTATATATTCATATAATATTATTTTGCTGGCACAAAAAATTCATGTAATAGATTTTTTAAAATATGTTCTCTACCTTATAAATTTAAGTAAAACTTTTAAAATATACTATCAATGTCAAATTTTAATACTACTAAATTCATTATAATGATTTAATTAATTACATTGCGGGAGTGGATGACTAGTTTTACATGGGGTAGTATTACCCTTACCATTCTGATCCTATTTATTAGTTTTTAAAAAAAATTAAATTACACATATTAAAAAGATGTAGTTAACTCAATGATTATGGGGTAAATTTTTAACTCTGTCCTTATTTGGGAATGTGTATTTTTCAACTTTTTTTTTTTCTTTATTTTTATTGGTACAAATTAATATGAGCAAAATTGACACAATTTTATTTACTACTCTAAAACTAGACTTATAAATAGGACCAGAATGGTAAGAAGTTAAATGAAATTTATATTGTGGAGAGGATGAATAATTTAAAAAGTAAGAATTAGAATTTGAAAAAGAATACTAAAATCGATTAATGGTTCATTAAATGTGGGGGCAATTAGTTAATAATGGGTAGTGGAGGCGGGGAGGGGAAATCAAGAAAAGGGGCTTGCAAGTCATGGGAGCATTAAATGGAAGGAATGGCTGAGAGATATTATTACCATAATTGCCATCAATTTCAATTTATTCACTTTTTCTTAACTCCTTTCATTTTTGCGAAATATCTTATCTCTTAATACCATTTTTAATGTATCATCGCTTTTTATTTAATTTCAACCATTTCTATTTTATTTTATTTTCATTTCTAAAACATAAAGGTGGTTTTTTTTAAAAAATAAAATTATATACATAAAAATAAAATTTAAAACCGTCCAAATTAAATTGGCTTCTCTTATCTACCATTTGCATCCACTTCCTCTTATTTACCTATCTCCACATTTAAATTGAAATTTGATCTTTCCTGATCTAAAGTTTTACAAAATTAGTAATAAAATATCAAATTATTTGTAAATAAATAAATTCAAACTACTAAATTTTAATCATGACAATTTAAAACCATAATAAAAAATAATTTTATAAGATGTTATATTTAGAATACTCAAATTTTAATTTAATAAGTATCACTCTGATCCTATTTATAAGTCTAAATTAACCAACTCTCACATACCAAAAAGAGTTAGTTAAATCTAATTATTGGTTAAATTTTTAATTTTACCATTATATATCATTTGTTCCAAAAGTCAACATGAATAAATTATTTTTGTCTATTGCAATTAATAGGGGAAAAAATAAATAAAAAAACACACAATTATTACTCTGAAATTAGATTTATAATAAGGACTAAAACTTTTGGTTAACATAACATGAAAGGAAGTGAATGGAGTCGAAGAGAAGCCACCTTATCTAAATGACTTGTACATAACATGAAAGAATCTCATTTCAATCTTATCACAAAGGGATTCATTTTTCTTGAATTTAAGCTATAATTAATGTCATTAATTGCACTAATAAATACACGGAATCTTAAAATTTTGGTAGATTTATTAGTATTGATATATGGAGAAAAGCTAAGTTACTAGCACCCATTAAAATAATTTTATTTGACTGCATTGCATATTTATTACTACCAGTATCACTGTATCTATTGTGAAAGTCGAATGAACTTTTAATGAGAAATGAAAACTAGTGGTATATACAGGAGTATTATGGCAAAAACAAAAAAGAAAACTAGTTGTAGTATTTGAATGAATAAGAGCAATAAATTATGAATGGTTTCAAGTTTCAAGTTTCAACATTGGAGCCGATAAATGAAGATGGGACTGGATATTAGGGAACTTTCAATAAATACATTACAGTTTCAAAAATTAATTCAGTAGCCTCTCACACCAAATAATACGAGTACTAATATAGGAATTTAGTAAATACACTTTTTCATAGTAGTAGTATTATCGTTTTTTTCATATGGTCAAAAAAAAGTATTATCGTTTTTTTACCTTCTAAATTTTTAATTATTGAAGTGGGGTTGCTTGAGAGATCATGAATAGAATTGCAAGGGTTATAAAAGAGCATTGAGAACGTCAACGTCCTTGTCCCATAATGAGGTAATTCATGTGATTTGGTAGGAGAAACTTCAAGGAGGGAAAAAAAACTTAGGGAAGGGAAAAAAAAGGAATGGAAGATTGTGAGAGAACTTAAAAAGTTGAGTTGTTTAGTACACGTGAGAATGAAACTTAAGTTGAGGGAAAATAAAATGTTTGGTAAGAAGAAAAGAATGTTAGTTAAGTGAAAAAGAGAGGTAAAATACTCATAATGCCCTTGACATAAAAAAGGAAGAAAAAGACTTGACTGATTTTTTTTTTTTTTTGTATCGGACAGAAACAGACCCTACCACGTTGGGACTATGTTGGTTGAGAAGGAAAATCGAAGGAGCTGTCGATAGGACTTGTGAAGGTGATAATCAGAACGACGGTCGGAGGTGAGAAGGATGACGGAAATGGAAGGAATTACACGAAGACAACACCTGTCAACTCATATTCAACATAAGCTTGTTTTGAAAACATTACTGTGTTTCATAAAATCAAATTTTCAAGATACACATGTGGTAAACAATTCCAATTGACTGATACATGAACAATAACTTCATTCTCAGATTCACTATTCACACTACTCTGTTTGACTCTGTTTTGCATTTTACATGGACGAGGTTTAGTAATTTGATCATGTTTTTCAAACCCTATATCCAATTGACGTGAAACTTATTTCATATGAAACTAGACTCTCAATGCGTCACACAAACCCAAAAACAAGCTCAAAGGAGTTCGGACGAAAGAGATATGGATTTTGGAAGTTGGCCCTAGGATTCTCTCGTCATATCAGACATAAGTTCAATAATTTGGATGTATTTTAGAAACTACACGTCCAAATGAAGTGAAATTTATTGCATATGAAACTACACTCAAAATGAGTTTCATAGAAGCTGAGAGCAAGATCAAAGAGATTCAGATGAATGAGATATAGTTCTCAAAAGTTGACATTCAGTGTTATGATGTTCTCACTCTGTTTTTGAAATAGTTGTCATTTATAGGATCGTAACTATCAGAATACAATGAGTTTGGAGTTGATTATTATTTTTCATTCGAAAGAAGACCTAAAGAGCTTTATGCAGATAGGCATTTGCTAAATTTGGATTTATATTCGAAGAGTTATGGCTACTAGAAGTTGACCCCTGTTCTAAAATGGAAATATCACAATGTGCATGAAAATCACCATCTCGGAAAAATTTGATTCTTATGATAAACATCTAGATAAATCGTTTCCCAAATCTTATAAGTAAAGACATATAAATCGTTTACCAAAAAATGCTAGCATGGTACAAATGGCAGGTGAATTTACAAGCATTCCTCAATACAAACACAGTCAGGGACATATCCAAAAACAAAGTGGATGACTTGGTTTGAACAAAGTTGACAAGTTCTAACGTAACACTCACATAAAAGTCTGAGTTCGAACGTATAAACTGACAATAGCTGGAACTATGCTGCAGTTAATTTTAGCTTATAGGAGGAGAAGGATGGTCATTGAAAATGGTGAAACTAAGAAAGATAGATTATTGCTTTTGCAACTTTCGTTGAATCTTCTTTCATAGTTTCACTGTTCACATCGATAACTCTCTACTAGCTCTTTCTTTGTGATTTCTTCATTCCTCAACTTGTTCTTCAACGTCTTTCGGCCCTTTGCGTTGCTTGTGTCTCCTTACTATTGTTTTCTTTTTGTCTCTCCCATATCTAAAGATTTTTTTAAAAAAAAGTCATGAATTTGCTCCTTATGCACTTTTTGCTGGCACTTCTTTGTTGTTGTCATTTTTAACTTTTCAGGTTTTGTGATATGTATTTCAAGAAGAAAAAATCCAAAAAAAGTTGTTCAAAAAAAAAGAATTGTCTTGTAGTTTCTTGTTTAGTTGAGGTTGTTCCTGCTCATATCTAAAAAAACAAGAAAATACTAGTTATTCTTTTTGATTTTATTTTTGATGAGTTCAACTGCTTTTTTGTATTTTCTTGTTCAGTTGATGTCGTATTTCCTGAACTTGATTTCACAAGTTCATCATCTTTCTTACAAAACCTTCAGGTCATTAAAGGTGGACTGTACATAAGGGGCTTTTTTGTCTGCTAAATTGTATGTCCCGTGAGGATTTCAAGAGCCCGTCACTTCCGATGGGATCTCACTTTCCCATGTTTAAGGGAACTTAGCACCAGACGGGGACTCAATTTGATGGAAGGTTTGTGCGCCAAATGTGTTTTTTGTGTTGGAACACTGTCATATTCCTTTTCCCTTGCGTGAGTTCCGTATACCAAATAAGGTTTTATAAGACATCAACTATCAATTCTCATAAATCAATACAAACAGTTAAAAGCATTAAAGTTGTCTTAAAATTCAAATGATTTTCAATATTACCCTTACTAATTACATTAAAATCAAATATCATATTAATGTTACTTTCTCCCACTACCCTTATTAAATATGAGAAAATATGGAAAAATAAATTAACTGCTCATTGGAAACTTATGAGTGCCTTATAAAAATGACAAAGAATATTTGTTAGTTGGTGCCTTATAATAAGGATCAAATGGAGTATTAACTTACTACACTTTAAATATGAGTACATATGGAAAAATAAATTAAATTCTCCTTGAAAACTTGTAAGTACCTTATAAAAATGATTAAAAATACTTATTAGTTAGTGTCTTATAATAAGAACCTGAAGAAGTAGTTGTTACTTATAAAAAAGACCCGATGGAATAATTAATACTCGCTTAGTGACTTCTCATGTATTTGGTGTGAGTAATTAAAAGGGCACATCAAGTTTTAAATGCATCATTTAATTCCTCAAAAAGCCAGCTCACTTGGGATTATCAACATGGAGGCATGATTCTTTATTGAAACTTACCCCTACTACATTCTTACTGATTTTAGCTCTAGCTACTTTTTTTAAAAAAAATTGGTAAACTAATCAAAAGTTGATTTCTTCCATGCAATCAAAACGAAGAGACCATTACATGCTTATGGGCCCAATTTTCTGTTTTACCTACTACTTCCTTCGGTCTTAATTATAAGATCAGATTTATAGTATAATTTACACTATAAACTTGGTCATATAATTAGGACCGGAGATAGTATATTCTTTTCTATTTTATTTGATTTTAAAAAAATTATTTGGACAATTTTTTTTTTGAAATTCTTAATTGAGATTAACTGAATATATATATTGCCAAAGATTAACTAATGAAATAAGGAAAAGGAAAGAATGAATAGGCATACGAGTTAATTAATGTGGTTGGAAAACATTTATGTAGAAACTAAATGTTTTTCTTCTTTCTTTGGTAAACATTAAATAATGATATTGAATGCTTATGAATGCATTTACACATAGGAAAAAATTAAATACAAAATAAAAGCAATAAAGAGGCCTCTTTTGGTGTTCCCTGCTTTTCTTAGATATTGGAGTGAGATAAGGCATTTAAGGTGAACCATAAAATTCAGCACTCCTCATTTATGTTCCATAATGATGCCCCAACTCACAGATACACTCATACACCTTACCTCTGATCTTAAATATAAGATAAAATTAATTTTTTGAAGAGATTAAAAAAATTAATTAAATTACTTTAAAATATTTATATTTTAATTTTTTTCTCCAAACTACTTAATTTGACTAATAAACTATTGTATAATCTAATATACACAATATATGATAAGATTAAGTAACTATTTAGCTTCCTTAATCTCTAAAAAAAAAGTCAATTTTGTTTTATATTTAAGACCGGAAGGAGTACCCTTTTGTTTATTTCATAATATTACTGTACTCCCTTTGATGTGATGACATCAATATGCTAGTCGCTTGTAAAATATATGATGTTTCTAGAAGAATAAGTCATTTATAAAATAAATGATACCCATTTTTTTTCTAATATTTTTCTCAACCAGATTTATTTTTTACTACTTCTAAGATGTAACAGTCGATTTATTTTTTCTTCTTCCATCGATTCACACGATTTCCGTTACACTACCTTTCCATTGGTTTCTAGTCTCCATTAACGTTAATATTGTAAATCTCCGTCGCTGTTAGTTTGACCACGTCCGGTTCAACTGTCTTCCTGTTAGTCAATCTTCTATGCCATTAATTCCATATGTGTCCTTTCTTCTGCATCGTCGTCAACCTTGACTGAGTGAAACCATCTCTTGACTTTATGAGTGTTTTTGCCAAACCATTAGAGATATGCTCTAGAGGATCAAGGTATGCAATGAGTAGAAGTCATAATAAAGGGTCCCGGTCTTCGAAGAGATGCGGCATTAAGAGCTATTCGTAGAAGTGGTATACTATTAAGTTTCATACGGGATGTAACTCCTATGCTATATAATGGAAGTAGACCCCCTAAAAAAAGACGTATGTAAAAAAAAAAAAAAAACATTGAAGAGATTTCAAGAGAAATAAATAATTCAAATTCAAGGATGTAACTCCTCAAGTTCTTTGATTATTGAGTGTTTTGTTATTTGTTTCTGGGCAATGACTTTACCATCTCTTGATTTTATGTGATTTGAAACCATCTCATGCATGTTTGCATGATCTGATGCAGGCAAATTCTGATCCGCCAGCAAAGGATGATGCAAATTTTTGTGAGACTTTTTTTTTTTTTTTTTTTTTTTTTTTGGTAACTTCGACTTTGTCCAGGTTCTTGTTAAATAATTATTACATCTAAAAAGTATATTTAATTATAAGAAGTTGTTATAATATACTAATAATCCCATTGAAATAATTATGGACATATGTTAACAAAATTATTTAACTAAGATGGCCTCCATTTCTTGGACTCTCTTTTTAAAGTATTAATAAAAGTAAGAAGTAAACCTACTGCAAAAATTATGAAAATATATAATTATTTTAAATCAAAGTAAAAAAAAAAAAAAAAAAAAAAAACCCTAAACGATAAATATTTTAAGCACGTCAAATTGTAAAAGCATTGGAGTCATGTATTAAATGTTCATTGGAAATGTTTGCTTCCAGAATGTAATTACTTCCTTTGGTTTTTTTTATAAGCAATTTTTTTTTTATTCTTAGGGTTGATCTTTTTTATAAGTAAATTTCTCTTAATGTCTCAAATTTGAAACTATTTTTTCCTTTTCTATCCTTATTAAATATACATCTTTATATTAATTATCCCCCACTTACCACTGATTTTCTTTTATTTTTTTTATTTATTACACATTTTCTCTCATATTTTATACTTATATTTTCACATATTTGATACTCATTCTCTCTCCTATACTCTTTTTTATAAATAGGGTATATTTGAAGCAAACATGATATTTTTGACATATTTATTATTTTTAACTAATATTAACAGCCATTTCATTTTAAATAATAAGGATAAAAGTTGTTTATGAAAAAACACTACCTTAATTTGCAACAAATTGCTTTGAATAGAAAACACCTAATAATGCGGTTATCTGCCAAGCTTGTACAGGTGGCCATTAACTCGGTACCTACCTAAAATGTCCCATTTAATGTATGACTTTTGGTTCTTAATTACTTTCAGGTGTTATGAATAATATACTAATGATGTGGATGTCCATTGAATTATTGATTCTCAATATTATCCGTATATGGAGTTACTAAACACCTAATAATGCGGTTATCTGCCAAGCTTGTACTTAAGGTGGCCATTAACTCAATTGATATGTACCTACCTAAAATGTCCCATTTAATGTATGACATAGTTTAATTTTATTGCTAACATTTTATTATTGTTTTAATTTGACTTCTTTTATTTACTCTTATACGCCAAACATTTATTTATTATTATTTAATATTTAATTTATCGTCATTTTATAATTTGTTAATTTAACTCTTACATGGATGGTTCTACCTCCTACATGGAAATCTTTCTTTTCAAATTTTTATTAATATTATGGCGGAAGTCATACATTGTTTTTCCTATTCTAAAATTATATGACCAAGAAGTTATTATCTAGTATATATATATACACACACATACATACATGTGTGTATTTATTTCATTCAATTAGTCTTATAAGAAGACACAAATTTGCAAGCGATAGGTGATAATGAAGCCATAAGACAAATTGGAGTAAAGCCAGATCCATAAAGTTGAATATTTGAAGCCACAAGGCATATTGAAGTGAAGACGGATCCATGTTAAATATTTGGTTTGAAGTCTTAAATTACCACCAAAAGATGGTTGTTCCTCTAAAAATTTATTATAAATTGGTGTATCTAATTTTGTGAAAGAGATCTTCAAAAATATTATGAATTAATTTTATTTCAGGTAGCTAAACAAAACAATGAGTTACAAAGAATTATGAATATTGTATTGGTTGTCATTCCTGGAAGTGAATGAATTTATGGTTATGGATACATATGTAAATATGGTGACTATTGACATTTTTGTGATCATATTTGATCTAAGTTCCCACTCGAAAAGTGGAGAAATATTTTATTATAAATTACTTAACCAACGATATATGAAAAAAAAAATTTGCCTGGTTACTATTTGCATAGTAACTATGCGGGACCCATCGTCAAAATTTTCTTCACCCCATACGCGTATTCACGTGAAGGTTTTGAAATTTTCTGCCTGGTTACTATTTATTAACTATGAATAGTGTCGACGGTACTATTCATAGATACGACACTATTCATGAATACGGTATTTTTATGAATACCTTTTATCCGCTTAGGTGCTTCAAAACCAAAACTTTCATGGCAAAATTTGTATTTATTCCTTAATATTAAGGCCTTGAAGGCTTATGTTTCAAATATTGTATGATACATATTTTAATAGTTTTGGAAAAGTATTGTCCAGAAGACAATAAATTGCAGAGATTTATGTTATAATATGTATAAAGGTTAATAGTCCTGCAAACTAATTAGCATATTTTGAGGAACTAATGTTTAGACTATATATCTATATGACAGTATAAAATGCATTTTACTATAAAGTATATGTTTTATTATTAGCTTAGTTTCAATGATATTTATCTTGATGTTATAGAAGTATATATCATGTATAAAATACATGTTATCGTAAACCATAAGTTTACAAATAATAATGCAAATTGAAGTTTACAGAAACTAGAAAGTTTACGTGAGATAATCAAGAGATTGGAATTGTAAACCAGAAGTTTACAATTGTAGCAAATCAAAAGGTTGCTAATACAAATCAAATTTTTACCAATGTAAACTAGAAGTTTACTACCAATGAAATATTCAAGAGGAAATGAGCTATAGAGATTTATTGAAGCCGGGGCTCAACATAAAGAATAAACCTACAAGGTAATACGATGTTTAAATTTGTTGTTATTATTATTTACATTTATTATGATTACATATCATAAATTTATTGTCATGAACATTTTTACGCTAGAAAATTATCATATGTATGACTCTAAATCAGTGTAATTCTATGTCATTTCAACATGAATATCTTCACATGTGATAGCGCATATAGTTTATGCATATATAAATTAATTGAAGCATATTAATCATGAATCATGAGACTAGTGATGCAATATTATATGTTTATTCCTGAAGAATTAACATAAATTTTTCCTTTCAAAGTTTAAAGAATTTGAAAGTGATTTTAAAATACAAATATTTTATATAACTCACACTTGAGGGGGAGATTGCTAGAAAAACAAGTGTGAGTTAGAATACAAGTGTGATCCAATATTTGAAAAGTTATATAGTTCTCACATAAAGTTTGATCTCCCAAAATGCATGTCGGATTTTGATCGATATGTTATTGAAATTGAAAAATTTATGATTATTTGAAATATTATGTTAGAGTAAACCGAAGTTTACTGATCCAAATAAATGTATTGTTGGCATGACTTGTTTGATCATAAAGTCATATAAGAACCAGAAGATTCTTCAATAACCAACATATTGTTCAAGAATAATTATGTCGCTTGTTCTCAAATAAAAATGACTATGTAAATATCATAGATCATGATTGGTAATAGATCTACGGAAATATATCAAACAAATTTATATGGGCCCATTACAACCAGAAGTTTGTAAGAACGCAACCTGAAGTTGCAATAATGTTTGAATTAATCAAGCGCGCTATTTCCAGATTATATGATCCAGAAATCATGAATGCTTATGAGAACAAAGTTTTCTATATTGGTATATTTGATTATTGCAGCATTTATATAAGCCAACAAAATTCTCCCTATAAAATGGCTTTTGGTCAGGAGCCAGACAATTCCATCTGAAAGTTTTTGAATGTGCAATGCTTATAAATCTACCACAATGCACATAAATGGATATAGAAAGAAAGTTGGGATAAATGTTGTGTAAGGACCTCCTTCTTCTTGTTTGTCTCTAAATGAAAACGAATGATGTTTCTAAAGGTAACAAATGGATTTAGGAAACTTTACTTGCATGATTAGTCAATTGTGATTTGACATTATTTTCCCAATATGAGGGGGAGAAAATAAAGTTAGGTAAAGAGATTAAGCTATAATGAATTATCATTGGCTCATTTTGATCCTCGTATAAAACAATGTGAATCGGAAGTTCAAAAGATAATTCATTGCATAATTTAGCTAATTAAATGCCGGAAGCATTTACGACTAAAAGAAAGTGACAAAGTCATATGTCCCAATTGCTAATGCTCCTATTGATGTCCCTGAAGGACAACCTATTATAAATGAAGTGATACCATGCCGAGCGTGGTAGGTCCATGTTCCAAAGAAAATTATCGAAAGAAAAGGAGCTAAGAATATAGATGATCAAGTTGAATAATCAAGATAAATTAGTAGCTCCAGGAAGAGCCATCTCCGAAGAGATATTATCTCCGAGAAAGAGAATGTTGTAAGTCCCGAAGAGACCAAGGTACACGAAATATGTGAAAATTATGAGATCTCAATAAATTGTTATGAATAGAATCCGATGGGACCGAAATGAAGTCAACGTTGACGACATCTTTGCTTATAATATAGCATATGATGTAATGAATGATATGAGGATCATGAGCCACAATCCATTAGTGAGTGTCAACAATGAAAGTATTGGCCCCTATGGAAAGATGTCATTGTTGTAGAATTAAAATATTGGCAAAACGAAAAGTATTTGGACCTGCAGTCCATACAACTGATGATGAAAGACCAGTGATGCAAAACCAGTTGGATACAAATAAGTTTTTGTACGAGAAGAAATGAAAAAGGTGAAATCACAAGATATAAGGTACGTCATGTAGTTCAAGGTTTTAAATTCGACATTGTTTTTGAAGAAACATATGTAGATGCAAATACTTTTGTTATTTGATAAGCCTAGCGAGTAAATAACGCATTTAGTAGATGTTGTAAATTGTAACCATCTATTTGTATAATTCACTTGATAGTGATATTTATATGAAAGTTCTGAAGGACTCCAAGCACATGGAAAGACTTAAGGTGTGTTGTAAGCACATATCGAAAGACTTAATGTGCTAGAAACACAAATACTGAAGGATTCAAGATGTTAGGAGCATCTGATACAAGTTCTCAAGAACAATACTCAATTAAGTTAAATACGAAGCTTTTAGGGAGCATGTGGTATAATTATTTCAAAGAATATCTGATGAAAAGAAGGGTACAAAAATAACCCAATATACCCATGCTTTTTATGAAAAGATCCAGAAATTAATTTGCTATAATTACCGTTTATGTTGATGATCAACATCATAACTCTGAAGAGCTTCAAAAGACAATTAATTGTTGAAGAACTACTTACGGAAGTACCACATCTTAGTGCTTTTTGAGTACTTATATATCATGCTTATTATCAAGATATAGTTCTCCGCCAACACAAAGACATTGGAAGCAATACTAGCATAAGAAGAAGCAATATTGATATTATCAAGAGGGGGGGAGTCGATACGTACTCTTTTTTCCCTTATCTAGGTTTTGTCCGGGTTTTCCTAGAAAGGTTTTTAATTCATTGGAAAGTGTATCAATGAATGATGTACTCTTTTCTTTGGCTAGGTTTTTATCCCACTGGGTTTTTCCTAGTTAAAGTTTTTAACGAGGCACATTTATAAATGGACATCCAAGGGGGAGTGTTATGAATATACTAATGATGTGGATGTCCATTGACTATTGATTCTCAATATTATCTGTATATGGATTCACTGTTCATACGAAGTTACTATTCATGTATACGTATTTACTGTTTACATATACGTATTCACTATTCACGTATACTGTTTATGTGGGGTCCACGCGAATTCTCACAACTTCCTGAATGCTCGGCGGCGCAGACGCGTTTTGAAGACCTTATGATTTTTGGGGAAAATTACAGTTAATGACCCAAGGAGGAAATTACACTTAATGGCCCAATTCCTTGTCTATATATATGCATGCCATTTGTGAAGGAAGAAGCAGAAGTGATGAAGAGAGAGAGAGATGAGAGGAGTGAAAGAGAGAGCGTATAAGAGATTTATTGTTACTCAATTGATATGATGAGAAAGGCTCTTTATTTTCTCTCCAATCTTTTCTTCTTTATCCTATATTTTCTTCAGTTTTATAACACAGGGTAGTTTGTTCATTTTTTGTTAACAAAAAATTGTAATGGACTTAGTATTACTCTTATCCTAAGCATAAGGTCCGACACTACTAAAAAATAGGAATTTAACGTTCCCCTAATTAACGTCCGTTTTAAAAAATATAGACGTTAAAACGTAAGCGGTGGTAATGTTGTAATTTTTTTGTTCTTACTTTTAACGTCCATTTTAAAAAATGTAGACGTTAAAACATAGGCGGTCACTGTTGTATTTTCTTCTTCTTACTTTTAACGTCTATTTTAAAAAATAGACATTAAATGTTATGATACAACGATTGTTTTAATAAAAATAGTCGTTGTATCTTAAACAACAATTATTTTATTTTATTTATTTAGAGACACCATTTATAAAAGCTTCAAGATTATATGACCACTATAATTTTATCCCATATTTATAGTTATTTCCTATTATGTAGCCTAGAATTTTGATAGTTAAGAGAAGAAATATGTCAGTATTTTCATTTAGTTAGTTTCTAATTATTAAATTTTTATATATATATATATATATATATATATGGAAAAACACTTCTCATTTGTAGGAGAAGTGTATTATCATGTCACACACACATGAAATGGTGGGACCGTGGGTCCCACCATTTCATGTGTGTAGGAATCTTCTTTTTTTCTCATGCAACATGAGAAGTTTAAACTCCTATATATATATATATATATATATACGATTTTATCCCATATTTATAGCTATTTCCTAATATGTAGTCAATAATTTCAATAGTTAAGAGAAGAAATCTAATCGTATTTTCATTTAATTAGTTCCTAATTAAATTTAATAAATGAAACAATATATCTCTTTTTTATATATATATCTATATAAAAAAAATTCAATATCATTTATTTTAAGCCTCCCTCATGCCATTTTATTTTATTTTTCATTAGTTACAACGACTGGTTTTTCAAAACCAGATGTTGAAACTCGAATTTTTTAGATATTTAAACTTCAATCTCACGCCTTAGACATTTTATTTTATTTTTTATTTTGAGTTACAACGACTGGTTTTTCAAAACCAGTCGTTGAAACTCGAATTTTTTAGATATTCCAACTTCAATCTCACGCCTTCGACATTTTATTGTTCCTCTCTTCCATAAACATATAAAGTTTTCTCTTCAAAACCCAACAGTGTAAAACATCTCCCTCAAATCTATCCTAAACGCAACATTTCAATAAGAGTCGTGAGATCCACTCATCTCCATCGCCGCACCCAACGGCCGTACCCTTGCCACCAAGGAGGTTTGCAATCGCGGCGTGAGTGACTTTGACTCCGACTCCGACTCGTTCTTTGTCGTGAACTACGAATGTGCTGCACAACCTCCAGATATGCGTTTGCCACTAGATTAAGATCTCGGTTTCAGATCTGCGTCTCTCTCTCTCTCTCTCTCTCTTCTCACTAAACAATATGTCGAGCAACGATCCCGAGCATCGTGAAGAGGAGGAAGCCCCCCACAGGCAATGATGAGGATATTGGAGCTCTATTTCCTGGAGCTTTCTTTTGTTGAAAATTTTGAATGGATAGTTCTATTGTAGTGTTTTTCTGCTCTATTTCTTAGTGCTTTCTTTTATTTGTCTTCTTTTTCATTCAGTTAAGACTTGAGATGTTTTATTTATTTTTTATTTTTCTTCTTATTTTGTGCTTCGTTGGACATGAAACACTCTATTTCTTGCGTCGGACCTTGAATGGTGTTGTTTATTGTCCATTTTCAATCCATTCTTTTTCTCACGAGGTTTTAGCTTGTTCAAATTGCGCCTTATATTGTGTTTTAGATGGTTCTATGAATTACCTAGCATGTGTGCGTGTTGTGGATTTGTAGACATACAACGACTATTATTTAAATAACAGTCGTTGAAATTCAACGACTATTTCAACGACTGTTATTTAAATAATAGTTGTTGTATGTCATAAACTTTCAACGACTTTTGTTTTTTTATAACCCTTGAAAACAGTCGTCTAATGATTTTAAAAACGGACGTTAAAAGTGTTTTTTTGTAGTAGTGCGAAAATAGTTTAAATTTGATCCTAAATATAAAGTATAATTTCTTATTATCTTGTATATAATTTTTTCTTTTCTATAAGATCATTCATTTGATTTTTTTTTTTTTATGTATCTACATTAAATTTTAATCATTAATTAGTAAGGGAAGTTTTTGAAAAAATATCACAAATTCTCAGCATATTAATTTCAAACAAACATCTTATCTACCTTTTTTATTCATAAAAGTTAATTAAAATGACTTTACACATTTTTGAGGCAAAAGAAAGTTTACGTGAGTTGGATATAGAGGCTCACTAAAGCTTAAACATATCTCAAGGTTTATAGAGTACTTACAAATATACTTATATTTAGAATAAGATTGAGTAAATTAAAGACACGACAGATCGGTGACTCAGTGAGAATTGTTGAAAAAATCTTGAGGTAAATTAAACATTTCCCAATATATATATATGTGTGTGTGTGTGTGGGCGCACACTTCTTTTTGTCCTTAATATAAGATATTTTTGAAAAATTGATCTTGGTCATAAATATAAGACAAATTTTTCATACTTGTCAATCTTTTTACCCCTATTGATGCTCCTTTAACAATAATCAAGGATAAGATGGAATAAGGGAATTAAGGAAGGTGATTAAAATGTTTTAGAAAATACATGTTATATTAAATAACTTAGCCAACTTCCTTAATCTAATTAAATTAGGTAAACATATATTATATTAAAGTCCGAAGGAGTATATATATTTTCCAATACGACCGATTTATTTCAAGGTTCTCTCAATTCTTTTATGTTTATTTAAACTAAAATCACTTTTTTCATCTTAATTTTGAAGAAACTGGCCATCATTAATTTACATACAAACTACTACAACAACAACAACGCTTTATTTCATTATGTATGGTTGATTATATGGATCAAACGGTGTCATAGTTCTCTATTACTAGCCAAATTTTTAGAGATATTGTTAATCAAAAGATATTGCTCAATAACTTTATTGACAGTTCTTTTCGGTCTTCCTCTATCTTTTTTAAATAACTCCATGGTGTTTGATTAACCCTCATAACTGGCGCATCCAATGACCTTATTTAAATTATCCAAACTATCTCAAATGATTTTTTATCATTTTTTTAATAGATGTCACTCCAACTCTTCTATGTATATGTTTATTATGGACATTATCTTTTTTTATATGACCACATAGGTGGATCTAGGGGTTTAGGGGTGCCCCCAAAAAAACAAAAATTTAAAGGGGAAAAAAAACATATATGAGAAATGGGGGAGCCTACCAAATAGTTGGAAAGAGAGAAACACAATGAGAGAGTTAGGTTGGGATTTATTTGGGTGTGTATGTAAATGATATAGTTTATCTTTCTAGTATCTTATCTTTTAGTTGGATGGAATTTGTTTTATGAAAAATTCAGGGATTTGTTAGATTTTGAAATTTTGAGGCTTTTAAAATAGACAGGTTGAGATGCTTTCTTGGTTCATATTCAAAATTTTTGCATAAAATATGACATTGACATTCCAGATATAAGTATAAAATATATTTGAAGTAGAGGTCGTGCTCAAAATGAACAAGGTGATTTTTCTATTAATTTTTTTTATTTGTACTCAATTGATTATCAATTGCAAGAATTAAATAGCAGGTTCAATGATAATCCTATTGAATTACTTGCTTTGAGCATAGCTTTAGATCCAAGAAACAGGTATAAGTGAAGTGATCTTAATTTTTGTGATAGATTTCTTTCATTTTTTTTTTTGTATATTAGGTTTGTATTATATTTTAAGTACTTTTATTTATGATATACTAGTATTTTTTTATTTTCGCCCCCTCATTAAAATTCTGGGTCTGCCACTATATGACCGCACATTCATTTCAACATTCTCATCTTAGCTCTCCCCATTTTATACATGTTGTAGTTTCAAAGCCCAACATTACTATCATAAACCATCGTTGATTTTAGGGTTAAGGAGCAAAATAGCCAACGAACTATTAGGCCAGGAGCATCTGGCACAAAAAACTTTTAAGCGTACCAATAATACCAACAAACAATTGAAATTGTAAAAAAATCACAATCTCCGTCAGTTGCTACTAACTTCCGTTTATGACTTTTTTTTTTCTGATCAATGTGGATGGCAAGATGCAGCTGCTCCAACAAAAAATCTGAACAAACCAACATCACAAACTACCCATCCTCTGCCACTACTTCCATCACCCCTTCAGAACTCCCCCTCTGATTTTTTTTTTCAATCAAAACCCTAAAGCAGCACTAGATCCTGTGAGAGAAACCGCAAAGACAAACCAACATCACAAACGACTCTCGCTTCGTGTTCATGTCCTTTGAGGCCATGGCCAGTTCAATCCCTACAAATAACGGAAGAACTCCCGGAATTCCGATCGGGAATTTGTTCGAGAATCGTCACGAATGAATTCCCGGAACCGCAGCAAGCACCAATTTCGCAATCCCTAGAAACACCACCGATGCTCCACTTCTTCCCCCAAATCAAATCGGTGCGGCCAATCCAACCCCCGTGGCAAAGCGCAAGGCATGGCGCCGAACCAAAGAACCGACCATGTTCATCAACCCAACGCTCACCGAAACCTTCATCGCCGAAGCTTCTTTTCCGGGGAAGGAAAGTTTACACACCGCTATCACCGAGTTTAAAATTGATAGAGGAATGCGGAATATTTGCCGGAGAAACCCTATTTTCCAATCCTCCCACGTGATGTGTATTAGAGAAATCTTCGACGGATCGAATCTCAGATCTTTGAATATCGAAGGGTCACGAGCAAAACAGAGGATCACGCCAAATAAGAACACTATGAGAGCAGCTGGAATTGCTGATAAAACCGGCAATCTCCTTCGAACCTTGAGTTTTGGGTCAGGTTGAGTCTCGTTTTCTTCTTCTTGCGGGCTGAGATTCACTGTTCCGCTGTGATCGTCGACTCCGGCGCCGGTGGTTAGGATGAGAAACAGAACGGCGGAGAGAGCGACGATGAGGCCGTCAAAGCTGAGCCAGGAATGAGCGGGACTGGATTTAGAGGTGGAAATATCTTGATAGTAGCGAATGTTTTTAATGGCGGAGAAAGCGAACTGGAAACCTAGGGAGAAAAAAAAAATCATAAACGGAAGTTAGTAGCAACTGACGGAGATTGTGATTTTTTTACAATTTCAATTGTTTGTTGGTATTATTGGTACCCTTAAAAGTTTTTTGTGCCAGATGCTCCTGGCCTAATAGTTCGTTGGTTATTTTGCTCCTTAACCCTTGATTTTATAGTAGTGGGATAAAACTTAGGGAGAATACTACCTCCGGTCTAGGAGACTTGGTCGTATAATTAGAACTAGATGGAGTATTATTTAAGTCCTAACTATGAAAAATATATATAAAAAAGGTCCAAACTACCATTGATAAGTGAAAAAGTTATCATTGATAAGTTATGAGACATATCAATATATTATTTTCTTTAGTTGGGACATGAATTCTTCGTATTTTATTAGACACTTTTCGGTCACAAATAACACTCTAGTCTCATTAATATACATTGAATTTTTGAAATATCTTACATTGACGCATTCTATAATAAAGTGTGATTTTTTGGAGTGAGTATATCACAGTTTTTTTTTTTTTTTTTTTTTTTTTTGTCGATGTTAAATAGGAGTGTGTGTATATAAAAAATCATATATTTTTTTAATTAATTTTGTTAAAAGCACGAATCTTTCGATTTATTTTAAAATTTCAAGTTTTATTGAATTTAAGCATGCTTTCTTTTTGTTATTTTGAAGTATATATAATTATTTACTAAAAAAGAATTGCGCTATGTAAAATTTATTGTTTATTTTTGAAGATATTTTGTGTATTTTCTTAAAAAATATAAAAGGTGTGTGTTAATTATAATAAAATTTTGAAAAAAAAAATACAACTCTTTACCAATTGCAATTAATTAATGAAATGTGTATAGGTTTTTATTATAGATAATTCTTAATTATATGTCAATTTATCTAGATAGAAAGAGGTATTCTTTGTTTAGAAAAATAAAAGTATGGTTAACAAAAAAAGGAAAGTGTATAATATGTATATGTGAGTGTGTGTATATGTACGTATATTTATTCTTTTATAAGCACATGTATTTTCTTTTTAAAGGTGATTACTCGAAATATTTTTTTACCACTAAATATGGGTATCACTGTGTGATGAGCACAAACCCAAAGGCAGAGCCCAATCCAAAAGCTAGCCTATGAGGAGGGAGAACCCAATGGACTTATAAACCTCACTCTAAGAGCTTGGTTTCTGAATATGGGACTCATGACATAGTCACCCTCTCAAGAGCCGACGTCCGAATATGGGACTTATGACATAGTCACCATCTCAAGAGTCGACGTCTCCATTGGCTCCACTTCACGGCACTTCACTTGGCCTATCCGATTAGAACCCTCCGTAGGCAGAGGCGGATCCACGTGTTTGGACTTTTTTTTTTTTTATAAAACAAAAAATCGGATGCGGACAAAAAAAAAAATGGCTTTCCTTTCCCAGCAAGAGATGAATAGTTGAACGATCGGATGGGGATGAATAGTTGAATGATTCTTAGTGTCTTATTTTGAAAAAGATATATTTGATAGTATTGGTAATGAGGCAATTATGATAGAATTCCAAAAATAAGACCTAGAATGATGATATTGTAATTGTTTTTATTGTAATATACTTTTGTTATTAAAATATATGGTGTCCAGCCTTGCTATTTTTAACAATACTTAGTTTTATTTTTCCCTTTATATTGTTTTATTTTTTAATGCATTTAAAGCTTTCTTGTAAAAAAAAAAAAACCGTGAAAGCGGGGCGCGCCCCGAACCCCGCCAATGGTGCACCCTCCCATAAATTCCTGGATCCGCCCTTGTCCGTAGGTAGTCCTTTCCGTGAATATCGGGCTCTCAATGAAAGCACCAATGTGATGAGCATAAGCCTAAAGGGAGAGCCCAATCTCCAAAAACTAGCCTATAAGGAGGGAGAACCTAATGGACTTATAAACCTTACTTCAAGAATTTAGCTCCCGAATGTGGGACTCATAACACGCTGCTAATAAATTTGGGAACCTTTGTCAGTTTAGCATGTGTGTGTATATATATTTGTGACTCGGCCCTTCGAAGAAACCTAATTGATTGTTTGGTAACTTGGTCCAGAGAAGCATCCTCCATGGGCCTTTAATTGTATTTTATAAAGTAAATATACATGAGCTTAATGCATATGTGCGAACCCAAAATCTTAGTCAAAATGACGATTATATAGTTGTACCCGTCTGATAAAGAAGAAACCCAGAATGCACTAGTTCCTTTTGTTGGCCTATCTCCAATGACTGTTGTTCTATTGGGCTGGATAATGTAAGGCTAAAGAGGCCCATGAGCAATCCTTCAAGCCCAACTAGCATGAAAAGACGTAAGCTATTTGCAGGACCTGAGGAGGCGGAAGTTAGGGAACAAACAAAAGCGAATAACAAAACTAGAGAGTTAGTGGAAAGTGACTTACTCTCTCTTAACCATGTTTTCAGTTTCAGGCGTGAGAATAAATAAAATGGTGTTGGGAGTTCTTCTCCCACGACCGTAGGCCCGACTCAGGGCGAATCCAGATTAGTTGAAACTGAAAAAGTTCCGGTTAATCAAGTGGGCAACCAAAAAAATAAGAAGCAAATAACGAATTAGTAAGAGCCAGCTTTGAATAGGATTGTTTCCAATAAGAGGATACATGATACATGTGCCTGGAAAAAAAGAGCCAGCTTGAATGCCGACAAATGTTGGTCTAATTGGTAAAAGGGTTGACACATAACCATAAGGTTGTGAATTCAAATTCAATCGATGTGAGGATCTTGTTAGTTGGTGTGTTATATGTAAATATTTCTGTAAGTGTTCTTTGAGCCAACATGCCTTTGGTAATTTAGTTTGTCGTAAATTCCCAAATCTGCAGGTTTTCAAAGTAGAACCTCTTGGCTTGGATCACCATCTGTTATTATGTTAATGTAATAAAAAGTATTCAAAGTCGACGCTTCCTGGACTTCTCGTAACGAATTTATGCAGGTGGAGAATAGGAGTTGAATGACGATTGACGAGCAATTCGACCAGAATGGATGCTTTTTATGATTTTATTTTAAGGCTAAATCTTTGCAGAAAAAAATCTGATGCGATGGAGTGCTGAGTCATTTCCCAGTAACATCAAAATGATTGAGTATTTAAAGACCCAACTTACAACTTGCAGACAAAGGCCCTATATTACCACCATGTTCAGGAGAAGGCGAAACAGTATTATTCAAATCAGAGATGATAGTGACCATTAGCTTCGAGAGAAGAATCAAATTCTTGCGGCTTTTGATGACGCTGCAAATGAGCAATTACTGAGGCCTATCACTAAGGAAGAAGTTCGAGTGTCAACTTTTGACCTTGGTGGAAGAAGGCTTTGGACTCAGATGGCTTCTCAGAGCAAAACAACTGTGAGAGCCTGGTTGGAATTCTGCGAGATTATTATAAAGCATATGGCCAGTTGGCCAATCTTGATAAGTCCAGCATTTTCTTTTCCTAGAATACACCCAATTATATGAAAGCGATTGTTTGTAATATTCTTGGCATTGAAGAAGCTGGAAAATACACGAGGTATCCTGCCGATGCGGGAATTGTATGACAAATTGATAAGCTGCGCTAAAACTCTAGAGGAACTCTCCATAAGAGATGATCAGACTCTTACAACCTAACCGTATTCTATCCTGAATACACACTCAAAAGCAGGGGGCGTATCAGAAAATTTATCAGTGGCGGAGGATTCGTGCTGCCCCTTTTTTTTTTTTTAAATGAAAGTTTTAAATGCATTAAAAAAATAAAAGAATATAAACAACAAAAGAAAAGAATATAAAAAAAAATCAAGTGAATACTGATGATGATGTAATAAGAGATGCAGTTATTTTACAAACCTTTCATTTAGAAAAGCAAGACCAAGTGCGGTTAGAAATGCAACCACATAAATTATAATAAAGGATGACACTCAATAAGTTCAAGTACATATATTTTAATAACAAAAGTATATTACAATAAAAATAATTACAATGTCATCCTTCTAGGCCTTATTTTTTAGAATTCCATCATAATTGCTTTATTATTAATGCTATCAAATACATCTTTTTCAATATAAGACACTAAACAATCATTCAACCATTCATCCCCATCCGATTACGAAGTGCAGTCTTAATGTATTAAAGGTGAACACTTAATTTAAAGGTGAGCAATCATTCAAACATGTATTAATTTGAAAAAAAAAAAAAAAATCATCAAATTCAAGGGTAGGCACTTGCCCCACTTGTACATTACTTGGGTCTGCCATTGCTCACAAGTTAAACTTGTAAGAAATTCTTATTTATTCAAAATATGAAAATAACTAAGGACAACTTAACTTTTAAATAGAGAAACTTCTTAACCATAATACAAAAAATAGAAAAAATATATTCTAAGATATTGAGGATAATATGCCATCTAAAAGTAATTAAATCAAGGATAATAATAACATATTAATAATATCCTTGAGATCACTATTTGGCAACTCATATATCTAGAATAATATCATAAAAAGAAACTGCTAATAAACTTAAAGATTCTTAGGATAATTCAACATATATAAAAGATACATCAAATCTTCCTAATAATTTAGAAAATACAAAATGACCTTTTTAAATAATAAAATTATATAGAAAATAAAAATAAAATGATTTAATTGACACCCATTTGTTTTGCACATCTTGAAAGTTGAATGCCATGTGGAATATCTAGCAAAATTGACAAAATTGCCCTTTAAACTCCTATCACCTAGGGCTAGTTTGGTTTGAGGGAGGGGGGAGGGAGGGGAGGGGCCAATCTTTGGTCCTCTCTTACACAACAATCGCCTTTAGAAACTTTTTAATATTCCAAAAATATACTCTCAACAAAAAAGAATATTCTTTTCATTAATGGCAATTTGGTCATTTCCCTACTTTCTACTCCCTTCCCTTCCCTCTCACTCCCTCCCCTCAAACCAAACATGCTAGAGTGTGGGGGTAAAACAAAACACCCAGCTTTTGACTATGATAGAGAAAGAACGAGTAAGAAAATTCATGGGTGTAGTAGTCATCTTTTTTTCTTTTGCATGAAGGGAGGTTATGATAAAAGCAGTGATTAATTCTATCCCTATCTTCCCAATAAAATGTTTCAAGTTTCCTGCTAAGACGTGCAAAGAGCTGGATAGTCTTGCTTCGAAATTTTGGTGGGAAGGAAGTGACAATAGTAGCAAAATGCATTGGGTTGCTTGGGACTCTCTAACTAGACCAAAGTTGGAGGATGGCCTGGGCTTTCGAGATTATGTGAGTGTTTGATAACTTCTGAAACCGTGATTTCATAAGCCCTTGTTCGTAACTTGAGATAAAACCCTTTCACATACTTACCTCGTAAATCATAAAAACTATTCTCCTAAAGTTAGTTCTAACATACACTATATTCAATTGAATAGAGCTAGCTGTATTTGCAAAAACAGCTTGGAGGCTTCTTCAACAGCTAGAAACACTGTGGGCACAAGTCCTCAAAGGAATTTATTTTCCTGACAGCAATTTTCACGATGCAGTGAAAGGGTATAAAGCTTCATGGTGCTGGTCAAGTATTATGGACGAAAAGGAGATCATAAAAAATGAACTTTGTTGGCAGATTGAGAATGAAAAAACAAGATCATGGAAGGATAATTGGATTCCTCACACTCCTATGCATCAATTGGCTACGGAAAGAGAAGATTTGCAAAATTCTGATGAAAAAGTCTCTGTGCTTACAAAGACTCAGAGTAGGCAATGGGGGCTGTTACGATTGTATGGGATTGTGGATGTAGATATCATTAGTATTATCAGCGAGATCCCTCTAGCTATTGTGGTTGAACTGATGTGTGGAGGAGAACCTGAAAGATTAAATATGAACCAAGAGTAGTTAATTTCATTTGGAGAATACTTTCCATCTGCAATTGCAATGCTGAAACTATAAAACACATGTTCTTCCGCTGTCAATGGACTCGCTATGTCTAGTTTGGGAGTGGACTTTCTTTGAAGACTGAAACTTGATTACTGATTTTGCTATATGGTGGGAGAGTGTTCTTAATCCCCATGGCCCACTATCTAACCTTGACATCACTATGATTAGTTGGCTTTTGTAGATTCACTAAGGGGAGCTGGCTGATTTTCTTTGCATCTATGCTTCTGTTTCATTGGCTGCTTCCATTTCTTGTTTTTGCATTTCACTCTTGTTCTGCGCTAGCTTGCTTTTGGTATCTTCAACTTGGGTTGTACGCTTGCTTATTTATCATAATGAAAGTAGGCAAAAACTCACTCAAGTCCAAATGACAAGAAAAAATATAAAAAAGTCCCAATGTAGATTTCTCTATAAAAAAAGTTTGTAGGGATCTCAATAACATAGATGGTTTTATCAATGACTACTCTATGATTTGTCAATATAATCACACACACTTGTGGAAAAAGCTGTTTTAGTTAACATAGATAAGCTTGTCAATGATTACTTTATGACTTGTCAATTATAGTGTGTTTGAGATAGTGCTGGGAAAATTGGCTTATTTGCAATATGACTTATGTAAAAGTATGATTGGTTAAAAGTTAGATTGTGTAATATGATTTATATTTGGATTAGCGGTAGCATAAGTAGGTTTGGTGAAACTGAAACTTGTTTGGAATGATAGTGACATATGTGGCTTTTGAGATAATTATAAGAGAAAAATTAAAATACAAAATACAAAAAAGTGAAAAATGTTAACTTGGAAAATTTAGTCCACTCTACCTAATTAATGACGAATCCTACAATCGTCTTCATAATCATCTCTTAGATAAATTGTTAAAAACAACTTGATGTGTCTTTGAAAATCATCTTAATTCACCTACTTCATCTTAAATGAGAGCACAATTGGCGACACTCAAATTGAAATAAATCCATCACACACACTAATAATCACATAGAATGCATACCTTCATTAATTCAAAGGAAATTATTTCAACAAAACCCAAGTGCCCCAATACAAAATCAGCCACTCATAATTGCAACAATCACAACAACTTGATTAAAACATTGAAAATTCATGAGAAGGAGTGAATGACTGAATCTAGAAGGAGGAAAAGATGAGCTCATTGGAATCTGGGAAACTCTGTCGGAAATTGCAAGAGCTAGCTGGAAAGATCAAAGGAAGGACGAAACCATACTTTGGAAAGATTCCAAGCTCTTCAAGGTCATCGGAGAAGCTCAGAAGAAAGAAGAAGGTCGCCAGAAAAATTAGAACTGGAAGTCATCGATGATCTGAGCTTCTGGTTTTCTCCTATCTGGTGTTTATCAACTCCGACAAAGGTGGAGATTCGAAGCAAGGAAGAAGGCCTCGGCCCTTTGTCTACTGTGAAACTCTCGTTAAGCAAACTGAAAGTGATGGTGTTTAACGGCGGAAGGAGGAGATCGAAAATGGCGTGCTTCTGGTTGAGCTTTCGATTTGGTTGGCAGTAGTGAAGGAAGTGAAGGTGGGGTGTGGTGTTAGTGAGAAGATGAAGGTCAAAGGTTTGGTCAATGCTCTCTCTTTGTGCTCGTGGCACTCAAAACTCTCTTCTCCTTGAAGACTTACTGGTGGTGGTGAGACAACGATGGTGGTGGTGTTTGAAGGTGAGTAAATTGAAGGTGGATAATGATCAGAGAGTGAAGGTCGATCAAGGTGATGAGGATTAGAGCCCCTCTCTTGCGGTGTGATAGGTTGCTTTTTTGATAAGTCAAAAGCTTCAAAAATTAGTTTCTCAAATAAGCTCCTTTTATCACAAAAGCACAAATGGCTTAATTTTATCCCAAACATGTGAAAAAATTTAAAAACTCCAAAAGCCCAATTGGAAGCATCAAAAGCACGATTAACACGATACCAAACATGTTCTAAATATACACTAGTCAATGGAACTGTTTTAGTTAATATAGATGAGCTTGTTAATAACCACTCTATGACTTATCAATGTGGTCACATGCACTTGCCAATAATGATTAAATGGCATCTAAAACACTAATTAATGACTCTTGCCTTATGTCCTTATTAAAAAACAAAAATTACAAAATAAATAGACACGATGGCAAAAACTAGTTAGATTGATCTTTAAATAATAGCCTCTTATTACTAGAAGGCAAAAAAAAAAACTTTTACTAATCTCATGCAAAATGACTAAATTGCCCTCCAAATTTACGTCATGAGATAATTCTTGTGAAGTTTTTTAAAGACTATTTTGAAATGAGTTCTTTTTATGTAATAAACAAATGGCTAATTTCATTCCCTTAGTTAATATGGTCATTTGATAAGTTAAAATTACCCGAGATAATATTATGCTATAAAATTTAAAATCAGCCTAGAGGAGAAAGGAATATTGGGCCCAAGAAGTTTGGTCAATGGAGGTACAAATTCCCAAACCCACGCAGGCCGAGCCTCTCACCGAATCTACAAGTACTCTTCCCCTTCACAAAGTTCTTCCTCATTCTCTCACTCTTCTCTGAGCTGTGTCTCACGCAGCTGTTCCTCCTCTTCGCAAACAATAATTAACCACAACAAGATGCAGATCTTCGTGAAGACTTTGACGGGAAAGACCATCACTCTCGAGGTTGAGAGCAGTGACACGATCGACAATGTCAAAGCCAAGATTCAGGTTCTCCTTTGCTTGTCCCACGCCCACTGCCATCTATTTTTCTGGATAGAGTTTTCTTACGATTGCTTTTGAGTGGGATTTTTCTGCACGTTGACTGGTTTTGTTGATATTTTATTCCTATTTTGATTCCCCGCTCATACACAATGCTTCCTGATCAATAAGGGTTTTATAATGAATCTGGTTTTTAATGCATAGTTCCTGCAACTAAAACCTTTCTTTGTAGCGAAAATCATTATCTTAGAATCATTTTTTGGATTGAGCCAGAGCTTGGGCCGTGGGCTCTGTGCTGAAGCTCCACTCTGTGCCCTCGCCAAAATCATGCCATTTTAGGGGTTTAGAACAACAGTACTCTAAGTTTTCAAACAGTGGTTTCCTCTTGTATGGTAGGTTATCGTGTGTTGGAAATTGTTGTATAGTAGATTAATTCTGCCTTGTCCGTGATATATTTGTGTGTTTTATATGACATCAAGCAATGCTACTAACTTCACTGAAGATTTATTAGTCATGAGATTCATAAAACTGTCTTCAATTTTTGAAGTTGCAGGGTTGGTTTCTAACTGTTGGTGGAACATTTATTTGCAGGACAAGGAAGGAATTCCTCCTGACCAGCAGAGGTTGATTTTTGCTGGTAAGCAGCTGGAAGATGGTCGTACACTTGCTGATTATAACATCCAAAAGGAATCAACGCTTCACTTGGTTCTAAGGCTTAGAGGAGGGACAATGATTAAAGTGAAGACTTTAACAGGAAAAGAGATTGAAATAGACATTGAGCCCAACGATACCATTGACCGAATCAAGGAAAGGGTTGAAGAAAAAGAGGGAATTCCTCCAATCCAGCAGAGGTTTGTCCTTTGTTCACCTTCACATGCTAATCGGACTTGAGCAATTCACTGAAAATATTTCACCTGAGACTATAACTCTTTGAATGATATGTGTGTAACCCTCTGACTGCAGGCACAGACCCACACATATGTTCCTGACAATCTCTTTCTTTTCATCTTGCACTCAAAGATGAATATGTGCAATATTGTGATATTATTTGTTTATTTTCTTCTACTGTTAAAGTTAAATGAGCCTGGTTTTGCTTGCGAGTCTTGCGGTCTATATCCACTAAGTTGTCATCTTGTCAATGGCATGACTTTTGAAAGTGAACTACATCAGAGCTTTTCTTTGTTTAACACCCCCCCTACTGCTTAACCAAAAGAAAAAAAACGTAGCATTTGTTTTTCTGGCAATAGTTCCATCATTTGCTTGTTGCTGATGACGTTTATATATCCTATGGACTGTGTGTATTCAAATTCTTGTTTATGAATCTTCTGAATTATTTGTGTGTAATCATTAGCAATTGCAGAATTTAGTTTCTCTTATTCCACTAGAAAGATTGGGATTTACAATTTTTGCTACTTGCTGCAGGCTCATATATGCTGGTAAGCAGCTGGCCGACGATAAGACTGCCAAAGAATACAACATTGAGGGCGGCTCGGTGCTTCACTTAGTGCTTGCACTGCGGGGTGGTTGCTTGATTGATTGCTAAGAAATTTGGCATCGGGATTGTGAAAAATCTGTCTCCTTGCTTGATTCTATCTCCTTACCTCTGGTTTTTTGTTTTATATTTCTTAGCACGCTTCTGTTCTAGGATCATGTAGCTGCTATATTATGGGTATTTTGTTGATATTCTTTCTGCAGAATGCCTCTCTAAATCCTGATCTTAGCTGTATTCGCTGGAAATGTTAATATGTTTCATGTGTTAACTAAGATTTTTTTTTTTCCCCGTTTTTGGTGAATTAATGTGGCGCCTGTTCTCTTTGAACAAATCCAAAATGGTTAATTTTTGGGGTCTTTTCGACCTTAATCATGTTAATGTTTGTGAACAACGTGTGGAATATAGAACTGTCTGTTTGGATTGACAATAGAATATGTTTTTTCAACGTGAATTATGGTGTACAAGGTAAACATGTAAGATGAGTTTTGTTTTGATTTTCATGAACGTGTTTTTCTAACATTAACTCAAACAGACATGAAGAATGTGGTTCTGCATAGCAAAGAATAAGGTATTGTTTGAGTTAGTATTTAAAAAGCATGTTTATACAAGTTGTGACAAAACCCTTTCATATGTTTACCTTGTATATGTAAATTATATCGAAAAAGTACATTTTTCGAGCAGTGGTCACAATCTTCACATTCTAGTTGTACTTCAGCATGTTAAAAATCTAAGACAACATCAAGTTGCAATCAGATTCGAAGGATTATCTGTTTAAATCCCATGTCCCAGACTAAATTAAGCCCTTTATACACTGCCCACACTTCAGCTTCAAATGAGTTGCATTGACCGATCGCATGAGCAAAGCCAGCAACCCTTTTGCTTGTTACTTGAGATTGACATAGCTCCAACTACATTGACCTTGATCCAACCTTCATCAGGAACTTGCCATCTAGTTACTGATGTTGGCCTGCTATGTTGACTGATTGATACAGGCTCATGTAGAGACAACAGATTTCCATAAATGAAGGCCGATCAGGTTTTGAGAAGTTCTCATCAAACACAGCTATTCCTCCAAGACCAAAGCTTCCAAATTGATACTCCCCACAATAGGTCCGAGTCAGAGTTTATAATTCTCCCCAATTCCTTTTTGAGATTCATTTTCATCCAATTTTTAAGGATGCATTAAAGAAGGATTGATGGAATCTGGGTTGAACTAGTTCCAACCATAACTTCCTACTATATTCGCCATCTCGCAAAATATGCCAGAATTACAAAATGAGCATAATGGAGAAGCTGAAGTCCACTTACTCCTTCAGTCATTCATTGGTAATCGATTGTGTGCAATAATCCACACGAAGACTCTTATCCTTTTAGCAGCACGCCATTTCCACATGTACTTATACACAGGATCAGGTCGTTGGGATATGGGTTGCTCAAGGAGATAATACACTGATTTGACAGAAAAAATGCCATTCACATTTGGAAGCGGCTTATACGTTGACGTATAAGCGCCACACACACAATGGTTTTTTTTTTTAAAAAATAAAATAAAAAATTCAGGCGAAAAAAGGACCATTGTGTGTGTGGCGCTTATATGTCGACGTATAAGTCGCAGCAGACAGAGGTCTGCAAAGGACCTAAGCCGGTTCCTTCACATTCTCATTCCAAAGCATAACATCATTCCCTGCGTCTGGAAGAGGAGAGTCACTAGCCCTGCGTCTGGAAGAGGAGTGTCACTAGCAACAATATTGCCTAGTCTTGTAAAGTCCCATGATCCATGTTTAATTGTGATGATCACAAGCTTAAAGGGAGAGCTCATCCCAGAAGACTAGCCTATTAGGTGGGAGAGCCCTTGACTTTATAAACCACACTACACTTGTGAGGCTTCCTGGTGCGGGGCTCATAATATAATCACCTCGACTCATAACATAGTCACCTCTTATAGGAGTCGACATGCCTGACGACTCAACACCACATCATTTCACTCGGCCTCTTGTCGGTCAGAACCCTAGGTGGATAGCCCTTTCCTGAACATTGGGCTCTCAATGAAAGAGCCAATGTGATGATTGCCAGTAAAAAGCGAGAACCCGTCCCAAAAGACTAGTTTATAAAGAGAGAGAGCCCTTAGCTTATAAACTAAACTACACTTGTGAGACTTCCCGATGTGAGACTCATAATATAAACCCAGTACGATATAGTACTTGCATTTTCTTCCTCGGATAATGGTCTCAAGCACATATCCCTCAATTTCCTTCCTGGATCTAACCATTAATCATTGAAGAAATTAATAGATGGCCCATAGTGCCACCTTTTGCCTTCTTCAATCAGATTCTTCTGCCTAAAAACAAATTGCCACAGTAATGAGTCCCCTGGCTTATAAACAAGAAGGTTAGTCTCATCTCAACATATATTTATTCTGCAGAACCTCTACCTACAAACTCTTCGTTCTAGCAATCAACTGCCATGCAATTTTACAGCCAAACGCCCTATTCATTGACGATAACCTCTTGAAGCTAAGACCTCCCTGATTTTTAGGTGTCACAATTTGATCCACCCTATCGCGTGGTGTCCATGGTCAACTGCCATGCAATTTTACAGCCAAACGCCCTATTCATTGACGATAACCTCTTGAAGCTAAGACCTCCCTGATTTTTAGGTGTCACAATTTGATCCACCCTATCGCGTGGTGTCCATGGCTGCTATTCTGCTTTCCCAAAATGTAGTTGCGTTGCAATCGTTCCACTTCATTACAAATACTCAAAGGTATTCTAGCAACTTGCACCGGGTATAGAGGTACTATGCTCAACACTGGTCTTGCTAGATTTATTCTACCTGCCATAGAGAGGCAATTAGCTTTCCATGCAACAAGTTTAGAGTTAACCCTATCAATTACGTAATGGAAAGTTTCTCTGGGTTTTCTTCATGTAGACAATGGAAATCCCAAGTATCTACCAACTTCACTAGTTATATTCATCCCAGTTATAGCCCTAATTCTTTGTTTCTTTTCCCCTGGGACTTTTGGAGAGAAAAACATCAAAGACTTTGAAGTACTCACTTTGGCACCAGATGTTTGATAGAAAGTATTCAGGCAATCCATTATGCATTGAGCTTGCTGAATCGATGCTTCTCTGAATAAAAGCAAGTCGTCAAACATAAGGCGTGACACTTCCGGACCCATCCTAGATACCAAAATTGGCTTCCAATGCTTTGAACTATCCTTATCACTAATGGGATGAGGGAGCCTTTCCATATACAAGACAAATAAGTATATTGAGATAGGATCTTCTTGACAAAGGCCCTTGGTGATTTGAAAATCCGTTTTTGCACAATTCCACAGCACATTATACGTAATTGAAGTAATGCAATCCATAACAAGCCTTACAAAATTATCTTCCATACCCGCATCATAAGAACTTGCCTTAGAAAGTCCCATCTTATTCTATCGTAGACCTTTTCTAGATCAATCTTCAATTGCACAAAGCCTTTCTTCCCTCTTGCCTTCATTATATGCAAAATCTCTTGTCCCACGATGATATTGTCCCGAATGTCTCTCTTTAATGAAACTGGATTGGAAAGGGGAGATGAGGTCATCCAATATAGATTTCATTATATTACTAATCACCTTAGTGATGCATTTATAGTGAACCGAACATAATGAGATCGGTCTGAAATGACTCACCAATTCCGGGCTATCAACTTACGGGATGAGAGTGATTAGCGTTCTATAGGCTTCAGCAACAGATACTGATCCGTTGAAGACACCCCGAACAAAGTCGCATAGAGAGGCACCTATAATACTCCAATTATGCTGGGAAAAAATAAGTGAAAAGCCATCAAATCCTGGTGCTTTGTAGGGCCCCATGGAAAGCAAAGCAAATCGAATTTCTTCATTTGATGGAGCAAGTCCCAAATTGCGCAAGCGTAGCCTGTCAATTGATGGAAAGGAAGCATTTGTATTCAGATAAGCCTCCTGTACTGAATCTTCCCGATACAAACTGCTAAAGAAGTTGAGAACCAAACTCTTTTAAGTCTTCCTCATTATCAATCCACTGCCTAGCGTGATCGTTTAGACTTGTTAATTTGTTTCTTCTTCGCCTTATACCAGTTTTAAGATGTTAGTATCGCCTTCTTCTTCTAGACTCTTGGAACCATTTCACTTGTTCAAGTCTTAGAACCTCTTCTAATTCTTCGTGCAGTTGAAATTCCAAATTGCACAGAAGATTGGAGTAGGGAAAAGCACTAGATTTTTTGATACCATTTAATCTAGCCAATAGTCCTTTTTTCCTCTTCTCTACCATACCAAAGACCTCTTTGTTCCACGAGATGATATAACCCTGCACCTCCTCCAGATTACTACACAGTGGGTTCCCTTCCTTCCAACAATTTCTAAGAAAATCATCAAAATTCTCATGCTTGAGCCACATGGGATAACATACCATTGAAATCCCCAATTATAGCCCATGGTTGAGTCATCGTGGATGCAAGATGTTTCAATTTTTTACATAATAGACTACAGAAGTTCGAGTGTGGCAATGCATCAAGCGCTCTAATGTAGAATGTTGGCAAACCAACAATATCACATATTCACATTGAAGGTGAAAAAGTTGCCTCTTCTCTTTAACTACGGATACCGATATACCATCGCTCCTCCAGGTAGCCACTGATCCTGCGGATCTTCCTTTGCTAGGAATAATTCTAATGGATATGATAGGGAATCAGCTGACTAAAACTGATGTATAAAAAAATGTGTTGGTTTTATCATTTTCTTCTCTTATTTATATAACTCCTCTAATATATTTATCTCTTTAAAAAGCTGATTGAAACACATACCACACCTCATAAGATTAAAATAAACTCCAATTTAACTCTTATATTTAAGATTGGAGGGAGTATTCAATAAATTAAAAAGAAAAAATAGAGCTCCATCAAGCAATTCAGATGTTTTTTTTTAATACGCATAGACCGATAGAATCTAAACTCCTCCATCATCCCCCACCTCTTGTAATTAAGATTGTAAGATAGCTAGCTAACATTGTAAATATTGTGTGAGTGTGTCAAAAGAATATCTTTCAAGGAGAGTGCACTCAAAGAGTATAAAGTATGCTTGCATTGAGAGGTGGTATCCATTAAGTAGAATGCTCTTCATGTCTTGGAAGTGCTGAGTTCATAGCCAATTGCTCATTCTCTCATGGATATGCATTAGATGTTTATCTGGGTCTGCATTACGTACTCAGTGAATCTATGAACTTAGGAGCTCATACTGCAAAACAACGTCAAATTAAACAACACCGTTTTACACTAAAATAACGTTTTGGTGGATGAGCACCTAAGCTCATAGATGAGCTTAGCATGTAATGCGATCCGGTTTATGATGGGGATAAAGGTAGCTATCAGCCATGGCGATTGATTTGCTAAGGAATTTGGCATCATAATTGTGAAAAATCTGCCTCCTTGCTTGCTTCTATCTCCTTGCCTTTGGTTTTTTTTTTTTTTTTTTCTCTCTCTTAGAACTCCTCTGTTATGGGCTCATGTAGCTGCTATATTATGCGTATTTTGTTAATATTATATTCTAGCTTGCAGAGTGCCTCTCTAAATCCTGATCTTAACAGTTATTTGCTGGAAATGGCAATGGGACTAAATAAATGGATATTTCACGTGTTAACTAAGAATGTTTTTCGTTTTTGTTGAATTAACGTGGCGACTTTTCATTTTGAACAAGCCTAGAACGGTTAATCTTTAGGGTCTTTTCGACCTTAATCATGTGAAATGTTCGAGGACAACGTATCTTTACATCAAAAGGGCGAAACAACAGCAAGTCCAGCCGCAAATATTAAAACAAGGGTAGCTATTAAGTAATTTTCGATCTTTAATATAAAAGCTAAATAACTAATTTATTTGTAACAAATAAATATTAGTTTCATAAAATATCCTTTTTAATTAATCATGTACAGTGTAACTATTCTTGAAGAGAATTTCCTTACCTTATACAATTAAGAAGGATAATCAAGAAAAGTGTTCTCAAATCATGTTCAAGGAGGACGCCCACCTGTTCAACACAAAAATGCAACACCCTATTAATTTCATGAGGGGAAAAGACTCATGGTCTGACATGTGGTCTATGAATTTTGGCCAGTCCTCATCATATGACTAATGATCTTTTGAATGGCCAGTAACATGGAAGTAACTTAGCTCATGAGTTTAGTTGGCAGAAATAAGGTGGTTCGATTGGATTGATAAAGACAACTTCAGAATTGTGATATGAGATTGTAATATGGAAATGGTGATATTACAATTGCCACATGAAAATTGAAATATAAGAATTATGATATGAGAATTGTAACATGAGAATTGTTTTTTTTGATATAATAAATGGTGGCAAGTGTGCAACCACTCCGGGTTCTGCGGTGGTAAGATTTACCCTCCCAACAAATGGTAATTATCCATACAAGGCGGATTACGAGTGGTTTACTGCAATTTTAACCCTAGGCATCTTCTTAAGGGAATCCAGCGCCACATTCCGCTGGACCAACAACATGTTGGTTGTAACATGAGAATTGTGATATGGAGTCTGTGATATGAGAAATGGTGAATTAATGTGGAGCCTTTTTTTTTTTTTTTTGGTTACAGATGTGGGGCCTTTTCAATTGAATTGATGCTGCTTATCAAGTTGGGCCTATCCAACAATGGTTTCAGTGGGCTAAGATGTCTTAAGATGCAACGATTTGTTTTTAATATTAAAAGAGAGATTAAAAGAGTGATACTCCCCATTCTTCCTTATTATAAATCACTTGACGTGGTATTAATTAAGTGTTTTCAATATTTGCTCTATTCAAAATCATTATAATAACATATTTTTCAGAAGAGATGAATGATTCTTATTATAAATCACTTGACATGGTATTAATTAAGTGTTTTTAATATTTCCTCTATTTAAAATCATTATGATAACAAGTTTTTTTTAGAAGAGATGGATGATTCTTATTATAAATTACTTGATGTGGTATTAATTAAGTTTTTCCAGTAATATCACCTCTATTTTAAGTCATTAATAATGAGAATGTAGTGCAAAATTAGAGAATTTTCATTTAAATATGGATAAAATCAGAAACTTATTTTATTTTCATACAAATTTAAAGACTTAACCACTTTTCACTAATTTCGATGAGGTGATTAGAGGTGTCGTCTTAGAATTATGGATTAGAGGGAGTAAGTAAATGAGAGGTTGTAGGAATTGAGGTTCAAGTAACATATTTATGTTGTAATAACATAATTTTCTGCAATTAGGCCCCGGAAATTTAATCAGTGTAGGAAAACTAGAATTTTTTTTATTAATGCAAATATATCAAAGGATGAAAATAAATTAAGATAATAGTGAATAAATATTGCTCCATTTGGTAAAGAGTTGATTCATAACCTATATATGCTATTGTGAGTTAAAATCTCACTGTGGAAGTGAGGATCTTACTGATGAGCAATATTTGTAAATACCCCCGTAAGTGTTATTTAAACTCAAAGACATATGCTTTGATCTTGATAAATCTTGAGACCTAACTCACCTAAACTTATATTTGCTATAAAAAAATTAGGGTTAAATACCAATTTTGCCACAAAAATATTGGCTAAGGAGTATTAAGCACCAAGAAGTTTTTTTTGGTATCAATTTTGCTCTAGAGGTTTACAAACATAGCAATCTTACCTATCAGTTGATCTTGACCGTTGAATTGTTACTCTTCTTTGTAAATTTTCAGGGCAAATTCGCTCATAAGAAAATCTTTTGGGGCAAATTTGCTCCTAGAAAAAACTTCCGGAGCATATTTGTTCCTTTTTGTAAACTTCAGCACAAAAATGATACAAAAAAAACTTCCGGATCTTTGAATCTTTCCCCGACCAATACTTCCATTTGATAAAAGTGGTATTTAACAAAAAAAAAAAAAAAAAAAAAAAAAAAAAAAGGATACAAATGTTTGCTTGTAAACTTTTTTGAAAACAAACAAATAAAAAATTTAGAGACTTTGACACACGTGGAAGCCGAACTGACACATATTTTACTCACATATAAAGAATGGACATTTGGTGAAGACCTTAAGGTGTGAGTGAATGAAATGAATGAATGAATGGGGTTAACGTAAAGTAGTAATGAACATGTTGAAGTGGTGACATATCGATGAATGCAAAGAGAGACGACAATATGTGTAAGTGATGTGCAGCCAATGATGAGTGTGAGGTTTAAAATATGATGTCTTGTTCCTCTAATTCTTCAAAGCCGCCACCATATCCATTTACCAACCTCTCCCTCTCCTCTCAAGCCCCGCCCATACCACCTCACCTATTTCTTCTTGTCTCCTACTCCTCTTGCTTTGCCTTCAAGTTACATCTCTCTCTCTCTCTCTCTCTCTCTCTCTCTCTCTCTCTCTCTCTCTCTCTCTCTCTCTCTCTCTCTCTCTCACTCATATTTGTTTAATACAAACTATATCATGTCAAAAGGAAAAATAAGGGTGAAATAATATGCCAGTCACTATAGTTTCACATGAATTTTAATTAGGTCTCTATGATTTTTCTACCAAGTCCTTATAGTTTCACCTGATTTTTAATCATGTTGTTTGTTGTAAGTTCATTGTACTACAAACTATATCCTATATTTAGAACCGAAGGTAGTATATCCATATAATTTTAGGTGACTTCTAAATATATGTTAGAGATATGATTAAGAATCAATTGAAACTATAAGGACTTATAACAAAAAAACCATAGGGACCTTATTAGAATTAGGTGAAACAATAAGGACTTGATAAAAAGGAAAAAAAAATATAGGGACCTACTTAAAAATAAGATGAAGTTTTAATGATTTGTAGATTTTTTTTTTTTGCAATTTTTTTGTTTTGAAAAAATCGCAATACTAAAATATCCAGATTAAAAGATAGTGCATTTGATTTGGATGGGCACAGATTTATTTATTTAATTTGTACCCTTATACAAACAAACAAAAATGAAAAATATAACTACAATTATTGAGCAAAACGACATCTTTGTTGGTTAAGAGTCAATATTAATAAAAATCATAATCATAATTGTTTATTTAATTAACCAATTGGAGCATTGACACCAAATATCACAGCTGAAACACGAAATATACTATTGATGAAATAAGCCCATATACGTGTCCTATACTCCTATGCCATATTTCTGTTAATGATGTTGACCCAAAATAAAATATATATGTTAATGATATATACACGTTTAGTATTAAATATTTAATTAGGACCTCTTATCTTAAGATTTAGATCATCTGATAAATCAAAAGTTGTGTGAAGTCTTTTTCACATGAGAAAAAGAAAAAGTAGATTGAAAAAAATTAGATTCCGTTTAAGGTGATAAAATCAAGAGTTAAATAATCCAAAAACATGTCATATTTTGCCTTAACCCATATACCCCTCTTCTCTTTATTTTGAAAACAAAAATTTGAGTCATGATTCATAAAAGAATATTTTAAAAAAACCCATAAAAATAGTACTTCAATCCTAAATATAAGTTGTTCTTAACTAATTTACAAATATAAATAAGAATAAAGTTTTTAATATAAGTCCTAAATTTGCCATAAAATTCATGTAATTTTTAATATTACTTTTATTAGCTAAGTTAAACTCCAATGTCTATTAATTAATATTCTCTCTTACTTCCCTTATTAAATATGAGCATATATGAAAAAGATATTTAGTATTCCTTAAAACCATCAAATACCATACAAAATAGGGCAAGAATAGCTTTTGAAAGGCCCCCTATTAGTGATTAATGGAGTAGTATAATTTGTTGGGATCCGTACACGCAGCGGAAGGATTTCATCCATAAAACTTACGAATCACAATGAAGAGGATCTATCAACGACGTTTAAATCTGGTAGTAAAGAACCGTACCTATGCGAACTCGTGAGCGTCTTGTTCAATTCGATCTCATGTGCGTCCTACTCGATCAACAGGAGCCAACTCTGCGAATCCACTCCCTCTACCGGTATCCACACGAACAGTCTCCAACACCGACGGCAACATGCTAGCGCCTTTAGTATTTTCACGTCTCTTCTTTTCTCTCTAGGGTTTCTCGCGGCTTTTCTAATACGTCTTGCAAAATGTCACGTAGGTTTTTCAAAACCCGATGGGCGTATTATATATTCAAAATTAATCCTTATTAATCTTGAAATATGAATTTGGATTAAAATAATATATTAATTAAATATATCCAATAGATCTAATCTAATCTATTTATTTAATTCGAATTAAAAGCCTGCTGATTTAATTGATCTCTATAAATTAAATCTGAGATATGCTATCTATCTATTTAATTAAATTAGGGATACTATATCTCAATTCAAATTAAATCAGATATATGATATCTTTATTCGAAAATTAAATTAGAGATACAATATCTCTATTTGTTTTTAGATATTTAATTTATCAAATAAATTAAATAAAAAATAAATATTATATAATAATATTATTTAATAGAGATTATAATATTATTTTCGAATTTAATAATATATATATATATTCATCCTAGATTAAATACCGTATTCATTAAATCTTAGACATATTTAAGATTCAATGAATGGATACTATTCTTCGTGTTATTTATTCTTGTGCGACCGACGACCCGTAGCCCACATGAGATTGGCGAGGGCCAATATCGTACTGCCCACAAGTCGCAAAGTATGGCCTCTAGCAAGACCTTGTGATTACCCAATTCATATGAGGATCGATGATACGATACAACCTATCATACAACTATGTCACGTCTCTTTTGTTTCGTGATAATTTGGTCAAGGATGAGGCATGAATAATGTCAACTTCCTGTTCTTGACCATTACTTTCTCAATTCTTGAGTAGTCTAACCATTGAAATATAAACTCTTTTCCATCGTAGTATGTCCATACATTTCTCAGACTCACTCATCGAGGGACCCAGTATTATATCTCTACAAATGTGAGGGACAAATTTCATCTTGACCATTCACATTCCTTTGCATGAAAACCACTGATCCCGATCCAAGCCTTTATCATCACCTGGTCAAAGGTGACTTTTGACTAGGTCAAATATTATCGACTCATCATATAGGAATCCATGATGATCTCAGGTCAAAGGGCATTGTGACGCGGTTATACATGAGAAAAACTTATGACTTAATTCATGTAGCTTTCTCATGGTGGGTCGGTCCAGCACTTAGTACTCTTACAAGTGATTATGACTTTGATTCGTATCTCCATACCCATCAAAGTCATATTGGTCTTATTTCATCTTTGCTCCCACATAGATGACCGACCCGGGACATTTAGGATAATCTATAAGATACATCCAAGGATACAGTTATCACTATAAACATGCAAATAATATGATAACTAAACGAATAAATACTTTAAATAACATAAACGTTTAAAGTACAATGACTTGCCCCTAGGGCATAATTTCCAACATAATTTTCATAAAAAAATATATGAGAATAAAACTTATTTATTGATTTACCACTCATCATACTAAATTTCTATAATTTATATTTATTAGCTATCTGTTTAATATTTTTAGTAAATTTAAGCAAAACTTAAAGTAATTTTAATTTACTTAAAAAATTAACAATTTAGTCAAATTTTGTGTACTATTTATAAAATGTACTATGTTGAAAATATATATTTTAAATTATAAAATTGATATAGTGATATATTTTTGAAATTTTTCATTTTATAATCTTATACTAAATTGAAAATGTATGTATTTCAAAGATTACATTATAAATAAGTTAAAATAAATTATATTAACTATTTAAAAGTATTGGAAAAAATATAATTTATAATTTAGAAAGTTAATTATCTTTATAGTATCAACAATTTCAATCAATTTAAAAATATAAAAAAAAGTAAATATAAATTAATTTTGTAAAGTAAGTAAATATTATATTAACAAATAAGAATGAGCATTTTAGTAATGTCAATAATAGATAAAATTGAAATCTTAATATTAGTAATATTAGAAGGGAGGTTTGTGTCACATTAACATACATTTTAAAGAAAAGTATAATCCTCTATCTAGATGAAGGAAGAAAAATGAGAAGAATAAAAGTAAGCAGAATAAAAGTTTCGTAGGAAAGGGACGTGGGACCCGCATCATTTTTTCTCCAACTCGTTTCTTCATGGGTTTAGGTTTTCTCATAATCCACATCATTTTCATAATTCAACACATACAATTTTTTTTTTTTAAATTAAATTATAAAATACTATAATAATAGTTTTAGAAAATATTAAATATGAACCATTCCTTTTTTAATTTAACAGTGGAGATTAGATTCTAGAAGAAAAGGAGAAAAAAAGATTATGAGAGTATCATCTTTTGTCTCGCCATATATGGAGAGAAAATGAGAACAAAACTCATTTTTCATTATTTGTCCTCAAACACTTTAATAAATGCCACACATGCATATAACTTTTTATTATATTTAATAAAAAAATTTATCCACTTGGTATTTTTTACCTTAAAAAATATTTTTTTTATGAAATCAATTTCTCAAGATATTATATTCCATTTTAACCCTTTCAATTTATTAATAATGTTAGATAGTGTTTAATTTATTTATTTCATATTAGTATATTTAATTTAAAAAAATCAACTTTTCTTACCTTGAAAACTAATTTTTTAAGAAATATTTGGTTTTAAAATATTATAACATCAAAAAATAATTTGGTTTTAAATTATATGATGATGCTAATATTAATATGATGCATTGTAATTTCAATTTGATTTTAAATATGATATATTTTTATGTAGAAGGGTATTTTAGCCATTCAAATACTTACTCATTTTCTTTCCTTTCTATTTTCTCCTGTCTATTCAAATAGCGGGTGATAACATTTTCTCTCTAATTTCCTCTTCTCTCAAATTTTATTCTCACCCACATGGAGCATGACAGATTTTCAAAATTTAAAAAGCGTTGTAATTTAAATTAAATAGAAAAAAATTAGTACTCCATCTTGTCCTTAATATAAGACATATTTATCTAATTTAATTAGATTAAGGAAGTTAGTTAAATTACTTAATATAACAAGTAATTTCTAAATCACCTTAGTCATCTTCTCACATTCTTTCATTTTCTCTTCTCATTGATTATTGTTGAGGGAGTATTAATAAGAGTAAATTAGGAAAATTTCAGAAATATAAAAAATATGTCTTATACTCCCTGGCCCTAATTATAGGACAACATTTGGCAGTTGATCTTCATCCTAAGCATATGACAAATTTCTAATTTTTGTCAATTTCTTCCCAAAATACCCCTAAACACAATAATAATTTAATAATGCACATATATATTCTTTAAAGTGAGTAATGCTTGCAAATCATTAATGCCACATAGTACACTTCAATTATACTATTTTTATTTTTTAATAAAATAATTTTGAGCAACTTTTGTCATATTTAATAATGACATCACTATTAAATTATACTTTCAACTTTCAAGAGTAGATCGGAAGTTGTTGAGAGAGATGATGACGCTGAACTGTGTGAGAGCTTGGAGAAGTCATGTGTGAGATAGGAGATGTCTGACAAAGAATAAAGAATCAGAGTAATTGGATGCCATTTTAAATTTTAAATAATGGCATTTTGGGAAAACAAATATAATTAATTAATTTAGCTACTATCCTTGATCTCTCCAAAATTAGATAAATATATCCTATCATTAGGACCGGGGGGAGTATTTAGGAATAAGATCAACTCTCCAAATATACCATATATTAATGACAAGAGGAAGTATTCTCTAAAAACTATGTGAATCCATCCAAATTTGGCTAAAATGGAATTAAGCAAAACAATGCAAAAGTTGTTGTTGTTGTTGTTTTTTTTTTGGTGAAATGATTGAATTGGTTGTCGGTTTCACTTCTAAATGAGAAGGGTATTCCTTGGTTGGTAATGAACTCATGATTGAAGAAACCATGGTCTTTCTCTCTTATTTCATGAACATTTTTTCTATGCATATTAATTTGGATTAGTTTTTTGAATAATTTTTACGATTTATAAGATAAATATACAAGAAAGGTTTTGTCTCGTCTAATGAAAAATGACTTTTTAATTAAAACCGCGTTTTTATGGTTTGCCAACTAAAAAGCTAATCCAATCAAGCGAAAGCATACGGACACTCCTAACTCCTACATCTCAAATACATACATATGTAGATTTATATAAGTGTGTGTATAATATTATAATTTTATGTATTGTTCTGTCAATTTTTGTTCTGTGAAAATTTAACCTTAGAATGTAGAAAGTAATTGTTTCAGATTTTGGGCAAAAAATTGCTTCAAATTAAATGAAAGACACGCATATCCAACTGATAGTATAAGCATGTCTAATTATGATTCTTGGATACTATTCATCATCTCGGGGAAGCAACTCACTTTCTCATGATTATGACATTTTACTAATTAATTAATTATAGCAATCTTTTCTTTATGTGGCAATTCAATAAATTGTTTGTGTCCGTAGTGTAGGTAAATTCAATAATGAATTGAAAAACGGAGAGACATATAATATATCTTGTCAAACATAAACTCTCACCAACAAAATCAATGGCAATGGCACTCGTGTATGTATTTAGACTTTTGATGAGGTTGCGTTCACAACTACTAGCAAAAAGCCCACTCATCTACGTCACTCCTACGCATTGTCTTGTGTCATTCTCTCAATAATGCTAAAACTATGTGTTGGTTTCTGTTCTAAGAAAAAAAGGGTTGGTTTCAAATAAAATGCTCTACGTTCATGAATTTGGAGAGAGGGATATAAGAGGAGTCCACATTATATGCACATATCTTATATGCTCATACCTCTATTAGAGGTATGAGCTATGAGCATATATATATATATATATATATATATATTGTATTTATTTAGTATTTATTTAATTTAAATTATATCTTTAACTTTTTCGACGTGTTTTTTAAATTTATGAAACAAAAGTAATTAATATCAAATTCATAGTAGTTAATGGTCAAACTAAAGTAGTAAATAGAGTTTTTATTGCTAACAATTTTCTAATAATTACTTTGGTTTCAATATTTACTACTTTGGTTGGCTGCAAAACAAAGTTCTTAAGACAATTTTTGAATTTCCGAAACAAGAGTGGTGAAAAACAAAACAAGGGCAGTAAATGGTGAAACAAAAGTAGTTCTTAGGAATTATTCAGCAACATAGACCTTATTTACTATCATAGTTTCACTATTAACTGCTCTAGTTGTGATATTGACTGCTTTTGTTTCAAAAAAGGAAAAAAAAAGGCTTCTAAAGCATCAGTCACCAGCATTGGAGCTTTGGCGGTCGGTCACCGACAAGGTCACCAAAACTTTGTTGACCGGCTGCCAGCGGTAGAGCTCCGACTGCCCGCAAGGGTTTTAATGATTAATAATAATAAAAAAAAGTGAGGGTAAAGATGTAGTTTTTCAACATCATCAATATTTCAAAATTTCAAATAAGTCCATTTAAAATTATTGAAATTCAATACCCTTATTTATTGTTTTAATGTTTTAAAAGTATTTTTTGTATCTTTTCCCCTTAGTATTTAATTACCATAACATCCTATATTAATTTTTGTAAGACAATTTCTCTCTCTTATTCTCTCCCTCCCTCCTTGGACTGATTTAGTTTGGCAGTCGCTTAAAGTCATGAATGGCAAGTGAAAGCTTACTAACCCAAGACAAAAACATGTCAAATAAATTAGGTACACAGTGATAGAAAATGGCTTCTGAATATGTTTGATTCTCTAATACAGACTTGGAGCCACTAGTTTAATAGATTACGATACCATTAATTTAATTTGATTAATTAGAGTGTTGTTTTCATGTGGGGTAACACTGATTTGTATTCCATTATGTGTAGGTAGGTAGCTAGCATTAGTGCATTGCATGGGACACAGTGTTTTGAACTTTAAATTATTGAAGGTTTATTATTTTTTTATCATTTTAAAATTATTATTATTCTGGTTTTGTCCTCACCCCCGCCCCAAAAAAAAAAATATTTGCATATAAATTTTATAATCATCTTTCATCCTAAATATAAGAGCTAAATAACTAATTTTCATATATTAAGAATATTAGTCAAGTAAGTTATTTATTAAAAACGTACATGTTGATTTTTCTAAAGAGTCCATTTTAATTGTTTGCATTGGAAAATACTCATTGATTTTTTTTTTTTTTAAAAATAATCCTTTAAATATGTCCAATCAATAGGGAGGATTTAAGGAAAAAATTATAATTTTGGGAGACAATTAAACTTTTTTATTAGTTGAGTATTATTTAAGAAAACTATAATTTTATAATTATTTTTTTAATAGTTGTTATATAGAGAATATTATAGTACTTTAGCCTTTGAAAACAATTATGATTTTAAAGTTATTCTGATATATTTTTGCAATGATTTGGACTATACAAAATATTTCATTCTTTACCCTACATGACATCATTCTTACGACATTATACTAAGCTATTTGCAAAAACATGTTATTTATGTGTATCGAAAAAAATATATTTATATATTGCGATTTGGTAAGAATATTTTGAACCGTTTCGTGAAGTCATATCCTACCATTGACCTGTAAAATTTAGCCATGTTAAACATACTTTTTAACATTATTACCATCGATCAAACACCATATTTTCGTCATGCATGCATCATTAACCTTAAAATGAATTATTGATTGAATATATTTGAAGTCATTATTTAGAAACATATATACTTTGAATTTTTTTGGCACATATATGACTTAGAATTAGACTTAGGTAGAAATTATTACATTTTTGTCGTAAACCATAACAATATAAAAATTATACTCCCTTGGATCGTAAACATAGAAGCTAGTTGAGTGTTTTACTTTGGTATTAAATGTAAGGTTTTAATCTATATTACCTCTCAAATTTATATTTTTTTAAATCTCTATTAATTCCATATATAAAAGGGATAATGATTAAGCTAACACACATTTATTAAAAACAACTAATGTCTGTAAATTAATTATCTAGATCGGGAGGGAGTACTAATTTAATTAATATATTCCCCTTTAAAGTACATGCATGTAACTATTGCCACGAATACTTGAAAAAAAAAAACTTAAAGTGAAACTCTATAAAACAAATATAGGGAGAGTAAAAAAATTGAATTAATTTTCACAATAATTAAATTTATGGAGAAATTCCTTTAAGGTCTCAAGGGACAAAAAAAATAGTCAAAAAAGTTCCACAGAAAATTCTGATGTCAAAAAAATCTCATTAACAACTCTTTCAAGTATGTGATTAAACTTCATCTGTGGGTTTTAACTTTTAACAACTCTTTAGACCTTTTTGACATCATAATTTTTTGTAGGACTTTTTTGACATTTTCTTGGTTTCTTGGGACTTTAAAGAGATTTTTCCTAAATTCATTATTAAATAATTAGATATTTACCCGTCTATTATATAAAAAGCACATTTGACTTAATAGTAAATAAGGGGATAAAGTGAAATTGACTTAATAATAAAATAATCATTTGGTAGTTATTTTCCGTGTTGGTGTATCCAATATATGAATATATAGTGCATGGATTTAATTTATATATTATTGTAGTGGAGTAAAAAGCTGGATCACATCAACATCAAAATGAGGAAGAATACAAATGATTTAGAACCAAAGTTGTACAAGGTGGATTGTGCATGGTCCTGTAACTACGATTGGAGTTTTCTTGAAGGAAAGTTAATTGTGGTTGAACCTCTCTCGCTACATCTCTATCTCATAATAAATATAATGCTTCACCTTCCATCCTAGTCAACATATCATATATTACCAAACCTGAAAGTGAAAGATTCTTTTTTTTTTTTAAAAAAAAAAAAAAAAAAAAACTATATTTATACTTTTCCTTCCTTCAAAAAAATCCCAACCATAATAATATTTTAATACTCCATTGGGTTCTTAACATGACGATGCATCAATTTTGTATCATACCATATTGGTTGGTAAGAACGATTTAATATACTTTTATACTCAGAAAATACTGGTACTCAAATTCAAGTTCTTCTGAAGGATAAAATTTTTAAAATACAGACTATCTACTTATTTTCCTAAAATTATTTTTTAAAAACATGTTTGTGCTCTTATCTATATGTCATTTTGTAAAGCCTATGAATTATCTAATGTTTTCTAATATAGTCTACTTGTTATGGATATTGTTAAATAATGAATTAAGGGGCAATTTTACTTAGGAAGTGTCAAAAGGAAGCAATTTTATCCGGATCTTTGCCTCGAGATAATTTTGATTGTTAGTTGACCAAATATATCTTGGTGATAATCAATATATGATCTATTTTATTTTTGTTAAGCTGTAAATTTACATTGGAAATCTATGTGTCATTTACTTCATTTTTTTAAAAGTTATATTTAAAACTTTCGGGGTAAATTTGCACCTTAATAGAAATAATGTAGACGGCTAGCTTAGCATATTTGGTTGATTTATGATCAAAACTAACCAGGATAACACTTATAAAAAATTGCTCTATTTTTTATACTTTCAAGGCAAAATTGTTCATTGAAATACTTTCGAGACAAAATTGCCTAACGGTGAAAACTTCTGGGCAAAAATGTCCCTTAATCCTTAAATAATGAAGAAAAAACGAGATTGAAGGAGACGAGTTAAATTGGGCTGAGATTTATTGCATTTAATTAAGGACATTTTAAAGAATGAGGTAGTTTTAATACCAACTAATTTTAATTAGCTTTATTGGTTTATGTAAATTATTTAGAGGTGAGTTAAAAATAAAACTAGAGAAAGTATGATAGCTAACCTTTAACAAGAAATTGAATATGAAAGCAATGCATAACCATTGGTGTAAATTCATTGCAAATGTAATTTAATCATGGGCTTACCGCCATTTAGCGCTTATGGTAATGTGATTATGTAAAAGGACTATCGTTTAGTTGAATTTAATGATGATTAAGTTATACAAATGTTAATTGTCATATAAGGTGATAATGAAATGAGCTTTCCCTTGAAAACCAACAAAATTACTATTTCAGCTGAGATATTTGTTTTATATATATATATATATATATATGAAAGTACTAGGTGCTTATACATTTATATTATATATTAAGTAAAAATATTTTGGATCCTCGGCAATAAATGAAATTTGAAAAAGAAAAATGTGTTATAAATAATTTATTTTGATTTTTTATAAGGGAGAATGATAAAAAAAAGAACTTGAAAATTGTAAAATCGCAAATCAAGCATAAAATGAGTTGTAAATTGTTTATCAAGTATAGTAATTACCTTTTCAATTCTAGACAACAAACCTAATATGCGATTTTCTAAATTTTAGGTTTTTCCTCTTTTATATATATATATATATATTACATATTAAATAAAAAATTATAAATAAAAACTATATATCACCGATATCCCGAACTAAAAATTTGATATTATTTAATAATGATAATAAAATGATGTAGAGGTTATACATCTTATTAAAGTTAATTTTTATTTTGATTTGAGATCTAAGCTATCTTGGATTTGAGAATAATTCTTTTTGAGATTTAAGATGCAAACGGTTTTTACAAGTCTCAACCCGTACAATTCCCAAGATTTAAGATTATAATGACAATTTATCACCTTAACCAACATTTTATTGCTTATTAAAACTAAAGTCTTAATTTCAAATCCACATGAATATAAAAAAAAAATATTTAAGAGAGCTACTTTTAATTGAGCCATTAATATTTGAATATAACCCAATTTTCATAAAAAAGTTGATTTTTATTGGATAGAATAAAGTGGCTTATCATTCATACCAAAAAAGGGAAAGCAGTAAACCTAGTCAACAAAAACATAATAAAGTCAAATGAAGCCATGGAGTTTGGCTAGGCTTACCTACATTTGTACTTTATGAACATTAATTCTTGTTCTTAAATTCTTACCGCATACTTTTAGATTCATCTAACCATGAAAAATGTCACAAACTTGTATTTGACATAGTTTTTTTATTACAAAAAATTTTAACTTTGTTTTAAAAAATAGAATGAAATGGTCATATGAATGACCTTTCAAAGTCGCCTCTTATATTATTCAAAATTTTAATTCTTGTTACACTCCGAATTTCTAAAATCAATCATGGAGTATAAAATAAGAATGTGGTAGAATTATAATTTAAATGAGCCTTTCACTTGCTTTTATATTTGATTAATTCATTAAGATGGATGTGGGATTGACAAATGAATTTATATTAATTATATAATTGTTGATTAAGTATGGAAAAAATTGCGAACCCAACAGATTAAACTGAATAATATAAGGGTAATTTGTCCTTTTCAACATTAATTTTGTTAGAGATAATATTTAATTCCAACAATAAAAAAGTCCTCTAGTTAATTAAAAGCATGAATAAATCAATTGGTGGCCAAGGACAAATATATAGAGGACAAAAATCAAGATAAATGAATACTATTTTCCTTTGATTTTAATGGACAAGGTCTACTAAATACTTTTCAATTTCTTGCGTAAGTATCTATCTTTAACATATCCCAACATGCCCAAAATTCAAAAACAATTGAGAAAATTTGCATCCATCAGCGATTAGTCTAATTGAGGTTCATTAATATTATGCCGTTGAATGAGAATCGTGACCTTAAAGATAAAATATATTTTTTAAATAAATAATATGAAGTCTTCGAACAAAAAAATAAATGAGATGAAGCCTGCCTCCAAAAAAGAAATAATTGAGAGAGACAGGTGTGCCAAATTAAATGGTCATATATATAATTCAAGAAAACTTATATATAAGGACCCAAAACTTTAAATATTATGTTAAAAGGTCTTAAAAGTTACTTCTCAAATATATTTTATATTAAGATCTGAGAGAGTATTATCATGTTTTAATATTAAAATCGGTATCAAATATTGCATGACTTATTGAGAAGGCCTAGATAAATTATTACTTCCTTCAGTCCTAATTATATGACATATTTATCTAACTTTGAAGAGATTAAGGATAGTAGTTAAATTAATTAATTACATTTTTCCCAAAATACCCTTATTTAAAAACCAAAGTAGCAAAACAAAGAAATAAAGATGTACAGAGTTTTAACTGGTCATAGCTTGAATGACATGCGGTGTAAATGCAAGTATTATTATGCTTCAGGTCAAGAGGCTCTGATGTATGTTAGTAATTAAATATGACAAAAATTGTGTAAAAAAATAAATAAATAAATATAATTGAGGTGTATGTATGAATGAGTGACAAACATTACTCACTTCATAAAATATATAGGTGCGTTATTAAATTATTATTATGTTTAATTATTATTGAGAAAGTATCAATAATGGTATTTTGGAAAGAAATTGACAAAAATCAGAACTTTGTTATATAATTAGGATTAAGATCAACTCCCAAATGTTGTCCTATAATTAACCTGGAGTGAGTATTATTTATCAAATTGTAAGTGTAAGAGTGTACGTTACAATTAATGCTTTTTTTTTTTTAAAGATTGTCAATCTTAAAAATGTAATATACATATCTTTAAAATTAATTTTAATTTTTAAAAGTTTTAATAGATAATTTTAAAATCAAGATTTTAAAATTTATTTTTTATAATTTACCTCTTCCTAACTAGCTGGTACCTATTTTTTTTGGCCAACCAAGCTAGCTGGTATGATAAAATTCTAATTTTATTGTTATTAGTTGGTGAATTGAACATTGATCAGTCAAATGATTAATTTTATATAATTAATCGGGGGAAGCATTACCTACTACTAATTATTTTTTGTTGTCTTTGCGTAATTAAAGTCATAGGGGGAGGAAAATCAGAATACTAAGTTGTATCATCCGTGACATCATTATCAGTCAAAAATATGACCAGTTGGGTTGAAATTAATTAAGGATGTATTACTTATACTCATTCTTCTTGATTTATTTAATTTTAATTATTAATTATTAAGAAAGTATGTAATTAACATTTAATCAAATCTATGTTATGCGTGGAACTAATATTTTGAATTTATAATATTTAATCTTTGAAGTTTCAAACATGTGGTTTTAGTCTGTTTATTCCATTTTAAACTGCTAGTCTCTCTAGTTTGAAAATGACATTGACGGTGTTAATTTTGATGATATGGCATTAACACCTCTAAAATTGCTTACATAGGTGGCTCACTGGACAAGATGATTGGGTAATTTCACCATGAACGTTGTCACCCAAGCCTTTGCCGATCATCATCCACAAATGAAACAAGAAATGACATTAAGGATATCTATGATTTCTCCCCACGCACTCGTGTGGATCTTTGTTCTCTCCGCCAAGCGTGAGAGTGGTGAGAAGCGATAGGTCGGTGGTTCGGGGTACGGCGGTGACTCAGATCGTTAGGGAGGAGGTCCGGCGACGACGCTGGTGGTCGATTAGTGCCATTTCAGAGCTTCTAGTCTTAGGAATTAGTGCGGTGCTATCATATGGAGGAGGATCAGATCTCGTCCCCTCTTATTTGGAGGAAGGAGAAAGCTGAGAGGACTCTTATCGGAAAGGTATTGGCGAACAAATCGTATACCAGAGCAACGATGGCGACAATTTTACGGAAGGCTTGGAATATGCAGGAAGGCTTCGATGTCATCGAGGTGACCGGGAACGCGTTCTTGTTTCAGTTCGTGGATGAAGAGGAATACAATAGGATCTTATGCGGCCATCCTTGGTCGATTAATGGAAGTATGCTCAACCTTCTGGAGAGATCGAGATATAATTCATGTGAGGAATTTGATTTCAGCAGATGCTCGGCATGGATCCAAATACACAATGTGCCGATGGAGGCTTGGTGTCTGGAGAACACTATAAGGCTTGGTTCTCACATTGGAGAGGTAATCTTAATAGAGGATCCGGTTTACAAAGGCAGATATCTCCGTAATTTTTTGCGTGCGAGAGTAGAACTAGATCTAAGGAAGCCCCTGGCATATGGCTTTTGGCTGCCGAGACCGGATGGCAGGAAGGTTTGGATCTCAATTAGGTATGAGAAATTACAGAATTTTTGCTACAATTGCGGGAAGGTTGGCCATGATAACCGTGGCTGTAGCTCTGATAGAATGATGTCGAACTCCAATCCGGAGGAACCTAGATTTGGTGCTTGGCTCTCTACTACTTCCTGTAGGACCTGGAACGAGATGTTGATAGTAGTGAAAGAGGAGGGTTCGGAGGCAACTTATGTTCAGAGGAAGAAGGAAGAAGCATTACGAAGGAGGATGGCTGAGGGCCAACAGGAGGAAGTCAGAGATACTAAGAAGGAGGAGGATGAGATTTTCTCCATCAAGCTCAATCAGTCAGAGGCAGGTAGTAAGGGCGAGAGGCTAGTGAGGCCTGGGACTTTCAAGAGTTCATTGAAGGAAGACTCGTCGGCATTTGATGACCTCATACCAAAATCTCACAACTATGGGGAGGTTAGGAGCACGTCGAAGTTTAAGTATAATGAAGGCACGCTTGCTTCAGATGACCTTGCCAGTGACTTACATGTATCAGGGGCAGGGAAGTGTTTAGAACCAGAGGGCTCGGTAAGGTTGTACTTACTACTTCAGGTATTACTAGAGGGCCTCACTCCACGTTTCAGGAAGGGAATTAGCTTGCGATGGTGCTATTCAGGGGGAAGATCTGCATTCCGTGATTGGTGAATTTGGCAATCTTGGATTGAAGAGAAAGGTTGACGAGGACTGGGATGCAGGAAAGCCTAAGAGGAGGAAGATAGTGGCTGTAATGCCAAAACCAAAGTTTGAGATTTCTACTCTCGCAAGCCATTTAAGGAAAACCAAAGCTAGAATGAAGAGAAACGACAGGAAAAAGGCAAAAGAGAGAAGGTGAATATTCCTACATCAGAGTTGGCTTATGATGAATTAATGGTAGAACCAGGGCCTGTTGTTCCACTGGACTCTGAGTTTATATTCAAAGCTGGAGGTAATAGGAAGAGGCTGTTGTCTGCTGTGGGTTCGGGTGGCTGTCCAATAACAGCCACCAATGCTCCATAAAGCTACTATCGTGGAACTGTCAAGGCCTAGGAAGAGCCTTGACAGTTAAAAACTTGAGGGACATGGTGAAAAGATTTCATCCCTCAATAATCTTCCTTATGGAGACTAAAATGAGCTCCATGAAGTTAAGGAAAATAAAGCGTAGGTGTGGCTTTTCTCATGAGCTATACATTGATCCAAGAGGTCTGTCGGGGGGCTTGGCTTTGTGGTGGAGTGACAATATTTTGCTAACATTTTTGTATAGTTCGAAAAATATTATTCATCCTTGTGTTGAATCATCTTGCACGGATCTGCCCAAAATGATAACACTTGTCTACGGCCCTCCAAAAGAAAGGGAGAGAAGGGTGGTACAGGATTTAATGAGATCTCTCGCAGCTAGTGTTGTGGAGTCATGGGTAGTTGTTGGAGACTTCAATGACCTTCTATCCCAGTCTGAGAAGGAAGGAGGCAGACCTAGATCCATGAGGAAAATACTAAACTTTCAAGCGATGGTCTCTGATTGTAACCTGCTGGATTTAGAATTCAAGGGGTCAAGATTCACCTGGTGCAACAATAGACCTGAAGCTCTCGTTTGTGAAAGATTGGACAGGGCGTTTGGAAATGTGGAGTTTAGAGAAAATTTCACCAAGGCCATGATCTTCCATGTAGATCCTGTCGGCTCGGATCACCACGCACTGATTGTGGATTGCTATTATTGTGATGAGAGATCTCCAAGATCGTTCAAATTTGAGGCAAACTAGATCCATCATAAGGATTATTTGCAGGTTGTGAAGGAAGGGTGGAATACCGTGAATGGGGAGCTGAATGATAGAGTATTAGAGCTGATCAGACGGCTGGAGGCTTGTAAGAGGAAATTAGTGCAGTGGAGTAGAAAGGAATTCCCAAACTTTATGAAGGTGGTTGATCATTTGCGTCAGCAACTTCTCGACTGCAGTAAGGGTATTATGACGGCAAAAAAATTGGAAAGAGCTGAAGAATTAGTGGGACAGATGGAGGAGGCATGGAATAAAGAGGAAACTTATTGGTGGCAGAGATCTCGTATAGCATGGTTGAATTGCAGTGATAGAAACACAAAATTCTTTCACACCAGTGTCATTCAGCGTAGACAGAGGAACAAGCTGGTTAGACTTAAGGACGTCAATGGCTTGTGGCTAGAAGACAGGGCCGACATCAACAAGTCTCTCAGTGAGTTTTATCAAAATTTATTTCAATCAGAGGGCCTCCGTGCGATGGATCAAATGCTATCAACTTACAGGCCTGGTATCTGATACTGAGATTGAAGGGGCAGTATTCCAAATTGGCAGCAACAAGGCACTGGGCCCGGATGGCTTCTCTGCGTTGTTCTATCAAACGGCTTGGTTGGAGGTTAAAACTGAAGTATGTGCTATAGTACACACCTTCTTTGCTGGGGATTCTGAGTTGAAGCAGATTAATTGAACTAACATTGTCTTGATTCCGAAAGTCGACAAACCTGAGGGTGCTCACTATCTTAGACCTATTGGTCTATGCAACGTCTCCTATAAAATAATAGCTAAGATCCTGACCAACAGATTGAAAGGGCTGATGAACAAAATCATTTCTCCGAATCAAAGAGCCTTCATTGCTTGGAGGCAGATTCAAGACAACATCATCTTGACCCACGAAGCCTTCCATTATCTTCAGCAAAAGAAGGCGAGTAAGAAATGGGAGTTGGCTTTGAAGATAGACATGAATAAAGCATACGACAGGGTCGAATGAGACTTTTTAGAGGCGGTAATGTTGAAAATGGGTTTTTGCAAGGGCTGGGTTTCCTGGGTTATGAGGTGCATTGCCACTACGGAGTTCACTCTACAAGTTGATGGGCCTAACGTGGATACCTTTAAACCTGGGAGGGGTGTTAGACAGGGTGACCCATTGTCACCCTACATGTTTATCATCGCCTCGGAGGTATTATCCTTAATGATCCAGACACATGTGAAACGTAAGGACCTGATTGGCATCAAGCTAGCTCGCAAGGCCCCAATCCTTTCCCACTGTTTTTTTGCGGATGATGCCATCTTATTCATGAATGCTGATATAATCAATTGCAAGGTATTGCGCAAAATTCTTGACGTCTATTGCACTGCTTCTGGTCAACTTGTAAACCTGGAGAAATCCAATATTTTTTTTTCTCTAGAAACACTCCTTTGAGAGTCAGAAATGAAGTGTCGGCAGGCCTGGGCATTAAGCACTCGGATCAAGTAGGGAAATACCTTGGTCTTTCAGTTATTTGGGGTCGCTCCAAAGTGGCTGCACGAGCCTTTGTGAGGGATAAGATCGGTATGAAATTACAGGGATGGAAGCAGAGGTTACTTTCTTTTGTTGGTAGAGAGGTGTTAATTAAAGTTGTTGCAAACACTATCCCTACTTTCCCAATGTTTTGCTTTCTTTTCCCGAAAAAATCCTGTGTTGAGATTGACCGATTAATCTCTGATTTTTGGTGGGGCCAGCAAGGAGACAAGGGCTCGATCCACTGGAAAAATTGGAAGCATATGACAAGTAAGAAGCTGGAGGGTGGAGTGGGATTTAGGGATCTCCAATGTTTCAATAAAGCCTTACTTGCCAAAACGGCATGGCGCTTACTGAATCAGCCGAATGATTTGTGGTGTCGTGTTCTAAAAGGCATCTATTTCCCAAAAGGAGATTTTCTACATGCGAAGAAAGGTAAACATGCTTCTTGGGGATGGAGTAGCCTCTTGGAGGGATGTGATCTCCTAATGAAAGAGTTGTACTGGAAGGTTGGAGATGGGAGATCGATTAACATGTGGAAGGATCCTTGGGTGCAAGGGCTGAGGCATTATAAGTTACAACGCAGGAGTCTGTCTACTGTGGAAGAACAATTAAGAGTGGCGGATCTGATTCGGGATGGAAGTTGGGATCTCAGCATTATTGACACAAAACTCAGTGGGGAGGATATTTCCATGACCTAGCGGATTCCTATTCCTTCTGATGGCACTAGTGACCGAGCTGTCTGGATGGCAAACAAAGATGCTAGATATTCAGCCAAGTCAGGATACATGGTGGCGAGAAATAATGTGGAGGAGGCAGCATGTAAAGACCCAGGTACGTCATGTTTTGTTTCAAGGGATTTATGGAAATGCATTCGGAGGGTCACTTCTCCTCCCAAAGTGCACCATTTTTTATGGAGGGTTAGTGTGGGGGCTCTTGCTACTCAAGATGCCCTCTTCAGGAGGAAATGTGCAGTGAGTCCGATTTGTCCTGTCTGTCTTAATGAAAGGGAGACGATTGAGCATTTATTATTACTTTGTCCCTGGACCAAACACTGTTGGTTTGGTTGCCCGTTTGCTCTTAAATTCAGTAAATGGACAGTGAGACGTTGTGAAGACTGGCCATGTGTCGATGCTAAATGGAAATGATAATTTGGACCCATATGGAAAAACCTTACTGGCCTTTATGTGTTGGGGTATTTGGAAGGGTAGATGTAACTGGGTGTTCAATGGAATAAGGCTAGACGCTATGTCTCTTGTTAGTCTGGTGAATGCATAGGCGGATGAGTGCTGGAAGGCAAAATCTAAGATAAGGGGTTCTGTTCAACGTGCTGGCAGTGATGACAATGTGAGGCCACTTCATTGGGTGCCACCTGACTTAGGCACTGTGAAAATTAATACGGATGGCGCATTTAGGAGCTCCAATGGAATGGCTGGTGGGCAGAGACAATGCATGAGCGTTTCTTGGTGGTTTAGGAAGAGATGTGCAAAGCCGATTCTGCTTTCATGGCCGAGTGTTTGGCGGTAAAGGAGGCCCTACTGAATAGGCATAGATTCAGGCAACCCTTTGTGGTGGTTGAAAGGGTAGAGACAATGCAGGAGCGTTTCTTGGTGGTTTAGGAAGAGATGTGCAAAGCCGATTCTGCTTTCATGGCCGAGTGTTTGGCGGTAAAGGAGGCCCTACTGAATAGGCATAGATTCTGGCAACCCTTTGTTGTGGTTGAAACTGATTGTGCAGCTCTGTACAGATTAATCTAGGGTAAGACGCTGGCTGGCTGTGATTGGAGGTGTTGGGATATCATGCAGGAGATTTATGGTTTGTTAGACTCGCTGGTAGGAGTGTCGGTGACCCTTGTATCCAAACAAGGGAACAAAGCTGCAGATCATCTAGCAGCTGAGGCGGCAAGGAGGATGCACCTGCCTTTTTGGTTGGATTATGTACCATCCTCTTTATTCTCTATTCTTTCCTGCGACTCTAAGCAAGCCAGTATTTCCTGTGTTAGCAATTTGGTTTCGGATGTTAGAGTAGGAATTGGTTAATTGGATTGTTATCTGTCTATACTACTGCTAGGATAATAGTATTGATTTTGGTATAGATTTGTTTTGTTATAGGTTTGCTTTGTGGTAAGATGTGTGATAGGGTATACTGTTAGTATTTTGAGGGTTTTTTTGGCTTCGGCTATTAGTGAATGTAATATTTGTTTTGGTAATAAAATTGTTTTTTTCGGGAAAAAAATCATAGTAAAAAACTGAGCACGGGGTCAACTCGGGGTCAGATATGCCTTAAATAAAATAAAATAATTTCACTAAAAATATTTATATTTGATTTTGAATATTTTTAGTTAACTTTAAAGTTGGGAAAATTACGCGCAGGTCCCAAGGAACGAAAAAAATTATAAAAAAAATCCCTTAAAATAACAAAATTACACAAAAGTCCCAAAGGACTTTTTTTGATATTATTTGTATGGAAATAAAATCCAAATTTTTAAATGTTGTTGTAAATACATGCATTTCCTGTTGTAAATATTGCTTTTTCTGTTGTAAATGGCCAAATTTTAAATTTTGTTGTAAATACAGCACTTTCTATTGTAAATCTAGCCTTTTTCTGTTGTAAATGACCTCTCTATGTTCAAAATCCAGGTGTTTAAATGTTGTTGTAAATATGAGCATTTCCTGTTGTAAATATAGCTTTTTCTGTTGTAAATGTCCAGATTTTAAATTTTGTTGTAAATATAGCATTTCTTGTTGTAAATCTAGCATTTCTCTGTTGTAAATGACCTCTCTGCGTTCAAAATCCAAGTGTTTAAATGTTGTTGTAAATATGGGCATTTCCTGTTGTAAATAGTCAGGTGTTTAAATGTTGTTGTAAATATAGGCATTTCTTGTTATAAATATAGCATTTCCTGTTGTTAATACAAATAATATAAAAAAAGTCCCTTGGGACTTTTGTGTAATTTTATGATTTCAAGGGACTTTTTTGTAATTTTTTTCGTTCTTTGGGACCTACGCGTAATTTTCCCTTTAAAGTTTGCCTCCAAGGTAATGGAATACGTACATTGAGGATTAAAGTGAGTGGAGTACATGCATTGAGGAGTAGTTGAAGGATTATATATGATAATATATATTATATAATATTTTTTAAATTTTTCGTGGCCTTGAAATTAAAATCTGTCCTTAGGCTCGCATTGTCCTTCTATTGCTCGCCTTTATTGTTTTGAGTTCGGATTCTTTAATCACAGTTGTGGCCTCCTAAGCTCCATTGTTAACCCTCCAGTTCAGGTTACCATCTCCCTTTGTTGCAACTGTAAGGGAGTTCACACTACAAAAAAACTGTCAACTCTTAATGATTAATTTCTAGCGGTTAAAATAAAATGCCACAAATATGAGAATTTGTACTAGTTTATGCCGAAACCGCTACAAATTTGCAACGGTATGACTCGTGCCGAGTGGTAGCTGGTTAGTGAACAACATTTGTTTCCGTTAATAAAAAAAAAAAAGCTACAAAATATGGCTCCAAGTTGGCGCCAAATTTGTAGCGATTAATTCATACAAACAATAACAAATATGGCGCCATATTTGTGCAGTTCATTTATAGCGGTTTATATGAAAAGAACTGCTACAACTGCAGAGGGACGCATATTGGTAGTGGTTATACATAGAAATTGCTACAGAATGAAGAGGTTTGCACATTTGTAGCGGTTACACAAAACCACTACAAAATTTCATGTTGCATGAGATAGGGTTTCTTAATTTGTAGTGGTTGAGGTAGCGATTTTTGTTAAACTGCTAGAAATATCAACACTTTGTGGCAATTTTTTGTAAAACAGCTACAAAGGTCAACTCTTTAAACACGTCGTCACCCCTCAGTTTATCAGTTTTCACAAATTTGTTTCTCACGCGCCTCTGGAAGATTTTGATACATCTATGAGATTTTACTCAAGCATTTATGGAGTTAGGCACTTATGGTTAGAAAAATTTACCCTTTTATAACGTTTTTCCCATACTATTCTAAATTTGTTAAAAATATTGATAACTTTTTTAATTATTTTATAATAACTACAGTTATTATAATTTCCGAGAGAGATAAGGGCAAAGGGAAAGAGGTAAAGCGTCCCCCATACCTATACTATGGGAGAGCAATAGTAGAGGGTGCAGTGGTAGGGGCAGTCGAGGGAATCAATAGGGGCACTCAAGAGCAGTACAAAAGTAGAAATGTCCTCGTGCCATCGCAAGTGGCGACCTCGCCACAACAGCTAATCCCACAACAGACAACCCCACAAGAGGCAACCCCTTCTTCCATGTTCTTTTTCTTTAGCCCTCTTCTAGTGAAGTTGAAGATCCGATTTTGGGATTCCTCTGACTTAAGAAACGATCTTTGCTTCATCATCTTGCTTTGATTTTTTTTCCACTGATTCTTTGAGAAGCAGGCGCACATTTTTTGAATTTTTTCTGCTGATAAATCCAAGTTTAATTGTTGGTATGGTGGCCTGATTTATTTTTTTCCAGTGGTTTAATGATTCTTCATTGATATGAGTTTAATATGAGTTTTATTGAAGATGTCGAATTTTATGGGTGTGTAGATGAGGGTATCTGATGGGTTTCAGCATGTTGTCACTCTGCCATTTTTGCTGCAATTTTCTTATAGAAGATGTTGAATTTCAGGGTGTGTAAATGAGGGGGGCATATGGCATGCTTTTACTCTTACTTTTTTTTGTGATTTTCTTCTGGTTATGAACGTTGGAGAAAGTTATCACTGTTTTTCATTCTCCTTTCCATTTATCCTTTCTCTTCCTTAGTTTTTAGTTACTATGCCATTCAAGAAGAAGATGGAGATGTTGAAGAAGAAGAACAATGACCATGTACTTTCAATCGCGCTGGAGGAGAATGTGCTAGTCGAAGAAAGCTTGAGGAGAAGGAGAAATATTTTTTTAAGAAAAAAATTCTCCTATAAAACATCTAACTTTGAAAAAAAAAGGTGAGGTGGTGGGATGCCTACGTGGCATCCACCTCAGCATAATGGATCAACAAAATGTTGATTGTTTGAGTCTTTAACGAAGGAACAAAATTGCCTTGCTTTTTGAAACTTTTGGGACCCCATAAAAAAATTCTTGGTGCCTAGTTCTTATTTGTAGAAACTTTTGAGGCATTTTAGTCCTTTAACCCACCACTATTACAAATAGGGGAAATGACATCCCCAAAAAAATGTGATTTTTTCAAAAGGAAAAGTAAAATATAAAAGCAGTAGCATTTTGTAATTCTTTGGAGCAATTTTAAAATATTGTGCGTTTTTTTAACAAAAATTTTGACATTCCAATTTTTAAAGGGACGCCAAATCCTAATTTATAAAAAGGAAGCCAAAATCAGGGACTTTTAGCGTCCCCATTTGAAAATGGACATCAAAAGCAAGACTTTTGATGCCAAGAGTACCACTTTTGGCGTCCCTTTCTAAATTGGGACATTGAAGGTACTCCTATCACACCCTCCAACGCACCTCTCACACCCATCTTCTGTGGGCTTCAAGCACAAAATGTGACTTTGCCAACATACCCTCTCCCCTGCCAATTTTTGTATTTGATTTTGACCCATATGATCTATTCCTCTGATCTTTCCATCTCAAGCTACGTACTTTGCCAGCTTTGGATACAAACATCCAAGGTCCAAAGGGTTCCGACCTCACCAGAATCTCCTTTTCCGTTTGCACCTCCTACGTACTATTCTGATTTCGGCATCTCACCAGCTTGTTCCTGCAATTGACATGCACTTTGTCTCCATGGACAACCTTTCATTCTGTGCCTATATCTTTGAGGGTTCTGCAACGGCGTCGACTCCAATCCTCAGCAACGGCGGCGTCCAGGTGCTTTGAGGATTCAGGACGGCGGCGGGCTCTTCCCTCTATCTATGGCTCCTCCCACACTGCCGTCGCACAGATCTAGCTTAAAATCAAACCCAAATCTTCTTCGTGATCCCAATTTTTATGCTTCTCCATCTAATTTCTTGTACAAATTTGAGTTTTTTTAGATGGATTGCTTTTAATTTCCCATCGAAATACTTCTTTCCAATTTGGTTGTTGGTGCTGGACTGCCGGGTTGAATTTTTATTGGTGGTTGAATGTTTTTCCGATGGATCTCAGGGAGGATGGGAGCTCCTCTGAGTTTCAGGCCATCAAAGTCAAGTTTCATATCATAGAAGAGAAGCACCGTGAGCTCAGACATGAGACCTTCGACCTTCTCCTTCTTTCTCACTTCACATTCCTCTTCCTTCTACTATCGCCACAAACATGTGAGCAAGGAAGGATCCCAGCCATCGAGAGCACCAAGAGGATCCTAAAGGTTGAGTTTGAAGGACATGAGGGCTTCGATCTCAACTCAACAATGGCAACGCTGCTCTGCTCGGCGCATGTTAGGAACGGTGTGCAGAGAGCTAGAGTTTCTTTTTTAAAAAATAAAAATAAAAAATTTATTCACTACTACAAAAAACATGTACAACGTCCTAAATTAAGTCCAATTTACGTCATTTTTCTAAAGGACGTCTCTCCAGGGGACGTAGAAGATATGGCGTCCTCAAAAAAATAAGGACGCCATAATTAGAAGTTATGGCGTCCTAAATTTAAAATTTAGGACGCCATATACTCTATTTATGGAGTCCTAAACCATGATTTAGGACGTCATATGTCCTTTTTTTTAAAAAAAAAAACCCCAAACAATAAATCGAATCAGATACAGTCTAGAATCAAATATGCATATCATAATACAAGGCAAACTCTCAAAATGTAAATGTTGAACAATAAATCGAATCAAATACGGTCCAGAATCAAATACGCATACACAATACAAGGCAAACTCTCTTGAAAGGAGAGGAGGGATTTTTCCCCTAAATATTCTTTCAAGTTATGAAATTCAATCACTAACAAAAAGAAGAATGAATGAACCGATTTGTGAGGTGAACTTAGAATCGAATCAGATGCACTCTATATGAGATGAAAAATAAATCGAATCAGAACCATTTTCAACAAGAAATCGAACTTTTCTTCCTCAATGAGATCTACGGCAAATAGAAGAACAATATATCTAACAAAGCATATCTAAAAATATAAAAATGCAGATCTAAGAAGAACAGCAGATCTGGAACCTGAAGACTAGCGAAGGGTGAGCGACGAGCAATGGCGAAAGGCATGATCTCTTTTGAAGCTTAAATGCGCTGTGGTGAAGACTTGTGACGGTGAAGCCTTGTGATGGTGAGCAACGAGCAACGGCGAAGCCTTGCGACGGAGAGCGACGGTGAGCGACGACGATGGCGAGATGGTGCAAGATGGATGATACCTTGGCGTGAGGCGAGTGAGAGAGAGAGACGATGGAAAGTTATGCGAGATGGTGCAAGATAGATGATACCTCGCGGAGAGAGAGAGAGAGACGAGCAAGGTGAGAGGTTCGAGTAAAAAAAAAAAAAAGGTGAGAGGCAATTAATAAGTCAGGGATGGGATGTGGGAGCAGGTAGGGAAAAAAAAGTAATACAAAAAAGTCATGAAATTTTGGCGTCCTAAATTTTAATTTAGGACGCCAAAACTTTTAACTAGCGCCAAACTTGCCAATTTTTTTTGAATTGTGCGCCAAATAACTCATTTTTGGCGTCTTAATTTGAAATATAGGACGCCAAAAATTTCATTAAATTTTAGGCGTCCTAAAATATATTTTAGGACGCCTAAAATTTAATTTTGGCGTCCTAATTTTATTTTCAAATTCACCAAAAAATTTTTGGCGCCAAAATTCTTCAAAAAATCCTAAATTTAAATTTAGGACGCCAAAAAAATTTTAGGCGTCCTAATTAAATTATATTTAGAACCTCTCTCTCTCTCTCACGCCTAAATTTCAAAATTTACCATCCAAATAATTACAAAAATGCCTCCATCTATCTTTGCTCGCTCACCATCACAAGGCTTCACCGTCACAAGTCTTTTTTAAAATAAGAGATCATGCCTTTCGCCTTTTAGGCTAGTCTTTAGGTTCCGATCTGGGCTGTTCTTCTTAGTAGCATTTTTATATTTTTAGATATGCTTTGTTAGATATATTGTTCTTCTATTTGCCGTAGTGATTGAGGAAGAAAATCGATTTTTTTTGAAAAAGGATGTTGTAAGTCTTCTAGGGTATCCCTCTTTTAAGGGACATTGTTTCCAAACTTTATTACGTTGCTCACATAGGCGTCCCCCTAAAAAAGAATATAGAAAAGGTCTAAAAAATGACGTTAAAAGGTCTTTTTATAGTAGTGCATCCCTATTTAATATACAATCTAAACTAATAGTACAAAATCAACACAATAATAAATAAAACCTAAAATTGTACATTTATGTAAAAATTTAATAATATGACTAATAAATATAACTAAGTAAATTATTTAATCTCTACCTTATAAATAGGATCAAATAAGTACTAATTACCAATTTGATTGGTTCACAAATGCAAATGTAGAGAAAACCAAAGAAAGTAATTAAAGGAAAGAAAACATTTGGAAAGGCAAAAAAAACAAAAAATGTTTGGCACTTTCTGTTATACAAGGTAATTAACCAACCTAGGGGAGGTAAATTGGGTGTATTTACTATAAAGTACCATTGAAATAATGTAAATCAATAAAAAGTCCCCTAGCAACTGAATAGCATAAAATATAATGACAAATTTCAACGCAAAAGATAATAATAGATTCATACTACTCACTATCCATTAATTGAAATACCAAACCATGCAAATGCTCTTCAAATAATATTCGCTAAAACTTGCTCAAAATCATTTCCTAACTCACTTGTTTTAGCATATCTACATTAATTTAGAGTATTTGTATGTATAAGCTTAGCTCATTAGTCTCCTCATAAGAAACTCCTTATCAAGTACTCTAACCTATTTTTAGTTTTATTGAGAAAAAGTTTTATCCCACATACACTAGGTGGGGTCGGAGTTTTATTGATAACGACAAATAAAGAAAAATAGAACACAAAAAGTTGCCATAATTTTCCATGAGATTATGTCTGCAAAATTTCCACCTCAAAATTTTAAATAATTGATTCTGCCAAAAAAACGGAAACTGGAGAAAAGTCTCCCATTAAAAATTTAATTGCTCCGATGACCTGATAAATTTTTACATGAGTACTTATATTCTGTATATTTTGTAACCATAGAGTATTAATACTTTGACTTAGGTCCTCTTCATCAATCAGTTTTTTTAATAGGGGGCTTTTCCCCAATTTTTCAAAAGAAATATTGATGTCTTGTATTGTAAATTTCAATTTTTGACAAAAAGTTTTGAAGATTTAATTTTTGGTTGAAAATAATGATAATTTAAAAAAAATTCTCATTAAACAAAATTTAACAAGCAAAACAAATAAACGACAAAATATTATTTAAAACAGGTCACTTTTCAACAGAGGGAGAGAATCTAAACTCATTATACCTCATTATAGATCATTAGAAATGATTGGTTATAATCTCAATACTTGCTTGAATATTTGCATATACTTTTCCAGTAGTAAGCTTCCAAAAAAAAAAAAAAAAAAACAACAACAACAACACACCATATATAAAGTCAGGGAGATTTCAGTAAATCAAACAGATTTATTTATTTTTTTTTTAAAAAAAAAAACTCTTGGCTCGACATGCTTCTATATATTGCACAAGCCTGACTTGTGTGGGTTCATATTTTAAACACCCTTCCCTCCTCTCTCTTGTCACTTGCTTTAGAGAGAGAAGAATATGCAGATACATAATATATGAAGCAGTCTTCTGCTAGTTTTTCAGAGAAAACCCAGAAACTAAGGCATCTTCTGCAAATTTCGCGTCGTCGTCATCATCATCAGCGAAGGAAATTTAAAATAATGGGGAAAGGAAGAGCACCTTGCTGTGATAAAACGAAAGTGAAGAGAGGACCATGGAGTCCTGAAGAAGACCTTAAGCTCATTACCTTCATCCACAAACATGGCCATGATAACTGGAGAGCTCTTCCTAAACTTGCAGGTATGTGTTATTCGTGTTTTTCTAAATTTAAACTGTGTATTTGTTCATGTTTAAACCATCTTTTTTGTACTAAATTCTCATTCTTTTCATCTGAGTCTTCAAGAGTTTTGCAGTTTCAGTGCTTGTAAAATGCATTATATATATATATTGCTCTATGGCTTCTCCTAAATCTGCAGTTTTATTATACAGAAAACTGAGTTTTAGGAGGCTATGGCTTTCAGCATATATTCAAGGTTGTAAACCAGAGTTGTTTTGGCTTTTGTTTGTTTGTTCATTAATGAGTAAGCCATTTTTATCAGAAAATGTATGCTGGCTTCTCTGCAGAATTTTCAAACTTTGAATCTGAAACTGTATTATTGTATTGGAGATGTTTTTAATGAACACGATGCTATATATATTTTTTGTTTTGTTTCGTGCAAGAACAAGTATGCAAGTATTTTTTTTATTAAAAATAATATATATGAAATATTTATTGCTTTTATTTTTATTTATTTTATCATATTCCTCTTAGCCTACGCAATGAGCAGATGTATGACTTTTATGCAAATTTAATTTGGATTCCTCTCTCAATATTTAAAACATTATTGGAGGAGTTTCTGATTATTTGTGTGGAGTCTAAAAATGAATTGTATTATTTGCTATTTGTAAATAGTACAATTTTCTGTTCATGTTGTAATATTAATATTGATTTAAAACATTAAAATGATGACAAAATGCAATATTTTATATTATGTAGTATTTTTTTGTTGTTGGGTCAAATCGGGGGCCCTCCACACTACCAAATGTTGGAATCTTGGACCCAGGCAATCAAATATAATAATACAATATTTTTGACGATAATGATGATTATGCATATTCACCTACCTAGCCGGCTTGAGTCTCATTCCAGATATGGAAAACTACCATTTTCATTTTCCCCCCAAATAATATTCTTGAGCCATTCTGTAAAACTACAATTTCAGTTTCCTTAAAAGCAAACAACACTAGAATTCACTTTTGTAGTGTTTCATTCTTTTTTGTTTTGTCTAGAGTGTTTTTTAAATCATTTTTATAAGATATTTGCTAATCCTAGAGAGTATTGAATATGTTATCCATATATACTTATATTTAATAACGAAAGTGAGAAAGAGTAAGAATTAATTGATATTGGAGTTTAATATAGTTTGATAAGGATAATATTAAAAATCATTTGAATTTCATGATTAATTTAATGTTTTTGATATGTTCAAAAGTAACTTAATTATATCTGGGATCACAAGAAGTATGTCTAAAGTAACAATTATGATGTATATCTTCTATTCATGTTTGCAAAAAAATTTAATAAATACTTGTAGAGTAAAAAGTTGTTGATAATTATTTTTGATTTGGACATGAAAAATTTGAGTGGAAATTATTTTCTTGGAAATTATTGTGATATGAAATGGAAGAATAATGAGTGGTGGGTGTTGTTAGGATTGGTGAGATGTGGGAAAAGCTGTCGTTTGAGATGGATCAACTACTTGAGGCCTGATGTGAAGCGTGGCAATTTTTGTAAGGAAGAAGAGGACACCATCATAAGGCTTCACCATGCCTTTGGAAACAAGTAAGCTTCGATGGATGTTTGGTTTAACTCATTTTAAATTATTCTATGTTATAAGAGACAAACATATGAAATGAGTTTTATCTCGATCGTGAAGGGCACAAAGTGATTTTTGTGTGTTCCCACATATGTTTTCATTCTCCCTCTCACCATATATTTATGATTTGTTGCTTCTTATACATTTGATATTTGATAATGATGATAGTCACCTCTGAACAATTCAATCTTGATTTGTTTGAAAAAAGAGGCAACTATTTTTAAATTGGATTGACTTTCTTTCTAACTATATCTAAATGGAGCTTGACTGGTTAAAATTTATCTCTGTTTCTCTTTTCACTTACAGTATTTTTTAATTTGGACGGTATGTGGTTGGAATCAAACCCCAATCCTAGTGCCATAAAAGATACATCTTATACCACTAGACTAAAGGTCTTTTCAACTTTTCACCTATTTTAAATCTAGACAATTGAAATTGTATTTGGAAAATGTATGGGGCAGATCTCACCACAGTAATAAAGCACCATGGTCTTCATCACTACAATGATCACTGAAATTGGTTCCCTCGGTCAACTTTTGTTTTGTATTTGAACTTGTCTTTGATAAGAAAATATGCATGCTTATGTTCATGGACAATATTTTTTTGATTAAAAAGCAGAGTATGTGATGAGAGATTAATTTTGGTTACAAATAAATTGGTTTCAGGTGGTCAAAGATTGCATCTCATTTGCCAGGAAGGACAGACAATGAGATCAAGAACGTTTGGAACACACATCTCAAGAAAATATTAAAGCCTAAGCCCTCATTATCCATCTACTACTACTACTACTAATACTCTGTCCTCTGCTTCATCTTCTTCCTCTGAAAAAATGGAGCAAGACTCAGCAGAGAAACAAGTTCCCAATGAAGCTATTAATAATGGCGTCGTCACAGAGGACCCAAAAGAGTCACCAGCTTCAGTATCTTCCTCTGATCATTCATCATCAAAACAAGAGGAAGAAGATGAACATATTTTAGAGTCCTTGCTTAAAGAAGATGAAGATCCTCTGCTCCAAATGCCACTGGATCCATTGGACTATGACATTTGGAACATTCTGGAGAATCCAGAATCCTTCCAGTCAAATGATTTTAAGGTCCCAAGTGCTTCTGAAGATGATGCAGACAAGAACAAGTGGTTCAGTGAGTTAGAGAATGAACTTGGATTGGGAACTTCTGAGGGATTCAACCTAGCAAGCAATGATGTTGCTGACATGGATTTTCTGGAATCATCATGGTCCTCTTGGCCTGAAATTTACAATCTTTAACTGATTACAAGTAAATTAATACAAGTGATCATAATTAGCTTTTTTAGTGATAAAAGTCCAAGTGATTACAAGTCCAAATCACTCTGATTTTTACTAGGCAGGAGGATTCTCTAAAATACTTAAGGTGAAATCGAAGAAAGAGAGAGAGTTAAAAGCAAGCCTTAATTCTATAAATTTACAAGGTATGGTAATATGGGTTGAACTACTGGCTCAAACCGTCAACAAACCAAAAGGTGGCAAGTTGGATTGGTAAAATGCTAGCCCATTTTGAAGCGGGTTATTCATTATCAGCTCTACTTATATGTACAAAAGTAAGACTCATCTATGTATTTTCATCTCTCTTTAGCTTTTTATCACCAAAGTATTTTAGAAAATCTGAATTATAGTAGTGGGTATTTCATTATTTCTCACAAAGTCACACAAGAAGCAAGGTGAATAGATGTATTATTTGTTAGAATATTTAAGTATACATACACAATGATGATACAAGGTTTATTCCATGCTATGACTATGATGAGTGGTAATGAATTGAATATTTTGTTGGTAAACAAGAACTACCCAACACTTTGCAAGTGGTCGGGTGGGTTGGTGGGTAGGTAAGTGATGTATTATTCTTCACTTAATTACAAACATGAGTGTGACATTTTCTCTGTCACAAATTTTCCATCAGATTTGAACAAATGAAAGCAACCTTGATTAGGTAATACTACGATTACTTGAGTCTGGCCAGATTTAGAACAAGCCAAATTGATAATGATTTCTGATTTGTTAATATATATACTCAAGTCAATAGGATGCAGAAAAAAAATGCTTCAATTTAAAATTATTCCCTTAGAAAACCCCTACTTTTGAAGGGAATGCCTCTATTTAAAAATATAAATAGATTGTTTTTGAGTCAAATACCAAACATAACATAATGAAAGGTAAGGTTTGAATTTGTATATTAAAAAAATGGAAACGTAAGGTTTGAATATAACATATACAAAAATCATTTTGAGATAATTATATCTAAATGGGCCAACAATATATTTAAATTTGATCCCGACATATTTTTTTTTTCCATCTTGATCCTGACATGAATTACACTTACTTTATCACAAGTTGGGACAAAACTCATTTCGCATACTTATCTCGTAAATCGTAAAAATTATTCTCTAAAAGCTAATCCTAATAAGCATTTAAAACTTTCAAATTATCAATTCATGGTTTGAGGGGAAACATTATGCGAAAATTTCAGTCAACGCCATCTATAGCAAATTAATTTCAGTCAACCCCCAAAACTTTCTAAAACTTCACTGCACCTCTATGGTCAAAATAAAATTAATTTTTTTTGGGTAAAAAGACAATAATGCCCTTAATTTATTTATTTTGTAAATTGTCTTATTTGTTGGGTGAATTTCTATCTTTTTCTTATAAATGACTAAAACGTTTTTAATTTCCTAGGTTCTTTCAAATCCTTTTATTTGTCTTGTAAATCTTTTAATTTGTCTCGTAAATGTCTTATTTATCTTATAAATATTTTTTTAAAAAAATATATAAGGATATCCTTGTCTTTTCATGCACAAAAAATTATTTTCATTTTAACCATAGGGTGCAATAAAGTAACAAAAAGTTTTGGGGATTTACCAAAATTAATTTGTTACAAAAAGGCTGACTGAAATTTTCCCAAACATTATCCTAGTACACCATCAAACACTTTGAAATTGTCGATGCCGTTTTGAATTTAATATTCTTGCCCACATTATGGGATTTTCACCGATTGTTGTGAATCTTATCAAACAACAACTTAATTACTATTTATTTGTGAACGGTTTTATTATATTATGCTAGTCACTTATTATATGGTTTGAATGAACCCACTTTGCCTTCTATCCTCATTTTTTGTTGGGTCTTTAATTAGATGTTGTAGATAAAATATTAACGGTTTAGATTCAATTATTTATTAAGTTTTAACATATGAATTGAAATATAAACTTTGAGAAATTATAAATTTATAACTATAATGTTAATCTTAGCTAGAGAGATAGAATGAAAATGAAGGATGAGGAAAGATGCACAGGAAAAATTGTATGTGTAGTAGTACAATCACTAATAAAATGTGAACAATAAACTTTCCCATTTGATCTTAGAACAAATGCGTTTAACTAATTATATTTACATATTTAATTGGCAAAAAACAATTATACTTAGGCAGTTTAGGATTTTCTTCAAGATAACACTAACTATGTTTAAACTTAAATGGATTAAGATGCAAAAATATATACGTGGTTTTCTCAAAAGTTCACCTAACACTAAATGCTTTTTTTAGATGCAAAAATGACTAGTGGTTATAAAAATGGAGCAAAAATACCCATTGACATTTAGTTTGACATTTCTGTGTTTTTAAGGTTGACATGGAGATGACTCAGCTAAATTTTATCTCAACTGACAATGGAGAATTAGAGACAATTACATAAAAGAGACCAGATAGTTTTGGAAATTATAGAAAGGCGGCAACGACATCGAGGAGGCGGAGATGGGCAGCCCGATGGGTAAGATTGTGATTGGGTGAGAGAAGGGGAATTAGAGAGAGAAGAGCTAAACTGTAATTTCTAAAATATCTAGGCCATTTTCTGTAATTTTCTTCAGTTCTTTATTGCCAGCTGGGATGAAATTTAACTGAGTCATCGTCCATGCCAGCCTTAAAAATACAAAAAAGTCAAAGTAACAGTCAATAGGTATTTGTATTCCAATTTTGTAAACATAGTCACTTTTGCACCCAAAAAAAACACTTGGTGTTGGGTGTACTTTTGGGAAAACCACAAATGTATTTTTGCAGCTTAACCCAACTTAAATTAACTAATAGTGCCAAATACCAATTAAATATTGTAGTATAAGGAATATATATATCTAGTTTGTTAGAATACACACATGTTGTATTTGAGGTTTATATGTTTTACTGTTATTTTATTGGTTGCTTAAATGGTTTTAGTTCTTCGGATAAAATAACTAACTTTCAGATATACAGAAAATTAGTTATTTGGGTGGGTGGGTGGGTGGGTAAGTGATGTATTATTCTTCACTTAATTACTAACATGAGTGTGACATTTTCTCTGTCACAAATTTTCCATCAGATTTGAACAAATGAAAACAACCTTGATTAGGTAATACTAATACTAGTATTACTTGAGTCTGGCAAGTTTTAGAACAAGCCAAATTGATAATGATTTTTGATTTGTTAATATATATACTCAAGTTTTGACCAAAAAATAATATATATACTCAAGTCAATAGGATACAGAAGAAAAAAAAATGGTTTCAGATGATCAAATGAAAAGTGATAAAACTCATTCACACCAACTTCAGGGAAGCTTGGAATAATATATACCAAGATGCAAGCAAGACATAAACTTTGAACTTTCAACAAATTGTACTTGGATTGAGTGCAAGAAAATGAATTCACCCTTATTTTATCATGTTTGCTTCAATAGAGGAAAGGGGAGAATCCCTTGTTTGGTTTAATTGAAACTAGTGCGAATCAATTTAATGTTATTAGAAGGTAAAATTGTATTAAAAAAATGCTTCAATTTAAAATCATATCATTCCCTAAGAAAACCCCTACTTTTGAAGGGACTGCCTCCATTTTTTTTTTTTAAAAAATGTTTTTGAGTCAAATACCAAACATAACATAATGAAATGTAAGGTTTGAATTTGTATATTAAAAAAAAAAAAAAAAAAAAAAAAAAAAAAAAAAAAAGGAAACGTAAGGTTTGAATATAACATATACAAAAATCATTTTGAGATAATTATATCTAAATGGGTCAACAATATATTTAAGTTTGATCCCGACATAATTTTTTTTCAACTTGCTCCGGACATAATTACACTCATTTTTTCATAAGTCGAGACAAAACTCATCTCACATACTCATATCATAAATCGCAAAAAGTATTCTCTAAAAACTAATCAAAATGTGCATTTAAAACTTTCAAATTATCAAATTATGGTTTGAGGGGAAACATTATGCGAAAATTTCAGTCAACCCCCTCTATAGCAAATTAATTTGAGTCAACCCCTAAAACTTTCCAAAACTTCATTACACTCCATGGTCAAAATGAAATTTGTTATGGACTCATATATTGAGCCTAGTAGATATGCAGCTCAGTGAGAATGTTTATGATAGAATCCCTCTTGAATCAGGTAAATGGCTAATCACCCTTCATCATGCCTATAATCCAGGAACGTACAGGTAGTGGAGCAGGCACTTGCAGAACGTGGGAGGCGCACATTGCCTGAGTAATGGATTCACGGTCATTGGAGCGAAACCCTAGATAATCCCAATAAATAGGAGATTACCCACCAAGTGCATGGTTACATTCACTATTCCATTGTTTACTATTCAGTCTTACTGTGCACACACCGCACCCCTCTGGCGAAACGCCGCACCTGTGTAGCACGGTAATCTTAGAACGCTCTCATATATCCTCTTCATAGGTATCATTGAGCAATCACCTTCTCTTTGGTGTTTAAGCAATAGACATCTCTGAGGAGCCATTTGATCCTATATTAACATCCCCTAGTCCATTGAGGCTAGACATTTGTGTTCTATACTAGAACATTGGCGCCGAATGTAACATCCCATTTGAAAACGGCGGAATTTTTTTTTTTAAAACGTTTCCAAATATTTCAAGCAGAGTAGTCAGAGTAGAGCATTGGAGCGAGTGAGTCACTGATTCATAACAAACATCAACCATAGTGTAATATTGTATAAATTACAATAGTCCTAAGGTTTAGGAATGAAATAGCGGAATGACAGAATAACAGAATAACAGAAAACGATAAGATAGAAATAGTCTTCAGCTGCACGTCTATTCCGGGCACTTGCCTCGATCCCCGAACCGTGGTCCTCCCCGACCACTGAAGCTACGGCTGAGATTCAATTCACCATATTGAATCTCGGGTAACGGTTAACCTCATACCCAAACAATACAATATACGAGACAACGAGATATTTCTAGAGCTAATACCACAGTATATCATAAGCATACAAACGATGCATGATCATTATGCCGACAAACATAAGCACAAAGCAATATGTAAAGCCCCATAAGGTAAACAATAACAGCCTGCACTATTCACCAGTGCCACGATAATTACTCGTGTCCTCGCGCTAGGAAAACAAAACGGTGTTACCAAAACTATAACCCGTATAACCGTCTCCGTATAACGGTCTACGAACATATCATTGACATATAAGTATTTAAGATGTACAAGATTAGTGTTACAGTACGCGTCCGTACACTCGTTGACGACGTTAGGTACTTCTGGTGGAAAAACGTACTTTTTACGGAAAAACGTGAAATGTTCACCAGTGGCACGTCGGGCAGCGTAACGGCAGCAAATCAGAGTTTCTGATGCCCTATCAGAGTAATATCACTTTCATTAGTGATTTGACATCATAACCGGCATTTTAGGTAAAAATTACCATTTTGCCCTTCTACCCCTAATTTGGCGGAATTTCGCGAACTTCGTTACTTTGACCGTATTCCATTTCAAAATTATCCCCACTATGTTTTTACCTCGTCGGGAATCTTTCAATGCAATGAGGCATAAAAACAAACATAGGAACAAATTCCTGAAACTTCCTAGATCAAAACAACAGTTCTACTATAACTACCGAAAGAACTACGGAAACTAAAAGCTAAGGACGAAGAACTTACTCGGAGCTAAGGCAAAACTTTTGCAGAGCTTCTCACTCTAAGTTTCGGCCAAGGTAGAGAGAAGAGGAGGTGTGAAGAATGAATGAAGAGTTCATGCCTTTATATAGGCAAAAATTGTGCCACTTTGGTAATTTCCATATTCCAATTCTTGTAATTTTTCCCTACTTCATAACCATGTAAAATCAAAGCTAAATGGTGTTAAATTCTTGTCCATGGGCTGCCTTGGTCGACATATAGGGGGTGATGTGGCATCAAACCATTGGTCCAAGAATGGTGACTTAAGCTTACTTTATGCCCATCCGATAGAATTTCCCGATCGGTGTCCGTTTCGCGTAGTCTCTAAATTCTGAATTCATAACTTTGAAGATCTTCTCTTCCTCATCAATAATATCTAATTTAACTTAGATTCCAGTCCCTACAGTGGTTCCAATGATCAGTTGAAGTTTTTCGAAAAACGTGTCGGCGTGTCCGATACGAAAATCGTTTTCGGAATCATCAACCTCGGACAAAAATTCACTGATTCCAAATATGTCCATATAATCATAAACTCATCTCCGGATGTTGAGTTATAATTTATTTTCTTCAGATCCAAAATGTGACTATCGCATTTTTCCCTATTTCGTCTTATTAGGTAAATGCGCTACCGACCTCGGAATTAACTTAGGAAGAGGTCACTTGAAGGTAAAAACTCACTGATCAATATTTTACCTTGACTTTGGAATTCCTATTCCTGGTTCTCTAGATAGGATCCGTTTCCTATTTATTCATTTACTATTCACTAACTTTAATTATATTATATAATAATAAAATATCATGATTTTTTTTTTTTTAAAATTTATTCCTTTCTCTATTTTCTTTCTCAATTTTCGGCTGCCCCCTTTTTTTTTTATATATTTATTTATTTATTTATTCCATTTTTCCAAAAATTTCTCAAAATTACCTAATTGGTCCATTCTTGTATTTAGGCTTAAAAATACCTAAACTCACTTATTTTTTACAAAATTCTCCAATTAATTACTAAATATGTTCTTACTAATTTTAAGCCAAAAACCACTAATTTTAGGGTTTTACAAAATTACTTATGAATTTCCTTTACTTATGCTTAAGTAATTAGCCGTAAATTACTTAACTATTTTATTATCACTAGTTGATAATTTTATTAATTAAAATGCCTCATTACCTCATAATTCTAGCACCGACATTTCTGTTTTCATGTATTCGCGTTATTCTAGAATTTGAGAGGGTATTATGGTCATTACAATGCTTTTTGAGCATTTTTATTCAATTTCCCCAAGCTCACAATTTATCAAATTATCACAATTAGAGATAATATACTCTCCTAACTCAAATAATTATTTCATTGCCTTTTAGGATTTTTCACAATTTTCCTAAGTCATTTTGCATACCAGGGGTATTTTGGTCATTTGGCACTTTGGCCCTTAAATTCTCTAATTTCCTACAGAACTCATCCTAGAAAAATAGGCTATAATAACACAAGTCTTGCAACAATAATTTCACTTATCGAAATAGCCTAATTTATTTACCAAAATGTAATATTTCGATAAATAAATATGCGGGTATTACATTTCTCTCCCCCTTAAACAAAATTTCGCCCTCGAAATTTAATCTATACTAACTAGACTACGGGCCATAAACTCGGGTACTTCTCCTTCATGTCACTCTCGGTTTCCCAAGTTGCCTCGTTTGATGACAAACCCTTCGGACCACCTTCACTATCGGTATAGTTTTAGTCCTAAGCCGTTTCTCCTGGTGTTCGAGAATTTGCTCCGCTCGACTACAAAGGTGTTATCATGCCGTACTTCAACATCATCGTACTCTATGACATGATCTCGATCTTGTAGGTATTTCTTCGGTTGTGACACGTGAAAAACATCGTGGAGATTACTCAGTTCGGGGTAACGCTAGTTGATACGCAATCGGGTCCTCGCTCGGCTAACACTTCAAATGGTCCAACGTAACGCGGACTAAGCTTCTTTCTCTTCAGTGTTCTGCCGACACCGGTTACTGGAGATAATTTCAGAAACACATGGTCTCCGACTTCAAACTTCAACGGTCTTCTCCTCTTATCGCATAACTCTTCGTCTCTCGTGTGCGGCAAGGAGTCTCTTCTTGATCGAGCGATACGCTCGGAGGTCTCATTTAGCATATCCGGTCCAAGCAATCGCTTTTCAGACGCATCATCGTCCAAAGCATAAAGGCGATTGGCACTTTCGCCCATACAAAGCCTCGAACGGGGCCATTTGTATGCTTGAATGATAACTATTGTTATACGCGAGTCGCTAGTGAGAGGTGTTCGTCCCAATTTCCTTTGAAATCCGGGGCACATGCTCGCAAAGCATATCCTCCGGCGTACGTATCGTCCTCTCGATTGACCGTCGGTTTGAGGGTGATAAGCCGAACCGAACTTCAGCTTGGTACCCATTCCTTCATGTAGTGCTTGCCAAAAGCGGGATTGTAATCGAGTATCCCGATCAGAGATAATACTCTTAGGGACTCCGTGCAGTCTCACGATCTCTTTGATGTAGATTGCAGCCAATCGTTCTCGAGAGTAGTGGATGCTAATGGGTATGAAATGTGCCGACTTGGTTAATCGGTCGACGATCACCCAAATGGTATCGTGATGCCGATCTTAGGTAGACTACCACAAGATCCACGGTCACATTCTCCCATTTCCACTCCGGCGAGTTCTAGTCTTTGCGAGAAGGCCGGGGTCGCCGGTGCTCAATCTTTACTTTCGGCAAGTTAGACACCCGGCTACGTGCGAGTTACGTCTCTTTTCATTCCGGCCACCAAACTTCGGCCTTCAAGTTCGGTACATCTTGACCATTCCTGGATGTAGGGTGTACTTACTCTTATGAGCCTCATCCAAGTATCTTCCGCTTCAGTTCATCAAGCGGCGGTATGTAAATGCGCCCTTGTGTCGACCAATCCACTCGATGAAAGGTCGTGGTCTTGGGTTTCACCTTGAGAGATCTTCTCCCGCATGGAGATTGCCCAATCATCTTGTCTCTGAGCTTTATCAACTTCATCTCTCAGGTCGTACTCCCCTTGACTCACAAAAAGATTTGCAAGGTAGGCGTCACTTGGTGCGTTGAAATTCATGCAGATTTGGTTTGAAAGATTCAGGTCTCTGAAATCTTCAAGTAATTTCTGCTCTTGTATCATCATGTATGATACTTGCACCTTCTTCCCCGCTTAGCGCATCGCAACGACTTTTGCTTTCCCGGGTGATACTTGATCTCCCGGGTTGTAGTCTTTCAGCAATTCCATCCAACGACGTTGCCTCATGTTAAGTTCCCTTTGATCAAAGAGATACTTCAGGCTCTTGTGGTCGCAGTATAATTCTACGGTCACACCGTATAAGTAATGCCTCCATATCTTCAAAGCGAACACGATGGCAGCAAGCTCCAAATCGTGTGTAGGATAGTTCGACTCGTGAGGCTTCAGCTGACGAGAGGCATAAGCCACCACTCTGCCCAATTGCATTAGGACACAACCCAATCCTTGCCCACTGGCATCACTGTAGACAACATATGTCTCATCGGGATGCGGGATTATCAATACCGGTGCCGTAGTCAACCTCTCCCTCGATCTCGAAAGCTCTCCTCACGATCATCTCCCCATATGAAGGGTTGATTCTTCCTCGTAAGCTTTGTCAATGGTAGGGCAAGACGCGAGAAATCCCGTATAAATCTGCGGTAATATCCCGCGAGACCTAGAAAACTACGTATCTCCGTCATCGTCTCGGCCTCTTCCGGTCGAACGCTTCCACCTTGCACGGATCAACAAGCAACTCCGCCGCTAGATATCACATGGCCCGGAAATCTCACTTAGGCAGCCAAAATTCGCATTTGCTCAACTTTGCGTAGAGCGCTTCTCTCTTAGTATGTTCAATACTAGGCGCGAGATGTTCTTCATGCTCTTTTTCGCTTTTGGAATAGACGAGTATATCGTCAATGAACACCACCACAAATTGGTCTAGGTGTTTTCGGAAGATACGGTTCATGTAATCCATGAATACCGCAGGTGCATTTGTTAATCCGAAAGGCATCACGAGGAATTCGTAGTGCCCATATCTGGTTCTGAAAGCCGTCTTGGAAATATCATCGTCTTTGACTCGAAGCGATGATATCCCGAACGCAAATCAATCTTGGAAAAGACAGTGGAACCGGATAGCTGATCCAAAAGATCATCAATCCGGGAAGTGGATATTTGTTTTTGACAATCACTTTATTTAGTTCACGATAATCGATGCGAGTCGAAAACTTCCATCTTTCTTTTTCACGAAGAATCGGAGCTCCCGGGGTGATACACTGGGTCGAATGAACCCCTTCTTCAGCAGTTCTTCCAGCTGTTTCTTCAACTCTTGCATTTCATTTGGAGCCATACGATACGGCGCCTTTGATATTGATCTTGTGCCAGGCATCAATTCAATATTGAACTCTACCTCTCGGATAGGAGGTAACTCAGTGGGATCCTCCGGAAATACATCGGGAAAATCATTCACCACAGGGATATCCTGGAGTGAAAGTTCAGGCTCACATCAACCTTGTCTCCAGGAAATGATATCTTCTTCTTGCCACAATCGATCATTGCACCGTTGGCCGTTAGCCAATTCAGACCGAAAATGACGTCGATGCCGTGAAGAGGTAGACGTATGAGATCTACCTTTGACACTCGTCCATCCACGTTAACGATACGGTTCATACACGCGTCGAAGCTAAAGACTTTACACCCGGTGGTGTAGACACTACCAGATCAAAAGGTAAACTACGGGCATGCATTCCTAAACGACTTGCACAATCATATGATATAAACGAATGATCGGCACCCGAATCATACAATGCTTGCAATTTATTCCCATTAAGATAGATGGTACCTTGGACCATTTTCGGAGACTGTCGGCCTCGGTGTTTGTCAACGCAAAGATCCGGCCGCGCTACGAGGTCTCGCCTCGCAGCCTTCTCGGGGCAATCCCGCTAATGTGTCCGGACTTCGGCATCCGAAACAGACTTGTTTCCCATCACGTTGGCTCCTGGATGGTACTTCTTGCATTTTGGACACGTTTGGGATCCCGGCTGTTTGGGGTAATTCAATTGTCTAGTTTGGTAGGGTCTCTTGTTTCCGCCTCGGTTATCGCTCCAAGGCGACTTCCTCTTCGTGAGGAGCCTCGCGGTTAAACCCCATGCGGGTTGCATTGTTTCCTTCTTGGCCTCGGAATTTGCGCAGTTCTTTCAAATTGCGCTCGGTCAATCTGCGAGGATTCCACGGCTTGGGCCATTCTCGGAAGCTGCTGCGATACTAGCCTCGCCCTTATGTCATATTTCAGTCCGGTCACTAGTCGATTCGCCTTCCAGCTCTCATTTTTGTGGCCTTTCAGATATGATGAATAACGAGACAGGTTGGTAAAACGAGCGAAGTAGTCATCGAATGATTCTTCATTTCCTTGCTGGATGTGAAGAAATTCTTCTTCCTTAATCACCTGCACCGAGGAGGAAAATATTGTTCGTTGAACTGTTCCAGAATGCCTCCCAAGTAACGGGGCCTTGAAGGGTTGTGGAAACACTCTTCCACCTGTGGGCATCGCCCTCTAGCTTGTAGATTGCCGGTGAGCCTTCCGGTTTCCGGGCACTCAATGACTTCGAATATCTTCTCCAGACTCAGAAGCCACTCCTCAGCCAATTCACTCTTCCCCCGGAAACCGGGTGGTTTAAGCTTGCAGAACTGGTTGACCCAGCTTTCCGTGGTTCTTTCTCTTCTTCCTTGTCGTGGAGGTGATATGGATCGATCAGATTCATTTCCTTCATCGTTATGTTCATCGTTGTCCTCATCTTCATTATCATCTTCTCCATCGTCATTGTCATTGTCACTTTCCTCATCACGTTCTTCCTCGTGTTGTCGTGCTTCCAACTGTCTTTGGGCTTCTTCATCCTGTTGATGTTGCCTTGCCAAGAGTGCATCTATGAGAGCTCTCTGCTCTTCGAGAGTTCTTCTCAGTTCTTATTTTACAATCTCCCAGGGGTGCTTGGAGATACAAACTAAACTTCCTAGTTTCTACATTCCACAACTTCCTTGAACTAACGCCTTCGGACTATACGCTCCGGAACTTTACTCTATCCGTCAGCCGCTCCTCTTGGTGATCGAGAATTCGCTCTGGTTTGACCACAAAGATCTTGTCATGTCGTACTTTGATATATAGTGTTTCCGTGGCACCCATATACCATGATCAACACTAGATATCAAAATGTCTCCATGGCGCCCATACACCATAGTAACACAAGATACCTTAAATGTTTCCATGGCGCCCATACACCATGACAACACAAGATACCTCCTACTTAATGACACGGTCACGGTCCGGTTGTAGTAACCAAGAGATATGCATCGGAAACTAAAATTTTCACGGCAAGTAAGATAACTATTTATCAAACCATAGGGGAAAACGTTAGATTTAGGAAGACAATGATTAGTCTATCGCATACTTTATCACACTAATACTACAAACGAACGGACACTCGTACTATTTCCCCTCGTTCAGGATTTCGTTGATTCGGTCTACTCGAAACGGCACGGAATTTCGTATCGGGAGTTCCTCTACATGAGTCAAATCCGCATGTATCTATCCTTGTTGGTCTTGGAGTTTCATCCGGCGTGGCCTAGCTCCACATATAAGCTGCGCTAGGACGCCAGAATAGTCGTCCAAGTACAAACCGACGATTGTCGAATTATCGAAACCGATATCAAATATGAATATGGACGATGGATTTGCGATTCTCGGGTTAGAATGATGCACCGACAGAGGGTGGTACACCGGTTCGAATGGTATACCGGTCCCGGCCGGTACACCGACTTAGGGCTATCTCGTACTCATTTTCAAAAATGTGCTCACAATTTAAAAGGCTTTTTGAACATAACTCCGTTATCCGAACGTAATGGCGAGATAAGTGTCTATCATGGGGACCTCACCAACTCTATGGCGACGATTGGCCACACCCACATAGACTAGCCTTAATTGTCCTACCATACTATCCGTAATAACATAGTCATATCAATGCCAGGACTACTGCTCTGATACCATAAATGTAACATCCCATTTGAAAACGGCGGAATTTTTTTTTTTTTTTTAAAACGTTTCCAAATATTTCAAGCAGAGTAGTCAGAGTAGAGCATTGGAGCGAGTGAGTAACTGATTCATAACAAACATCAACCATAGTGTAATATTGTATAAATTACAATAGTCCTAAGGTTTAGGAATGAAATAGCGGAATGACGAATAACGAGAATAACGTAAAACGATAAGATAGAAATAGTCTTCGGCCGCACGTCTATTTAGGGCACTTGCCTCGATCCCCGAACCGTGGTCCTCCCGACTGAAGCTACGGTGAGATTCAATTCACCATATTGAATCTCGGGTAACGGTTAACCTCATACCCAAACAATACAATATACGACAACGAGATATTTCTAGAGCTAATACCACAAGATATCATAAGCATACAAACGATGCATGATCATTATGCCGACAAACATAAGCACAAAGCAATATGTAAAGCCCCATAAGGTAAACAATAACAGCCTGCACTATTCACCGGTGCCACGATAATTACTCGTGTCCTCGCCGCTAGGAAAACAAAACGGTGTTACCAAAACTATAACCCGTATAAGCTGCGTATAACGGTCTACGAACATATCATTGACATATAAGTATTTAAGATGTACAAGATTAGTGTTACAGTACGCGTCCGTACACTCGTTGACGACGTTAGGTACTTCTGGTGGAAAAACGTACTTTTTACGGAAAAACGTGAAATGTTCACCAGTGGCACGTCGGCGGCGTCGGCACACGCAGCAAATCGAGTTTCTGATGCCCTATCGAGTAATATCACTTTCATTAGTGATTTGACATCATAACTCGGCATTTTAGGTAAAAATTACCATTTTGCCCTTCTACCCCTAATTTGGCGGAATTTCGCCAGAACTTCGTTACTTTGACCGTATTCCATTTCAAAATTATCCCCACTATGTTTTTACCTCGTCAGGAATCTTTCAATGCAATGAGGCATAAAAACAAACATAGGAACAAATTCTGAAACTTCCTAGATCAAAACAAACGGTTCTACTATAACTACCGAAAGAACTACGGAAACTAAAAGCTAAGGACGGAAGAACTTACTCGGAGCTAAGGCAAAACTTTTGCAGAGCTTCTCACTCTAAGTTTCGGCCAAGGTAGAGAGAAGAGGAGGTGTGAAGAATGAATGAAGAGTTCATGCCTTTATATAGGCAAAAATTGTGCCACTTTGGTAATTTCCATATTCCAATTCTTGTAATTTTTCCTACTTCATAACCATGTAAAATCAAAGCTAAATGGTGTTAAATTCTTGTCCATGGGCTGCCTTGGTCGACATATAGGGGGGTGATGTGGCATCAAACCATTGGTCCAAGAATGGTGACTTAAGCTTACTTTATGCCCGGTCCGATAGAATTTCCCCGATCGGTGTCCGTTTCGCGTAGTCTCTAAATTCTGAATTCATAACTTTGAAGATCTTCTCTTCCTCATCAATAATATCTAATTTAACTTAGATTCCAGTCCCTTACAGGGTTCCAACAGTCCAGTTGAAGTTTTCTCGAAAAACGTGTCCGGCGTGTCCGGTTACGAAAATCGTTTTCGGAATCATCAACCTCTCGGACAAAAATTCACCGATTCCAAATATGTCCATATAATCATAAACTCATCTCCGGATGTTGAGTTATAATTTATTTTCTTCAGATCCAAAATGTGACTATCCGCATTTTTCCCTATTTCGTCTTATTAGGTAAATGCGCTACCGGCCTCGGAATTAACTTCCGGAAGAGGTCACTTGAAGGTAAAAACTCACCGATCAATATTTTACCTTGACTTTGGAATTCCTATTCCTGGTTCTCTAGATAGGATCCGTTTCCTATTTATTCATTTACTATTCACTAACTTTAATTATATTATATAATAATAAAATATCATGATTTTTTTTTTTTTAAAATTTATTCCTTTCTCTATTTTCTTTCTCAATTTTCGGCTGTTTTTTTTTTTTATATTTATTTATTTATTTATTTATTTATTCCATTTTTCCAAAAATTTCTCAAAATTACCTAATTGGTCCATTCTTGTATTTAGGTTTAAAAATACCTAAACTCACTTATTTTTTACAAAATTCTCCAATTAATTACTAAATATGTTCTTACTAATTTTAAGCCAAAAACCACTAATTTTAGGGTTTTACAAAATTACTTATGAATTTCCTTTACTTATGCTTAAGTAATTAGCCGAAATTACTTAACTATTTTATTATCACTAGTTGATAATTTTATTAATTAAAATGCCTCATTACCTCATAATTCTAGCACTGACATTTCTGTTTTCATGTATTCTCGTTATTCTAGAATTTGAGAGGGTATTATGGTCATTACAATGCTTTTTGAGCATTTTTATTCAATTTCCCCAAGCTCACAATTTATCAAATTATCACAATTAGAGATAATATACTCTCCTAACTCAAATAATTATTTCATTGCCTTTTAGGATTTTTCACAATTTTCCTAAGTCATTTTGCATACCAGGGGTATTTTGGTCATTTGGCACTTTGGCCCTTAAATTCTCTAATTTCCTACAGAACTCATCCTAGAAAAATAGGCTATAATAACACAAGTCTTGCAACAATAATTTCACTTATCAGAAATAGCCTAATTTATTTACCAAAATGTAATATTTCAGATAAATAAATATGCGGGTATTACACCGACCGTGGGGATCCATAAACTTTGATTCCCAAACCATACAAAACCACAAACGACCACAGGGAATGGCCGCAATCACTCGAAGTCGCAGTTAGGCACTTCGGCAGGATCAATTGCGGAAAGGACGGCCCATGGCGACCACTTAGGAGCAAATGATCCAAGATTCGACTCGGTTGCTCCAGATCCTAACCATGTCACCATGAGGGTTGAGGGTGAGACAGAGGATACCGCTAATTCCCCCATCCGAGCCGAGGTGTCCAGCGAGGACAACGGTTGGTTCAACAACGAAATCTTCCTTCTCCTCCTCCTCTTGAGTTTCAAATCAATCATCCTGATATTCGAATGTTGCACAACACCATGGAATCGGTGCTCCATCGTCTAGAGAATATAGAGACTCATGGCCGACTTCAAAGAGAAGAGGATGCCCGACGTATTCAGGAGGACATGGACCGCCAAAATGCCATATGGCGGCAAGAAAAGCAGCAAAGGATACAGCAAATGCTGGAAGAGCGTATCGGACAAAGAGAAAAACAAGCTCAGAAAGCAGGCCGGGATAAGGCTGGCTCAAGTCAGGTTATGGCCTCGACTTCCGTGCACACCAATGTTGAAGAGCCCTTTGAAAATCGTGAGGAGAAGAATTTGGTCATTAACGACCAAGATAAGGTTCCTGAAGGAGAGAGTAGAAAAATACAGTTGCTGGAGGAACGCATAAGGATGCTTGAGAACCCTGCCCGGAATATCGGCTGGGATACTAGTAATCCTAGCCGGGTCAGTGATACGATGGCCACTGAAGTTGATACGGGCGTTCCCCGAGTTCCTAATGCCGAGTTAGCTCGGGAAAAGGGGAAACAACCAGCCAAGAACTTGGATCATGGAAAGGATGACACGACACTCCCGTCACATTGCATGCCCAAGACACATACTGGAGGACACGATGGGGATATAATCCTGAGTCAATTCTCAGACGAGATTATGACTGCCACCTATCCTAAGGGTTTAGACTGAGAGAGTTGTCGAAGTATGACAGGAGCCAAGACCTGTTAAACCATGTCAATAACTTCAAAATGGAAGTTATGGTAAAGGGGATTGTGGGGCATGTTATACCTCGTTTATTTGCGGGGACTTTACGAGGAGCCGCACAAATATGGTTTCACTCTTTGTCATTGCATTTTATCCGAGATATGAAATCCCAGGAGCAGAAGTTCTTGGTGAATTTTGCGACAAGCAGAAAATAGCCGAAGACCGAGTTCCAACTCAGTCTAGTAAAACAAGCGTCAAGGGAAACATTGCAGAAATACCTAGACCGTTTCAAGGATGTAGCTTTGCAAGTTCCGAGATTAAAGGAGGATGTACATTTACATTGTGCCATAGCTGGCTTGGACGTTTCATCCCGATACTTTGGCGGACTTCCGACAACGGTCTAAACAATACTTGGAGTTAGAGCAGATGGAAATGCAAAGTTGAGTTGTGAAGGAAAAATCCAGGAGCCCTCCTCCTAAGGGAAAAGAGCAGCATAGCGGGTATAAACACGACTCTCGTGTACGCGATACAGATAGCAGGCCCTGAGGTGGTAGGGCAGGAGGAAAATATGAAAGATACACTCCCTTAAAGGTATCTCAAGCGTAGTTATGGAAGGAGGTGTGTACCACCGAAATGAAGAAGGTTGAGAGACCTCGACCACTTGGGCGTAAAGCCACTTTGGACAAATCCTGGTACTGTGAATTCCATGATCAACCCGGTCATATGACCGAGCAGTGTTGGGACTTGAAGGATGCAGTGGGGAAGTTTGTCCGAGAAGGGAAACTCCGAAAGTATGTTATCCAAACCCAAGGGAGGCAGGGCAATAAGCGCCAGAATGGGGGTCGAAGTAAGAGCCCGCCCCCAGAAAAGAAGAGAAGAGACCAGAAGATGAAAGCCGAGGATAGTGACGAAGAGTTTCCAAAGGCTAAATATGACTGTAATGTAATTAGCGGCATATTTGGGGGAGTCGGAGATTCAGCAAGCCAAAGAAAAAAGTACTGAGGGAGGTTCTATCAATTCGAGATTACCCGAAGTTCAAAGAGGAATCCAGCAAGCCGGAACCCCCCATGTTGTTTTTCACCAAGAAAGACTTAGAGGATGTGGCTCCAGGACATCACGATGGTTTGGTAATCACCGGAACTTTAGTAAATTGCCGAGTTAAGAAGATCTTTGTGGATAATGGCAGCGCTGTGGATATTATCTTGTGGGATGCTTTCAAGCGCATGAAGTTTGATCCAAAAGCTTTGAAGTCATGCAAGACAACTCTGATAGAGCCGGGAAAATGGGCCGAGCCCATCTGGTCAGCCCGTTTAAGCCCTGGCCCGTCAAGGGTCGGGCTTGAAAAATAGACAGGATTTTTGAAATTGGCCCTGTAGGCCGGCCACAGAGGGCCCCGGCCTAAACGGCCAGCCGTTAGGCCATTTTAACTGTAGCGCCTGAAAATAAATAAATTCATATAAAAATGATGATAAGTAATTACTTTAATTTCAGTCTATTATAATTGAGATAATAGAAAACCGTAAAATTATAGAAAATATTGAGTTTTTTCAATGAGATTCATGGAAACATTTCTCACTTTAATTAAGAGAGAAGACCAATAAGCTTAATATATATAGGGCCGAACAACTAAAATCTCTTGAAAGAATCGTAAATATTGTTTACAATGTCCATGTTAAAATGACCATTCAACGATTAACGTCTTGTGTATGTGGAGCTGAAAATAACACCTACCACTTACTTATATTGTTGTCAATTCCGTCTTGACCCAATTACATTTTTGTCCATACCTTACATTATACGGCTTGCTAAAATTGAATGAGATCTTTTTCAATTTCTATTTTTTCCCTTATTTTTAATCTTTGATATTACCTCAACATACAAACATACCCATCGTCTTTTTATTTATTATTTGGCCTAATCAATCCGACTTGTGAATGTATGAGCAAAGTGTAAGAAGATAAGCAAAGCTAGTTAATTTATGCATGCCTTTCATCCTTTCTCATTTTCTATTTTTTTTGTGTAATTAATCAAAATGATAAAAAAATGCTTGAATATAATATTATTTAAATAAAAATATCCTCGACACAAAAGAAAATGAAAAAAAGAAAATACGCAATATCTTATTATATTTCGTTGGAAAAAAAAACGGAGGAAAAATAGTTAAAATTTGGAATAGTAACTTCTGGGCCCTGGAGGGCCGGCCCTGGCCTTGGTGCTATCGGGCCAGGCTTTGAAAATAGATGCTTTTCTTACTTCAGGCCCTGGAGAGCCGGCCCTGTTAGGCCCTTCACGGGCCGGCCCTGGAGGGCTGAGCTGGCCCTGATTCCCAGCTCTAAACTCTGACGGGCTTCAATGGACAAGACACCCGTCCCAAAGGTTACGTAGACCTCAAATTGACCTTAGGGACAGAAGATGCCTTTAAGTCGGAAAGGGTCAGGTTTGTGGTTGCCGACTTCCCATCTCTTTACAACATCATTTTGGGAAGGCCGACAATACACAATTGGGATATGCTAGTATCCACGAAGCATCAAAAGTTGAAGATGGTGAACAAAAAGAATAAGGTCGTTGCTGTCAAAGGAGATCAGAAGGAGTCTCGAAAATGTTATTTCGATATGGTTAAAGAAAGCAAAGCTGGTCTGACCTCATCACCACGGGTAGGCAAAAGTAAGCTTTCAAAAGCCGAGGTAGGTGGAAAGTTGGTAAATCTAGTTGAGTTGGATTTACGCGAGGAAGAAAAGATGCAAAAAACAGAGCCAAACGACGAGCTAGATGACCTCATTCTGGGTAATGAACCAAGGCAGGCCACTAAAATCGGCAAAGCATTGGACCCTGTGGTCCGTGCAGAGCTTGAGGAGTTGCTGAAGGCTGGTTTCGTCCGAGAAGTGCGATACACCACGTGGTTGTCCAACGTCGTCATGGTTAAAAAACCTAACAGAAAATGGAGGGTCTGCACAGATTATAAAGACTTAAATAAGGTGTGTCCTAAAGACTCTTTTCCAATGCCAAGTATAGACCAGTTGGTCGATAACTCGTCCGGTTTTCAACTACTTTCTTTTATGGACACATATTCTGGTTATAATCAGATCGCCATGCACCCGGAGGATCAAGAGAAAATAGAATTCATTATTGAGAGGGCCAATTATTGCTATAATGTCATGCCGTTCAATCTGAAGAACGCCGAGGCTACTTACCAAAGGATGATGAATCGAGTATTCAATGATCATATGGGAAAAAATGTGGAAGTTTACATAGACGATATGATCGTCAAGTCCTTGAAAACAGTAGATCATGTGCGAGATTTACAGCAGACGTTCGATAAGCTAAGAGAATATCGGATCTGTCGTAACCCGGAAAAATGTGCTTTTGGTGTCCCAGCTGGAAAATTCTTAGGTTTTCTGCTTACGCACAGAGGGATTGAAGTCAACCTGGACAAATGCCAAGCCGTGTTAGACATGAAGGCTTCGAGGAATAAGAAAGAGGTTCAGCAATTAACTGGGAGGTTGGCAGCATTGACTCAATTTCTACCTAAGTCGGCAGAAAATTCTCACCCATTCTTTAGATTGTTGAAAAAGGAAGCTCCGGGCGGATGGAATTCCGAGTGTGAGGCGGCTTTCACAAAGATAAAGCAGTGCCTATCTGCTCCACCGGTTTTGTCTAGACTTGAGCCAAGGGAGAGTTTGGTTTTGTATTTCTCCATGGGTGTGGAAGCAGTAAGCACCGTCTTGGTGAGGGAAACCGAGGATGGCCAAATTTTGGTGTACTTCGTAAGTCGGGCCTTACAAGGCTCGGAATTTAGATATAAAAAGCTGGAGAAAATGGATTTCGCCCTACTTATTGCGGCAGGACGGCTTCGTCTGTATTTTCAGAGTCACCCGATCACTGTCCGCACAAGTTAGCCAATATAGCAGATTCTTCACAAACCGAATTTGGCGGGGCGAATGGTTAGTTGGTCCATTGAGTTGTCTGAGTTTGATATAGCTTATGAAGCTCGGCACGCTATTAAGTCACAGGCACTAGCGGACTTCATAATGGAATTAACCCCGTCAAGTGGCGGGGAGACAGAAGATACTGCAACCTGGAAGCTGTTTGTTGATGGATCATCAAACACAAGGGGAAGTGGGGCTGGGATTATCATAGAAAGTCCAGAAGGAGTTTCGCCGGAACACTCCCTCCGTTTCCATTTCACGACTTCCAACAATCAGCCGAGTATGAGGCCCTCATTGCCGGCCGCTTCAAGCCGGAGAAAATGGAGCTAAAAGAGTCCACGTCTCCACCGATTCTCAATTGGTGGCATCTCAAATCGAAGGTACTTACCAAGCGAAAAGGCCTTTGATGGTTAATTATTTGGGAAAGGTTAGAGAAATTATGGCCGGCTTTGACGAAGTGACCGTGGTTCATATCCCAAGAGGGGAGAATGTTATGGCCGACATTTTGTCCAAATTGGCAAGCACCAAGAGCCCCGAAAACCACCGCATAATCATCCAACAAAGCTTGCCAGAGCCGAGCTGTGTGATGATGATCTCAGAAGCCGTTGATTGGAGAAAACCAATTGCCGACTATCTGGAGTGAGGACTCCTCCCCGACGAGCCCGCAGAAGCGAAGAAGCTGGTGAAAACAGCGGCTTCATATGCGATGATAGATGATCAATTATATCGCAGAGGTTTCCATTCCCTAATGATGAAATGCTTGGCTTCTAATGAAGCTGAGTATGTCTTATCCGAGATTCTTGAAGGAATCAATGGACACCATATGGAAGCTAAGGTGTTAACTCGAAAAGCTGTGCGAGTTGGTTACTTTTGGCCCACAATGGCGGTAGACTCTAAGGATCATGTTTGAAAATGTGATAGCTGCTAGAAGCATGCTAATACGATACGGTCTCCTCCAGCCCAGCTTCAAGTGATCTCGGCCCCATGGCCATTCTTCAAGTGGGGCATGGACTTGCTAGGGCCATTTAAGAGAGCTCCGGGACAATTGCGATGGCTTATAGTAGCTATCGACTACTTCACCAAGTGGATAGAGGTCGAACCAGTAGCCACAATAACGTCGGCTCGGGTGCAAAAGTTTCTTCAGAAGAACATTATATCCCAGTTTGGGATACCTACCGAGATAGTCACAGACAATGGAACCCAGTTCATCGACAAGGGCTTCCAGCAGCTGGTATCCGATTTCCATATCCAGCAACACTTTGCCTCTGTGGACATCCGTAGTCCAACGGACAAGCGAAAGCTGCAAATGAAATTATCATAGAGGGATTGAAAAAATGGATGGAAGAGACAACATCTAGTTGGGCAGAACAGTTGCATTATGTCTTATCGGGGTACCGAACAAGTGTCCAAACGGCAACTGGGGAAACCCCCTTCAGATTGACGTATGGATGCGAGGCCATGATCCTGGTGGAAATAGGCGAGTCGTCCTGGCGAAGGGTCAGAGCCCTTCAGAACAAAGATGAGAACAACAAGGCAATTGTCGTGGAGTTGGATTTTGTTGATGAAGTCAGGGTTGCAGCGCATTGTCTAGATTTGGCAACCAAGCAACTCATTTCAGCTCGATATAATAGGAAAGTAAGACCTAGATCGTTCGAGAAAGGGGATTTGGTCCTTCGAAGAGCTGATATAGGTAATAAGAACGCCAGAGACGGAAAGCTCGCTGTCAATTGGGAAGGCCCTTACCGGGTAACAGAAAACCTCGGCAAAGGGGCCTATAAGCTTGAGACGCTGAAGAAGAAGGCCGTCAAGCAAACATGGAATGCGGATAAGTTAAAAGCATACTACATCTGAATTTCCGCCTCCTACAAAGAAGTGACATTATCTCAAGTTCATGTAAAGTCCCTTAGTTGGGATTATTATAGGGCGACATGGTTGGTAGTTTATTCCTATGAGAAATTGTGTAACAATGGCAGTGCCACCAAGCTTATTTGAATCAATAAATTTTGGGTTAAGGAACCCATTTTCAGAAATCATGTGATGACAATGCCGCCGAATCCAGTTAAACATGTATGAATTCATGGTAAATAAACCAGTTTTTATAAATCATGTCTGAGTTAAACATGTATGAATCCATGGTAAAGAAACCAGTTTTCATAAATCATGTCTTAGATAAACATGTATGAATTCATGGTAAAGAAACTATTTTGCATAAATCATGTCCGAGTTAAACATGTATGAATCCATGGTAAAGAAACCAGTTTTCATAAATTATGTCCGAGTTAAATATGTATGAATTTGTGGTAAAGAAACCAGTTTTCATAAATCATGTCAAGTTAAACATGTATGAATTCGTGGTAAAGAAACCAGTTTTCATAAATCATGTCAAGTTAAACATGTATGAATCCGTGGTCAACAAACTAGTTTCATAAATCATGTCAAAGTTATGCATGTATGAATCTGCGGTAAACAAACCAGTTTTCATAAATCATGTTAAAGTTATAAATGTGTGAATCCGAGGTATACAAACCCGTTCTCAGAAATCATGTCAAAATCAAACATGTATGAATTTGTGGTAGAGAAATAGTTTTCATAAATCATGTCAAAGTTAAACATGTATGAATCTGTGGTAGAGAAACCGGTTTTCCTAAATCATGTTGTGGCGGATTTGCCGCCAAGTTTATTTAATGACTGGATTTAGGGTGCATAAATCTGAGTTCAGTTCATAAAGATGATGCTAAAGACCAACAAGGTCGGCATGTTTCAAGGTTGATTGGGATAATGAAGTAGGTCGTTGCATCGACCTTGATCAAGTCGGAGGGTTAGGTTTTCGGTTAAAGAAAACTGAACTTAAACTTATGACGAGTTTGCCTTTATCTCAGATCGTGGTTTGAACAAACGTGCAGAAGCGTAGTAATGGGTTAATGAAAATCCTTACTTATAGCAAAGGCAAAATGCAAATCCAGCCCGACAAGATATTCGGGCTTGACAAAGCAGAAAATAATGGATGTACAAAAAGTAAGTACCTTTCATTTAAATCGGAAACATTTACATGATATCAGTGCAGGAATGTCAAATGTTTACAAGGATGTGTGACACTGAGTTACTACCTCGGAGAAATATTACTAAGAAAGTAAATAAAGGGCTTCGGCGAGAAAGTGTCCTGAATTCCACAGAGGAAGGCATTTGGCTTCGTCCAGAAAGTGTCCTGAATTCCACGAAGGATAGCATTTGGCTTTGGCCAGAAAGTGTCCTGAATTCCACGGAGGAAGGCATTTGGCTTCAGCCAGAAAGTGTCCTGAATTCCATGAAGGAAGGCATTTATCAACCAAAAACGAAGGAAACTAGAGCTGTGTATGAGACTAGGAGGGAGGAGCTTGTTCTTCTTTGTCTTCATCTTCATCTGCCCCAGGAGGGATCAATTTCCCCTTCTCGCTGACGTAGGCTTGGAATTTCAATTCGGATGTGTCTAAGGTGACTTCGGGATTCAAAACCTGGATTTGCGCCATGGCATTTTCAAAGGATTGCACTGCCGCGTTGGCATATTTAGTGAGCTGGGCCTTAGCGCGAGATAATTTGGCATTAGCACCACCGAGTTCCTCATCTTTAGTCTTCAGCAGGTCTCTAAGATGGTCTGCATCAGACTGCACCTTCTCCATAAATAGCATGTCGTTGGTGTGAAGATCCTCCAGACAGCGAAGTTCTAAGTTTGCCGTCGTCAGCTTTTCCTCGGCCTAGGATAGGCTCGTCCTAAGCGTCAGCACCTCCTCGTGAAACTTGTCCTTCTCGGCCTTGGACGCCAATAACTCCTCCCGGGCCTGGTCTCTCTCCTTGGCGACCTTCTTCAAATCAGCATTGTTCTTCAAAGTTGCAAGCTCCTTGATCATGTTATTTCCCTCCTCTATCATTTGGAGTAAATTGGCGGTCGTCGTGGCATATTTGATCTTGAGGGCTGCATAGGGTCGGAGCGAGAGATGGCTTTGTAGCCCTTCTCTTCCAACTCGGCAATCTCCTTCTTATCAGCCTTGGAGAGACCGGAGGGAGCTTGGAATCGGGCATGAGGGCGAGTGAAGTCGAACATCCCCTTGGTTACCTCGTCCTCCTAAAGGATTCCTCCAGATAACTCGGTATGGATGAGTGGGGCTTTTATGGAGGACGGGGTCAAGGTCGTTTGGATGTGCGATATGGGTGTTGGAGTTGCAGCAGTTGGGGCGTCCATGGCTTGTTTACCTTTGGATTTTTTGGAAGCTCTTTCTCCATGCTTAGACCCGCCTTTCGGCACTGAGCGCTTGCGCGAGGCTTCAGCGGCGACAGCCTCTTTGGTGGGTGTAGTCTGTGAGGTCACGACGGGTCCACCTGATGTAGGAGCTGTGGGAAGCTACGCCTCGGCAGCCAGGGTAGCCTTGGGAAGGGCCTCAAAGACGCGCAGATATCCTGGCCTCCCCATATCTCGGTGACAGAAAGCAAGGTGTTAGTTATATGACGAGCAAAAAGTGAAAAAAGCACAATACTTAGGTTAAAGGATATAGATATATATGTTCTCGTACTCACCGCTGGTCGTCGTCTAACCAAGGGTGTGGGAATAAAAGTAGCAGGGTCCATAGGATTATTCAGTTTACTGGTGAGCTTCAAAAGCTTTACCAGGGCTGCATCTTCGGCTTCAGAAAAATTGGTAGGCTTTGGGGCAAAGTCTCCGGGTTTAAGATTATGGTGACCTATAGACCAGTATAAGGGAAATTTTTCCTCGACCTCCCCGGAGTTAGTAGTCTGAAGGAACCAGGGTAGTTGCCCGGTTCCAACAAAAGCAGGCTTGAAGGTTTTCCAAGAGTCGGTGAAGGGTTTGAAAAGCTTGCGATCGCGGACACTTTGAAGTGAGGTCCAGCCGAACCATGTTGTTTTACCTCTGGAAAGGACGTTGGTTTCCAATGGAGAGAAGAAAGACATGAATACTGGAATGGAACAGACGATATCTAGCTTTATACATAAATTTTCAAAGGCAATGGCAAATGCCCAGGCATTGGGGTGAAGTTGTGTTGGTGCAAGATGTAGATGGTTCAGAAGGCGTGTTTGAAAGTCGGTGAAGGGAAGTCTTACACCGAGTAAGAAAATGACATCTTGGTAAAGGAAAAAGAAATGGGGATCACTATCCCTTGGTCGATAGGAAGTAACCGATTCGTCCCCTTGGGGCAGCTGTATGGTATATCCCTCTCCATCAGCGAGACCGAGCAATGGGACATCATTCGGGGTCATGATGCTTTTAATGCGGATCACGCAATTGTTAATGGCTGGGCCTAAACCAGTTGGGACTTGGGAGGAGCCGGATGAGCTAGACTCCTCCGTCATGGATGGGTCAATAGGGTGTGAAGATGAAGCCATCTATACCTAAAATAAAGAAAAAGAGTAAAAATCAGAAGTGATATATACCTGAAGCAACATAGCTATCTCGGCGAAATGCAAAAGATGCTTGACTGGGATGACTCAAGTTCCTAAAGGCCGGGGTAGCTAGAGGAATGAGATTATGCCGGCACCTTCCTAGAACCAAGTCGGCTTCCCTTTCTCGGCCAAATCTAACAAGGTCGATGCTTTTATAGCAACATTTATCACATGGCGTTGGGCCCCGAGTTCAATAAGCCAAGGTCCGAATACCTGATGTAGGTTCTCGACTTGAAGGCTGATAAGATGAGAATCTTGGGGTGATATTTTCTGGGTTATGGGAGGGAAATGATGGAGTTGAGGTACTTTTCCTACTCCCACTTCCTAAATATCTACGAAGTAATGCTTCTTCCTCTTCTTCCTCAGTATGAGGTATTGCCCAAAACTGGAATTCTTTGGATCCAAAGACTTGTTCGAGGATTTCTCTATCTTCCTCAGGGATTGGCCTACCGTACATGTCTAAAGGCACATTAGAGTCATGGTCCATTGAGGGTGGAAAAAGGGAAGAAACTTTGGGTTTGAAGAGGTGAGGTTTGGTACGGACCATTCTCTAAACCTAGAAAACCCAGAAAATCTAAAACCTATCCAGAAGAACCGTCAAGCAAACTCAAGAAATCCCAAAAACTCAGAAAGCTAGAAAAACAGTTTCTGACGAATGCAGAAAAAGGGAAAAGATAAATAGAGTGCAATGGAAATACAGAAGGCTAAAAGAGCAGTTGTAGTACCTGAAGAAGGATTTGAGAAGGGCTGAACGAGCTTGGAAGAGGAGAGCGTTTCAGAAAGGGAATGTAATCTCTGAGAGAGCAAACAAGAGTTTAGGTGTAAAGTGGTAAGACGAAGGAATTCGCAGGAGTATATAGACGTTATGGATTTGAAGAGTCAGGGGTAGCGACGTCAATATACATTGAAAGTTAGGGTTAAAACCCTAAAAAGTAATGATGGCTACTACAAAACGATGTGAGCATTAAATGCACACAAATATCAAATGCGACAGAGGTAATGGCAAATCCGCGTGAAGCGACGGTTACATGCCATGATGACAGCTGTCAATAACAATGTTGGTGGAGTCCGTTCGGATTCTACATTTTAATGACAACCCGAATTGGGGGCAACACGTGGTAGGGATAACATCCATTCGAAGATACAGACATAAATCCTGGCTGACATAAAATGATGATTAGAATCACATTCAACTCGGCATGCATGCTAGAAAGCTGGATGGAAACAAACTCGGAAAGCCCGTAAGTAACTCGGATATCAAAGTCGGGTTAAGGTGTCAGTTAACCTCGGCGATATCTGGGGACAAGTCGTTAAAGAACTTTGGAGTTTTTAGAGTTCAATAGAACTCGGAGAGCATCTAAGTTGAAATCAAAGGAATCATGCTGAGAAACTCGGATACAAAATCCGGGTTAGGCAGTCAATTAATCTCGGTACATCAGAGACCTGAAGTACTGAGCTTGGGGGCAACTGTTATGGACTCATATATTGGGCCTAGCAGATATGCGGTCCGATTAGAATGCTTATGATAGAATCCCTCTTGAATCAGGTAAATGGATAATCACCCCCTCATCGTGCCTATAATCAAGGAACGTACAGGTAGTAGAGCAAGCACTTGCAGAACGTGGGAGGCGCACATTGCCTGAGCAATGGATTCACTGTCATTGGAGCAAAACCCTAGGTAATCCCTATAAATAGGAGATTACCCACCAGGTGCATGGTTACATTCACTATTCCATTGTTTACTATTCAGTCTAACTGTGCACACACCGCACCCCTCTAGCGAAACGTTGCACCTGTGTAGCACAGTGATCTTAGAACGCTCTCTGATATCCTCTTCATAGGTATCATTGAGCAATCACCTTCTCTTTGGTGTTTAAGCAATAGACATCTTTAAGGAGCCATTTGATTCTATATTAACATCCCTTGTCCATTAAGGCTAGACATTTGTGTTCTATACTAGAACATTGGCGCCAACCGTGGGGATCCATAAACTTTGATTCTCAAACCATAGAAAACCGCAAACGACCACTGGGAATGGCCGCAATCACTAGGAGTCGCAATTAGGCACTTCGGCAGGATCAATTTCCAGAAGGACAGCCACAGCAGCCGCTTTAGGAGCAAATGATCCAGTATTCAAACTCGGTTGCTCCAGATCCTAACCATGTCACCATGAGGATTGAGGGTGAGACAGAGGATACCGCTAATTCCCCTCATCCGAGCCGAGGTGTCCAGTGAGGACAACGGTTGGTTCAACAACGAAATCTTCCTTCTCCTCCTCCTCTTGAGTTTCAAATCGATCATCTCGATATTCGAATGTTGCACAACACCATGGAATCGGTGCTCCATCGTCTGGAGAATATAGAGACTCATGGCCAACTTCAAAGATAAGAGGATGCCCGGCGTATTAAGGAGGACATGGACCGCCAAAATGCCATATGGCGGTAAGAAAAGCAGCAAAGGATATAGCAAATGTTGGAAGAGTGTATCAGACAAAGAGAGAAACAAGCTCAGAAAGCAAGCCGGGATGAGGTTGGCTCAAGTCAGGTTATGGCCTCGACTTCCGCGCACACCAATGTTGAAGAGCCCTTTGAAAATCGTGAGAAGGAGAATTTGGTCGTGAACGACCAAGATAAGGTTCCTGAAGGAGAGAGTAGAAAAATACAGTTGCTGGAGGAACGCATAAGGATACTTGAGAACCTTGCCCGGAAAGATGCACAGGCAAAATTGTATGTGTAGTAGTACAATCACAAATAAAATGTGAACAATAAACTTTCCCATTTGATCTTATAACAAATGGGTTTAACTAATTATATTTACATATTTTATTGGCAAAAAACAATTATACTTAGGCAGTTTAGGATTTTCTTCACGATAACACTAACTATGTTTAAACTTAAATGGATTAAGATGCAAAAATCTATACGTGGTTTTCTCAAAAGTTCACCTAACACCAAGTTCTTTATTTAGGTGCAAAAATGACTAGTGGTTATAAAAATGGAGCAAAAATACCCATTGACATTTAGTTTGACATTTCTGTGTTTTTAAGGTTGACATGGAGATGACTCAGCTAAATTTTATCCCAACTAGCAATGGAGAACTAGAGAAAATTACAGAAAAGAGACCACATAGTTTTGGAAATTATAGAAAGGCGGCAAAGACAGCGAGGAGGCGAGAGATGGGCGGCCCGATGGGTAAGATTGTGATTGGGTGAGAGAAGGGGAATTAGAGAGAGAAGAGCTAAACTGTAATTTCTAAAATATCTAGGTCATTTTCTGTAATTTTCTTCAATTCTTTATTGTCAGCTGAGATGAAATTTAACTGAGTCATCGTCCATGCCAGCCTTAAAAATACAAAAAAAAAAAAGTCAAAGTAACAGTCAATAAGTATTTGTATTCCAATTTTGTAAACATAGTCACTTTTGCACCCAGAAAAAACACTTGGTGTTTGGTGCACTTTTGGGAAAACCACAAGTGTATTTTTGCAGCTTAACCCAACTTAAATTAACTAATAGTGCCAAATACCAATTAAATATTGTAGTATAAGGAATATATATAGTCTAGTTTGTTAGAATACACACATGTTGTATTTAAGGTTTATATGTTTTACTGTTATTTTATTGGTTGCTTAAATGGTTTTAGTTCTTCCGATAAAATAACTAACTTTCAGATATACAGAAAATTAGTTATTTGGGTGGGTGGGTAGGTAAGTGATGTATTATTCTTCACTTAATTACTAACATGAGTGTGACATTTTCTCTGTCACAAATTTTCCATCAGATTTGAACAAATGAAAACAACCTTGATTAGGTAATACTAATACTAGTTCTGGCAAGTTTTAGAACAAGCCAAATTGATAATGATTTTTGATTTTTTACTATATATATACTCAAGTCAATAGGATACAGAAAAAAAAATGCTTTCAGATGATCAAATGAAAAGTGATAAAGCTCATTCACACCAACTTCAGGGAAGCTTGGAATAATATATACCAAGATGCAAGCAAGACATAATCTTTGAACTTTCAACAAATTGTACTTGGATTGAGTGCAAGAAAATGAATTCACCCTTATTTTATCATGTTTGCTTCAATAGAGGAAAGGGGAGAATCCCTTGTTTGGTTTAATTGAAACTAGTGCGAATCAATTTAATGTTATTAGAAGGTAAAATTGTATTAAAAAAATGCTTCAATTTAAAATCATTCCCTGAGAAAACCCCTACTTTTGAAGGGAATGCCTCTATTTTTTTAAAAAAAAAATGTTTAAGTCAAACGCCAAACATAACATAATGAAATGAAAGGTTTGAATTTGTGTGTGTATACAAAATGTAAGGTTTGAATATAACAGATAGAAAAATCATTTTTGAGAGAATTATATCTAAATGGGCCAACAATATTTAAATTTGATCCATAATTTTATTTTATTTTTAGAGAGAATGACATTCAAGTTCTAATCAAGGGAAATAATCCATTAAAAAGTCCTGTAAATTG